>OX276377.1:50817521-52067521 GCA_946251855.1 Alsophila aescularia | reverse complement strand
TTAACTACAGCACAAACATAAATGAACCCCCAACAATGTAACATTTTAAGCGAATATTTAGCCGTTTACAATTTTTTTATTAGGGTTTCCTTAATTTTCACCCAAAATTACTCTACAAAGCAAAGGAAAGTTTTAAATAAAATGCTACTTTAAATGATCGTATAGCGTTAATTAGCTTCAGGCAGATCTGTACTCAATATGATTCTCAATGAGTCGTAAAGATTTATTCCTATTCAGAATTTTCATATTTGTCTTAAAAATAAGATCAAAAACCAACATTTAGATATTAGGTATTCAAAAGGATTTTAATATAATTGTCAATACTACCCAACCGTTTTAATTTAAACATTCCTAAACAGACCTTTGGGGGAGGCTCTGGTTAATGCAGGCTCACAGAGAAAAGAAAATCCTGGACCAAGACGTTGTCATAATAATAGCAAAGTCAGAAATAGGATATAAAGTCGGCGGCTTGTTCAATGTTGTGTACGAACCTAAGAATTATGGCTGAAAGACCTGTTTGTTTTTGAATGAAATGAAAAGATACTCTTATTCAAAGTTTTGCCTTATACAGGTCTATGCCCTTTTTTTCTTGGTGAATGAGATGAAACGTGACAATGCTCATAATTATCTAATACGAAAGCGCTCATTACACCACTTCACTTAAAATGCATTCGGTACAACCACATCCACACCAATATATCAAAGCGAAACGTTGTCTGTTTGATTGTTTGTTTGTTTGTTTGTTTGGGCAACTTTCACGTGATAATGGCTGGCCGGATTTTGATTAAATTTGGAACGAAGATAGCTTATACCGGTTGAATAAAATATGGAATACTTTTTATCCCGGAAATAGTAAGTTTCTAAGAGAAAACTGGAAAATGTTGATTACTCGCTCTAAGAAACGGTTGCCATGGAAACGAAATAATAACAAGTCTGTCAAAAAACATCAAGAGCGTTGGTGCTATAATATATTATTTTGCATTGGTTTTAAATAACCTAGAAGAAAAGAGGATGCTTCTTTTAGCGATAAACTGTAACTGATTTATCGCTAAAAGAAGACTGTCTGTAACTGAAGTCACAGGTGCAAATAAGTTATAAATAAAAAAAACCTGAAAGGAGTTAGGCATATTTATTGACTCAGGACTACAAAAGTACAGATAAGTATGTATTGTAAAAGAATACGTTAGAACTCTTACGTCAAAACCAACTGATTAATAAAATTATTATAACCCTTGCTCACTAACCTTAATTTCGAGTAACGTTATCAGTAACCATACAAAAAGACAACGGATTGAAACATCAATATTTATTTAATTAACTTCATTTATGTCACAAAAATGCCAAATTATATAATCTTTTTTAGAAATAACCTACATTGAGCAATTATTGCACATAGAAACAATATGCAAATCGCTCTTTTGCAGCCCTTGTGGAAGTTCGTGGTCGTACGACGTTTTTTGCAGAGCTGTAGCTGCAAGTTTTGTGAGATCTGGGAACTCTGTACCATAATTACTGTAATTACGCGAATACGCTTCTTCATTTATTATAAGAACTGCAAAGGAGTGGAATGCCCTGTCCTCGTCAGTGTTTCCGGTAAATTATAACCCAGGTGTGTTCAAGTCAAGAGGTAAAGAGGAAAAGGTATCTACTAGGCAAGTTCGACCACATCATCGCTTTCCATCAGGTGAGATCGTGGTCAAACGATCGCCTAGTCCGTAATATATAAAAAAAAAAAAATATGAGGTCGTATTTTTATATAGCATTAAAATATTATGTTCTTATATTTAATATTGAAAGTAATTCACAAATCACTAAATGCACACACCTTAGAAAAAAACGTAGTTACTAATCCACCGTAAATTTTACGACGATCCCACGATATATCCCGACCTAATAAGTGTGCATTAGCAATCAGGGATTGCGGGTCACGAATGATGCGAATTAAGAAGGTATTAGGTGCGGTGGCGGGATGGGGATCTTACTGAAACACTAAAATCTCAAGGTACGTTCCATTTTAACGAATGGTTAGTGAGCTAGGGTTAAAAATAGGTTGAAAAGTTTTTCCTGCTTCTCCTTTAT
The DNA here is from genome assembly GCA_946251855.1 of Alsophila aescularia. Classification (NCBI taxonomy): domain Eukaryota; kingdom Metazoa; phylum Arthropoda; class Insecta; order Lepidoptera; family Geometridae; genus Alsophila; species Alsophila aescularia. The sequence continues at coordinate 52,065,442 of OX276377.1, read as the reverse complement.
GTGACGATATCTGGCAGTGATATCACTGTTTCAAGTTGTAACTGTCTGATACAACTGTACTTATAGTGATGTGAAGTGTATGTATGAAAACGGTTCTAGTTGCAACTGCAGGTAAGGCAGATTAAGGCACCACCTATCGTTGCGGTGCACGGAGGCGTTGAGACGGATTTATGGCAAATCACGTATGAAAAAGGGTGACCACGCCGCGGCCGCTAATCACGAAACCTTGGGGTGCGCCATATGGACGGGTGATTTGCTACGCGGAACTTATCAGCACCAGGCGTATCGCAACAGAAGCAATATGGTAAGATCTGCTGTTATTATTTAAAAACTCCAAAATGCCGTTTCAGTTGCCATCAAACGTGCACAATGTATTGATAGCTTTTTTTAATTCTTTTTACCTCTCCAACTCCTCACAGTCTGTAACTAAATCCCAGCACTGACTTGTTATGTACTTAAGTATGTGTAAATTATACATTTATGTGTGTGTAAGTTTATAATTACTAATAGCTCTATATTTTAACATAGTATTAAAGTAACTATTGCTGTGTAGTTTTTTATGATAATTAAATTATCATAAAAAACAAAAAACCCGACAATACAATAACAGTTTAATAACAAACGGTGTTTTTTTTACAAAAATTGAAATGACATAAACAATGGGCGGTGTTATCGCTCAATTCAATCTATTCTAGATAACCTTAGGGTGGAAAGAAGTTAATTGATAAAAAGGGTCGGTAGTGTGGCAATATTAAATTTATATACAAATTTTATGTACAGAAAATTAATAAATAAAATATAAAATATAAAATAAACTACACAGCAATAGTTACTTTAATACTATGTTAAAATATAGAGCTATTAGTAATTATAAACTTACGCACACATAAATGTATAATTTACACATACTTAAGTACATAACAAGTCAGTACTGGGATTTAGTTACAGCCTGTGAGGAGCTGGAGAGGTAAAAAGAATTAAAATAAGCTATCAATACATTGTGCACGTTTGATGGCAACTGGAACGGCATTCCAAAAGCGCACAGCTTGGTCAGTAAACAAGGAGTCATAGAAGGAAGTAGTGTGTTCTTGAGTAAGGTGGAGTAATAAACATTACCGCAGACCGGCTTGCCTGGCCTCCCTGTGAGCAATACTCACATGCCTATTCCAGCCTATAAATTGACAATACTTTGTACGTTTCCTCTCTTTTTTCTCATAAGTCAAAACCGCAGATTCTTTAAGAGTACATACAATATCATTATACAGTGCATCAATGATGTGTTTATGAGTGTCGTCAGTGTTTAAGTACACACGAAGATAACTTTGAGTGAAAATCAATATCTCTTGGTTTTTGGTTACAATACTCAAAATACTGTTTATTTTGAAGTTCGGTCCGCTCGGCCCAAATAAATTTATTATACGGGTGACTCATTAAATTTCCTTTAGTCCGAACCAATTTTAAGTCACAGCACATTATTACTGGAAAGTGGTAAGACCACAAAACATCATAACGAACCTTTATATCTGTTACAATTTCCTAAGCAGATTGCATCACAACACAATGGTCAAACCATCGCCGAGTGCCGTGCGCGTCACTTATAAACGTAAACGTACCCGAGTACGTATGACATGACTTCTCTACGTCTGCACATAACCCCTGCTGATTTGAACAAAAACTTGTTAACACATTACTAAACATCTCGCCAGGATGAGCATTATAATCGCGTAGAATATACACTGCTTCCACTTCCACGCTCTCAATAATCGCACTTATTTCGGCTTAGGCACTCAGTGAAATCAGGTAGATTGTCGAAATACAGTATAGGCATGTATACGCTGATAAATATGAATGATCGACCGTCCGTGTCAAACTTCACAGCTGATGTCCGCACACTAGCACACTCTATTAACGTTACTGACCGAAAGAGGGTTTTTCGCCATAATATCGCCACTCCACCGTACGGTCTGCCGCGTAAGATTCCCTGTGACATGTCGAACGCTGACTTTCCAGTAGACTCGAAGTCATTTTGTATAGAACCGAGGAAAGGGATATCGTTTTGTAAGATCCAATGCTTCTGGAGGGTACGACATCTGCGGAATTGCTTAACTGCCTAACATTTCCAGCTGACCGCTTAATGGACTTACAATTAAATTTTATCCTTTTGCAGTTAACATTTATTTAGATCGACATTTCGATCACGTGGCATTATGTGTTCAAATTGCGAAAGTTTAACAGTTACAAAAAACTACTGAACCAGTTTGATGAAGTTTATATAGGACAACACTGAAAAACAACACTTTTAATAAAACAATAAACATCCAAATCAGTTTAGAAATCTTTTAGAGACATGAGACAATATAAATACAAAATAAAATCGATTTTCTAAAAAAAACTATTAGTTTTTGAAAACTACTGAGACAATTTTAATAAAATTAAAATAAAACCTAACTGGGGCCTAATCCTTCAATCAAAAAATATATTTCTAATTCGGTTAATTAGTTTTAGAGATATGAGGTAACAACACAACAAAAAAAAAACAATGGACGACTTGAGAACCTCCTCCATTTCGAAGTCGATTAAAAATAAAACAAATAGTTAAAAAGAGCACCTTCGAAAAAAAAACAGAAAATCAAATCAATGCACACAAAACCTACAATAGAACTAATGACAAGACGTTCAGATCTTTTGTAAACAAAACAAAACACTAAGGAAATATAGGAAGAGCTCATTAAATTAAAGGGTTAATTTTGAAAATATTACTGAAAATAACGTATTTTTTTATGTGAAATTTAACATAAGCGTAATCTTCATCTCTCTACGATCAAGACAAAAACATGATTAACAAAAATTCATTATTTTCAGTAATATTTTAATTTTTCTGCTCATCGGCTTAAGTTTTGTCTCTAAAGTAAATCTCACAGCAAGAAAATATAGTTTAATATATATTATCAAGAAAAAACCTAACTAAATTATCAGATCGTCAATAACATAGATAACTTTTGAGACTGACGTCATTTATTTCCGAGCTACATCGTGTGTTCACACATATTCATCCTTATTAACGCTCGCGATATTCAACCTTGTTACGCGGGCACCTCAGTGCTTGTTGCGGTTAGTGGATGACAGAGTGTAGAGGCGGGAGCTAGCGTAGAAAATTATTAATTGAGCCTGGTCATAAGTATGCTATTCAAAATAAGTAAATAATAAAGGCAATACACAAGACTACGTAGACTACAGAAAACAAAAAAAAAATAAACAAACCTAAAACAATAAAAGAGCAAAGAAAAACAATTTATAAACAAATTATTAAGAATAAAAAAAATAAAAATCAAGGACCACAAGAACTAACACGAGGAAAGATATTATAGATTACGCCACAAGGTTCTATAAAAAGCTATATAATATGTACATATAAATACGTTAGAACTTATGCAAGTTAAATCAAATATCTTAGAAATTATAGTGACATTCTAGACGAGCACGCAGAAGTGGCTACAATGGAGGTAGTTTATAGTAAGCCATATAATAACCCTGAATCTGAAAAAAAAAAACAGGGCCAGACGGTATAGTAAATTATGTTTTAAAATATTTAACTGCTCTGTTAACACTTCCACTATCTTACTTATTCACCAAAGTTATAAACACGGGACAAACACGGGAACAATGTAAAAAATTTACAGATAATTCTTTAATACAAAAGAAGTAACCCTCAAGATATAGGTGACTATTGTTCAATTATCCTTCTAAACACTTATAAACTTATAAAGTACTACTACTTACAAACTTTTTACCTCAATATTACTAAGCAGAAAAAAAAAACAAAGTCTTATTTACTTCCAAAAAGTGGATTGAAAGAAGCATTCTAAAAATAATAAAAATAGACAAGGTATGAAGTGAATCTAAACGAAAGAAGACAAAACTAATTGACGTCCTACACTACTGTCGTAGATTAAAATGGAGATGGGCTGGCCATGTAGCACGATTCAGTGACAAGCGATGGACAGTAGAAGTGACGAGATGGAAAGGACCTATCAGGATAAGATGAAAAGGACGACCGATGAATAGATAGAAACGATGGAGTGACGACATCATAACAAAAGCAGGAAATGAGTGGATTTAACGAGATAAAGACAGGGAAAACTGGATGAAACAGGAGGAGGCCTATATCCAAATTGGGGTTCCTATCCAAGGAAATATATCATGTGATCGAAAGAAACATTGAAAAAGAAAAACATTGTATAAATAATTTAGAAGTGTATATAGTGCAAAATTATAAGTAAAAACTCATATATATTATTAAATTATCACTTCCAAAAGGTTATACTTAGGTAATTGGGAATGAAAATGCTTTATTAAGGTAACTTCAGAAAAGGAGACGGTTATATGTTCGACGGTATGTACTTTTTTTTTATTTATGTCGGTCGATATGTCCGTCAATTGCGGACCGATTTTAAAAATTATTTTTTTGTTTGAAAGGATATACTCTCCAGGTGGTCCCATAAAATTTTTCGTGAATCAATAGTTTTTTTGAGTAAATCAATTCGATTTTGTATTTATATTGCCTTGATTTTGTATTTATCTCTAAGATTTCTAAACCGATTTCGATGCTTGGTTTTTTATTCAAAAGGGTAAACTTTTTGTGTAGTCCCATATACACTTTATCAAAATTGATTCAGTAGTTTTATTAGAAAATCTATTTGTTTTATAGTTTATGTTCTCTAATGTCTTGGGATTTCTGAACCGAGTTAGATCATTGTTTTTACTTGAGTAAGAATACCTCTAGTGTGGTACTGTATAAATTTCATCAAAAATGTTTAGTAGCTTCAAATAAGCTTTAATTTAATTCACTGTGTTATTATATTTAGCACTGGATTGCAAGTCAATTTTGAACAATTTAAGGACGTCCAAAGATGCTGAAGTTTTGCACATGGGTGTAGTTCTGATGACAATTAAAAACTATAGCAGCAGCAGTAGTAGTAGTAGTAGTAGTAGTAGTCAAAGGAACTACACAATCAGATGATGGAATCCCTTCGAGTTTGGGCTCATTTGGTTTGGCTTCATAAGATCTCTGGTTTTATGTGGTATCCAGGATCTGATAATGGAGTCGGAAGGTAGTCACAGGAACTCAACAACAAAATGATGGAACCCTTTCGAGTTTGGGCTTATTTGGTTTGCCTTGGTGAGTTATCTGGTTTTATGTGGTATTCAGGGTCTGATGATGGAGATGGAGTCATAGGAACCCCTTACCCAACCATCAAATGATGAAACCTCTTCTAGTTTAGGCTAAATTGATTGGTCTCGATGAGTTCTCAGGTTTGAAGTGGTACTGGTGGTGTCTCGTAAAAGATTGCTTTAAAAAAGCACACATACATAATGACAGCATTTAAAATTTATAAATCCATTTGTTTTTTGTTTATGTTTCCTCATATTTACGAGATGTGTACAGATACTTTCATTCCAGTGAAATCATAGATAATTTTCGTCAAAACTAGTTCAGTTGTTTATATTATGTTGGTTTATACATTTTTGGTTTTAATTTACAAAAGCTTTGAGTATAAAGTGAGTGAGTGTCTTCTATTTTTTTTTGGCATATATTCTTTCCGATATTTGCTTAGGCCACTGAAAAACAAAAAAAAAATGTTTTTCCAAAAAAAAAAATTACTTCATAATTAAAAATTTATTTTGTAAACAACCACTAAAATGAATAAAATAATTTCCATTGAGCCAGAACAGTATCACTTTTTTGAAATCACCAACTTAATAATAATGCAAATACAACATAAGATAAAAAAGTGTTTATTGAAGGCGGTGCCAAACCCAGGCATCATTTAAATCTAATATATTCACAAAATTAATTCATACCTATCTACATACGAAGTAATATGCAGTTGTCTAGAGACAAAATAAGAGACTCAAACGAGCAGATTTTGACTTTCACACGTTCACAAACTGATACACGAATACAGCACTCTAGTAAATTATAAAGTTTTTGTAGATAATAACTTTAAAAGCTGATTATTATAAATAACACGTCAAGCCGTTTAAGACATATTCTTTTTGAATAAGCTCAACCATATTAGTAATTACGGCTCGGTTTGGCAGCGCCTTCAAAAAAACTCTTTTTTTGTTTATGTCGTATGTTTGCATTATTATTACGTTGGTAATTTTGAAAAAATGATACTGTTCTGGCTCAATTGTAATTATTTTATTCATTTTGTGGTTGTTTACAAAATAACATTTTTATTATGAATTCGATTAATTTATCTTTGGAAAAATATTTTATTAATGTAATTAATTAGTCTGATTGGGCCAAATACATGAAATTCTTGCTAGAGCTAAATAATTCGCACTATAACTATTTGGTTTAACCTAATGTTCAGCAGAGGGCGAAAATTATCCTTATTAATAATCTATACATAAAAGGTAGTGTGTTAGTACAATAATGTATTATTGTTATTATTATTATTATGAGCCTGTAGTGTCCCACTGCAGGACAAAGGTCTCCCTCCCCTCTTTCAAATTTTCTCGATCTTGGGCTGTAGCTGGCCAATCTTTCAGGTAGGCGTCAAGATCGACCCACCATCTCCTCCTGGGCCTGCCGCGTCACCGTTTTTTATCTCGTGGGATCCATTTAGTTGTTGATTTGGCCCAAAGTTCTTCAGGCATTCGGCTGACGCGGCAGGCCCTGTCCCACTTAAGCTTTACAGCTTTCCGGTTTACATCCGCTGTTTTTGTCCGAGAGCGCAGTATAGTGTTCTGTATGCGGTCTGTCAGTTTCACGCCAAGAATACTACGCTCCATAGCACGTTGACATACCTTGATTGCGGACCTCTGCTGAACTGTCAAAGACCATGTCTGTGCGCCGTACGTGAGTATGGTGAGGATGCACACGTCCAGGAGTTTTCTTTTTAAGGATAGTGGGAGATTTCCCTTCATTAGATCCTTCATGGACCAAAAGCACTTCCAATAATGTATTATTTAACTTTTATTATTAGTACAGTTACAAAAAATACATAGACGTAAATAAGAATAAGAATGAATACTGGGCTCTGTAGCGTTCATTGGGAGAGGCCTAAGTACACCATTGGACGAATACAGGCTGATGACGACATCAGAAAAAGCATTAATGAATTTTCTAAATGGAATCGTACGTTAAAAACTAGCTTAAAAGCTAACAAAAAACCGCCTGCCCTGCCAAAAAAGAGCTTTCGCCAATAAATTATATACTGTTGGAATACGCTTATTAAGGCCTTCAATTTGATACCCATATTGAAAAATTCGAAGTTTTTTTGGATCGAATTTTAAAATGGAGCCACACTGAATGTTTTCAATAAAAAATAGCGAACGTTACTCGGGGGGATGTAAAAAATCTAACGATACTCCATACGTCTAAATCTGTTCAAACATTTAAAAGTTATGGTGGAATAAAATAACTCACATACATACTCGTACATACATAATGAATGCTAAAAACATTTCACTACTTTTTTTGGGCAGTCGCGTAAATATATCAGAGACTTATATTGCGTACATATATGCTATAATTAATGGGGCAATTATCTGTCCGCACGATTTATGAACTCTAGCAGGGACCTGAGCTTCCACTACAGAAAATAAAGAAAGCACTCTTTCCATACATATTTCAAAGTGATCTCTAATAGGGTTCTAATAAGTACGCACAAAAGCAAAATTAAAGCAAGGGCATACGATTAATCCCCGCCGAGCTATTGATGTTTATAAAATTATGCGTTTGTGAGCATGTGTGTGCGTCTATGTAGTTCAAATAACATTAAGAAATATTTTTATTTAGATTTATGACAATAGAACAAAACTATAACAATAGATTTATAACAAGTTACAAAAAAATAAAATAGGTATAGTATAAAGAATAGATACAATGGGCGGTCTATTGCTCAAAGCTATGTCTTTCAGATAATTTTAGGATAGAAAAAATATAATTTCTAAAAATGGGACGGTAGTGGTTACTATATAAATGTGCATAAATTAAACATCTAACATACTACAAAAGAATGTTAACATTATGTACCTACTAGCTTTGCCCTAGGCTTTAAATTAAAAGTACTCTAAGTGCTATTCCAAGAAATACCAACCAACAGTATACCAACATTTGATCATATTCCTTCAGTCGACAAAAAGTTTGTATCGATTACTCGGCTTTTACTCATCGGATTGAGATACCAAGTATACCAGTTTTAATTCATGTCCTAAGCTATCCAACAGTGAAAACCGCATCGCAATCGGTCTAGTAGTTCTTACGTGATGTGCGGACAAACATACACACAAACAAACTGACAAACAGACAGACACGATTTAAAAAAAAGATACATTAATATACAGTAGCTTATTTGAAGTACCCTTGACCATTTCTTTTTATTATCTTCTTGGTACAGACTTTTTCGTACGTATTGCTTTAATAAAAGTACTAGCTATACTCGCAGGTTCACACGCGTGGTAATTTCTCTAGGTTAAATGTACTCTATGTTCTCTCTTCCAAGACCAATATACTAACATTTGATCTTAATTCCTCTAGCCGTCAAAAAGTTTTTATAGATTTCTCGGCATCTAATCATTGGATGAAGACAACGAAAGTAAGAAATGTCATTACTCTATAGATTAAGATACCAAGTACCCAAATTTTTAAGTCTAATCCTAAGCTATCCAACAGTGAAAACAGCATCGCAATCGGTCCAGGAGTTTTTACGTTACAAACATACAGACAAACAAACTAACAAACAGACAGACACATTAAAAAAAACTATTCATGTTCAGTAGCTTATTTTAAGTAGTTTAAGTACCATTGTGCAACCCCGGTACAAATCAAACACAATGGTCAAAAGTATAAATTCATTTATTGAGGCAACAACGATTGACGGTGTCGATAGTTGGCGCACATAAATTCAAATACTGTCAGTATTTGAATTTATGTGCGCCATATAATTGTTGGCACCTAACTTCTCCCTCAGTCAACATCTTGTTGTGTGGCTTGGGGTCCGCTTCTATTTACCAGAACCTTTTGAGTAACTCATTATCTTCAACGCACAAACGCACTGCAGGTACATACATTCAAATATTGGCAAGCGTCCCGCGCTCACGCAAACAATGTGATTGCGCGATGCAGGATTTTACATTGCGCAACTAGCACCATCTACTGGTTTTACGAGTAACTTAAAACAAGTAACATTATAGAATTATTTCATCCTTATCGAGTAGACGTTAATAATAATTTAACGCATGGCGCTCAGTAAATGGTAAGCGCCACAACTAATCATGTACTCGTAAATACCTTTTACACTGAGAAAAAAATGTTTTTGGTGTAACAAAGAAACTTTAACGCCACACAACCGTTAAAGGTACGTTGTTGGTGAAACAATGACTTTATTTTCAAGAGTTTATTGTCAATTAAACAATATTTTATGGCAACTTTTAAAATTGTTGGGATTACAATATTCAAATGAAACCTAATATTGTCGTTGCACCTATAAAAACATTGCATTTTTAGCAACAAAACTTTTTTCCATTAGCATTGTTTTGGATATCCTGCTCTAAACTTGATACAACGCCAATTTTGCATTGTTATGCCAGCAATATGTTATGTTGGAACGGCTAGATTACTTTGTTTTGCTAACATCTTTATTTGGCTATTCTATCATAATTACTTTGTTTTAATAGGAACTTTCATTTTGCTATTTTATCATAACTATTTTGTTTTGAAATAATCTTGTATAGATGCAATAATAAGGAAAGGATCTAGATTAGGTATACATTGTATAAAACAAACTATTAGAAAACGTATAGATGGACTTATTTATTATTCAAGTGATATAAAATCTAAGCACAACTTTCAGTGTTCTTAAAAGATAACTTGACGTCGACCGTCCAGGGGCACGATTCTGCTAATTTTAAATAAAATGATATCATTCCAGCGACTGTCCATGATCATGTATGACAAATTTGGTATTCTGCTAAAACTTTAGGTTGCTTCCAAGGCTGACCAGGCATGGCCTGCCGATTCAATGGATTGAACGAAGTTCACGCTACATGTTTCTATCTCTCTTTCTCACGAACAAAAAAATGAGAGATATATATTCCACCGTGTTTGCCGTTTTATCTTTCGTAGGTCGTTTTTATCTGTGGTTTTATTGGGAAAATATGATTATCGATTAACGTTGAATTGATGTGATGAAAAGAACGTATTTTTCTGATTCTACAGCTACCTTTGTTCATTAATTTCGTTCAGTGCTAACGAAGTTACGGACCAAAGTAATCTGACAACACCACAAACTAAGGAGATAACAACACCTGGGAATTTTATATCGGTTTTATGCCTCGGTATCTAGCTTTGATGTAGGTAGGTAATACTTGTTTTTTTGATAATTACTAGCCGGAAACGCTGGACTTTGTGTTTGTTTTATCGATTGAGTCGCATTTGGCAAAATAAAAAATCGATGTGATATACCTACCTACCTAAATCACGACGTTGAAATTGTAAAGTAGATAGATTTGTAGTGTTTCGCACTACAATAATTATGTATTTTTTTGGAAGTATTGTTGTACAGAAGTGCTACAAAAATAAGTTCAAAATAAGATAACAAAATAGGTACATAGGTATATACACTTACCTATACTTAACAACTAACTTACCTTTGTCTCTAGAGAGATTCTTTGAGAGCTCCTGAGATTAGAATTTTCCCTCAGAGTACCTACATACCTACTACCTACTAGTAATCTGCTGCCTTATGGTGTATCCAAGAAAGTGTTATATGAGGGCCATTATTCTCTATTGCCACTAAGACACGTTACGAACCGCGTCAAGATATCTTCGGGGAATTGTCGTGTAACTTAAAATACTATACTCTACTCTAAGCCACAGCACAGAATAAATAATAGTACAACACACGGTCAAATTTGACAACCGTGACAAGGCGCAAGGCGTTATAGTCTATATCTTTAAGATCTATGGAACAGCTAGGGATATGATAAAATTGGTACTAAAATCGATTTTTCACATAATCGATTTATTGGGATCCCTTCAAAAATCGATGATGCAAAAATCGGTAAATTTTCCAGAAATAATCGATTTTTCTGAAAAAATATATTGTAATCCCTTACAAAATCGATTATGCAAAAATTGATTAAGTTTTCAGAAATAATCGATTTTTCTGAATAAAATGCACGTTATTGAAAAAAACGATTACAAAATAATAGATTAAATTAAAAAAATAATAGGTCCAAAATATGGTCATTTTAAAAATAATAATCGATTACATATTTTAATAATCGATTATTTTTCTCATCCTTAGGACAGTCAAAATTCTGAAACGGTCCGTTCGTATCAGAATACACAAATAAAAAATAAAACATGCATACATTCGAAAATAATAACCATCTACTTTTTTGAAATCCATTAAAAAGTAACTTTTGTTCCATGACTTCTCAATTGTAGTTCGTTGAAAAAAAAACATTGAAACAAATGTCAAAGTAACGTTAAATAACTAGCAGACTACCGTTTAAAAAACTATCGAGAGGTCACTGATTATCCATGGAATAGCCGAATACCAACTAGGGACCATTGCAATTCGATGGAAAATCACTGAACGATACATTCAGTGATTTTCCATTCTTATTTTTTTATTTAGCTAGCAGAATTCCAAATGTATAAAACTAGGCTATCGACATGCCAGCGAGATTCCATGGAAGCGTTATTAAATTAACAGACTTGGGCCCCTGTAGGCTCGATGTTGACAATCCAGTAGAGTCAAGCGCAGAACACTGAAATCAATAAACAAGTATTTAAATATACTTTTGTAATAAATAGTTATTGCCCGTGACCTCGCCCGAGACGTCACATACCCTTTGTCCTTCCCACGCCTACCAGAAACCTAAGTAAAATGTTCAGCTCGATTGGTTCAGTAATTTAGCTGTGTAGGTTTAAACAGACAGACCAGACAGACAAAACCACTTTACAGTAATTCGACAGTTCTTTTTAAACTACTATAACTACCTACTAAGGCCCATTCATCACCACTTTACCTATCTACTTTTACCTTTTCTTTGTTTTCCTTTTCTATTGTACCTACTTAATTATTCTAATTATTTGTATCTTTTATTTTTGTTTGTGTTGAATAAATGTATTATCTTTCTTTTCTTTCTTACTTTCTTTCTACTGGATGTTTCTTATTTTCACTGGAAAAATAGTTCTTTCATATAAAGAGGTAAACAAATAATCTAAATAAATATTCTAAATACCTACGTCCCTACCACAAAAAAGTACATATAAAGAAATCTCTAAATATATAAATAAAAATGCACGCGACGGGAAGTGCAACTTTTTTTGCAACATGCGCAGTGGGCGCCCCATCTCGTCTAGTTATAATATGGCGATTTCTATACATGGAATGCTATGGAACTACCACTAACGCATACCGTTCCATTCGTCTTAAATGGAAGCTTCACAACGTGTCTTACGTCGTTTTTTCTTTTAATTTTTGTACAAAATATTGTTGGCACCTAACTTCTCCCTCAGTCAACATCTTCTTGTGTGGCTTGGGGTCCGCTTCTATTTACCAGAACCTTTTGAGTAACTCATTATCTTCAACGCACAAACGCACTACAGGCACATACATTCAAATATTGGCAAGCGTCCCGCGCTCACTTAAACGAAGTGATTGCACGATGCAGGATTTTGCATTGGACGACTAGCGCCATCTACTGGTTTTAGGAGTAATTTAAAATAAGTAACGTCATAGAATTATTTCTTCCCTAGCATGTATTGGGTAGACATTAACAATAATTTAAACCATGGCGCTTACTAAATGGTAAGCGCCACAAATAATCATGTACTCGTAAATTCCTTCTACAACCATAGACCTTTTTTTCACTTATCGTCATTGTACAGACTTTTTCGTTCTTATTGCTTTAATATAAGTATAGATATAATAAGTATAGGTAGATAGAAGATAAGTTTCAATAAATTTAAATAATTATAAATATTATGTAGTTATACATACTTATGGACAATATCAAATCAGTTCTGAGAAATAGCTACAGCCGGTGAGGAGCTGTAGAGATATCAGTAGATTGTGCGCGTCTTCGATTGGAAGGGCATTCCACGCACGGCTTGGACTGAAAAGAAAGAGTCAGAAGGAAGTAGTGTATACAGAGGTAAAAAATACTAAGTTTTCTGATGATAACAAAAATAAGCCCATGGTACACTATAAATGAAGACGAATCGATTGATACCTCGCTTGTCAAAATCTGACCAAGTTTTCAATTTGAACACATAACCCTTCCTTTGATTCATCGTACTCAGGAAAACATATATATTTGACACTCTATACCTGAAGACTAATCAATTGACACCTCGCTTGTCTAGATAGGATCAATAGGGGCGACGCTATGGAGGAACATCCACATACCCATTATACTTAATTATACCTCGAGAGCAATGAATCCGGGTCACTTAAAGAAACCTATAAATCTCGGAAAATAAAAAGGCTAGCTTAATGAAATAAATTGTGATTAATAGACAATTAAATACTTTTTAAACTAAGGTATTAAAACTTCTTAGTTATTGTAAATCAGAAAAAAAAAACAAATTTGAAAAAAGGAGACTCTCGAAGATACGAAATTACTGCATTTGATTGTGCTTTTGTATCTAATCTGTCATTTAAGTTGGTATATAAACCATATTTATAGTGTTCGATATTTATTATAAAAGCTCTAATCATGTCGCTTACACCTGAAGATTACACCAGATTCTCACAATGCTCGAAACCGGCCGGAGTCAGCGCGATACAACCAGGACTGTTGGTGTGTCGCTGTCAACAGTACAAAGAGTTCTCCGACGTTACGAGGAAACTGGCTCTAACTTACGCAGACCAGGCAGAACTAGGTGTACCACAGCACGAGAAGATCGATACTTGGTGAACACCATGCTTCGTAATCGCTTTCTCACAGGACCTGAAATTAAAAATCAGTTTCGACGCCTCAGAGGAAGTAACCCAAGGGCATGGCCAGTAAGACGACGACTTGGTAAAGCTAACTTGAAACCACTTAAACCAAATGGCCCTAAACTGGAGCGTGGGCATCGTTTTTTCAAGACTAAGATGTGCCCAGAACCAGTTCAATTGGACTATTGAAGATTGGTCAAAAGTTATGTTCTCCGACGAATCAAGTTTATGTTCTACAAGCACGATGGAAAACACAGAGTGTATAGAAGACCAGGAGAAAGATTCAAGCAAGCATGCATTGAAGAAAAAGTAGCCTACGGTGGTGGGTCTGTACTTGTGTGGGCCGGAATTTCATGTGAGTGTCGCACAAAACTAGTGTTTATAGAAAACGGCTCTTTAACTAGCGTTTGATATGTGGAAGAAATCCTTAATGAACACGTTGGGCCATTTATGATCAATTTGGGTGAGGATGCTATTTTTATACATGACAATGCCCGACCTCATACAGGTTGGGTTGTGAATGACTACCTTCAAGAGATGAACATTACTCGTATAGAGTGGCCAGCACGCAGCCCGAATATCAACCCGATCGAGCATGCTTGGGACAAGCTAGGGAGATGAGTAAAACAACGAAAACCTCCCCCAATCACGCTTCCTGAGCCCAAAATCGTATAAGGAACTTGGTGTACAGCATGCCAAACCGCGTAAACGCAGTAATGGAAGCACGAGGAGGCAATACAAAGTAAAAAATTCAAGAAAATCGTAATGTTATTCAAAAATGTCATGTTTCCTATTTTTGTTTTAAAGCGAGATCAGCATGTTTTTTTCTTTATATAAATTATAGTAAATAAAATTTAGTGACTCACAAATTTTATTACTTTCATTTAACTATTAAACACAATTTATTTAATTAAGCTAGCATTCTTAGTTTCCGAGATTTATAGGTTTCTTTAAGTGACCCGGATTCATTGCTCTCGATTGTAGATGTGTTTTTGAGATGGGGCAGTAAAGCCAGGTCCTTTAACCATTGTATCTACAGAAAAACATTATTTAAAGACTGTCCATAGTATTAGAAAATAATTTGACCTGCATTTACCAATTTTGAATAAAATATACAGTCAGCAAGAAAATGGACATAACACAAAAACTTTGACGACATTCTATCCTGTTTCTTATAAGGATAAAAAGTCTCTATTGGACCGACTGAGGCAAAGTACTAGAAATGTCAGCCATCGCCAAAAAAAAACACATTGTGTACGATATTACCTTAAATGTTTTAGCTACATGAAAACATTGTTATGGGACTGTTCAACTTTTAGAGATATGTTGACCTGCATTCACAGTATTTAGAAAAAAAAACATTCATCGAGAAAATGGGTTATTTACAAAAAAACCTTGTTTTGATGCGAATCGTTCCTGTTTCTTATAAGGATTAAAAGTATATACTTAGTTAGATACATTCCAAATTTCAATGTATGGGCAAAACGGCAAAACATATAATTTGTTGTAAGTGTTGCTGTGTTATAACTATGGGTGAGTACATAAAAATACACAACTCTCCCACCCCCTCCATGCACCGCTACTCCCCTCGCCTCTTAGTAAATGGTGCCTTTTTACAGATTTGCTTCGTTTTCAAGAAAATGGTACAAGGTAGGCAAAAATAACAAAAAGTAATTTGTTTCCTGTTAAATTGCCTACAAATATGTTTAAAAATAATTATGATGCAAGGTATAGCTTCTGAGCTATGCTGCGTTAAAGTTGAAAGGTCTTAGCAAAATCACAATTTGATTTTCGCTCGCGCAACTGTACGTTGATAGTGGTTCTCTCTATATACATAGAGTAGCTTGGCCAAAATAAGGCACGTACTCCGATATTTACACCGCATGTGTAAACTTCATTAAAAAACGTTCGGGCAGGAGGTTATCATTGTATTTAACCGATATTAGGAAAACTATACAAGTACAAAAAGCTCTGAAAGATTGAGGCGGATGTTCAGCCGAAAATGTCCAGTAATCGAATTTCATGAGCACAGTCTTATAATGGAAACGAAGGCAAGTTTCTTGGGCAATAATGTAAATAAAGAACTTATTATCGTGAAGCATAACAACCGACGCTAATGACGACGCAGATTTGCTCACTGTCCACAACCCAATAGAAGTCAAAAGAATCGAAAATGTCGTAGTATTTGGACAAGATATATATCTTTTAGTCCTTTTATTAGGTCTTCCTCCGCTAGATAAAAATATATTTTTTGCTAAAAGAGGCATAAGGGACTGCGAAGAAATGGTTTTATAGCTCTTGGAGCTTAATTGAGAGAGATTTAGTAAAAAACTGCAGGGAATCGATTCTATTTCTTAATGCAATCAGTGGATGCGATATGACATCGGCTTTCTTTGGCAAGGGAAAGGTTCTGTAGTTTCAGCTTAGTAAGCAAATTGATTTGCAAAGAACGATAATTTTTAACAATGCGAATGCCACCTACGAGCAAGTAGAAGAAGCAGGTTAAAGGTTTATCCTTGCTTTGTATGAGGCTAAAAACCCGAAAACAGTCTGAGCGTATTAAGTTATAATATTCATTTCAATAAATACGTTGGTTTAAAGAACAATGCAGTAATTTTGTCTAAGTTACCACTTTCTTCAGTTGCAGCTTGTGAATACTCTATGCGTAATTTTCATCAAGTTCACTTATGACAAGGAAATATTTTGAGCCTAGAAAACGATCTGGAAAAGAATAGTAATAATACTTTTTGTCACCCATTTTTGCCGACCGGTTGGTCTAGTGGCTAGTGATCCTAGAAACGAAATCAAACTGTCATGGGTTCGAATCCTGCAATGTGTAATCATTTGTTTGATGAGCAGAATTGTTTGTTTCCGAGTCATGGATGTTGATTTTCGTATTTATGTATATTTATCCGTTATCTAGGGCCCATATTACAGGGTATCCTAGTTTGGGGCTAGGTAATTGGTGTGGAATTGTCCCGAATATATTTTTATTATATTTATTTATTCAACCAACTCACCGGCTCCAGAGTCAATACTAAAGATAGTGCAAAAAGGCTGTAGTAAAAGATGTGGATGTTGTAAAGCTGGATTGCGATGCTCTGCCATGTGTAAAAGTTGTCTGGGCATTATTTGCTTGAACAAAAATCTTACAGAAAATGAGGACATTAATTGTGTTTAAAATAAAATGTTAAATTAGTAATTAAATGTATTTTAGTAAAAATATAAACTTCATTGTGTGCTCAGTTTATTATTTTTTACACACTGTGCTGTGTATTAGATGTTTCATTTTATAACGTATTATTTTTTTTGCTTTGAATATGTTTTCATCAACTTTGACGCACCATAGCTTCTAAACTGTAAATCGTATCAAAATTATTTTTATACACATTTGTAGGTGATTTAACAGTTAATAAATTTGTCATACATTATTTTGGGCTAGCTTGTACCGTTTTAATGAAAACTAAGCAAAATTTGCAAACAATGCACCCTTTTTAAACGGGTGAGAGGGGAAGCGGTGCACAGAGGGGGTGGGAGAGTTATGTAGTTGAATATACTCACCTATAAGAAACGTCAGATAACGAGAAAAACTTTTTCCAAACATTATTTAATGAAAAAAGCAACGAGATGCAGATTTTTGGCGATCTTATACCAAGAAATAGAAAGCTCTATAGAAATTTAAATTACGGCATTCACATAGATCAGTATTTTGTATTCTAGATAGCGGCTACAAATAATTGCAAAACTCAAAATGCCAGCTAATTACATTCAATCTTCAAATGTAGTTTTTCGTAATACGCTCGGACGGAAAACATTGAGATCATTTTACGCTAAATTACGAACATAAAATTTACTCTTTTAAAAACTTGATAACTTGTTATATATTTGTATTGTAGATAGCGGCTTTATTTTTTCATATTTTTTCCATAAATTCGTGATAAATTACCCTTTTTACACTAATTTTCTAACCAAAATCTTGCAAAAACTATGTCAATTTTCTCCTAAATAAAATAAAATTTCAAAACTAGAATTATACTACATTACAGTTCAAACGTTTGCCATCACAATTAAATTTAAATATGGGCACTGATAGTAAAAGAAAACATCACAAACTAAACATAAATATACTATAATTTCCTTGCGCCCGTGAAAAGAGCACAGTTTAGTTCACAGTTAGTACCGCGCGAAAGAAGAAGGCTAGAAGGTGCGCAAAATTGGAATAGGGTACATAATGTATGACCCTGTCTCAAACGCAAGAAAACGCACTCTATGTAAAATATACAAGATACCTGCTAGGATATAATTATTGAAAAAAAAATTATATTATTTTGACTTTTCGTATATAATGTTTTTACGAAACTTAGTATAAAACTTAAATCTTGCTAAAATTTAATAATTTAAGACATTTGAAAAATATATGGAATTATTAAATTTTGTATCTATAAGTTTCCTCTTTGTTAAAATCAATTGTTTAATATATTTAGAAAAAATATGAATTAATTACGGGGTCAGAACCTCCATAAAATCGACTTATGTTTATTGTACTACATCCTCGATGGGTTAAATCTACAAATGATATAAAAACCTTCTTAACATTATTTACTTACTATAAAATTTTCAAGTATTCGTGCAAAGCAGAAAACTCTGCTCTTAATAGAGGTACTGTACCTATATTAAGAGTTCAATCAAATGCTCAAAACTGTACTCGCTATCAAGTATCGTAACATTTTTGTATGAAATCCAGCGCAGCGCAACTAGCGGAACTATTTGTCACAATAAATCTTTAGCTCTATTATGAGTTTGGATACCTCTAACATCAATAGATATCGACATTACGTGAGGAAGTGTAGATATTACGCCGTAATGCTGGCACCTTCTTAGCATTTCTCTGTTTCTAAATATAACAGCGGCTAGCTGAGGCATTTTCATTTTGGTTCACCCGAATCCAGCTAGATGGCGTTGTAAGAGCCTTCATCAAGCAAGTGATTGTGTTTTCCATTTTAGAGTAAATTGATTTGTGTTTTTGTTTGTTTGAATGTTTGTCTAAAACAAAATATCAAATCTGTTAAAAGTAAAATACTATTATAGTGACAAAAATAATAATAGGAAAATACTGAACTGATTTTAAACATTCTTTCACCTATATAAAGCTACATTATGAGCGAGTAACATGGGTGTCCGTATTTTGTTTAAAAACTGTAATAATGTAATCCAGCCCCACTCACTCACTATGATAAATGGCAGTGAGTGACAACTTCTGCAATAGCGGTAACTGACGATAGCGATTGTCGAAATAGTGACCCATAATACCAAAAACATTCAAACTGAGAATCCGCCTCACGAAAGAAGTAGCGGCGATAAGAGGACCTAAAGTTGAACGCCTAAACATTTTTCGCTTTTAAAAAAAAACTAGCGCCGCGTCTGTGAGACTTCTTTCGTAAGTCGGACTCTACCCACTGTATTGTCTTACTGGTCCAGTCGCGTAGATACTTTTTCTTGAGTTGTAAAGAGCGTTTACTACTGCAACTCGAAATAATGCTAGGACAATCCCAACTGTGGCAAGAAGCGGTAGTGTCTACGGTAAAGCTACGCCTACAACATCCGTAGCAAGCTACAACAAGGGACAAGGAACATTATGGCACGTAGCGCCATCTGTTATATTTCGAAAACAATGCTACGTACAATAAGCAAAGCGATTTACATAGCGCAAACATTGAATGTTTGATGAAACAGTTTCTGACTCTTGGACTAGATGGCGCATGTATTAATTTTATAGTTAATATATTTCAGTGCCATCTGATTATTATAATAGATTTATTATTATAGATTTAGAAATCTTTTTAACTGGTGTCTCGACTGTGGTTGATGTAATTGTGCATCTTTCAAAGTGAGGTATCTGTATACTCTCTCTACCTTTGATTAGTACATAATGAGGACGCTAGAATGCGGTTTTCGGCATTGTTGTTAATTTAAAATATCAATACCGTAACTTTATCTACGTACTTCTCTATGTCGAAAACGACTATTTGCGTTGCCTTTATCTGCTGGCAACACCAAGATGTCATGATGTCATGATGTCAGATGCTAACAGGTGGCTTGGACCTTGGACCCTTGGTAAGTAGATAAAGTTACGCTAATGGTGAGTGATGATACCACATACAAAAAACACAATTATAACCTGACCTCAAAAGTGACTTCAAAAGTGGTTAAATTGTTACAAAATTATGGTGGTGTTACCTTGCTGGCGTGCCTACGGCCTCACTATTTGACACCATCCAAGATATATGGCTAACCAAAGGTTCATAAGCTAGGTTGGCCACTACGCCCCATAGTTAGTCAAATAGATTCACCGACATACAAATTGTCTAAACATCTGGTCACTATCCTGCAGCGGTCTATACATAAAACCAGTAGCTACGTGAAGGATTCCAATCATTTCGTTCAGCTGTTGGAGGGTGTGCGATTCCAGCCCGATGAAATGATGGTGAGTTTTGACGTTGCTTCTTAGTTCACGAGTATTCCGGTAGATGAAACTATACAACTAATTATCAACATTATTAAAAATTCCGATATACCTACTGAGTATATCGAATGGACTAATCGAAGTACTACCTGCAGGTTGATTGAGTAGCTATGGGTTCTCCTATAGCTCCAGTTGTGGCCAACATATTTAGATGAAATGGTTTGAAGGCGTGGCGTTGACAACAGACGGCATGAACCACGACACTGGTGGCGATATGTGGAAGATATCTTTGCCATAATTACCAAGGAGGGATTTCCTGGATTTACAGATTTCCTGAACTCGCTGCATCGCAATATTAGCTTCACGGTGGAAGAGTAGAGTGAGGGGGTATTGCCATTTTTAGATGTGCGAGTGGTTAGTATGAAACCAAATGGCAGTCTGATGCACACTGTCTATCGTAAGTCAACTCACACAGACCGGTATCTGCAGACAGATTCGCACCATTATCCTGCGCATTTAGCTTCGGTACCCAGGTCACTTATTAACTGAGCTCTCAAGTTGTGTGACCCCGAATATGTGGAGACTGAACTGAGGTACGTGAGGGAAGTTTTTGAAAATAATGGTGATGTTTGGCGCCAGTGAGCTTGGTTGGTTGATCTTAGTGAACATGGAAGGCCCCCTAGCCAAGGGTGGGACAGTCTCCGATGTATCTACCGTTCGTAAGAGGAGTAACGAAACAAAACTGGATATCTTTTACGGCGGCAGTACAGTATCAAGACGTTTTTCCGTCCTCCGGGTTTGCTGAGAAAACATTTACGTTCACCAAAAGATAGAGACCCACCCATTAAACGTGCCTGGTGTATATAAAATACCTTGAGATTGTGGCAAGTATATTGGTGAAACTCGACGCAACATCACAACTTGACTTTCCGAGCACATAAGGAGCATTATGAATCTGGACACAGCTATGTCGGCCATTGGGAGCATGCGTGTCTTTCTGGTTTGAATAATTACATAAGGTTTGAAAAGGCCTCGGTACTAGCTCGAGAGAAGTTCTTTGTACCTCGAAAAGTGCATAAGGCAATAGATATCTCTAGATTGCCTAATTTCAACCTTGACCACGGGTGGACTCTGCCTCCAGCTTGGAGAACCGTGCTTAATGTTTCCTCGACTCAGCAAGTGGTAAGCAGTCTAGAGTGTGACACGGTCAGCATTTTGTGTGGCACCACGTTTGGCGATGATGCAATGGATAGCGATGGAATTCCATCGCCACCACCAGCAGGAGTTCAATCTCCGTTGACGGTGGTGCAGAGCCATACGAATACCGAGAATCCCCGTTCCCAGTCGCCGCCGCATCTCACGCGCCGCTCGCAGAGGGCCGCAGCCCGCAGTGCACGTCGGGATCACGCGGCGTGAACTCCTGAGGAAGAGCGTCGGATACGCTCGAAACCTAAGTCAATGTTTTCAATACCGGCTATGATTCACGTGCATATTGCACGTGAATCATAGCCGGTATTGAAATTTTAAATAATGTATCAGGTTCACGAAAACTTGAACACTGATGTTCTTATGTACTCGTAAGCAACAAGGTGTGCCCGCGTCTTGGCGTGTGTGGTCATTTCTCCGGGTTGAAAGTATTCTATGTGTTATTCCAAGAGCTAAAATACAAATATATCAACATTTAATCAAAAAACAGACAAACAAAAATACTCGATTTTTAAAAACGTTATATTCTTGTTCAGTTTGAGTTATGAGTTGTTTCTTGGTACCCTAGGCGATTTTTTTTATTGTTTTCTTTGTACAGACTTTTTCATTCCTATTGCTTTATTATAAGTATAAATCTACGAATAATAAATATGGATATAGATATATTATTAATTTTGCCTAGTTGTAAATGGTTGCGGACAAATCATAAAGATGCGTATTCACTCTACCATGGAAACTGTCCCCAAAGTAGTTTCCATTATTCCACACATAGGAGAAGGTAGAGAACTCCATTCCTCACTACAATTATTAATTGTGGCACCAAAATTCTTGGTATCAAGTGGCGGAATATCTATGATAATAAATGAAACAATTTTATTGTTATTTATTAAAGATAAAATCAAAATTATGTTCTTTTGTGATGAGCTAAATAACAATATCATTCAATTACCAACGTGAGCTTATAATTTCAATAACTCGTACGTACAATTTTCCATTCCCTTCAAAATTGTGTTGTGCATACCTTGTGACGTATAACATCTCGAA
Source organism: Alsophila aescularia (assembly GCA_946251855.1). NCBI lineage: Eukaryota > Metazoa > Arthropoda > Insecta > Lepidoptera > Geometridae > Alsophila > Alsophila aescularia. The sequence continues at coordinate 52,042,759 of OX276377.1, read as the reverse complement.
GAAGTCGGGGTTTCAAGAAATTAAACCCGAAGTGAAGCTCCGGGCTTGGTTTCTGACTGCTACTCAAGATAAACAGTTGTTGAAAACTCTGGAATTTTGTTTAAAGAATATAAATAACCAAGTGTGGCACTATTTATTTATGGCTGAAGGCCTACGTTTACACTTAGATATTCTATCAACTTCTTAGGTATACTAACACCATATTTTACTTATGTTTTCCTAAGTGCCAACCAGTTTAAAGTCTTAGGGTAGCTAAAAGAAGAACGAACTTCAAAATGGTTTTAATTAATCTTGTTCGAGCGCCACCCGATGATGGCGTGTGGCGTTTTCCTTAACCAAACCAAAGAGACTGTTAGTGAGGCGTGAATGCGTTTATGGTTTATATAATACCAAAAAATAAAATGCCCGAGTATATTATGACCGGATTTGTAGTATCGATACTATGTCAGAGAATTTCGTTGGTTCGAAGGGACTTAGGCTCAAAAATACAATTTACGTTGTCACGTAACGCTTGGAATTAAGGAAGGGGGAGAGATGGATCTCTCTTATATGGTATTAAGAGGAGGTATCTTGAAACGAGGAGGATGATGGTGATATTGGTGATGACGAAGAATAACGCACAAATATCTTCAGGACATGTTTTTAATCCACCTTTCTACAAAGAAGTGCCCGGTATCCTCCACTACTCTGTGGAAGTGTCATTCCCCAGTACAACTCTCTGGTGTTGCCCCCTGTCATCGTTAGCTACCCATATTTGCCAGTGATAACAACATAATAATCCATTCTAAAGATGAAACTTAAATGGATATAACAATAAAGTAAATAATGTAGCTTCAACTAAAAATTAATACAACAAAACAATAATATACATCAAATGAATTGACGAATAATAAATTATGGTTTGATGAATCTAAGTACATACTGCCCATACACTTATTTAGTACTAGAGGGATTGACGGCGGCGGTAGATAGAGGTCGTAACATTCGGCCATCCTGCATCGGCCGTGTCTCACGGCGATTGTCAGCGCTCCAGGACGTCTGAAAAAATATATATGCAAAGCTTTAATAATATTGTCTTTGATAACATTTATATTGAAGTAGATCACAGAAGTTCTATTACAATACATATAGTTAAGGTAATAATGTTTGCGGGCTGATAATGATGAATAATATTTCATCAGTATCATTAATAAATATCCAGTATAATAGACTAGAGATTAATAAAAACGGTTTTATTCTATTTCCTACTGTAAAAACTTAATACTTTTAACTTTTAAACATTTTTACCATATATAGTCAAGTTGACTAGATATTAAATGCAAGCTTTAAGAGTCTTATCAATTTGTCACACACACACACACACACACACACACACACACACACTAACTATTACATTTGCATAAGTAGATATAATAATGAAGTAAGGACCTAGGTCGTTCAACGAGCTATGGAGAGTTTCTCTGAAGGACAAGATTCATAATGAAGATATCCGACGGAGAACCAAGGTTACCAATATAGCTCAAAGGATAAGCAAGCTAAAGTGGCAGTAGGCTGGTCACATTTCCCGAAAAACCGATAACCGTAGGGGTAGATGAGTTTTCGAGTGGAGACCACGTTTAGGCAAACGTAATGTAGGACGCCCTGTGGCCTGGTGGAGTAACAACCTGTGAAAAGCGGCTGGAAGAAAATGGATGAGGAGAGCTAAAGACCGAGCTCAGTGGCGTGCATTGGGAGAGGCCTACGTCTAGCAGCAGTGGATAGATATAGGCTGATGATGAAGCAACTAGGTAATTTGTTTTTAAACTTTTATCATTCCGGCGGAGATAATAAGTAGGTGCCTACATTAGATTAATTTATGATTAAATTCGTTTTCAAAAGTGTTTTATTTCTTCACAAACAGGTCGACTGCTAATTACTAGATTGTTCATTGAAATTACCGTCACTATCACACAGATCTAGTATAGTTGACTAGATATTAATTTATTTTCAGTATCACACAGATCTAGTATAGTTGACCAGATATTAATTTATTTTCAGTATGACACAGATCTAGTATAGTTGACTAGATATTAATTTATTTTCAATATCACACAGGTCTAGTAGAGTGGACTAGATATTAATTTATTTTCAGTATCACACAGATCTAGTATAGTTGACTAGATATTAATTTATTTTCAGTATCACACAGATCTAGTATAGTTGACTAGATATTAATTTATTTTTAGTATCACACAGACCTAGTATAGTTGACTAGATATTAATTTATTTTCAGTATCACACAGATCTAGTATAGTTGAGTAGGTATTAATTTATTTTCTATTTTTAATAGGTAACAACCGATCTTCTCGTGGCATTTTATGGGGGAGACCAGTGTTCAGAAGTGGATATTTACCTTCTGATGATGTGATGATTGATGATGATACACATAATCTACTATAATACTAGATATTAATATAATATGATTATTTTTGTTTTGTTTTTACTTAGAGGGATAACACGGATAGGATGTGTGTTGATTTTAGAGAACTCAATTCTAATAGAAAGATCGAACATTATATACCACTAGAGGAAAGATTTTATGGTTACGGTCCAAACCCCCCAAAAAAATGATGGACAGTAATTTACCAAGGCCCCAAGTGCCCGGCGACTCCAGCGGCTGTGCTGGTGGCGACAGACACTGGCCCAGCACTGCGGTCAGGGGAGCTAAGAATCTGCGGGTAACGTTATCTAACCGTCAAATGACCAATTCACATTATACCTAAAATCAAAATTCCTTTAGCCGTAAAAAGTTTTTATCGAGACTCGGCTTTTACTCATCGGATTGAGATACCAAGTACAGCAGTTTTTAAGTCAAACCTAAGCTATCCAACAGTGAAATCTGAATCCCAATCGGTTCAGTAATTTTTACGTGATGCACGAATAAACACACATAAAGACAGACAGACAGACAGACAAAATTTTAAGTAATCCAGACCATTTATTTTTATTATCATTTTTATGCAGCAAGTCTGCATAAAAAGAATCCCAATCGTTTCAGTAATTTTTACGTGATGCACGAATAAACACACATAAAGACAGACAGACAGACAGACAAAATTTTAAGTAATCCAGACCATTTATTTTTATTATCATTTTTATGCAGACTTGTTCATAATTATTGATTTAATATTAAGTAAAAGCTGTGCCCGCGGCTTTTCCCGCTTGGTAATTTTTATTTAATGCAGCCCATACGTGTAATTCCAGGACCAAAAGTTCCTATAAGGTACAATATACTAAATTTCTTCAAAATTTATTTATGTATCAAATAGATTTATAACGATTTTAAACATATATTATTAAACGACGAATCCTCAATTTAAAATTACTAAACAGAGTTTATCACGATATCAGAATGCCGTTTTTGCTCACATCACTCCATTTTGTACTTTTACTTTCTAACAAACTACTACATTCCAAACTGCTCCATGTTTTACTTCACAGTTTTTTTGATGTAGCAATCTCATTGTTCTGTCTTCCTACTCTAACTTACTCAATACACCTTAATTTAATTGGCATGATTTATGTTAATCGATACAATCACATAGCACTCTATTACCCTAAATTTAAAATTTGGTCCAATTAATGATATTGTACTGTCAGAAGTAGACAGTACAGAAAACGCAGAATGTTTATTAGTTAGTGATCCCGAAAAATGTTCACAAATCTTAAACTATGGTATGCATTCAAATTACAGTTTTCTTTGCATAATTTCCGTAAATATTCGTAGCATAAACCGTAATCTAGACCTTTTCCTCGCTTTTATATCTACCATTAATGTTAAAATTGATATTTTGGTTCTGACAGAATGTTGGACGAGCAAACATATCCCACCTCCTTTTATTGAACATTACAATATGTCATATACATTAAATAACCTAAACCAAAATGATGGTGTAGTGGCTTATGTTCGTGAAGAAATAAACGCAACATTTTTGGAACCCTGTTTTATAGATGGTAACTGTCTTTTAATTACAATAGGCCATCAATTTTCAGTTATATGTTCATATAGACCACCATGTTTCCGAAATCCAACAAACTATCTGAACTCTCTTTAGAAACAGTCCTGCAAGGTATCTCAGCCCCTAATATAGTTTTAACAGGTGACATAAACATTGATATTTTACCTAACAACCTTACTACCTATGCACATAGTTACCTAAACCTAACGGCCGTGTATGGCCTGAGACAAGGAGTCAATAAACCCACTAGGGTCAATTCTTGCATTGATCATTTTATGGTTAAAAGTTGCCATGATTGGAAAACAATTGTATTTGAGCAACTTTTGACTGATCATTCACCAATTATGCTTCTAATGAAAAAGACTAAGTCTAAAAATTCCATCACATTTAATAAAATTAAAATTAATTACGCAGGACTTCAACAACAACTTGGTGAAGAGAAATGGTCTGATTTATACCAATTAATCGATGTGAACATTGCTATGGAACTTTTTACCACGCGTCTATTATCATATTAATAGTAACACACAAATAGTTAGACTGACGAAGAGAAATACGCCCATTAAGCCATGGATTACAGCAGGTGTTGTAAGATCAATTAGGAAACGTGATAGACTGCATAAAAAAAAAAAAATGGAACCTGATGATGAAATTGTAAAAAACGGTATTTGGACTACAGAAACACTTGTAATAAAATAGTAAAATCACTAAAGAAACAATATTATCAATCGCAGTTAGAAAAACATAGAGGTAATGTTAAGGAAACGTGGAAAATAATAAAAGACGTTTGCAACTTTAAAAAAAGTAAAGACCAGTCATGTGAGCTTTTGAGTATCAAAACAAACCCTAATGAGTCACTTAATGAAGTTAACAATTTTTTTACTACGGTTGGTCAAAACTTGGCTGATGTAATCCTCATTAAGATGAATGTTGATGAACAGTATCTAGCCCTTAAATCTAGTCATGTGGATAAGCCTCTGAATTCTATGTCTTTGTTTATGACGGACGTAGTTGAAGTAAGAGCTATTATTAACGGATTGCGAACTAACAGTGCACCTGGGTGGGACAAAATAACCACATCTACTCTGAAACAACTCATTCCGTGTATTGTTTACCCAATTTCATACATTTGCAACCTTAGTTTTGAAACTGGCACTTTTCCAAGCATTTGCAAAAAAGCAACAGTCTGCCCGATATACAAAACTGGTGACAAAATTAATCCCTCAAATTATCGGCCAATCTCCATCCTTTCTACACTTTCTAAAATATTTGAAAAACTTGTCAATAAACGTTTAATGAAATTCCTTGAAAAAAATAAAATTCTGTGTGACAATCAATATGGTTTTAGGGAGAAAAAATCAACAGAAGACGCGGTCTTAAAGCTAACACTTATAACTAACTACTTCATAATGGCGAACGATGTGTAGGAGTATTCCTAGACCTTCAAAAAGCGTTTGATACTGTGTCAGTTCCAATTCTTTTAACCAGAATTGAGAATGCAGGAATCAGAGGGGTGGCCTTGAAATGGCTTGCGGGTTACCTTACCGATCGACAACAGAGTGTTAAAGTTAATGAATATGAAAGTGACGTTGGATTCAGCAAATTTGGCGTCCCGCAAGGAAGTACGCTTGGTCTATCTTTATTTCTTATTTATATTAACGAACTCTGTAAAAAAACTCTTCCAGGAATGGAACTTTTGATGTTTGCTGATGACACAGTCCTTCTTTTTCATGAAAAGTCTTGGCAGGCGGTTGCTGCTTTGGCTGAGTCTGGTCTTTCTAAAGTTACTTCTTGGCTTGAAGACAGTCTTCTGTCTCTAAATACTACCAAGACAAAATATTTATGCTTTAGCAAGGCAGCTTCGGCCGTTCCAGCCACTGATTTTTGCCTAACCATTCATACATTCCCCTGTAATCGTCTTATCAATCACTCAAATGTGAACTGTTGCTGTGACAAGTTGGCTCGAGTTGATAGTATTAAGTACTTGGGTCTAATGGTGGATTCGAAACTTACTTGGAGCTTACACACGACAACACTTGCATCAAGGGTGAGAAAAATAATCTACATCTTTAAAAACCTTCGAGCAGTTGCTAATCATACATTATTAATACAAACCTATAATGCATTATGCGAATGCATTATTAACTATTGTATTTGCATATGGGGCAACGCTGCTAAAACTCATCTCATCGTTGTGGAAAGAGCACAAAGGGCTGTGCTTAAAGTTCTTATGTACTTACCTTACAGACACCCTACTACTGAAGTTTATGATAGAGCACAGAAAAGAAAACTTTTTATTTACCAAACTATAAGAAGGTACCACAGAAGTGTAGTGCCCCACTTACCTATTACAAATAAACGAGTTGATCGATGTCCTGTTCCGCGTGCTCGTAGTAAGTTTGCTCATAAACACTTTGATGTTGTAGCTCCTCATCTTTATAATAAACTAGATGGGGAGTGTAAAATTAGGAAATACTCAAATAAAAGTCTTAAAAAAGTAATACTCACATGTTTCAGCAGACTTGATTATGAGAACGTTGAAAGTTTGCTATCTAATTTTTAGAAAAAAATCTAGAACACGCACCCAATCCATTTTTTTTATCCTTTCACGTGCGTGCACACACACACCCACGCATACACCCTCGCACACAAAAACACACCCAGACACACACACACACACACACACACACACACACACACAAACACCCTCATATGTACACATTAATATTAACAGCTTGCATATCTACTTGCAACCGTGTTATAAAAATAGTTATTTCAAAATTATTATTATTTTTTTAGTTTATATCCTTTTAATTTTAGTTGTGCTATTAATTTATCTGTTCAATATTTTGATTGACATTAGCTGCTCATTAATATGGGAGAAGAATCTGGTTCCTGAGACACAGTTTTTAACTAGTTCGGGGACCAGAAGCTTCATAGGTTACACTGTATATTTCTTTGTGTCAATAAAAAATATGAATTATGAATTATGATTGCTCGGCATCTAATCATCCGATTAAGATATCAAGTACACCAGCTTTTAAGTCAATCCCTAAACTTTCCAACAGTGCACACTACTGCATCACAGTCGGTGCAGAAGCTTTAACGTCATGCGCGAACAAACAGATGAAGATAAAAAGACAGACACGATTTAAAAAAATGTTATATGTAGGTGTGATACACTGTAAATAAATCAAATTTATGAATCTGATGTCCTTTTAATAACATTACAATAGATAACTGCGCATTATTAATAACAATTTAAATTTCTTGAAAATCCGATTTTCTTAATTTTTGTCCAGATTACAGGGGTTCTCTTTAGGTCCTACAAAGTTTCGCTTTTATGCTTATATTAAAGTTAAATAACTGTTTTACAACTTTTACACATGATTTTCCTCGTAGAATTAGTATTATAGCCACTAACGAAAGAAGACCAAAGGAGTCAGGCCCTGTATAACGTTAAAATTACAATAAAATATATATATATATATATATACACGTTATTAACTGATTTTGGAAATTTACCAAATCATAATACCTACCTATATATACCTTCTTGTTGCCAATATATGCCTTTTCATACCTTCACAAACTGTCACATCGTGTAAAGCAAAAGCAATGAGTCGTGTCAGCAATGAGTGAATATACAAATTCGGTTGGTGTTTCCAGGAAAATAGGCTCGCGTTTATTTTCCAGATATTACTTTCTGATACATTTCATATCAATAACATTGTAACAGACAGTGACACGTTTCTCACCTAGGCGAATTACTTTCCGCATTGTTTTAATATTATTAACAGACAATACAGATATGGTAAAAAGGCATAAGTTCAAAAACTAAAACCTGGCTACGGTCAGATAAAAAAAACCTAGGACACTCACTCACTCACTCACTAATCGAACCAAAGTTTTAATTTGAACACATAAACTTTCCAATGCCTTGCCGCTGTCGATTAAAAATTGCCTATGACATCTATTCATGAAGACGAATCCATTGACATCTATGTAGCTTGTCAAAATCGGACCAATAGGGGGCGACGCTCTAGTGAAACATCTACATATACAGATACATACATACATACATACATACATACATACATACATACATACATACATACATACATACATACATACATACATACAAACATACATATATAAATACATAAACTGTTAACTTTATTACCCTTCCTTTGCTTCGCCGTAGTCGGGTAAAAAGTATTGACGGAAAATTACATCATCGTATAGTTTCTTGCTGCTCTCTTCTCGGGCTTATTTACCAGTAGAGTCAGAAGGTTATTTCTTTTTTCGGGATTCGAGGAACGGAATTCAACTTTGACTTGGCACATGAAATGGAAATTTCCTTTTCAAACTTAAAGTAAAAAAACAGAACCGACGGATTAACGTGTCCTCTGGAGCACGGATCGATGGCAAATCAGCTTATCACTCTCACTCACTTCGAATCACAAATCGAACGCGTCTATCTGTCTGCCTGTCTGTCCACAAATATCTCAGAAAATACTTAAACGATTTGGTTCCTTTTTTTACCTCCCAGGCAAGACAACCCTCTCCAGATACTGAAAGATTATTCTACAAAAAAGTCCGCGTCACCATAATTATGTATTACAGAAAGCTAACATGTAAATTATACGACCTTGGTCTCGTGGCTAGTGATCCTAGGTACGTAATCAAACGGTCGCGGGTTCGGATCCTGCAAGGTGCAATCATTTGTGTGATGAGCAGAAATGTTTGTTTCCGAGTTATGGATGTTATAATATTCGTATCTATGTATGTTTATCCGTTATCTAGTATCCATAGTACAGGGAATCCTAGTTTGGGGCTAGTTAATTAAATCCATGTAAAATAAAAATATCCATGTATAATAATGATTAAATTTTATTATATCCATGTATAATAAAATTACATCATATGTAGAATTGCCCCGAATATATTTATTTATTTTATTTATTTATTTTAATAATACAAAAAACCCGACTGCGAATAAAATAATTGAATACGAGCTGACCGCCCGCAAAAATAATTACACTAATATTATACGAGTAAAGAGGAAAGTTTGTATGTAGGTAAGGAGTAAGGGTTCGTGTGTGTATGTTTGTTACTTCTTCATGCATGCTTAAACGGCAGAACGGATTTGGATGGAATTTGGTACGGAGGTAGCTTATAACCTGGACTAACCCATAGGCTACTTTTTATCCCTAAAAATTTGTGGTTCCTGAGGGACGCGGGTGAAACTACGAGGCGCAGCTAGTATTTATATAAATTTAATGTTTCTTTTTTACAAACATATTTTACTTTACTTTAATAGTTGCAATTGCAACATTAGACTTATAATATTTAAATTAACTTGAATAATCAAAACATTAAAATATTGTAAGAAGTTGTAAAAAAAAATGCTACTGTTTAGTTATAACAATTATATATTTTTGAAATGGTCTTTTAAAAACCTGTATTTTGTTACCTTACTTGATAATTTTTAATTTTTTGTAATTTTTAGTTTCGTCGGAAATATAATATGGCAGCTGTAAGCTGCCATAGACAAATCTTTATTGTGACAAGAAAAAAAACAATAAATAAACAGGGTAATCAAATGATATATAGGACTAAATATTTATTTTATTTATTTTTTTAAATGACTTCATAGTAAAAAATATATTTTGTAAACAACCACTAAAAAGAATAAAATAATTACAATTGAGCCAGAACAGTATCAGTTTTTCGAAATTACCAATGTAATAATAATGCATAAATACAACATAAGATATGAAACAGTTTTTTGAAGGCGGTGCCGAGAAGTCGATTAAAAAAAGGTATTACCTACAACAACGTTTTTCTACATGAGTAGACTATCTAAACATTAATTTCACATGTGTACACAAACGAAGCCAGTGGGAGTGCTAGCAAAATTATGTATATTGTTCAGTGGAATTTATGAAAATATAAGTATTGTAAATAATTATTTATAATGGATCGAAAGTCGTCAGATGAATCAGAATAAACAATTTATTTAAAACAAATATTACAGGTCAATCTTCATAAAGCCCTCCAATTTCGCAGTTGGCTTCATTTGAATTACGACATAATAGATTTGACATCCGTAGAAAGAAAGATATTTGAAAAGTATATTAGTCAACATGATTATTATTTTGAACAAAAGATTTTTACTAGGCAAGAATATTTATGCCTTATATCATGGTTAGTTGTTTTAGCGTGAACTTTGAACGACTTTGAGTATCATGTATAATTCAAATGGCCAATTGGAAAGATTTTGCCATTCCTGTTTAGTTTATTGTTATTGTTACATATGGATTAATTTTGTTGTAAAAGACTTATTGATTTCATCATCAGCCTATATTTTTATCCACCAGAGAGTTATTTCAGAGAGTTCAAGTACATGCGAGAATATAAACGGGTTAGTCCAAACTGTTCTAATATTTGTTCAACAGGTTGGACAAACAAAACCAATCTGTTGCATTAAGCAGTATGACATATTATTTGATCCGAACAAATTGTGTATAGGCCGTCCATGCTGTTCTACTATAGAACTGATTGGACGTAAAAACAACATTTGTTCTACTGAGTAGCTAGTAAGACATTTTAAAGTGACACGTGTCAAAGTGAAAGGTGTTAAAGTGACAGGTGTAAAAGTGCCAGGTGTCAAAGTAAGAGGTGCCAAAGTGACAGATGTGATCAAAGTGACAGGTGACATCAAAATGACAGGTGTCGTCAAAGTGAAAGGTGTCACATTGACAAACTTAAAAACAACTATTACCCAGAAAATATTGATCGTTGACTAGTAGTTTTTTTACAGAAGTGATAAATCTCATCGATGTCTTCGTTTTGGATGACAGCTGTCAAACTTAAAAGGAATTGAACTCTGAAACTAACGATCCTAGACTAGAAGTTTCTTTACAAAAGTGATAGATCTCATCGACATCTTCGTTTTGTATGACAGTTGTCAAATTTAAAAGGTCTATAACTCTGAAACTAACGATTCTAGACTAGAAGTTTATTTACAGAAGTGATAGATCTCATCGACATCTTCGTTTTCACTTGACACTACTAATCTAGGGTTAACAGTTTTAGAGTTATAGCCCTTTTATGTTCAACAGCAATCCAAATTGAAGATATCGATGAGATCTATGACTGTTGTAAAAACACTACTAGTCTAGGATCAACAGTTATAGCCCCTTTTAAGTTTGACAGCTGTCATCAAAAACGAAGACATTGACGAGATCACGACTTCACTTTTGTAAATAAACTACTAGTCAACGATCAATAGTTTCCTAGTAATGCTGTTTTAAGTTTGACATCTGTCACTTTGACGACACCTATCACTTTGATGACACCTGTCACATTGACATCTGCCATTTAAAATGTCTTACTACCTGCTCAGTACAACAAATGTTTTTTTTGTAGTCTAATCTGTTCTATAGTAGAACAGCATGGACGGCCAATACACAATTTGTTTGGATCCAATATGTCATACTGCTTATTAGAACAGATTGTTTCTTTTTTGTTCAATCTGTTCTATAGTCGGACAATAATAGAACAGTTTGGACTAACCCATGTAAACAAACAACTGATTAAATAAATATGTACTTATTTTTCCGAAAAACCCTTAAGATGTTGGGGATTGGAGGGGTGGGGTGGAAGTATTGGTGGATGGGGGGAGTGAGGGGAGGGTATGGGGATGTTAGGGAGAAGAGTGGAGGGGGGATGGGAAAAAATGAGGGATTGCAGGGAAAGTCTGGGGGAAGTGTGGAAAGGGTGGAGCCTGGTGATGGGAGGATGGAGGAAGAGTAAATTAAATAAATAAATTTAAATGAATATATTCGGGAAAATTCTACACCACTTCTATACCACTAGATAATACATAAATACGAATATCAACATCCATGACTCGGAAACAAACATTTCTGCTCATCACATAAATGATTACACTTTGCAGGATTCGAACCCGCGACCGTTTGATTTCGTTCCTAGGATTACTCGCCACTAGACCATCCGGCCGTCAAGTGAGAGGAGGGTGTGGGGAAGTGCAAGCAAGTTGGGGAGGGTGCGGTTTAGTTAGTGATGGGAAGTGTAGGAAGGGTATATTGGGGGAAGTTATGGGGGTACAATGGGGATACAATTGGTGGGTGCAAATGGGAGGTGCAAGTGTGCATTCAAGTAGAAGAAACAAGTGGAGAATGCGGGATGATAGCGTCACACGATTTTAACTCTTATTGCTATTAATCATGTTTAGTCAGATTCGACATTTACTGTGTTTATTTTGTCAAAATAAGGTAGAAAATCGTCTGACACCTTTTAAATGATTTTGGAGCTATGTACATAACAAAAATTTGCGTTTCACGATTTTGACTCTTATTGGCATCATACAAATTTAATAAGATTCGGCATTTACTATGTTCATTTAGTCAAAATGCGTTAAAAAAAAACAAGGCACTTAGCTTATGTCAACAAGGTCGAGAATTGTCTGACACCTTATAAATGTTTTTGGATCTATGTACATTATATAAATTTGCGTCATACGATCTTGAACCTCATTGACATTAATCAAATTTAGTAAAATTTGGCATTTACTGTGTTCATATAGTCACCGTCCTGACAGTTTACCCTACCCTCCTCCCACTTACCCTCACCCTCCTCTCACTTCTATCACTTCCCCTCTACTCCTTCCCAACATCCCTCAACTTCTCCCGTCTTCCTCAAACTTCCCCCACCCTACCTGTGACTTATGACATGAATCTTGTCACTTGTGTCTACTGACTTGTGACTTGTAATTTTCTATGACTGAGAGATTTAACTTTCACTTGCACCTCCACTTTGCGCCCCCCACTTCCTTTCAACTTCCCCCACTTCCTTCTAACTTCCCCCACCATCTCATCACTTACCCAACCCTCCCCCCAGACTTCTTTCACCTTAACCACACTTCCCCACACTGTGCTCACTTTTTCCCAAATTCGGGGGAATTTGGGAAAAAGTGAGCACAGTGTGGGGAAGGTGAGGTGGGCGGGGGCCCACCCCACCTTTTCCCCACCAACTGTCACTATAACTCCTGTCAATTGGACATGTCATCAATAACACATCGGATTTCATAATCATCATTATCCAAGCGGGTGAAACCACGAGGCGTAGCAGTTATATAAATAAAGCTCAGATGTTATTGTAGAGCTGACTGTACTTAGTCAATTTTATTATATTAATTGATTGTTGCATAAAAGTTACCATTTTTGTGGGCTCATTTTTATCCATGAATATTGGACAATCTGAGTATTTGATGAAATGCGTGTGGACCAACTGCAAATTGGACGAAATGCGTATTGGACCAAGTGCATATTGGAGATAAAATTTAGGTTCACCATTATGATCCTGAGAACTACAAAGAGTCCATGCAGTGGCATAAACATATATTAGATCACACAATTAAATTCAGTCGCTCCATCAGCGAGAAAATTCATAGCTTACTTTTTCGGGACTCCAAAGGAATTTTGCTAATGAATACACCAAAAAAGGTCCAAACCATCAATGCAACACCCTACGCAGCAACACTGCGTCGTAAAGAATAACAGAGAAAAAAATTAACCAAAGATGTGCTGATTCTCCACAACAATACGCCCGTTCACACGGTGATGCCAATGCTGCTGTACGAGATAGTGGCTTCTAAAAAAATTGACACTTACCTTATTATAGCCCATACTAAGCCCTCAGTAACTACTTAAAAAAAAATAGGCACCAATAATAAAAAATGTTCCATGGGTAAAACGTTTTTCCGACGATAAAGATCTCAAAGTCGGCGATAAATTGCCATTTTTCTTCCAAAGAGAAAGGATACAATTTTCAGAAAATAGAAAAGCTTTTTTTCGTGGTCAATATGTGTAGATATTATGGGAGAACACAACAAAAAATAAAAATAATATACCTTTTTTAAGACATTTCATTGACCGCCATAACGTAAACGTATTTGGATTTATACTCGTATTTATATCTACGAGGGGTCGTAGGTATAGATTATTAATAACAGCTACATAGACGTATAAAAAACTAGCTGCGTCCCGCGGTTTCACCTGCATGGAATGGTTGATGATGTTGAAAAGTAGCCTATGTCCAGGATAAAATGCTATCCTGGTGCAAAATTTCATCCAAATCCGTTCAGCCGTTAGAACGTGAAAGAGTAACAACATACACACACACATACTTCAAACGTTGGTTTTTATCAACGACAGTAAGAAATGTCTATATTTTTATGCATATTATGACGTTTTGTATGGACTGTCAATTCTAATGTATGGAGTTCGGCATCGCGCATACGAAGTTTTCTGCTCGATAAGAGAGTATTCATTTTTAAAACTCTAAACTCTGAATGGCCTACATACGACATTGGCTAAGCTTCTCTGATTTATATTATGATTGTGATTAGTGGGATTAGTGTGATAATTACAAACATTTTTATAGGTATATTCCTATGAGCCGTTTTTGTAACTATTTTTTATACGTAGCTTTGAAAAAATAATTATTTTTCAGTGTTTCATAACTGGTTATCAACTAAGATACATGAAAAGAGAAGGAAAAAAAATATCACGTAAAAAGTGGACAGTTTGCAATGCGGTTTTTATACGAGTAGTTGGTTTAGGATCCTGGCTATCATAAGTTTTTGCGTGTCCAACCTGCGTTTGGCTAGTTTTTTATTTAGCATAGGATCTTAAAAGTACTGCAAGGCATTTGCATCCGTGCTTGGAATTGTTAATTAAACCCTGTAAAGAGTTTCCTTCGAATATCCACCTACAATTTTTTTTGGATGCAGAAAATCCAGAGAAGTATGAAACAAGAATATAAATGTAAGATCTGTTTCAACCGTGAGGAAAATCTAGATGTGGGAGTTATCGTATCGAGCAAAAAGTAAGTAAAGAACGTATAAACATAAGATACAAACTATATAAATTCGCTGAAACTCATGTTTACCGTTAACTTGAATGTGAGTGTTATAACCCGGATTACCATTTAGGGATCCCTTATGAATAATTTATCTTATTTTCATCATCCTTCTGAAATAAATAATGATATCGACCCTACTTTTGATTCCTATTGGGAATTCACTGGAATATTGACTCTAAATACATTCTGGAGTTTGTACACGTAAAGAAAACCAGGCAGATAGCTGTATCTTGTGACCGAAATTATTTTTGGAATTAGATTTTATGAGTAATCGTATTCGCAGCAAGAAGGTTTTATTAAGACGGAGTCTTTAGCGCCAAATTGAACATGAAGAATATGTGTGCGTGAGTGTTTTTTTAAATGTTTTGTTTTTGATACACAATTTCAACACAAAAGACTGCATTGCATTTTTCGTGAGAACTTAATTGAATTTACACGACTAAAAAGGTCGAGATTTTGCTGCGATGTGACGGCAGATCGGTATAACATGATGTGAGTGTGTGAGAAGCTTTTGTTATATAATGGGAAGGAATCGGGGTAATTAGTGCTTGTTATTGAAAAGCTAATTAATGATTTAGAGCTGTCACTCATTCAAGTCATTCCAATTAGGCCATAAATATTAGATCGCCAATGCTGTCATGCGTCTTACTTTTAATGCGCTCTTATTAGGATGACCTGTAACTTTCCACACCACTTTATAAAAGTGAAAAGTTGTCTGTTTGTTTGTATGTTTATTTGGGGTACTTTCACGCCAAAACGACTGATCCAATTTTAATGAAACTTTGTTAATAGGTATTTTGTTGATATACCGGAAAACGGTAACTTTCAATGAGAAAACTGGAAAATTACGATAACTCTCTGTAAGAAACGGTTGCCATGGAAACGAAATAATAACAAGTCTGTCAAAAAGCATCAAGAGCTTTGGTACTTTTGCATTGGTTTTTATAATCCTAGAAGAACATGCGATGCTTATTTTCGCGATAAACTGTAGTCCACGTGAACGATAGCTAGCCGGTTAAAGCACTTTGAACCTTATGTCAGTCTGTGGTATACCTATGTATACACAGAATAAATAATAATCACTACGAGCAAATTGGCGCAAAAATGTTGTCGCTGTGGTCGCTTCAAACTTATTTTCCATTCCCTACTCAATGGTTTGGCGCAATCGTACAAAAATCGACCTGTGATTGGCTGAATGCATTTAGCCACTGACAAGCCGAACCAAATACTTATGAAATTATTATGTATGTAAATACCACCATGGAAAAAAGATGAAGACAAAAATGGGGAGATTTTCTGGAAAAAATATGTATCATTGAAATAAGATCGATGACACCCTGTTATTATGTTTTATTATGACATGAATTTATCTGTCTAATAATATTAAAATATCAACACAGTTTAGTAGAAAAAGTGACCAGAATATCAACAAAAATTAAAAAAAACTTCAAAATTACAGGGGCACAAGTATGTTAATTACAAAAAAAAACATAGATAAAAACATAAATAAAATGTGCTTAGGAGTGTGTTGAAAGGGGCTTATAATCTGGGGGGGGGGGGGGGGGGGGCTTTAAGAGCTGGACCATCAAAAATAATTAGATGGACGTCACTGCAGGAGCGCCTTTATACAGTTTTAGGGCGTGATGTTGGCGAACCATTGCCTGGAGTTAGACACAATCCTCTTTCTGTAAGTGAGCTATTTTTCGAAATATTAAAATGGAATAGTCTAACATCCATTTTTTATGTTTTGGTTTACCCTTCTTTTTAATAACCTTTTGAATAGATTTTCTCAAAATACTTGTAAATTTTGGCGACGGACTCGTGATCACACTTTTAGTTGAGAATTATTAACAATGTTCTGTTGTAATTGATAGATTCAGGCGTTACTTTGCGGAAATCCATATTTAAAATGAACAAAATAAAAATATGTAGCTTACTTCCGCCAAAACTATATATATAAATATATATACACAATAAAAAACCCCCAAGCTAAACAAACCCTACCCAAATACAAGTATCGAAACTCTTATATATTCATAAAAAATAAGATCGATGAAACAACACTAATTCATATAATATTTCTTTCATATTATATATTTATGAATATATAAGAATTTCGATACTTGTATTTGGGTAGGGTTTGTTTAGCTTGGGGGTTTTTTATTGTGTATATATATTTATATATATTATTTGTATATATTAGTTCAATCTGGGGTAGGGTTTTGTTTAGCGTGGGGTTTTACTTGTGTTAATTTTACCATTTATCATTAGTCTGACTTACAGTTTTGGCGGAAGTAAGCTACATATTTTTATTTTTTTATTTTTTTGTTCATGTTCTGTTGTCTTTATGTTTTGGCTTTTCTTTGTTTATTAATTAACTGCTTGGAATGGATTTTAAGAAATACTTGTAATTATTTGTTGAGAGTTAGTAAAAATGTTTTGCTGTCATTATTTATTGGTTTTTCTTTGTACAGCTAATTATAAATGGGCATCAGGCGGCTTCAAGCACTTTAAATTTTTCTATGTGAGTTGTATGGCTTTAATTGCATAATGCTTGGGTAAACTACTACTCGACCAATTTACAGATTTTTTTCATAACGTTGATGTTGGTTCTATAGATGTAAGAGCAAAGAGTTATGCTCCCCATATTATATCTTATTTTATATTGTACCCTCCCTAAAGGGTAACACATTTCTTCTTGGTCGAATAGTACCTATATTTATTTATTTTATTAAATTTGTTAACATGGCACATGTTTTTCCTGTCAATAAAACAAAAATAATATAATTTACAAACTAAAATATTAATAACGTAAGATCATTTTGATATGTACCTACCCATTACTTTTATTTTTTTAGTATTCCGGACAATATTTTACATATTAGTATGGAGGAGGTTGAGCAAGTGACCGAAATCTGTGATGTTAGGTAAATTATAATTAATTTGAGATTATCAATATTAAAATATTAAAAAAAAAAACATAATTTTACGCTCCATGGATTCCATCATAACCAAAGATCTGAATCTTTGGTTATGATGGAATCCATGGAGCACACAGGCCAGCAGCCAGAGTCTGCAGTCCACCCTGAGCAGCAGCCAGAGACCGCAGTCCACCATGAACAGCAGCCAGAGCCTGTGGTCAGCAGAGGGTGACAGCCAGCGTCTGTGGACCACTCTGGGCCCATGAGGGAGATTCTTCCTGTTGAACCACGGTGATGACGATGTCGACGTCATACAAGTCCTTGGGAAGTATTCGGTGGGTTTTTGCTATATAGTTACAGTGCTGATTCAAATGTAGAACAATAACTAAAAATACTATATTTTTTTTCTAAGAGCAAGACCTTGCTTTGCCTGAGGCAACGGGAAGGCTGCGCCCTATTTCATAAAACTATAGTACACTGACAAATGTCAATCGAACCGACAACTGTCAGTCAAACTATCGAAATGTCGTACATTTTTGTTATATGAAACGCAGGTTTGGCGTATTCGACTGACATTTGTAGTTTTATTATGATTTGTCGCTTTATGAAATGGGGCCCTGGACGCTATGGAGCGCATGAGTGCCGATGCGACTCGAGAACAAGCCGAAGCGACCCGAGAGCATGCATCAGCCACCCGCAAGCACGCTGCAGCCACCCGAGAGCACGCCGCTGCCTCCCAAGATCGAGCCACAGCCACCAATAGACTGGCCACAGCTATGAAGGCAATCGGATAAAGGCTGCTTGAACTTGTGGGCATAATGCTACCTTTACCAAAAAGTAAAGTATGTATATTGTTTTTCTTCTTGTAATTTCAAATTATAAATTTTGATTACATAGTTTTTGTCCATCCATTTTAAGCTATCATATCTTAACATATTGGACCTTTTATAACTTAAAGTCACAGCTCCAAAAAGTAGTTTTTAGTTAATTATACAGAAATGCTTGAAATTATATTATCTTTCTTAAAAAATAGCTATAAATAGGAGGACATCACCAAAAGGACAGTTTCCTAGTGCTTAGTAATTTAAGTGTCCATCCTGTCAAACTACATGAAACTTTTATATATTATCAGAGAAGAACTGACTCTTCTAAAAGTCATTAAAGTTGTACTAATCCTACCTACCAATCAGTAAGTAATATTCATTAAAATTCCATTATAATGTATCACGAAATAAAAAGTTACAATAATGTATGTTTTTTAAGTATATTTTGTAGTTTATATTCTTATATATTTACTATTTTATATATATATTTTGTATACTTCATCTTTTGCACCTGGAATCTGTAACAAAGTTATTGTTTTTATAGTTATTGTCTTAACATGGTTAACATTAATTTCTTCTTATTATTTTATAGGTCATGAGGTGAGTGAACATACTACCTACATATTATATTAAATTATTTGTTTGCTCCATAGCCTATCGACAAGAGCCTGCTGCAGTGCCCGGCCCCTTTGCAGTTCACGGTTGACACGGCGGTTATGTGGATTCTGCCCATCAACCAAACTCTCCGCTTCAACTCTCAACTCCTCTTCAACCTACAATGAAGCAAAAAGTTATTACAGGGTGGCAGAATTTTTGTATACTATCAAAACATCACAGTACAATTTTTAGTAAAATTTTGATGCAGCACATTGAGACAAACTTTGTGGTAAGACTTACCTGGTGCTGTCGATGCCTCTCCATATCGGCATCCTCGAGCGTGAGCGGCGTCATGGGCACTCTGTTCCGGTTGGCGATGTTGTGCAACACACAACACGCATTCACAATTTTCCCTGCAGTGATGGGGCTATATTGCAAACCACGCGCAACTAGCAAACATCTGAAAACAGTTACATCCAGTTGTTTATATACATTTTTGTGTATAATTCTTTAATAATCACAGTATTTTTTTAAAAACCTTACCTTAAACGCACTTTCAACATCCCCAGGCAGCGCTCCACTAAATAACGTGCAGTGACATGCAACTTGTAATAGTGGTGCTCTGCAGTTCCTTCTGTGGTATTCAATATTAATAAAGTCATTAAGGTTGTCCACAAAGGATACCCACTATCACTTAAAAAATAAACATGGTTATCATTTGTAAGAAATCATTATAACTTTGTATAATATGTAGGTAATAGTTATTTTTTTAACTATTTTAACTTAAAATATAAGCAAGTGAAAACTGTATGATGTACTTTTTTTTGTAAATTGTTTTGTGTGAGATAAATAATATGTAATATGAAAAGTACAGTACAGATTTTGATTCAAATCCTAAAGCACTTGGATACCATTTGGAAGCTACTCGTATCGTGGCAACCCTAATCAAAGCTGACTTAGACAACTATCCGTATACACTCGTATAAAGTCAACTCGTACGAGTCTACTCGATCCGAGCAGACTCTGATCGTGTCACTGCAGCTTTATATAACAGTGAAAAATCGTTATATAGTATTCAGTACGTCTCTATTAATAAATATTACATTACTTAACAAAAACACCTGCTCCCCAGCGTTTGACAGCTTGGTCAAGTGTTGATGTAGTGGATGGCTTTGCCACACCATGGCATCGTGGGCTGATTACATGATTATACTAGGATTACTTGAATTTTCTTTGAATCTTTGCAAATTTACCTATGTAGTCTGGATGACAATACAATGTAACGGTACCACCAAGCTGTGCTGATGATGAGGTCGGAAGGTGGGTAACGAAATCATTAAATGGCTACTTCAGGCCATTCAAGGATTCCGTTAGAAGTAATTTACGTAGAATTGACTAACCTTATATTATTTTTTTGAGTTTCGGCTCATTTGATTTATATGAATGAGTCATATTCAATTCATATAACAAGCGAGCTTAGTTAGTTTTGTAAACTATATTTTCTTCTATCTATATAGGGAGGACCAAACCAATGCCCCCGAAGGGAAAGTATCCTAAATATATTAATGAAAGGACATATTTCTTTCTTTCTTTTTTAAATAAAAATAACTGCTCTCAAGATTTTTTTAATTTCACTTGCCAAAGCCGGGAATCGAACCCGCCAAATTCAAAAAATAAACATCCTGTTGTATTTTTATGATAACGATCGAAAGGGTCAATCATAAGGAACATATCTATTTTATAAATATTGCATTTAAAATCAAAAGAAGATAAGGAAATAATCAAAGTAAATACAAACATAGTTGCATAGTTTTTAATAGTAAAATTTTGGTATATAAGATTTAATTATTGTCATTAACTTAAAGTTGTTTCAAACTGCGAACCGTTTTCCGTAATACAATTCAGATTGATTTTTTTCATAAATTCATCGCGTGTCACTTTTCGTATGGTATTATGATGATATTTAATTAAAAGCACATTTCGAACTTCATGACGTAATTCATCTACAGACTGATACGTCTTTTTATAAATTTCATTTTTAAAAAGCTCCGCAAGTAAAAGTCTAATGGTGGTTGGTCAGGAAACCTAGCAGGCCATTGAATTAGCCCATTTGTTGCAATCCAGGTTCTAAAATGATAATTTAAATAGTCTCTGGTCATTTGCTATTATGAGCTGGAGCTCCATCTTGTTGGCAAATGATATTTGTCTTCGGGCAGATTATGGAGTTCATTTACTAACTGGTCCAGAATTTCAATATACTTGGCAGTGTTTAGGGTTCCTTCATAAGAATTAATGAATAAATCTTTATTATTCAAAATTCCACACTAACAAATAAATGAAAATTTCACTTGGTTACATTTGAGGCATTATTTGAATGCACTGTTATTTTTATTCCTTTGAGTAAAATTAATTTACCACAATGAATTTATACTTATTATCAAGCAGTTAATACCAAAAGTCTCTACAATGAATATAACAAAAAGAAATTGGTCTAGGGTACTTCAAATAAGCTACTGAACATGAATATAACATTTTTTAAATCGTTCTTGTCTATGTATCTGTCTGTCTGCGCACGCAGCTCCAAAATTACTGAACCGATTTTGATGTGGTTTTCAATGTTGGTTAACCTAGGGTTTGACTTGAACAGTGGTGTACTGGTTATCTCAATCGGATAAGAAAAAGCTGAGCAATCGATAAATTACTCGTACTATTAAACAGCATGGCTTTTTTTTTATGGTCGTATTATATAGGATGTAACATAATAAATTATAACATACCGTGCTGGAATATGGTGCAGCATAGCGAGTATCATCAATCAATCAGCTGGCTAAAAAAACAATACCACCCTTGAACCTGAATTTGTGCTACAGTTCCACCAACTTATCTGTTAGTGGCTTTTTGGCGTAAGTGGTCCAGTCAATCGATAAGTAGATCACTCAAATAACAGAATAAGACATAAGTTCAAAAATTAAAACTCGACTACGGTCGGGTAAAAAATAACCTATGACACTCTTGCAATGAAGACGAATCGATTGATATCTCGCATGTCAAAATCGTACCAAGTTTTTAGTTTGAACACCTAACCTTTCCTTTGCTTGCTATTTTTTTTCTTTCTCTAAAAGCTATAGCCAATGGCAGATTATACCTGAAGACAAGTCGATTGACACCTTGCTTGTCAAAATCGGACCAATAGGGGCGACGCTATGGTTGAAAATCCAAATACCTACTTATGTGCATAGATACATACAAACATATATAGACTGGTAAATTCATATCCTTTCCCTTGCTTCATCGTAGTCGGGTAAAAATACAGAAAATGTTAACCTCATACATGGCGGCTGTAGGTAGTTCCTTTTTTCGCCTTTTCACAGATACGAGTAAGTTGGTTGGACTGTAGTCTGTTTGACAACTTTGATTGACAGAACTTGCGTATTAGGCAGTGGCAACGACTGTAAGAAATGTTACTCTATGGACAGTGGTCAGTGTTGAATTCTCTTTGGTAGTCAAATGTCAAAGTCAATATAAGTCGAATAGAATTTTCTTTATTATTTTGTTATAACTAAACCTTTTCTTCTACCAGTCAGGAGAAAACTGGATGAAGTGAAGCGGTTTGAATACGGCACTGGTGATAACTTGAATAGGATAGAGCTGAAGCCTCACAGTGATGAGTTTACATTCGGTACACTCTATCATCTATCTATCTATCTATCTATCTATCATCGATACACTGGATGAAATCATAGAGCCCGTGATTGAAGAGTGGAGGAGGCATTTGAGCAACAGGCACCGGGCGTTCAGTCGTTCAAGGCTTTTGAAGTTCCCTGAAGGTGACAGTGACAGGTTGTAGGCCGCGAGAGGGAGTACCGGGAGTACCGCAAGTTGTACTCCCTAGTACCAGCGGTGGCCGAGGAGCAGCCGAACAAGTTCCGTCACAGCTACGCTGAGCAAGTCCTCTCGGGACAGTCCAACCAAATTGCAATGCCACAATAGATATGTTAATTTGTGCTCATTTTCAAGTGTTACATAAAATTGTCGTTTCATAAGCCTTCGTTGTTTTCTTAAGCTATAATATGATGATGATGATGATGATGATGACTTCCATGCCGATTTCGACAACGGCGACCATTTCTGTTTTATGTTACTTGTGCGTCGTCATATGACTAATTTAACCAATTTTAGCCGTAAACGTCCGAAGACAGGTGCCACATGTGAGAATCCATTTGCATAATTGTAGAAAATGTGCGAAGGCGCTTTATTTTTTAGATGTTCCCGGCGTAGATCAAGTTCGCGCTTTCGTTTATTTTCAAAGTCGTAAGCTTTTATTTTAACTTTTTGTCTCCATTCAGATCGACTGGCAGCTTGCGATTCCCATGTCGTGGGCTCGATCCCGCACCCCTTCATATGCCTCTTCAGCACATCTTTATATCTCAGAAACTAGCCTCCGCTTTTACGCTTGCCTTCTTCAAGTTCTGAGTAAAAGCTATAATATAACAGCGTGCTGAAAGACAATTGGCTGGCTCGAACCACATCTGCTCAGATTGGTGAACAATCTCGACTAAACGGGGTATTACCACCAGCACGCAAGATAGGAGAACCTTAGCGACCTGAAACCACAAGTGGAGAATTTTGTATGTAAATACCTACTTTTTGTGCTAAGTGACAACAAACATTTAGGGCCACCATATACCACCATAGCTTATAACAAACGCCATCCTGCTGTAAGGTGCCTCTTGACAGTGAAGCTAACGTCAGACGTAGAGAAGAGTTTAGCGCGTCACACACCGGGAGAACGTGCTCCAGAGAGCAGCACTGCTCCCAGGGTAAGCGTCTGGTGGAATTAATGTTGATGTCTGGAATGCGACATTACTAAATTTGGTCGTGGCCTCAAAATACCTATGACTAATAAATCTATTAGTTGTGGGTACCAAGCCTAGGCATCCATATCCATAGGAAACACCCACAGGTACCCATTGCTTTAACTTGGGTAATCTTTTGACTGCAGTTTATAACAAAAAAACTGGAACGTCATAAAATAATGTCTGATTCCAGCTTACTGTAAATGCATCCACAATAATGGCATCCAGTTCCTGTTTCCAGGACACATATAAATGACACTTAAAGCATTAA
Organism: Alsophila aescularia; assembly: GCA_946251855.1. Taxonomy (NCBI): domain Eukaryota; kingdom Metazoa; phylum Arthropoda; class Insecta; order Lepidoptera; family Geometridae; genus Alsophila; species Alsophila aescularia. Next base: position 52,018,339 of record OX276377.1, on the reverse strand, counting down.
TACGTGATGCAAATAAATCAATCTCCAGTTACTATAATTATGGGGTAAATAGCTACAGTTTTCTCATCTCGCACCAATGCCAAATGTTACGAGAAAGTGTATTTTAATATGGAAATTAGAAACCACCCATGTTTATATAATATCTTATAGTTGTCTTTATATAATATAATATATAATATATTATAGCCCCGTATAATTAAATCTACGCGTAGCAAGATATTATTATTCAGATGTATCCCAAGCAAAACATTTGAGGGCCAAGATTACAGATATCACTCCAAATAGTTAATGTGGAATGGAAACGGAGTTCACAATACCTTTCAAGAACCCGTGATCCGTCATAAAATGCCCCACAGCTGGGCGCTTATTCACTATGCCGCATGAAATTCCTTGCCGAAAACGTGTGACGTCAGTACGGAAATTACCGTACGATTCCACGCAGATATCTTAACGCGGCGCGTAACGTGTCTTATTGGCAATAGAGAATAATGGCCCTGGTGAGTGACGTGAAAGCGTATATTTCCATAACATAACTTGGGGTTTTTATAGGATTATTTACTTTATAAATATTCTCATTCAACCAGTTTAGGTTATCTTAAATAATAGGCCTTTAAAAAAATACTTAACGTGCGAGTGTTGCCTTGTAGGTCAAAGGACAACCTTTTAATTTCATATCCTAAATGAAACCATGAAATATTATTATAGTATATTTTGTACATTGTAGGTACTTTTGGTCCTGGAATAACTCGTAGGTTACTGTTAACCCTGTAAAATGAAGACGCTGGTGAAGCGTCAATGCCTAAAAATTAGTTAAAATATTTTTCATTGATTATTTACGTATATTATAAATTAATAACAATATGGAAAACACTTGTATATAGTGCAGGCGCCCGCTCTCATGGATGTTATATCTTTGGTTTCATCCAAAACTCTGAGAGATGGCGTTAGCAGTCATTTCGCATGCATGTTTATGCATTCGAAGCTGGCGAGTGATTGGTCGCTAGTTGAGTCGCAATGGATGCTTCTCAATCTCCGTTGTGATAAATTACTTCCCTCGGAAACATAATCATATATAATTGAAAAGACTTGAAGGTCTTGTGAAAACTACTACTATTAACACTGCAGTGTCTGACGATTTGGAGAACTATAAGTGTACAGTGTCTTCACGCTTGGAAGTGCTGTTTTTATCTTCGAATAGCACCCACCCGCCGGTCTTCGGAGACGTACACCTGCTGTAATTCGTACCTCGAGGAGCTGCGGGTGTGCCTGGATTAATGAAGTGGTGAGTGGGCGTATTAATTTACTGCATATAGTGGAGATACGAGTGTTTTCCAATAGGAATTTTCAAATAGTTTTTTCAGCCATAACGGTACGCGAGTACACACATATAGGCTATTTACACGCCATACCAGACGCATTGAAGGAACTTCCAAAGGATCGTTATCGGAGAGGATGAGAGGTATAGTAGTCGTAGACAGTAATACACGTTTATGTATTGTATGAACTTGACAAACTAAATCAGGGGTTGTGTGTAAGCATGACGCATAACCATAATACCTACTTTGTTATGTACTAAGCAATGTAAACATTTCAATAAAAAAACAATACGTTTGTTCAAGTACCTGTCACGAGGCGGTCCTAGGGTTTTTTTTTTCACTAGCCCAGGGACCAAACCTCAGTGTACAACAAAAATACAGGGACAATTAGGAGCACTCGGAGATGTTCATAAACAGAGATCTTGCACTCGACTATTCTATTCAGTCTTCTCCCAGTTTAATATATTTGGTAAGAGTGTACCCTTGGGGCTCTAGTATTGTTATTATCACAGACTTTTCGTGCTTCAACAATACGGATCAAAACAACCACGAACGAAAGTACTATCATATATATTTAAAGGACTCCGGATGTAATAAACTTATTATATGTTAAAATATGTACCTAAACATATTTTAACATATAATTTCGTAAAAAAAAAGTTTTTGCTAATCCAATGACAATGTCGGAATGACAGGTTATTTGAATTTAGAATTAATATTAATAGACAAACTATCAAAAAGGTATGATTATGATGAAAGAGGTTTGACATCCTCACATACCTATCTAACAAGAAAGGGAATTCGAAGAACAGTTATTAAAATAACTTTAGGTGCTATTCTAAGATCTAAAATACCAATGTACCAACATTTTATCAAAATTCCTTTAGCCGTCAAAATGTTTTTTATCGATTGCTCGGATTCTATTCATCGGATTGAAATACCAAGTAACACAGTTTTAAAGTCAAACGCCTTAGCGTTTGACTGATAGCTTACTATCCAACAGTAAAAAACATATCACAATCGGTCTAGTAGTTTTGACGTACATGCGCGAACAAACATACCGACAAACAAACAGACAGACATGACTTAAAAAAATGTATATTCCTGTTCAGTAGCTTATTTTAAGTACCTACTCTAGACCATTTATTTTTAAATTATCTTCTTTATACAGACTTTTTCGTACGTATTGCTTTATTATACGTAGAGAGAAGATACACATAATATTAGAAACATGACAAAATGAAATTTCACAGTGATTTTCTTAAATATTCGCACGTCAAGATAAACAAAATTATTAAACAACTAGCTGCCCCCGCGGTTTCACCCGCGTGGATTATGATGATGGATGATGATGAAAAGTAGCGTATGTGTTAATCCAGGATATAAGCTACCCTGGTACCACATTTCATCCAAATTAGCTGTCTGATCGTGAAGAACAAATATACACGTACACTTAAAAAGATAAAAATAAGATGCATTTTATGTATTTTTGTATGGACTGACAGTTGTAATGTATCGCGCATTCGAAGTTTTCCGCTCGATAAGAGATTATTCATTTTTTAAACTCTAAGGTGTGATTGGCCTGTTTACGACAGTGTCTACTCTTCTCTGATTTGTAATATTAGTGTAATTAGTGTGATTCTTTTGTTTCATAATCTTTAATTGAAGAGACTACTTTTAGAGCCTTTAATTATTAAAACACATAACAAACGGAAAACAAATAAGTAGTCTGTATTTGTATTGGACTTACGAGTTATTTTTTTAGCTAAATATAAATTGTATAATTTTGTAAAGTATCTACTGTTTCATAACCTTTAAAATCTAGATCTCTAGAATGGTAGCAGGGGTGTTTACTAGTGCGTGTAAAATAATCCAATTATACCGGGTTCGGTCCTCAGCTCCACGCAATTGAGTTTGTGGATTTCCTTTGCTCCATCTTTAAGATTAGTCCTGACTGTTAGTATTGATAAGTAGCAGTTGGTAAGCTATGTTAGAGAATATCAGGTGGCTCGAGAAACTCTGACATCACAGGATTACCTCAAACTTAAGCACACCAGCATTACCTCAAACTTAAGCAAGCAAGTTCGTCAAAAGCCTCTTCACACGAATATTATACGATGCACGTTCAATAAGTTCTCGGTATTAACTAGTTCTAAGGGTAATTTTTAAGTGTAGGTAATTAGCTAATGGTACTATATTCTGAAGGTATATTTAAAAAAAGTCTAATTGTGATATTATTAATCGGTCTTTATAGACAACGGTCATTATTGACGCGACAATGTTTTCCAAAATCGAGCACCGCGCTGTAAATAAGTTCCATGCAGAGATGTTGTCTGTTTACCAAGATTCTGCTTCTTTTTTATTAACGATTTAAAAGTGTTCAAGTGAATTTAAGCGAGGTAGGGAAAGCATTGAAGATTTCCTGCTGCCACCTGCATGGAAAACGTGGAAAAGTTGAGATAGTTTCACTTGAAGATGGTCGTGTAAAGACGAAAATCTTAGCAGATTTGACAAACCTATCGATTGGTACTTTACACAATGTTCTTCACGATCCCCGACAAAGAATAGAATAGAATATTTTATTGGCCTTATAACAGATAGTGTCACACTAGGCAAGTCAATTTTTACAAATGAAATTACATTACGATTAGTTATATATCAAAAAATAAAACAAATAACTTATGACTTCTGAATAAGTTTTTTCTCTGAATCGTACAAGAATGAAGATTCCGTCAGACGCATAACGTTGTATTCTTTTAAAGAATAGAACGGGTTGAATTCGAAATAGAACGTTTTTCATAGCGATCACTGACTTGTCCGATGCTCTTAAAATATCGACCACAAGCTTGAAAGATGTAAGTCTGCTGAAGACTGCGGCCAGAACCAAACTGCTTCAGGTCGCTGACTGCGGTCCGACCCAGCCTGCTCCAGGCCGTTGTTGGATCAAATTAGTTCTAACTCAAATTGGATAGCAATAAAGTGTAATAGCGATTATTGAACACAGAAATGTCGATAACATTACGTTAAGAGATTGAAAAGTGGGTTTTTGTTTTTTTACTGTGTATGTAGGTTCTTACGTGCATAAGAAAGCTCCTTTATTAGTTTGAAATTTATAGCCTAAACATTTCGATAGATTTTATAATTCGGAAGTAATGTTTGTTTGGTAGTGCTGGGCTCTGATGTCAGAGTAAGTAATGAAATAATAAAGTATATAGATATTATATAAGGTATATTAATATAAAATCTGAAGTAATTGTACTTATGTGTATTTCTTAACCTCAAAAGTAAGTAATGAAATAATAAAGGTTGCCTGGTAGAGATCGCTTCTAGTTTTATGTTTTGTTTTTCGTATGATGTAGTGCTGGCCTCTGGTGCCAGTTTGTCAAACCGCCCGATAACCACTGACATGACTTTTGAACTGCTATTAATAAATAATAGCCGGGATTGACAGCTTAAAGTGCCCTCCAAAGCACGGAGTGATGTGAATATGTGTTCACACTTAAATTCCAGTGTTTTAAGTTTAGATAAATAATCTTCCTAGACCTAAATAAGTATAAGTAGGTAAACAAAATTATAAGCAAACACGAAAAGATCGTTTAAAAATATAAAGTTGACAGCGACTCCATAACTTTGTTCTAATTCTTTCGATCGCTCATGGGTAATCCGAATAAATGTAATTGTCGCAGTTGGTCTCTTTCTGCCTATTGTGCATATGTAGCGTGTAAGAAAAGGATATAACATACATTTTGCTTATTTAGATTTATATTGTGATTTTCATTCAATTAATTCAGAATTTGTTGGAAATTCGGGTTCCTACGCCATTTATAAATTTTAAAATGGTAAAACAATTATCTGCTTTCCGAAAATATGATACACCACCATTTTTTCTCACTTAAGTCGAATAGTTACACACAGCATGGCATTGTGGACGTGTAGTAAGTCAAACGTCGAAACGAAGACTGACATACGATTCGTCCTCTTTTTGCGTTATAACACCATTTGAGTTCGGACACTTTTGAGCGCAAACCCGAGTTCCAAAGTAATTTTTAGCCGACTACAGCAAAGCAAGGGAAGGTTAATGAGTTTAACAGTCTATGAATGTATATATGAATATGTATGTATCTATGAATGTGGGTATGTGGATGTTCCATCATAGCGTCGCCCTTATTGGTTTGGTTTTGACAAACAAGGTGTCAATCGATTCGTCTTCATGTATAGAGCGTCGTAGGCTATTTTTTTACACAGCTACGGCAAAGCAAAGGAAGGGCTATGGATTCAAATAAAAAACTTGGTTGCATATTGACAAGCGAGCTATCTATCGATTTGTCTTCATCGCAGGAGTGTCAGAGGCTATTTTTTACCCGACCATAGTCGAGTTTTAGTTTTTGAAGTTATGGCTTGTTGAGGAATTCTTTCTACAAAAAGCAACCCCAGCGAAAGTGGACTTAACAAAGCAGTGACACTGTGACTAACAAGCACAAATTAAAATGTATATAACTCCCGACCCTCAACCCTCCATTATAGCTAAGAAGCATTTCGATCACATCAATTTTCAAGCATAAAAAACACATCTAAATTGGTCCATTCGTTTGGGAGCTACGATCCTCACCCCCATGCCCCCCCCCCCCCTTCCTTCTCCTATTGTAGTTAAGAACCATATCGATTATATCAGCCTTTAAACAGAGTAAACCGCATCGAAATCGGTTCATTCTTTTGGGAGTCTATGATGCCACAGAAAGACACACACACACACACACACACACACACACGCACGCACGCACGCACGCACGCACGCACGCACGCACGCACGCACGCACGCACGCACGCACGCACGCACGCACACACACACACGCACACACGCGATACTCACCCTAAACCCTATTTTTTGAAAACTGGTGTACAATAAAGTATTATCTATCTATCTAAACTTATGACACAAGTTTCTTTGTACGGGGGGTTAACAAATGAGATTGATTTCATCATGCCGGACAAATTCACCACAAGCTTGAAAAAACCCGTCTGGTGAAGTCTACGTCCCGACCCAACCTGCTTCAGGCCGCTGTTGGAACAGAAAAGTTCCAATTTAAGTTGAAAATTCGAAATCCTGCCTTTAAAACCACAAATGACGTGGACGAGGAACCCCAAAAAGTTGTGGAAATCCTGATGGAGGAAGGCACTCGATTTTGTCAGCTGCAGCGTACAGGCAAGAAGTATAAAATCTCAGATGAAGTTTTACGGCATATGGACGAGCAACGGGAGCAACAGCAAGAAGGATAAGATAAGGATAAGGATTTCTCTGAAGGATAAGATTCGTAATTAAGATATCCGACGGGGAACCAAGATGACTGACATAGCTTTAGGATAAGTAAGCTAAAGTGGCAGTGGGCTAGTCACATTTTCTTAAAAAACTGATAACCGTTGGAGTAGACGAGTTCTTGAATGGAGACCACGTAAACGTAGTGTAGGACGCTCTTTGGCCAGGTGGAGTACGATCTGTGACAAGCGGCGAGTAGAGAGTGGATGAGGGGAGCTGAATACCGTGCTCAGTGGCGTGGCATTAGAAGAGGCCTACGTCCAGCAGTGGACAGATATAGGCTGATGATGATAAATGAATGATGTGATATTATGATGTTTAATTTACACGTCAAATGTTTTTTTTTTGGCAAATCCAAACGTATTCCACCCCACAGGCGAAAAATCAATAAAAGTAGGACGAAACCAAAAAACGTAAAAGCACCCAAATAAATATAAACCGGTTTGACTGGTTATTCAGATAAACAAAAAACGCTACCTGCGCATGCGGCACGAGCCTTATGTCGTCTAAGCGTCTCGGTTTCATTCCAAAGTTCGACTTGTTTAACAGCGGATGTATTTACGGGCGTCAAAGTGTTACCTCAGTGATTACTTTTTATCGTTTGCTTTCTTTTAACTTATTAACAAATATTTAATAATTATTTTACATGGTAATGCTTGATATTTGCATATTTAAAATGATAATTACTGTGACATGGTATTTTTAAGCGACTTCACGAACGGACACGGTTATATATTATGTTCGATTGTATGTATGTTTTTTTAATGTATGTCGGTCGATTTCTCCGTCAATTGCAGACCTATTTTGAAAATATTTTTTTTTGTTTGAATATACTCTCCAGGTAGTCCCATATAGATTGAATCAAAATTGGTTGAGCAGTTTTTCGAGAATAAATAGTTTTTGAGTAAATCCATTCGATTTTGTGTTTATATTGCCTTAATTTTGTCTTTATCTCTAAGATTTCTAAATCAATTAAGATGTTCGTTTTTTGTAGTCCCATATAAACTTCATCAAAATTGGTTCAGTAATTTTATTAGAAAGTCTTCTTGTTTTATAGTTTATGTTCTCTAATATTTGGGATTTTTGAACCGAATTAGACGATTGTTTTTACTTGAGTCAGAATACCTCTAGTATGGTATTGAATAAATTTCATCAAAATTGGTTTAATAGCTTTAAACAAGCATTAATTTAATTCACTGTGTTATTGGATTGCAAGTCAATTTTGAACAATTTAAGGACGTCAAAAGATGCGGAAGTTTTGCACATGGGTGTAGTTCTGATGGCAATTAAAAAACTACAGTAGTAGTAGTAGTAGTCAAAGGAACTACACAATCGGATGATGGAATCGCTTCTAGTTTGGGTTCATTTGGTCTGTCTTGATGAGATCTATGGTTTTATGTGGTATCCAGAGTCTGATGATGGAGCCGGAAGGTAGTCACTGGAACTCGACAACAAAATGATGGAACCCTTTCGAGTTTTTATGGTCATTTGGTTTGTCTTGGTGAATTCACTGGCTTTATGTGGTATCCAGGGTCTGTGAATAGAGACGGAAGGTAGTTACAGGAACTCAACAACAAAATGATGGAACCCCTTTTGAGTTTGGGCTCATTTGGTTTGTCTTGATGAGAACTCTAGTTTTATGTGGTATCCAGGGTCTGATGATGTAACCGGATGGTAGTCACAGGAACTCAACAACAAAATTATGGAACCTTTTCTAGTTTGGGCTCATTTGGTTTTTCTTGGTGAGTTGTCTGGTTTTATGAGGTATCCAGAGTCTGACAATGGGGCCGGAAGGAAGTAGTAGGAACTCAACAACAAAATGATGGTCTCATTTGGTTTGTCTTAATAAGTTCTCTGGTGTTATGTGGTTTTCAGGGGCTGATGATGGCGCCGGCAGGTAGTCACAGGAACTCAACAACAAAATGATAGAACCCTTTCGAGTTTTGGTTCATATGGTTTGTCATGAAGAGTTTTCTGGTTTTATGTGGTACCCAGGGTCTGACAATGCCGCCGGAAGGTAGTTATAGGAGTTCAACAATTCATTATTGAAACTCCTTTGAGCTTGGTTTCATTGGGTTTGTCTTTATAAGTTCTCTGGTCTATTGAGGTATCAAAGGTCTGGTGATGGAGATTGAGTCATAGCAACCCATTACCCAACCATCAAATGATAAAACTCCTTCGAGTTTAGGCTTAATTGATTGGTCTCGATTAGTTCTCAGCTTTTAAGTGGTACTGGTGGTGTCTCGTAAAATATTGCTTTAAAAAAGGATACATACATCATTACAGCATTTAAAACTCATAAATCTATTTTTTTTGGGTTTATGTTTCCTCATATCTATGAGCTGTGTAAGTTTTTTTTTATAGAATTCTATTTCATTCCAGTGAAATCATAGATAATTTTCGTCAAAACTAATTCAGTTGTTATATATTAAGTAGGTTATTCATCCTTGGTTTTAATTTTTGGCATATATTCTTTCCGATATTTGCTTAGGCCACTCAAAATCAAAAGACAAAATATTTTTACAAAAAAAAAACGACACATATTAAAAATGTTATTTTGTGAAGAACCACTAAAAAAATATTACATTTGAGCTCGAACAGTATCACTTTTTCGAAATTACTAACGTAATTTATTATTATTATTAGCCCATATCGTCCCACTGCTGGGCAAAGGCCTCTCTTCCCTCCTTCCAATTTTTCCGGTCTATTGCTTTAGTTCGCCATTCTTTCTCGTACACGTCAAGTTCGTCTCGCCACCGTCGTCTAGGCCAGCCACGCTGTCGCTTGACGCCTTTCGGGATCCATTCCGTGATGATTTAGCTCATAGCTCGTCTGACATACGACAGACGTATCGTGCCCAGTCCCATTTAAGCATGGCTGTTTTTTGGGTTACATCGGCGATCTGGGTCTTAGAGCGCAGTATTGTATTTCTGATACGATCTGTCAGTTTTACTCCCAAGATACTGCGCTCCATCGCTCGCTGGCAAACCTCGAGCGTGGACCTTTGCTGAACATGCAAAGACCAAGTCTGAGTGCCGTATGTGAGGATGGGGAGAATGCACATGTCCATGAGTTTACGTTTTAGGCACATGGGTAAGTTACCTTTCATTAAGTCCTTCATGGCCCAATAGCTCCTCCAGGCGTTTTCGGTGCGTCTAGCAACTTCTTTGTCTTGTCTTGCCTGGAAGGAAACTAATTGTCCAAGATATACGTACTCCTGGACATACTCAATCTCCACATCCCCTATGCAAACCTGGCGCTTGGTGCTGTTTGTCATGAGCTTGGTCTTTGACATGTTCATACTGAGTCCGACCTCAAGGCTTGCTTTGCTTTGGTCTTCAAGTATTTGTTGTAACTCTGTGGCTGTGGAAGAAAACAGAACAATGTCGTCAGCAAATCGGAGGTTGGTTAACCTATTATTGCCATCAACAACGCCCTTTCTCTCCCAGCCAGTAAATAGCTTTTTGAAAACTTCTTCGAGGGTGGCAGAGAAGAGTTTTGGGGAGAGTGGGTCACCTTGCTTGACTCCTTTGCCAATACGGAAAGATGGCCCAGTGGTTTGGATTTTTACTGATGCTGTGCTGTTATGGTAAATATTCTGAATAAAATTAATATTTGTGACATCTATGTTTTGATTACTAAGTGCATTAAAGAGTGAAGAATGGGTGATACTGTCGAATGCCTTTGAATAGTCGACAAACGCTATGTACAACGGGAGTTTGTATTCATGGTACTTTTCTAATAATTGATTAAGAGAGTAAAGATGGTCTGTGGTGGAGAGGCCTCGGCGGAATCCTGCTTGTTCCGGAGGCTGATGTAAATCCAGCTTTCCGGAGATGCGGTTTTCAATGACTTTGATAAATGCTTTGTAAAGATGGGAGACAAGGCTGATAGGGCGATAGTTGCTAATATCAGTCTTATCACCCTTCTTGTGTAAAAGAATGATGTCAGAGTGGCAGAAATTATTAGGAAATGAACCAGTTTTAAGGATAATGTTGAAAAAATTGGTTATGTGTGGTAAGAGAATAGGTTCCCCAATTTTCAAGGCCTCAATAATAATGCAAAATACAACATAAGATACGAAAGAGTTTTTGAAGGCAGCCCAGGCATCTAAATATCTTTACAAAATTAATACACACCTATCAACGTACGAAGTAATATGCGGTTGTCTATGACGCACCCTCATTCAAAACACGAAACGCAGAAGAGACAAAACAAGAGACTCACACTAGCAGATTTTGACTTTCACACGTTCACAAACCGATTGACACTAATACAGCAATCTATTAAATGATAAAGTTTTTGTAGACAATTACTTTAAACGCTTATTATTTTATATAGCACATCAAGCCGTTTAAATTATAATATTTTTGTATGAGATCAACCATATTAATAGTTATGGCTTGGTTTGGCACTGCCTTCAATAAACTCTTTCTTATCCTAAGTTGTATTTTTGTATCATTATTACGTTGGTTATTTCGAAAAAGTGATAAATTTCTGGCTCAATAGAAATTATTTTACTCTTTTTAGTGGTTGTTTACAAAATGACAAGTATTTATTATGTTTTTGTTTGGAAAATATTTTATTTGCATACTTTTAAATTTCACGAAGGAGTATGTATAACTTCTTGACAGATCCGGCTTAGTTATTAACAATTTTAGAGAATTATATAAACATATTTTTTTCTATATCAAACTATAATTTTATGGACCATCAGCGACGCTTTAAAAAATTTGACATTTTACTTGACGACTTCCAGAACAAATTCGAATTCCAGACGTTTTGCGCCAAAACAGCAGCTCTGTTTTTTTATTAATTACCCATGGTACACTACGAGTATGCTAACAATACACAAGATACTTTTCCATGACTCAAGACTTTAATAGAGAATTCTGAAATAGCTATAGGGCTAATAGGTGACGATTAGCAAGAAACTAGAAATTAAGATATAAGGAAGTAGGAGTGATTTTTAAGGAAATTTTCATCATAAAAACTTTTCATAACATATAATTTTTCATTTACACTTTTCCTACGATAAAAATGAATGAATAGGTTTTGTCCGACTTTTAATTATTTACTGGACCGATTGCGATGCGGTTTTCATTGTTGGATATCTTATGTTTTGACTTGGAACTGGGTATTTTATATCTCAATCCGATGATTAGAAGCCGATCACTTAAAAGTTTTAATTATTATTTTCACGATGACATTTTTGAGACATCAATAGATTCAAATAAGCTTGTGGAACCTTGTTTTATGAATAAGAAATTCAAATTATTTCTATTTTCATAAGCGATTATTATGGTTTATAGTCTGTGATTAAAATGTCGCAATGAAAATTTAACATCCCTTTCCATCACACCGATAAACGACTTCATCATTTTTTGCGTACATTTTAACGGTAAAAAAATACAAAACTTCATGCGTGTAATCTCGATGACACCCGTCCCTCGGATCAAGATACAAACTAAAGGTCGATACATATGAAATTGACGTTTAATATGGAATAAATAAAACGAAAAAACTTTGTACCATTTCTATCTATGCACTTTTGCCATTTTATAACCATTTCATTGATTCATTTGCTGAAGAAATTGTGGGAACGAGAATCAACAAAATCTTTTAAAGCAGCTTGGACTGCCTGATGAGGCAGTCCAAACTGCTTTTTAAGGAATCGATTTTTTCCCTTGCAGAAAGTTGTCCAAATACCTACGGAAAAAGTGGTAATCTGTTGGAGCAAGGTCTGGAGATTATGGTGGGTGTCGGAGACATTCCAATCATAACTCCTCTAATATAGTGACCCTATATCACGCAGTGCGTGGTCTAGCGTTATCCTAAAGCAGCAGTGGGCTAGAGCAATTAAACGGCTAGCTTTTCCATCATGGTTTGCAATTGTTGACAATACATATCTGTCGTAATTGTCTGGCCAGATCTTAGGAAACTGTCGTGGATGACACCAGCACTAGTCCACGCCGTTTAGGCTGTAGGACGCGTAAAAAAACAAAATAAATAATAAAGTGTCACAATAGGCGGTCTTATCACTCAGAGCGATCTCTTCCAGACAGTCGTGCACGGAAAGGAATAACGGAGGTAATAGGGAAACACATACCCTCCGTGCAGTCGGGTAAAAACATCGATTTAGTTCATTGTCATAATCGTATAATTTGTCCATATTTATCTATTCTATATACTTTTAATAAAACTGTAACGAGTCCAATTCTGTACCCATTACAGTTTTACTGTACATTGAAGATATTTTGGTTTTTTTTTCGGAGGTTATTCTATATTCGATACTGAAGCCAAATCTGTATATTTTTTCAGTTTTGTCTATCTGTCTGTCTGTCTGTCTGTATCTTGGCTAGGCATCACGCCGAAACTACTAAATGAATTTAAATAAAACTGGGCATGTTATGAGTTCATACTACGAGGTAGGACACAGGATACATTTCATCCCGAAAAATATATGGGTTCCCCCAGGATAGCGGTTGAAAGTTATTTAAAAAACACCACTCTGAAACTACTGGACGGATTTTGATGCAACTTGGCACAGTCACAGTTTGTATAAAGGGTTAAAATTGAGGATACTTAATATCCCGAAAACAATGGTTCTTGCGGGATACCGGTCAAAGTTATGTTAAACATGATGTAACATTATTTTTTTCATTTTTGTCTGTCTATGTCTTGACCGCGCATCACGCCAAAACTACTGAATGAATTCAAATGTTACTTGGTATGATTTGAGTTCATACAACGAGGTATGACATTGGGTACATTTCATCTCGAAAAATTGAAGGGTTCCCGCAGGATACAAGTTGAAACTTATTTAATAGAACACGAATCACACGTATTGCCCCGTGCCCACCCTACACGATGTCTCAAGGTGTTCCGATATCTATTCTAGGAGCTTTTCACTCCGTTTTCTCTATTTTATACTCAACGTCCTGCACCCCACGGCTTTACCCGCTTGCAAACTATGCTTAACCTGTTCAATCACTTAGGGATAGAATTTCAAAAACCTTACTTCTTTACCCTTTAAGGATATTTTCTCAAAATTTCAGTTCTCATGTCTACCGGTTTAGGTTGTGCGTTGTCTGTTTGTAAGTCAGTAAGTATGTCATGGCACTGTTTGATATGTATAGTATAGACTAGCTTTCTCCCGCGACTTCGTCCGCGCAGAATACAGATTATCGCGAAAAAAAGCATTCTATGTTCTACTAGGGTATTAAAAACCAATGCAAAAGTAGGTATAGCACATAGCACCAATGCTCTTGATGTTCTTTGACAGACTTGTTATTTCGTTTCCAAAGCAACCGTTCCTTACAACAGTAGTGTTCTTTACTGTTGTAAGTGTATTTCCAGTTTTCCCGTAGAAACTTACAATTTTTCGTGACAAAAAGTATCGTATGGTTTATTCCAGGGTATAAGCTACCTCTACTCTAAATTTCATCAAAATCCGTCAAGCGGTTATAGCGTTAAAACTCAAACAAAGAAACAAACTTATTTCATTTATTCATTCATTCATGTGAGCCTTTAGAAGTCTACTGCTGAACATAGGCCTCCCCTAAAGAGCGCCATAACAAGCAATATTGTGCCACCTCCATCCACCAACTTCCTGCAATGGCTACAATGTCGTCAGTCCATTTTTATTTATTGGTGTGGAAATAAAATTTTAAAATGATCATGGTAGAAGAAGACAAATTGTTTATAGCTATAGTTATAAAATCAATACTTATTTTTCTTTTTCTCGTAAAGAAATGTCCTTTATTTTCTTATCTGGACAATATCAAAGAAAAAGAAGTAAAGTTGGAAATCGCGATTCTTTTTAGAAAATAAGGAAAGTCTCGAGCAGTGGAAGAGAACGTTGTTATGATAATGGAAAAAAGTAACAAAGGAAAGAGTCTGGAGGGTTCTAAATTAGGAAATAAATTATGACAAAAAACTTGGTAGTAAAATGGATCATGCAAAATAACTTGTTGCTTGCTTGTCGTTTCAGGTAGGTAATGCTGGCCTCTCGTATCAGAGTTTGTCAGGCCGGCCAAGGGCCTCTACTACGAGGTACTCGTAGTTCTTCTCGTAGAAGGCTATCACAATTAAACGCATACACAACATTTCGTCTCTGTGCTGTTAACCATTGAGGAGTTCCCTAGTCAGGACCCAACCTTGAGTGCAGCAACTTAAAACCAGCTATTATAATAGAATGTGACAGTGCTGTTGACCGTTGAAGAGGTCCTTTATCTGGAGCTGTTCCTCAATGTTGATTCAGGTCATAATTACCAAATGATTTAATTTGTATATTATGTAGGTAAAACTATTTTTATTACAATTTTTGTTCTTCTTTTGATTGCGACCTGAAACAAAGTAGGTAGTGGAATACATTTTTCATTCTAAAATTCTTTACCTATAGATTTCCATGATCTGCAGAGAAGCGAGAACAGTGGATCAAAGCTTTACTTTTTTTACGAGAGGTCCCAATTTAAAACTTAGTTTACGTACAGACAACATAACAGAATTACATTGAGATTTAACTTATAACACCTATTATGAGCTTTACCCAGTGTCTTAATATTGGATAGTCAGGTTTGTCAGCAATACGAGTAGCTTGAAGGATGTGATTGCTATGTTTATTCATCCTTGGTTTTACTTTCTCAACGCTTTGAGTCTAAAGTGAGTGATTGTCTTCAATTTTATTTGGCATATATTCTTTCCAATGTTTGCTTAGGCCACTGAAAACCAAAAAAAAAAAATATTTAAAAAAAAAAAAAAAAAACTTCATAATAAAAATGTTCTTATGTAAACAACCACTAAAAAGAATGAAATAATTACAATTGAGCCAGAACAGTATCATTTTTTCAAAATGTCCAACCTAATAATAATGCAAAAATACAACAATCAACATAAGATAAGCAAGAGTTTTTTGAAGGCGGTGCCAAACCCAGGCATCATTTAAATCTAATATCTTTACAAAATTAATACATACCTATCTATGTACGAAGTAATATGCAGTTGTCTATGATGCACCCTCATACAAAACATGAAACGCAGAAGAGACAAAACAAGAGACACACACAAGCAGATTTTCAGTTTCAAACGTTCACAAACCGATTGACACGAATACAGCAATCTAGTGAATGATTTTTTTGTGAGTTTAAGACCGTTTAAGACATTATCATTTTGAATAAGCTCAACCATATGGATAATTATGGCTCAGTTTGGCATCGCCTTCAAAACTCTTTGGTATCATACGTTGTATTTTTTCATTATTATTACGTTGGTAATTTCGAAAAAGTGATACTGTTCTGGCTCTATTCTAATTATTTTATTCTTTACCGCTAAATACACGCTGTAACTACGGATACGATTTCCCCGGGCGCCCGATACACGCTGTAACTACGGAAACGTTTTTGAGTTTATCATTATTTTAATATTATTCTTGGTTTTATTAAATATTGTTATTATATGTAGCTGTTATGTTGTATTATTATAATAAAAGGATAGTCTGGCGAACCTGCAAATGTAATTTGATAGCCATTTCATAATATTTAATGACAAATTTCGTCATTTTGTTCTGAATCTCGTTTTTTGCACTTTTTTTTGCTATGTATTTACGTTTTCTGGACGTAAACAAGGTCGGATCGGACGGGGGCGCGGTTACGCATTAACTTTACGCCCTTTCTAATGATACATATATTTTTGAAATAGCTTGTAAATTGTTGATGGGAAACGGTTTCAAAGCAAAAATGAATTTAAACTTGGCGGGTTTTTTTCCTGATTTTTAATTAAATTATGGAGCAGATCAATCTTTTTTTATTGTTTTAGTATTTATAATATTGAATATTAAATCAAGAAAAAAAAATAAAAAATCAAAAAAAAAAACTTCTACTTTTTTATAAATGTTTTTTTTATAACAGGCCTATATTCTCCCGCCAAAATATGTTTTCGCGGCAAAATCTACATAAAAAAATAATTAAAAAAAAATTAAAAACTCTTTTTACTTGCTTTGTTGATTGAACCTCCCAAATAATCAAAAATAAATACCTTATCGATTTAGATTCAGAACTAAATAATGTTTTGTAAAAACATTCCCCTATTTTTTTTCTATCAATTTCCAACATTTTTTTAGAAATTAAACATTGCCTATAACTTATCAACAACACTTTAAAAAAATAGTGCCGTCTGTTACGATTCGAACTCATAAATTGTATAAACAAAAGACCCTTTGAAGTGCTCATAAAGGTTTATTGTTTACGTTACGTCGTGGGTGGTCCTCTCATTTGTATTACCGCGTCAAGTGCATGCATATGGCGGAGGCGGGAGGGAGGCGGCGGGTCCATTACCGGTTAGTGGTTGTTTACACGAGTATTTTTTTATTATGAAGTCATTTTTTTAAATTTTTTTTTGAATTTATCATAGAGTACTTTTAACCTGGAGAAATGACCACGCGTATGAAGCCGCGGGCATCAACTTGTATTCATATAATTATGTTAGTCTATCTGAGTGTCTGATTAAGTATTCTAAATTAGTGAATGTATGTATGTGTGTAGGTATGTTAATCCACATTTATCTCGGTAACTATTTATTTTCGTTTATTAGTTTCAGTATCTTTCAACTTAGGGAATAGTTTCATCTAATTCCGGTCTGTATTTTAAAAGATATGGACTGTTATCTGTTTCCAGTATGGTTTTTTTCTTAGAGAATGGAATAAGTAGGTACTTTATTTTTTTAGGCCGAATTTAACGAAACTGAAAAGTAAGATATAACAAATAATAAAAATGACTTCAAGTCCAATAAAACTTAAAAGAAAGAAATAGTATTAGTAGTTATGAGCTTATTTAGTAGAAAGGAGGATACACAATTCTTTGGTACTGTTTTCTCAACCTAAAAACAATAAAAAAGTTTGATTTGTTGCAATGTTTTATATAATAAATTTTTATGGTTGCCTTTCCGTCAATTTACAATAAATAATGAAATAACTACCCTAAACACTACTATCTCGAAAATGGTTGACTTTTGCCTAAAGCATTACTTGGTTATTTGATAGTGGACATCATATCCTAAAACCCGGCCTAGGGATCGTAACCAATAATCCTGTATACTAAATATATTTTCCTTATAATTGCCAGTATGTGAGTCTCCCAGTCTTTCTGGTAATTGTAATTTAGTGTATAGGCCATTCTAGGATGTTGTTCCCAATGTGCAGTACTGTGCACTTGGATTCATTTAGGGTCATCAGCCAGTCCTGCGTCCATTAGAAAATGCGGTCAAAATCAAATCACTTTGAATCATATTGCAAGCTGTAAAAGGAAATAATGCGAATATTAATCCAAAAGGAAATAATGCCCGAAGCTCTCCAACCGCACCGTTTTCAATTACAATAATTGAAATGTTAGATTTTCTCTCGAAATAGGTTGGATTCGTTAAATTTCGTGAGGTTATCTTAAAAGCTTTGTAGCTTCTACGATGTAAATTTTGACAAATGATAACATTTATATTTATCTTTAATCACCGTCGCTGGCTGTAATACATTTGTAAATGACTAGATAAATTTTCTCGAACACCTAGCTCTGTTTTATAGGCAAATAAAGACTGGAGAAAGTTAGCTAAATGGTACGAAATATTACAACAACTAAAACCTGCACTACACTGCTCGCGAAGTTGCTTCGACAAAGTACGTTTTGAAGTTGACCGAAGTACGTGACTACGCACTCGTGCAACTTCGCAAGGAGCTCAGTAACCCGGCGGCGCCCGCACGCTATGGATAGTGTTTGAATAGCAGCTGCCTTTGCAATGTTTTTTTTCTCGCGTATTATATCTACGTGAGTATATATCACAAGATAAATATATTTAATAATGGTGGATGATTACAATGCACCGGAACAGAACTATGTTATTAGATTAAACAAGTGTAGTGAGACGCTTCGTTATAGAACTTCGGGACGCT
This sequence comes from Alsophila aescularia, assembly GCA_946251855.1. NCBI lineage: Eukaryota > Metazoa > Arthropoda > Insecta > Lepidoptera > Geometridae > Alsophila > Alsophila aescularia. Next base: position 51,999,771 of record OX276377.1, on the reverse strand, counting down.
TCGAGTCCTTTGGCTTGGGCGCAAAAACTGACAACAATTGGAAGTCGAGCCAAGGTTGCACGAAGCGAACCGAAGTGCCCGTCTACACTATCGTGTTAGCTTAACTTCGATCAACTTTGCGAGTAGTGTAGTGGGTGTTTAATAACTAAGACATCATTTCAACATTTCACTCAGTGAGTGCACTTGTAAATTTCTGATGCTGCATACACCAAAATAATAATATGATAGCTAAAGATCCCCCTAAAAGGGTAACGAAATATACGAAAAGTCCCCTTCCAAAAAGGGTAAACGATAATGATTCGGGTACGTGGATAAAAACCTCAAATCTTCTAAAGGTTTTGAAATATGAATCATTACATTTTTAGACTGATTGGTATATTAAAGGCTAAAAATTAATTTATACGTCTTTATATTTTTAATATAAGTAGGCGTCAACAATTCCTATGAATTAAAAATAAATGTTTATTAAAACTTTTTGGCACAAGATCGCTCGTCATGGCGCTCTTTGGGGGAGGTCTATGTTCAGCAGTGGACTTCTAAAGGCTGACATGATGATAATGATTAAAAGTTTTATATTTCAATACCTCGCAGTAGGTGCCGGTGCTAGATACCGTCAGAATGTAATAAACTTCATGAATAGAATTAATTTATAATTATTTTACTCTGAACAACTCGAACTTTGTTCTATTTTTTTGGCATGTCCTTAGAAGTTACATTTGATATTTTGAAAAAATCCTATTTGCTTTAATTCTGTTGCGAAAACATTTTTTATTACCATAGCTTGATACATTTCATTGCAGTGATGTGAGAAGAATCATCAGTTACAGTTTACAAACAAGTTAAGTCTTGTATTCATTGTAATAGAAGTAAAGTAGCTTGTCTTGATTCCTTTAACAACTAAGTTTCAATAAACTATGAAAGGCACTTCAAAACTTATTCGAAGGAAAACAACTAATTTGTTAAAACAACTAATAAGTTTGAATTGACTTCTCAAACTTCTAGAAATGTTTCAATTTTCCAAGCATTTAGGTCAAGATAATGAAAGTGAAGTGTTTCCCAGACATTTATTAATTACAAATTCGTCTAATTAAAGCACAAGCTTAAGATGTTTGAATTTAATACGGTTTTGTTATACGAGATAGTATAGAGTTGCCATATTTACCTAGGCGTTCGTCGGAACACAGTAAGGAAACAAATTATGGATAACTGAGTAATTTACTCGCAATAAGTAGTTTGAAGTCTGGAAGAAGAATGCTATCAATCATTTCACGTATTTTTTTACACTGATGGAAGTAACTCTAAATTTTCGTTTATTTACTTCCTGTTTCCATGTGAATATTGTTATGTTGCATTGCTAATAAAATCAAAATATTTGAGCTCTTATTTTATTTATCATCATCATCAGTGCTGGACATAAAGGCCTCTCCCAATGAACGCCACAGAGCCTGGTCTTCGGCTCTTCTCATCCAGTTTTTGCCGACCGCCTTTCGCAGGTCAGTCCTCCACCTGGCCGGTGGGCGTCCTACACTACGTTTGCCAAGCCATGGTCTCCACTCAAGAACTCGTTTACCCCAGGAATTGTCCGTTTTTCAACAAATGTGACCAGCCCACTGCCCCTTCAGCCTGCTTATCCTCTGAGCTATGTTGGTGACTTTGGTTTTCCGTCGGATTTTCTCGTTCCGGATCATATCCTTCAGAGAAACTCCAAGCATAGTTCTCTCCATAGCTCGCTAAGTGACCTTTGTACGGGCTCACCCGTACAATTGTATTAATTAGCAATCTAAGCAAAATGTATCAATCAATTCAGTACCTAGTAAACCGTCAACAGACAAGCACGTCTTTTATTACTATCACGCGACCCGGTTAGGTGCTCCGATCATATCAAATAAAGGGTGCGAGCAGCAGCCCCTACATGGTCCTTCGAACCTCCGAAGGCGAGACCATCAGCGCGAGTGATTAATGAACATTAATAGTGATTCGTGTAAGGTTTCGCTGAGGAACCAGCAGTAACCAAAATCAAAATCAGTCTCTGGCTTGGCTTTCGCCGCCGAGACAAGCAGCGTCATCATTCCTCGGCGCATCATCAGCGCCAGGATTTATCAACAACAACTCTTGGTATGGTATCAGCCGCCAGGAGGATTATCAAAATCAGTCCTCGTCACAGCAGCAGTGCTTGGACATCGAGCAGTTCTGGGCTGGATATTGGCCGCCAAGACTCTTAGCAAATCAAAACAAGTAAGACCTTTCCATAATATACAATTGACGATTTGTTATCAAGATAAAAATGGAAGATCTTTTAGCAAATCAACATCAAATCGCAGGGGGTATAAATTCGCTTTTATTAAACTTCAAAAAAGACGGTCCGGAGCGTAAAACAGCAGAATATATCAAGAGAAGAATGGAAACATTAGATGGTTATTGGCAGGAGTTTCAATCAAATCATGTGCAATTAATTAAGTTTCCTGACCAAAGCCATCAATATTTTGTTAGCAACCATTATCAGCAAACTTACGATCTATACTTATCAGTAAGGGAGAAATTGCAGGCAACCACATCAGGTAGCAGACCTACAACTCCTCAAGCAAATAAAAACTTTGATTTTCCAGTCGGTGAGAGTTCAACAAAATCGCAGGGTGTAAACAGCAAGTTAGATGATCTTATCAAAAAGCAAATGAGTAACTTCAAAGCTTTCACAAGAACAGTTCAAAACATCAATATAAATATTATCACAGAAAAATGGGAATTCGAAGATAGTTTGAAAAATTTAGAGTCTCGCTGGGCAGTTATTGATGCAGTTCATTGGGAATTAGACAGTATATTAGATGGCAGCAATCAAAAATATGAGAGGACTTTCGCTGAGCATGAGCAGACATACAATAATACCAAGAAAATCCTCAACAGCAATCTAAGATCAATGGTTCACAGGGAAAAAACTACTCCACATATGGACATCCCGATTTTCCACGGGAACCCCCATCAATGGGTATCCTTTAAAGACCTATTCACAGAAACAATCCATAATAACAGTTTTCTATCAAACGCACAGAAAATGCAGTTTTTAAAGTCTAAGGTCAAAGGTGAAGCCGAACGCCTTATTCAGCATCTTAATATCAGTTCTGACAATTATAACATTTGCTGGGACATTCTCAATCATAGATTTAACAATAAAAAATTGATATTTTCATCACATATCAACATTTTATTGAACCTATCAGTAATGCAGCAGCCTTCTATCAATCATATCAAACGCATGCATGATGTCATTCACGAGACATTGAACGCTATCAAAAACCTAGGAGTAGAAGTTTCATCATGGGACCCGCTTCTGGTTCATATTCTATGTCAAAAATTAGACAGCGAGACGCACAATGAATATGTGTCCTCATTAAAGCAGCCTCGAGAATTACCCGTCCTATCTGATTTTTTGGGGTTTTTGGAAGGCAAGTTTATGAGCATGGAGTATAGCAGAAAGAAGCCAGAAAACATCAATCAAAAATCAAATCAACTAGCAACAAAATCATCATACAATTATGATAACATAAAACCATTCCAATTAAAGCAATCATATTCCAGCAACAAAGATAATTTGAAACCAACTTCGAACAATACATTCCATTCCCACAAAAAGTGTCCAGTTTGCAAAGTTGACAACCACGGTGTATTTCACTGCAACCAATTCTTAGAAATGTCGCCTGCAAATAAGAAGCAATGCATATCTATAAATAACCTATGCCAAAACTGTCTTTATGATCATAACGGTAAGGCATGTTTTTCTACTAAGCGATGCAGACAGTGCAACGGGAGTCATAATACAATCCTACACGAGTTGTTCAATCAAGAAGCTTTTTCTATTCAAAGTAATGAAAGTCCTATTTTCAAGCAGCAATATAATGTACACTCACACGTGGCACAGCAACAAGAAATGCCAGAAATTTTGTTATCAACAGCTATGGTCAGGGTACAGAAGGCTGACGGAAGCTATCAAATCATGAGAGCTCTTATCGATCAGGGCTCGCAGACTTCTCTGATCACGGAGAACGCTGCACAGCAGTTAGCGTTACCTAGACAGAAGTTTAAGGGAATTATCAGTGGAATAGGAGCAAGGGATAACAGCTGTAAAGGAGTTATTAATATCAACTGTAAATCAATGAGCAATAATTATCAATTTGGGACGGATGTATACATCATGAAAAACCTTACCAAGCATTTACCAAACTACTCCTTTTCTAAGCCGTCATGGGATTATTTGGACAATATTCAACTGGCAGATTCGGATTTTAACATCAGTCGTCCAGTCGATATTTTGTTAGGTGCTGATGTATATCCAAATATCATTTTAGAAGGTATATGCCGATCAGAGCAATCATCATTAATCGCACAGCAGACCCGGCTAGGGTGGATCTTGTGCGGGAGTATCAAAACTTTGCAGTGTAATGTCGTTCAGGTGAACACTGACGAAATACGGAAGTTTTGGGAATTGGAGGATATCACCAAGAAGGAAACATCCTATTCATCAGAGCACTTGGAAAGCCTTCAATTTCATCAATCAACAATGGAACGTTTAGAGGATGGACAGCAACAAGTCCGACTTCCTCTCAAACATAACTTCGAAGAAAAAGTCGATCAATCAACATCCAATACCATATCTCAGTTAATCCAGCAAGAACAAAAACTATCAAAAAACCCTAATATTTCAAACGAGTATAAATCATTTATTAACAAGTATCAAACGTTAGAACAGTTGCAATTATCACAGTCGACAAGTAATCAGACACCGGAATGCTACTTACAATATCATTCGGTGGAACTTACACAGAATACAAGTACTTCTTTTGCAATAACGACAAGTGACAAAAGTTTGAATAATGTAATACAAAAAGGGTCTAACTTACAACAGGAACTTCAAACACACATCTTAAAATGGAGTCAATACAAGATTGGTTTTACAGCAGACATTGAAAAATTGTTTCAACAGATTTGGGTTAATTTAGACGATCAGACGTTACAGAACACTGTTTGGAGGGACAACCTACATGAAATGCAGCAAGAATATCAACTGGCAGCAGTCACTCATGGCATCAAAGCAGCACCGTTTCTCACCATAATGACAATAAATAAATTGGCAAACGACGAAGATAACCAAGCCAAGGTCACTCTCGTCGCAACCGAATCAAGAATAGAGCAATCAAGCAAAATCATATCATTACCACACCTGGAAGTCTGCGGTGATCATTTACTGGTGAAGCTCATGACCAAGGTCATGGAGTTTTTAGCAAGATTATTTAACAATATCAAAATAGACAGTTGGTGTGATTCCACAGCGGTTCTGGGCTGGCTACATGGCTACCCCGGACAGTGGAAGACATTTTTATCAAACATATCACGTCAAGATGACAATCGATCAACTTACGTTACTGAAGACGAAAGCAAGAAGCAAAGCAATCAAAAGCAAGTTAGTATTATAAAAAAGCAAACAGAAAGCATCATCAGCAATTTACTAAGCAAGCACAGCTTTATATCAAAAATCACGCGTATACTAGCATGGGTATACCGATTTATATCAAAAAGCAAGCAAAAAGGTTTCCTATCATCAGAGGAATTAAGCAAAGCAAAGCAAGCAATCACAAAGCATGAGCATGAGAAGCAATTTGAGGAGGATTTGCCGCAAGCAAGAAGTAATCCATTGCAACCCTTTACGAAAACGGGGGCGAACTTCACCGGAAATATCTCTGTTACAGCAATCAAAAAACGTAGGATAAGAAGCACTCAAGAAAATATTAGTCTAAATGGCGTTGTCATCATTCATGGTGCCAATCTACCGCCAGGAAAGTGGTTAATGGGGAGAGTAATCGAATTACATCCGGGATCAGATTCTTACGTCAGAGTCGTGACACTGAAAACAAAAAATGGTGTACTGAAACGTCCAGTCACTAAAGTATCAATTCTACCAGTACACGAACAAGCGGAGCAGCAAACAACTTCTGATACAAACCAATCATCATCACCAACATTATCAAACCCTCGCATCAAATTATCAACATTATTTGCATCTATTATTTTATTTCTGAGCATCATAACAAGCACTCAATGTTTAAACGCAACAAACTTCAGAGACAATCAGCATCTTTATTTTGACAAAATATCAAACATGAACATCATTTGCAACGAGTGGAAACTTGTTATTTACTACAAAATGCAACCTTGCTGGGAAGGAATCACGGCAATCAATAAATCAATTATAATATTGGATCGAGCATGCGAAACAATGAAAAAATATAACACATGTAATATAATACAGTCGCAACTACGGCACGAGCTCAATGAGTTAGATTATAACAATCAATTGCTCCTTAATCAGCAAGATGGCACGAGAGCAGGCAGAGAGCGCCGGCGCCGCGGGCTTATCGACGGTGTCGGGTATCTGGCGAACTACCTGTTTGGAGTACTCGATAGTAGATTCGCGGAACAGTACGGGAAAGATATCACTCTGTTACGAGATAATCAAAAGCATATTTCATCTTTATGGAGAAAGCAGACATCTATAATAGAAGTAGAGTTCAATATAATAAAGCGAGTAGAGAGTGTCATGTCCCAGCAGCATAAAATCATTCATCAGAAACTATACGAGATACAAAATACTGTGGCACTATTGAAATCAGATCTACAAATATCCAGCGACTTTACAATGGGAGCATTATTTACAAGCAATTTAGTGCAAAATTTAAAACATTTACAAAGAATATTGATAGACACAATCACTGACATTTATCACGGTCGATTTAATCCATATTTAATCGATCCAAAGCAACTGCAAAATCAGCTAAGCATTATTTCAAGTCATCTTACAAGTGACGTCAAACTGCCTATTGAAAATATTCACGCCGGAATATCAAAAATATTCAAACTTATAACAACTAAAGCACGACTGATAACGGATTACCTTATATTTGAACCATAATCAGTCCAACCAAAAAGATAAATACCATTAATCAGTCGAGATTCATTTGAGATATTTAAGATCATACCTATACCTGAAGCAAAGCGAGACAGCATGATAAATATCAAACCCATATCAGACTACGTAGCAATCAATCTGAAAAAAGATACTTACCTATCACTGTCGGAAAACAGCATCAGATCATGTTTAGTAGCAGATACGTACCTGTGTCATATTAGCAAACCTACCTATAGAATTGGAGGAGATAAAGATTTCTGTCAGAAAAAGGAACAAGCATGTGAAACTATAATCAGTCCTTGCAAAAACATTTGGTTGGAAAGCAATGCCCTGAACAACTACATTTATTTTTGCTGTAATCAATGTCTATTGAGAGTGATGTGTGGAGATCAAGTTACAACACATCAGTTGATTCGATCTGGTATAGTGACAATAAAAAATGGTTGCATTATCAAAACCGACGATTTTGAAATAACAGCACATCAGTTACCGTCTAGCGAATTAAGCATCCAGAGCGACATATACTCCCCTGTAATAGCGCCAATTAATCATATAATCAACGTCTCTATTCCACACGAGGTTTTGAAGACTTTCGAGACTGAGCAAGATAAAGAACTAGTAGACATAGAGGAAGAACTCAAAATCATGAAAAATGAATCATTTGAATCTAACATATCATACCATGACATACACCATTACACGGTGTTATACATTATCATCTTGTTGGCTATCACGGGAGGTGCAATATGGTGTTGGTCGCGCGCGCGCAGCACGTGGACACTACGCGTGGTGCCCCCCGCATCAGCAGCAGCGCCGCCCGCGCCGCCGCCAGGGGCTGCGCTCGCGCCGGGCCCTGAGCCCGCGCGACGCCCCGGGCCCCCAGTATCAGATCAAAGTGAAAGTGTTAGTGCGCGTATTAGTGTGGGTACGTCCCCAATAATAACGTCGCGGTTTCAGTTGTGAATTAGTGTACTAAGTAAAAATCTTATTTTAATCTTTTCTCGTGGGGAGCATGTACGGGCTCACCCGTACAATTGTATTAATTAGCAATCTAAGCAAAATGTATCAATCAATTCAGTACCTAGTAAACCGTCAACAGACAAGCACGTCTTTTATTACTATCACGCGACCCGGTTAGGTGCTCCGATCATATCAAATAAAGGGTGCGAGCAGCAGCCCCTACAACCTTAAACTTATGGACTAGTCCCACGGTAAGTATCTACGTTTCGGCTCAGTATGTCAGCACTGGTAGGACGCGAGCAATAAAAACGTTTGTCTTCAGGCACTGTGGAATGGACGACAAGAAGACCTGATGAAGTTTTCCGAACGCTGCCCAGCCCAATTGAATTCTTCTGTTGGCTTTCCTCTCGAAGTTGTGTCTACCCAACTGCAAAGTTTGCCCGAGATAGACATTAACAACTTAGAGGGGCTCACGATCGACAGGTACAGTAATTTACCTTTATACATGATCTTGGTCTTATTTAAGTTCACCCCGAGACCGATCTGTCTAGAAGAATAATTTAGGCCGTTTAGCATTTGCACAAGTTCCTACACCGATTCCGCTATAAGGACTATGTCATCAGTAAATTGTAAGTGTGAGATATACTCGCCGTTTATATTTATGCTCTTTCCTTTTCAGTCGACAGTCTTAAACATATCTTCCAATGCGTTGGTGAACAGTTTCGGGGATATAACATCTCACTCCCCTGCGCAACTCGATATGCTTAGACTGCTGGTTCTGTACTTGAACACTCATAGTAGCGGCGTCATAAAGACATCTCAGCACCTCGATATACCGCCAGTCTACTTGGCATCGCTGCAATGACTCCAATACAGCCAAGGTCTCAACGGAATCAAAGGCCTTTTCATAGTCCACAAAAACAAGACACAGTGGCTGATTATACTCTTCGGACTTCTGTATAATCTGCCTCACTGTGTGTATGTAGTTGTTTGTAGTCTATGGTACCAAATCCTCCGCAAAACCCGGCCTACTCCGGAGGCTTAAACTCTAAAAGTTTTCTTGTGTGACGATTTGTGATGACCCTCGAAAATATACTGACTTCTGGCAGGTACTTTGTGTAGTGGCGAGTAAGAGTGTCTCTAGCATCCTCCGTTGAAGCACGTGATTTTTACAATTGGGCATAGAACTTTTCTATCTCAGCAATGATTTTAGGCCTTGAAGTTATGCTTTTGGACTTACCTGACTGTAAAAATCACCTGGTAATCTCATCGTGTGTCCAAACATCATTTCCGCTGCATTAATACCGCTGTCACTTTATTTATTCCTAACATTTTCGCTAAACTATTGAACAAATCGCTCATGAACTGTGAACCCATGTCACATGTTAATCTAAGTGGGTTCCCATACCTACAAATCCAATTATCGTAAAAAGCTTTTGCTACAGCTGCGGAAGTAACGCTTACAAGGGAATAGCCTCAATCCATTTGGTATATCTATCAATAATGGTCAAGCAATATCTGAAATCATTTTCAGTAGTGGGAAGAGGGCCGACTATATCGATGTGTATGTGTTCAAAACGTTCACAAGGTGGGAAACTCTCTAAATCTGAAACTGTATGCCGTGTGACCTTGACTTTCTGGCATTGCAAGCATGTTTGGACCCACTTGTTGGTGTCCTTATTCATTCCTGGCCAAAAAAATATCTGAGTAATCATTTTACGAGTAGTTCGCTTTCCTGGGTGGCTAATATTATGTACGGAATCGAAAGCTACTTTTCTAAAACTTTCCGGTAGGTAAGGTCTGACATTGTTTGTTGAAATTTCGCAATAAACCAACTTATTACTGTTAGGTATCAACATTTGCTTAAACTGCAGTTTGCTATTCGAGTCGCTTTGTAATAGCGTAACTTGAGAATCGCTTTCCTGTGCGAGGGCTAATTCCTCGTATTCTATATTGGTTGCACAATTTATAATTTCAACACGACTTAACGCGTCAGCAAATTTGTTGCCTTCTGAACTGATGTACTGTATGTCGCTGGTAAACTCGCTAATATACAATAATTGTCTAGTTCGTCTAGATGTCTCTTTATCTGTACCTACCTTTGTGAATGCGTACGTTAAAGGCTTGTGGTCTGTAAATACCGTGAGCTGTCGACCTTCTATAATGTTACGAAAATGTACTATAGCCATGTAAATTGCCAATAATTCTCTGTCGTATGTACTATACTTCGTTTGAGCGTCTGTTACCTTCTTTGAGAAGTAACCTAAAGGTTTCCATTCAGTTCCCACTTTTTGCTGTAAGACTGCACCTAAACATGTATTGGATGCGTCTGTCATGAGTGATAAGCTGGCTTCTGGGACAGAATACGATAACGTAACGGCGCTTTGAAGGCTTACCTTACATTTTTGAAAAGCTGTCTCGGCCTGTGAAGTCCATTCGATTTTAGTCTTATCCTTCCTCTTCGAGTTTTGCAAATATTTATTCAGCTCCGCTTGATGGTCTGCTGCACTTTCTACGTGAGATCTATAAAAATTTACCATACCTAGGAAACGCCTTAACTGCTCAACGGTTCCCGGTTTAAGGTACTCGCTGATAGCCTTGACCTTGTCTTCCAGTAGCTGGATTCCTTCCGATGTGAGTCTGTAACCCAAAAAATCTATTTCATTTTAACCGAATGTACATTTACTGAAATTTATAGTCACACCTATCTCGTTGAAACGTTGAAATAGATCGTTTAAGTGCTTTTCGTTCAGTATCTCAGAATTGGATGCTATGATGACGTCATCTATGTAACAATAAAGGAATGATTCCTCTCCGTTTTCCTGTCGGCACTCTAAATCCTTTAAAACAGTATTGTTCATGAATCTCTGAAAGGTTTGAGCTGCATTTCTAAGTCCAAACGTCATCCTTGGAAACTCGAAAAGTCCAAAAGGTACGATGATAGCTGTTTTCTCAATATCATCAGGATGTACTGGTATTAAATGATAAGCTCGATTAATATCTATGCGACTGAAAATTTTCTTACCGGCCAGGCCATATATGAAATCCTGTAACCTTGGCACAGGGTATCTATCAGCTTTGGTTACTGCGTCCAACTGTCTGTAATCTCCGCAAGGTCGAATCGCGCCATCCTTCTTGGGCACGACATGGAGTATACTGGACCACGGGCTCTTCGATGGTCTGCAAATCCCGACGTCCTGCATGAAGCTGAACTCTTCTTTCACCTTCTTGTACCTGTCGGAGGGTAATTGCCTAGACCTAGCATGTACGGGTGGTCCCGTCGTCTCGATGTGATGGTATACGGAATGTGACGGATTTTCTCTGAAAGAAATTGGTTTAGTGATATCGGGATATTTTTCTAACAAATCACGATACGGATTATCGGACTGAATACTGGTAATAGACGGTTCGTCATACTTTACGATGGTCCCGTTCGTGCATAAATTTGTTACAGAATCAATGAGTTTTTATTACACAAATCTACTAATAACTTACGAGTCTTTAAAAAGTCTGCGCCAAGTATAGCTTATTTGACGTCACTTATCACGAATGTCCACTTGAAAGCTCTACGCAATCCTAAATTGAGCTCTAATACAGTTACACCGTAAGCCTTAATTTCGGTATTATTTGCTGCAAACAGTTTATATTTACTTTCGCGATGGTTTTTCGCACTAACTTTGTTTACTGGAATAACTGATACGTTTGCGCCTGTGTCGATTAAAAAGCTAATACCGTTTTCCCTATCAGTAATGCACAAGCGATGGTTATCTGCTGGAGCGATGCAATCTTCTAACGCGCTGGACTGCATCGATGCTAATTTCCCTGAATCTGGTTTCCGTCTTATTTTCCAGTTGCAAGGTGTCTCACATGTCATGGCTCTCTCTCTCTGTACCGTAGGTGATATCTACATAACCATTTTGGGTTTTCTGGCGTTATGCGGGGCGTCCTTGACCTCGAACGAAAATTTCGGTAATTTCGACGACCTCCTCTATTGCCTCTAAATGCGCTACGGCCTCGAACTTCGTTGACTTCTCCACGAAGCTGCTGTAATTCCAGCCGCAACATCGCCATTTGCTGTAAAAGGTCAGCTTCCCTGGCTTCCGTAGATGTTACGGCGGTGACTTCTCCGGTACGCAAACTTTCCATGATTCTATCTGCCATGGTGGCCAAATTATTTAGTTTTGTATCTTGGCTGACTGTGAGTACTGCTCGCACTGCTGATGGTAAGCGCGCGATTCATACATTTTTAAGAGCCTCGTTTGAAACCTGAGTGTTCCGTGCTAACTCTGTCATTTTCCGCAGTAACTGTGATGGACGTTATGTTCCTAAATCCATTTCGCCTACAAATTTTTGGAATTGTCTTTCCGCACTTTCCTCAAAAACGGCTAACAATCGTTGTTTTAACTCTCGTACTTGTTATCCTCCGGGGGAGACAAAATCAGGTCGCTAACCTGCTGTAATGCGTCGCGGCTCAGGTTGGCCACGACCATATTATATTTGGTAGCATCGCTTTGTTTCTGCGGTGCTACTACGGACTCAAACTGCACGAACCACATTCGCGTTTCCACACATTTTTTGCATGTCCGTCCAAAATTGAGGTACCTTTGATTCCATTCCGATCGCTGCTAAGTCACCGGCGGGCGTTGAAGGCTCCGCTGGTGGTCGCTGAACAGGCGTCGCTGACGATGCAGAAATAGGCGCCGCCGGTCTTATCTGGTTACCGGCGATCATTTTTCACTGCGCACTTGTCTTTTACCCGCGTTGTCACCGGGGAATCGCCTCCCGTGGCGCAACAACGCACTTATTATTACACTTAATTTGAGCACGCACCCCACTTTTTAAGAAACGACGATGGATCACCACTTGTTGGGATGTATGGTGTGAGAGTGGGGGTTTGCATTAGAAACGGGGTAGGGTTATGCTCTAATACCTTTTATTTGGTTTATACGAAACACACAGTGTGCCGTATGTGGCGGTTGGGAGGCGACTGTCGGTGCTAGGGGCGGCGTCACTGCCGCACACGAAATATGCTTATTTAGCGTTTCCGACAATCGCCTACAGTTTGGCCGCTTGATCTCTTAAGCTTTGTCAGATGCAAGCGCTTCAACTGCTGGGCGAACACTTTTGACCCCCAAAAGCGTGTGTTGGAGCATCGGAGGTCACGTCGCACCAGTTTACTAATTTGACAATTAAGCGCTCGCATTTCTGATGGAGTGGCCTGTGTATCTTTCCGCCTGTTCTCCATAAGCCGGAGAGTCTCATCTTTGTACCCGTACGTTGTAGCTGGCAAAACTTAACATTTTCTTCCCTACCACTTGCTGGAGACCCTCATTTACGCCCTCTGTGGTTTCCAAAGCAGTGAATCAATTTTATAGATTGAGCTGAAACTGTTCTGGGCCCACAACGATTTGAATCAGGTTAGGATGGAGCGTAGCCTTCATCATCCGACATTTTTCAAGCTTATAGTTGATATTTAGAGAGCCTCGTAGTAGTCGGTAATCACTACGGATTATTACCGAAATCCCCACCAGACCGTCCCCACCAGTCTTAAACATATTGATTACAGAGATGTCTCTGAATATATGCCTTTTATCCTTTACGATGAAGTCTATCTCGTTTTTTATCACGCTATCAGGGCTTTGCGACGTCCACTTTCTTTGGGTCTGCTTCTTAAAGGACGAATTCATTAAGAAGAGCCCCTCTTTCTCCAAGAAATTGACAAGCATTTGCCCCCTGTGATTCCTACTTCCATAACCTTGTGGACCTATCTTTGATTCACTGCATGCCTATAGACTGGAATTCCCACTTTGGTGTTAAAGTCCCCCATGACAACGTTGTAGTGCGATTTAGTGGTGTTATGTAGCGGTGAAGATATGTCTTCATACATATCTTCTACTTTCACTTCGTCGTCCGAGTGAGCCGAGGTCGGTGCGTAAACCTGTACAATTTTGAGACTATATCTCTGAGTTAGTTTCAGCACTAGGTACGCTGCCATGGTCGACACACTGGATATTTCTACAACATTGTCAGCGAGGGCCTTATTGACGAGGAATCCAACGCCACCCTGGGAGTGCTAATCCTTCTCTCGAAAATACATTATGAGGCCTGATTCCAGGGTTAAAGTATCCTCTCCCATTTTTTCGGACTTAACTAAGCCTGAGGACCTGCCTACAAATCCTATGCAATTCCGATTCCAACTGTGCCAAATGATCATCCAGCCTAAGCGTTCTTCCATTGTACGTTGCCAAGTCAAGATGTTTTTGGTGGCCTACCGTTGCAAGGGGATTCTTGGCAGCCCCTGCCCTGCCATTTCCGAAACCGCCACCGTGGTTCGGACTAGCAAAGCGACCGGGAACTAGACGGCATTTTTTGTTTTTTTCGTTCATGATAGGTTTTGGCCCATAATCGCCACGCTGGGCATGCGGCACGACGACGATCGCAGTATTTTTCACCAGTGACGCTGCTGCCCGTCACCGGCCTGAAAAATTTCACTCCATCTGTTTTGGATGGCTAAACCGCCATCTGTCAGTTGTCAGAGCCTCCTAAGTAAATAAGCAGGATGCACCATGGACAAGTGAGATTGGCTTGAAGCAGTCAGTTGATGTTTCGCTTCCTTACAGCCCTTAAATAGCTATGAATAAAATTTGTTGAATTATTATCTACACTGATAGAAAAAAATAAGTTATCACGCTCGTGCTTTTTAATAAATGCTATTTATCATTTTAATGACCTGGGATAATGGCAGCAATTCAGTCATTTTAGTCCTTAAACTAAAAAATACTTAATTTCTTCAAATGTAATTCAAACCTTGTTGACTTCGTAACAAGGTCTTTTTGCCCATGGCATATATTCTTAAATTACGTAAATTTAAGCTGCACCGCTTAAAATAACGTAATTAAAACAGGTTTTTAACACGCTGTCTAACAGCGCTTGGATGAAATCGGACAGGTTTTTAGGCAGCGTTTGGACTCTCGCCGCTTGGAAACAAAGTTGATTTTACGCTGACAGGCTTTAGTGAGTTAGGAATAGATTCCAGGGGCAAAAATACCTTGTTATGAAGCCCACAAGGTTAAAATTACATTTGAAGAAATTAAGTTTAGTTCAGGGTATGTCCAAATCGCTAAATGACATAATATTTTGAAAGCAATGGAATACTAATATTTTTGCGCTTGCGCTTTTCTCTAAGTAGGTAATATAGTTGTTTGCATCATTGTGTATTGTCATTTATGGAATTACCTTATATAAATTGTCTATCAACTGGTTCAAAATGCCAAAAAAGTTCAAACAACCACACAACATGAACGCGTAAAGTAATTCGTGCGATTGGTTCACTGTTCACTGACTGACTCGCTCGCTATCCGTTGTAGATAGAGGTCTCCACCTCCCAATCGTTCCACTACCCCTGCCATCTTTTCTTTGTCCTTGCCCATAATCAATGAGTGTGACAAACTCACGTGCTCCCACACGGCCAAGTAATTTAGAGGGAAGTAATTGAATCTCCGTGACCGCAACCGTCGTTGTAGTATTTTGTCGGGACAGAGGGACAGAGGGTTCAATTACGGTGACAGTTCCGATATATCGGGACGGATGGCAACCCTACATAAGTAGGATATTCATCATAATCATCATCATCATCAATAGCTAGTGTTTGTCCACTGCTGGACATAGGCCTCTTCCAAGGTACGACATTTAGCCCGATCTTCAGCTCTTCTCATCCATTTTCTCGTAAGGACATTCGTAATAAACTTAATAATGCGATAATTTTATCAAAAGCAAATGAATGGGATAGGAATCATACGTTTAAAGCAGAATTTATGGTATTAAATTTGTCAAACTACTGGTGAAGTTCTGATCAAGTATTACATATTATTTATTCTTTACTTCAAAGTCCTCATATAAGTAAAAAAATAAGTTTTACTAATTCTTAAAAGTAAATTCCATGCTCCATTAGAATGCTAATTACAGTTACAAATTACTCTGACATCGAAGCAGCTTGATTGAAATATTATACGTTGATTTATTACCGTTATTATTTAAATGTGCACGTGACTAAATATATTTTAAAAAAACCTTCTTCGGAATCTGTATAGTATCTATACTTATAATAAAACTATAATAGGGCCAATTCTGTACATTAAAGATATTTAGTAAAAAAAAAATGGATACTGTTCTGTATTCCATACTGATGCCAAAACTGTTTTTTTATATTTGTCTGGGCATCACGCCAAAACTACTGAATGAATTTAAATGAAACTTGGTATGAATTGATTTTATACTACGAGGAAGGACATAGGATACTTTTATCCAGAAAAACTAAACTGTTCCCGCAGGATAGGGGTTGAAAGTAATTTTAAAATTACTTACTGAAACTACTGGACTGATTTTCATGTACCTTGGCACAGTCATAGTTTATATGATAGGTAAAAATTGTGGATACTTATCTCGAAAAAAATAAAGGGTTCCTGTGGGATAGGGGTCTTAATTATGTACATAGAATATATTTTCTATTTTCTGCTGTTCTAGCTGTTCTATTTTCATACTGAAGCCAAAACTGTTTTTTTTTCTTTTTATCTTTTGTCTGTCTGTATCTTGGACGCGCATCACGCTGAAACTACCGAATGAATTCTAAAGAAACTTAGCATGATTTCAGTCCATGCTTCGAGGTAGGTACATAAGACACTTTTCATCCCGAAAAATTAAAGGGTTCCTGCAAGATTGGGGTTGAAAGTTATTTAAACGAATACTTATCACACTGAAACTACTGGATGGATTTTGATGCAACTTGGCACAGTAGAAATTTATATGAAGGGTGGAAATTGAGGATACTTTTCATCCCAAAAATATAAAGGATTCCTTCAGAATAGGGGTCCAAATTCTGTACATTGAAGTTTATTTTTATTCTTAGGAGGTTGTTATATATTCAATACTGAAGCAAAAATGTATATGATTTTTATTTTTGTCTTTCTTTCCGTCTGTCTGAATCCTAGCCACGCTCACGCCAAAACTATAAAATTTGACTGAAATTTGGCAAGATTTGAATTCATACTACGAGATAGGACATTGGATATTTTTCATCCTGATAAATTAAAGGGTTCCCGCAGGATAAGAATTGCAAGCTATTTAAGAACACGTATGACTACTGCACGGATTTTGATGGCACATTCATAGGTTATAAAATGATTGAAAAATAAATATACTTTTAATACAAAAAAATAAAGGGTTCCTGCGGGATATGGGTCCAAATTCTGTACATAGAAGACATTTAGTATTATTTGCTAGAAAAGCATTGATGAAATATTTGTCTTCATTGATAATTCCAGTCTTGTTTTCACCTTTAAAATTCCGTTTTCCTTGATGGTAAGTAGTTTTTGTTTGTTTTTTATAGTGTTCTTTCTGTACTTATTTTATTAAAGTATCTTTTGCATTTTTGTATTCATCATACTGTATGTGTTCCGAGCTGATGTTGAATTTTTGTCTGATTCTAGGGCTCATTCTTATTAATCTGGCCACTAAGCGTATTATTTTATTTATTGAAGTACAATAGTTTTTTACTAAAGTTTTCTGTTAATACTTCTAGATTGATTGCTGTGTTTTTCATTCGTTCACTACTTATTACTTATTCGTTTATTTTCAGGTTTGATAAGTTGACTTCGGCCAGTGTTCCGGTTCCAAATAAAGCCATTGTGGGCCAGTCCACCAATGCTTTTCTAGCAGTGTCTTTGCAGTGCATCCACGGGAAGGTAAGTCTCCAGGATTATGTACTCCAGGTAAGTGGTTCTAAGTATCTTTGTTAGAATTTGTACATATCTCATTCACCCTGTTACTAATGAATATTTTCCATGTGTTGTCTTTTGAGCCACGCCAGAACAACTGAAGAATCTGTCCAGCAGTGAACTTCATATTCTTGGCATAGATGTAGGAGGCCTGATGTCATTACTTCTGTAAACAGCCTAGATTCTATGAGTGCGCCCATCATCTCTAGTCTAGGAATCGACATGCGTCTCTTGATTGGAGCCACTCTGCTTTTAGCTATTATAAGTTGAACTTTTACCTGGTTTTAATGCTTTGTGCGAAGGAAAATACATATTTCGTAAGCATCCTTACTGGCATCACTATATATATGTATGCTTGTTTCGCATTCTTTTAATGTCGCCATGGTAAGGCGACGTGATACTGCATTCATTAATATAGTGAATATTGTTTACCCAATCTTGATATTCTTTCTCTAAAACTGCTGCTCTTTAGTAACCAAGCCTTTTGTGTGATTAATTTGGGTACCAAAGTATCAAACACTTGGTTAGTCACCGATAGCAGATCTCTTCTGGTTACACCATTCAATTTGTGTCTCAGGTTTATAAGTCATTGTATATCATCTCTGTTACTATTCCATAACACACCTAGTAGTAACTATTTCTAGTACTGAAATAGTTTTATCTTCCGGTGTTAAAGATGTTATCCAGTCTCTCAATTCAAATTTTCCTTTTTGCATCAAGTCATTTGATTCCATCATAAATTTGTTTACCTCTTTTTCAGTATCGAAGCTGGTCACAACATTGTCCACATATAATGATTTCTTCAATTTAGATACAGTTTCCGGATAAGTACTTTCATGTTTCTGAAGATGATGGTTTATAGTCCCCGCTAGTATAAATGGGCTGCATGCAACTTAAAATGTTACTGTGGTATGTTGGTAGGTGACTATCTCATCTTTTGTTACTGGATCACTCCACCATAATAACTTTAAGTACTCACGGTCTTGTGTTGTTAAAGATATCTGTAGAAATACCTTTTTTATGTCAGCGGTGATTCCATAAGCATTTTCTCTGAACATTATCAACAATCTGGGTATAATTTGTATTAAATTAGTTCCCTTTTCTAAAAAAATATTCAGTGAATTATTGTTTTTATCCTTGGTTGACGCGTCCATCACTGGTCTAATATTTGAAAAATGGAAATATTTTGTTTTATTATGGCATGGTGGCATACGTAGTATCCATTATCATTTCTGTCCTCTTCTAGTTTTTCAATTATGCCTTCTTTTTTCGACTCTTCCAATACTGCATGGTATTCTTTTATGTTTCCTGTATTTTCTAGTCTTTTTGTTGTATAATGTAGCCTCTTGAATTCCTGGCCGTAGTTGAAGTCCAGCTTCGGGCATCCTAGTTTCCAGAACAAGTTGATTTCATACCGTTTTTCTTCATTAACTGAAATATTTTCGTTAAAACATTGTATCATTTCTGATTCGTTCTGTTCAGTTTCTTTTTCATATGGATGTTTAATTCCTAATGACTCTACACTCCACATTAAATCTAAAGAACTGTCTTCAGACATTGTTCCAACAAAGTGCGAGTTTACTACAGTATTGTTAATGCCCTGGATGGGGCCTTGTAGTGTCCAGCCTAGCCTTGTTTTTATTGCAACAAGATTCTCGTTCACTTTTAATAAATCTGTCTCTAGGATTGACCCTAAATAATATGATCCTATAGTTTGCTTATTTCAGATATTGTTTCACTTGAGTCGGTCGGATTTATGTTGTGTGTCTGTAACTTCTTTATAATTGCTGCATATTGTACTTTTGGCAAGTTACCACATAGTTTGGACTGCTCTAAGCCCACCAGTTTAGCTATGTAAGTATTTTCTAAGTTGCTTACCTGGAATTCTATCAGTCTGTTTATTTGCGTTCTTTTCTGAATACCACCAAATAGCGAGTGTCCTAAGCTTTTACTGCCGGTAACCTCAAGCCCCATCTCCTCTGCAAAGCCAGCCTTGATGTAAGTACGCTGCGAGCCAGAGTCCAAAAGTGCTCGTACCTTCTTCTCTTTGCCGTTGTTTGATATTTTGATAACCAATGTCTGTAAAAGAGTTGTAGTGTTAATGCTTGAGAACTTGTTAGTAATTACATTTTCTTTTTTCGGTTCAACAGTTTTCTGGGGGTTATGCAGAGATGAGCAGAGTATGACCAAGTGACGTTTTTTGCAGCTTGGACAACTTTGAAAGCTTTACATTGTTTGGCAATGTGTCCCTTTTTTAAACATATGTAGCACACACCCTTCTTTTTAATAGCTTCTTTTTTTGCTTCAAGACTCATTTTATTAGCTTTGTTACACTCTAAACTATTATGTGGATGGTCACAAAAATAGCAAAGTTGCTCCTTCTTTTACTGGAAGAATGGGACTTCTCCTTTACCTGCTTTGTTTCTGCTATCAAGAATGCTGCTGTTGGGACTACTGCCGCTGTTGAAGACATGTCTAGGAAGTCAGACTTAGCTAATTGCACCCTACTATCAGCCTCAACTTCGGCCTGTAAAAACTTCAACAAGTAACTGAAACAATAATAATAAAACAATAATAAATATAATAATACTCCACAATAATAAAGTGCTCTCTGGTAATGCTGATTCTATCATAGGCAGTAAAATACACTCATATTTGTCCCTGATAATTCCTAAAGTTTCTAATGTTTGTAACTTAGCTGTAACTCTGTCTTATAGAATGGCCACTGAATTTTTATGTTGCGACACCACTAATTTCAACAATTCCAAACTTTGTTTCAATCAAAACTTCATCTCTTGCGAATCTATTTTAAGCATTTTTAGTACGTTGTCATAGTTCCCTTTTGTGGGGAGTAGCTCTCCACCATACTTCTAGATTTTGATCCTGCCTCCATAGACTGCATTAGGTAGTAGAATCATCTTCGGGAATTTTACGAAACTGGCCCCAGAATGGGAACCATGTCTTGGGGTTGTCATCAAACTTTATAGTTTCAAGTTGTAGTAATTTTATGTTCCCGTTGACGAAGTTTGATGATCTTGTAGATGGTTGTTTTCGTTTTTTTTTTATAAATAACCATCTTCTCGTAAATTTCTCGGCTTCATCAAACTCGATGTTACACACATTCTCTGAGTAACCTTCTGAGCTCAGCAGCGCGTCTTGTATGATTTTGTCCAACGCTGTCAAAGCTTCGTATCTTTCTTGTAAAAACTCTGTTTCGATTTCAAGACTGCCCAGCTCCTTTTTCTCTATATTTTTTTCTATTTGTTGGGCTTGCCTGTTGAAGAGTCTTCTGATTTGCTCCTTTTCTCGTTTTTTTGCGATCTTTTCGGCATCCATCTTTTACGTGCTTTTTCGTGTATATTAGTGAAAATCTTCGTTCCGCTGTATGTTCTTTGCTGTTGGTCGCCAATATGTTCTGTATTTATATACTTTTCTGATGGTTTATATAGATTCTTTTGGATTTAGTTAAATAAAAGCACTTGTTTCTAAATGTTGTTTTTATTGTCGTATCGGTCAGAGAAAGAAGAGCACAAACTATAAAGAAGATACAGGGATTTAAGATTAGGAAGAAAGTTTTTCTTACATTATGTTCCATAGATACTAAAACTACACTAAGGGATGCGTTCAGTGCACCCGGCACCACAGACAAAAAAAACAATACACTTATTATCTCAATCTAATGAGTAGAAGCCGAGCAATCGATAAAATCTTTTTGAGGGCTGAAGGTATTTTGTTTAAATGTTGGTATATTGGTATTTTAGGTCTTGTAAAAGTAATAGAGTTATTTTAACCTAGAGATATAGCCACGCGTGCGAAGCCGCGTGTAAAGCTAGAGATTAATAATTGTTTGACAAGAAAACAATTAAACGTCATTTTAAATGTGGTTTCTTATTTTTTATTTTGGTTAAAAATAATAATGTAAACATCAATGAGGTTTAATCCACGGCACAACGGTTAATTCAAAAGCGTAATGTTAAACACATGAAATAATGTGTCATGAATATCTATTTTCAAATCCAAGATGGTCAACATGTGTTTTAGTTAGATGATTTAATCTTACTACAACACAATTATACAATAATAATGTAATAATGTATTATTGCCGTGGCTGTCTTGGCTTTGAATAAAGTCCCTCCCAATCCTCCCATGGATGAAGTAAGAGGCGACTAAGAGATAACGCAGCACCGTAAGATGGGCAGCAGCGTCCTCCGAGTACATGTTTGTAACACTGCGGTCACCAATCCACCTGCCAAGCGTAGTGTCTATGGTATAGTATGGTATAGTAACTCCCCTAATATGATATGACACACCGCATAGACGGCACCCAGTCCCCAGTGGCTCCATTATTCCTGGGACTGGTAGCAGCTATGGTAATAGTAGAGCAGGGGGTGATAAAATCCCTGGCCGAGACCCAGCTACCAACCCCCACAATCTGTGGACCTGGCAACATACAACGCACGCACCTTGAGGACCGATGAGATATTGATAGAGCTAGAAGAAGTAGTAAGTAAGTTACGCTAGGATATAATAGGGTTATCAGAAGTCCGAAGAGAGGGAGATGATACGATGACCCTGAATTCCAGTAACTTACTCCATTACCGAGACTAGCAGTCTCAACACGGTATCGGGTTTCTCGTCCATAAGTCCCTCGACAAGAACATTGTGGAGATCAACAGTGTTTCGACCAGGGTGGCATACCTTATACTCAGAATTATTCAACGATATTCGTAAAAGCTCATAGAGGTGTACGCCCCATACTCGAAACGCCCGGGCGGTGAAGTGGAGGCTATGACCGACGACATTTCTGATGCATTACATGCCATGAAAACACACTTCACAGTGGTTATAGGGGACTTCAACGCACCGCTGGGGCATTCCTCATGGAATGGTGATGAACTGAGAGTGGGTCAGTTTGGATTTGGACAGCGGAACCACAGGGGTCAGCGATTGGCTGACTTCATGGAGAAGGATGAACTCTTTATGATGAACTCTTTTTTCAAGAAGCGCCAGTCCATTTAATGGACGTGGCGTTACCCCGGTAGTCATAAACGCAAGATAGATTTCATTTTGATGACCAATAGGCATATATTCAATGATGTCTCAAAGGTCTACAGGGTTAAGACCGGCAGTGATCAAACGTAAAGCTGGAGAGGTCTAATTTAATGGGATCTACTCTTTGCCCAAGTCCTGCCCAAACCCAAAACCCCGAGAACTTTCAGTTGGTACTCCAAAATAATTTCCAAATTCTTACCGAATGCGATACAGTGGACGAACTAAATAGTAGGCTGGTGGAAATTGTTCACGCGTTGGGTCAGAGTTCTTAAAGACCCAACGCAAATATAGAACACAGAAACTCTCTGAGCATACACTCAAACTTAGGCAGAACGAGGTGAGATGAGGCTGCAGTCTTCAGTGGATATGTTGAGTTACAGATGTCCAAATCGATGCGACACATTTGCTTTCTTATAATATTAATTATATTAAGAACGTGTTAGGTTATAACATATTGATATGTTTAATCTGTCTAGTAACAACCATTTTTACAACAATAGAATAACAATGTAAGAGCTGATGATATTCAGTTGCGGTACTGGACGAGATAATACAACTTGGTACTTACGTTTTACGTATTTAACAATGTAATGAATATTCTCACTGAATCACCTCACCACTAACGATATTATAATGTATTTATAAAATATTGCACTTCAAGACAAAGGTGACTACCGATTGAATCTTTTTGTAAATAATTATGTAATTTCTTAGATCTGTGGCGAGTTTATAATCTGTGATAATAACAAATTATGTTTATGAAGAAAAACTGATCTGGAATCTGTTCCACAACTTATTAAGTAATAGTTTACAATTGATAATTATAGATTTATATAATGTTGTTTAAAATGCTTAGTACAGTTATCCTTTAATTTTAAGTACAATTACTGAGTCATTGTATTATAACTCTGAAACATCTGTATTTATATTTCCGTTCAAATTAGAATGATTTAAAATCATGTAAACTTACGATATTGATAGAAATGCTTAAAACTAAGTACTTGCCCGATTAATATTAATGTATTATTACTTAATCAGCTCTGTACATTTAAACCTATAATTGTAGTAAAAATACAACTTCTCCCGCTAAAAATTGTAATTTATGAGAATAATATAAGAATACTGTTCTGACTTTCAATATTTGTTAACATTCTGAAAAATATGTATTTAAACGTCTTAATTATTTAAATGATTAACAATGTTTAAACAATACCGAGTTAACAATTATTAAATAGTTTCAATGTAATAAAATATATACATTTCCGTCACTTCGGCGCCATCTGCAGACTCATTCCTGCTGGTGCAAAGACTACGTGACTTTGGCGGGTAGAATCTCTATAAAAAAGCAGCCTCTGGGCTGAGCAGCCCTCTGTTCGTTTTCTGTCATCGTTGCATCAACAAGACACCAAAAGTTAAGTACAATTAACATTACCTACACTGTTATTCTGCTATTCTGTTTCCTTGTCCCATATTTACTGTATATAACTGTGTATTTTGCAAATAGATATTGTCGGTTCTATGGCTTTTCCATATTGGTTATTATAACCAATGTAATTATTGGAAATGATTAGGATCACTCTGTTCATGGTGAATGCTTTTATTTTGTGCCTGGTGTAACTATGGTTATTGTAAAACGATAATAAAGTGTCATTATGACCTAGTATCACATAGAGGTTGTTAGTATACTTGTATTGGATATTTAGTGTATGATATCTATGTTAATGATAATTGTAAAACTGATGATGAAAAAATATATTCGCCCCGTAGTTTCTTGCCAGTTCTTCTATGGCAGTGTGTTCCGAATCTGGTGGTAGAAGCAATAAAAAATAGAACAATTCTATTTCCTTGTTTCTATGAATAATCCTTAGATTATGCCTTTTTTAGTACAATTAGGTAGGTACTAAACTGCTCAGTAATTTTCAAGCTTTTATTAAATATTCCTTAGGTTATTTATTCTGTAGTTGTAGCTACTAGGTACTATAGATACCAGCTATAGGATAAAGCAACTTGCTTTTATTATGAGGTGCAGATAAGTTTTATTTCCTAATCGACAAACCTGACCAACCGAAGCCTAACATTACAAAACTTAGGTTTTGATAATCTTAACAGTACGTATAATTATTTATACATATGTATATAAATCTCACAAACGCAATTAAGCGGAAAATGGGGCTCCAAAGTGTTCGCAAGAGATCTTTCTATTGGGCAAATTCTGTTGACGAAGCTGATAACCGACTTTGAGTGAGCTCGAGAAATTCTTTGGGCAATAATACACATCATCGTGTAGTCTACCTAGCATGACTAGCCATGCAGGAGCCCGTTTAACCCAACATGATACCGAAGATATCTCGGACGTCAGCTTTTATGAGACCAAATGGCTGACAAACAGTTTAAGAGCAACAATGCACCAGGGAATGACGGAATAACGATAGAGCTACTGAAAGCGGGTGGAGCACCGGTACTTAAAGTCCGGGTACTACGCCAGAGGCAAGGCACAAGAGCGTAGTGGTGTTGTTCTTTAAGAAAGGTGATACACACAAATGTTACGACCACAAACAGCTTTTATGAACTTGATCTAGACTCCAGGGAATCATATGATTGATGTGTAGGTAAATCGAAACAGAGGATGTAATCAATGGTTATTTAGGTCATAACAGTCCCAGAGCAGTTCAGTACTATGGTGCAATGCTCACCAGAAAAGTTGCAGTTTTATCACGGTAGAAAGTTCGAAGTTGGATGATGCTTCGCGCTCGTTCCCGAACAGAAGTGGACTAATGATGGCTCCACCTGTATAAAACATTTATGCCCTATGATTTCACCTGAAGTGAAACCATAAGGCCCACATGCTAAGTGTATAAGACACTTTACGTGAAAAGGATTAAGTTTAAACAATAGATCACACCAAGGACAAGGACTTAGCTTGTCAGCTAGTCCTTCTACATTATAGCAGGTATACGGACCCGCAGCTGCACAAATTAAGGTCTCAACCGGCAGCCAAACTGCACAAGGATTAAGGTCTTCAAACCGGCAGTACAAAACATTCCCAGGCCTGGAGGTTCCCAGCATTCACTTGTCTGGGACCCAGCAACTCAACATATATATATGTATATATAACATTCTACAAGATCAAACGACCCACCGCCGATCATTAAGATATGGAAAGAACTGCCCAGATGAAGAAAATCCATTCACCATGAAGGAAGTCCATCTGTCATTCCCCAAGACAAGTTATAATAAATTTAGACTATACGTAAAGTTATCCTATAACACTTGCTGCAATCCAGAAGAAAGGGATCGCCTTCACACGATAGATGGCTGCTGCTTTTCGTATTAACTTATTTAAAACTAAATCTCAAAAACTATTATCATCTTGAAGAAGAAAAACAAAAGTGGTTCAAAAGTCAGAAGTACGAACTCACCAAGAATTATGTCATATACTTCAGGTTGGTATTAATGGATGCTCATTTCGGGTGTTGCCATGCATCGTTAACTTTTGAGAGAACGTTGCGACACTCCCGCCGATGAAAAAAATAATGTAAAGTAGATACTAAATTGTGAGTCCTTCCCCTATTTTTGTCTAGGGCTCGGACTGCAGCTTTGCGCTTTGGTCTAATGTCTTCGGACTGTCCATCTTTCTCAACATTAGTACCAACATCTGGATGATCATCATTTAAAGTCACAGAATCTTGGAACTCATCGGTTTGTATCAACCGCAGCATCATTACTAACGTAATCATTAACAACTTGGTCCGTTGAACTCATGCTCTCATCCCTTTTATCTGACTCATGATTAATTATTTCAAGATTATCGCTTATATTTGGATACTCCATTTCAATGTTGTCGTCAATAACTTTTGTATTCTCTCGAGTATTAGAACCTAGTATGTCATTCGACCTTTGGATGATTTGAAGACGTCTGTCAGGTATTTTAGATTTCTCAATTGCCGACGAAATCCCCATTATTACATCGAATCTGTCATATTCATCTGTTTCCAAGGGATATAAGTGTGCAATAGAGCGAGTGAAAATTGTGTTTCCCACTTTAACCTTTGCTACTCTGCACAGACCATCAGCTCCCTTCAAAAGAGAAATAATCTTACCGACTTTCCAACCTTCACGATTTCTATTGTCCTTGATTTGAATTATTCGAACTTCTGATTGTAGGGATCTGTTTCATTGTCACTCGTGGTTCTTTATGTGAATTTCCGTATCTTTCTCGTAAGCTGGGCAAATAGCGATTACAAAACATTTCTTTAAATTTCTCTATTATTACGCGCCCATGTTTCCAACATTTGACCAAATCTATCTTCGTCGGCGTGCCTTGTAAGTAAGTTTCCTCACACGATGTATCCATAGTGATACAATTCCCCAAGTTCAAGAAATCTGCTGGTTAAGGAATATGTTCCAGTTCAGAATCTACACAAGTAAGTGGTCTTGTGTTTAATATCGCTTCTATCTCTTTTATTATCGTAGCTAATTGACTATCCTTCAACAAGTGTTTATGAAGTGTTCTCTTCATGCAATGTTTTACTTATGCCACTAATCGTTCATAAAAACCCCCAAACCATGGTGCTAATTCTGGTATAAATCTCCATCGAATTTCATTTTTCACACAATAGGATTTTGACAACAATTCTGCTAATAGTTTGAAATATAATGCATTATCTGACGTAATAAGCGTTGGTAAACCCCTAGTAGATATCATTCTTCGCAGAGAAAGTAAAGCTTCTTCCACTGTTAGATCTTGAACTACAACCAAGTGTATTGCTCTAACAGCAAGGCAGGTAAAAAGACAAATCCAAAGTTTGGATGTCCCCTTTTCAGAATTAACTAAAACTGGTCCTAAGTAATCTATACCAGTGTAAGTAAATGGTGAGCTAAAATTAGCTCTCTCATGAAGTAATGAAGGCGTAGGAGGTAGTTTGAACGGTCCCCCTCCATGCTTCGTACAACTTGGACACTTCCTAAGTATTTATAACTTGACCTTTACCTTGTGGTATCCAATATGATTGACGAACGATACTCAAGGTATGATTAACACCCACATGGTAATTTTTCTCGTGTATATCTTTAATAATTTTGTTGGAGAATTCACAATCTCTCAGCATGAGCACCGGATACCTTTTATCGAATGACCATTTAGCATTTTTAAATCTTCCTTTACAGCGAAGAATACCATCAATGTCCTTAAATAATCCTAAGTTTCTACTCAGGCTTGGTTCTTTTCCTTTTATCTTCTTCGATGTAATATTCTAATTGTATTCTCTTAATTTCTTGTAACGTACTTTCTTGCGATACATAACTTTTTCCTATTTCCGCGTTATTCGAGTCATCGATTTGTATATCGACTCTTTCTTCTACTTCTTCATAACTTTCCTCTGTATCAAATTCTCCATCTAAAGTTTCTAAAACTTGTGTTTGCAATTTAGCATTCGACGACCCTCCTGGGCCAAAAGGGAAATCTGTCTTGAATTTTTAGGCCAGCTATTTATATCCTTTAATAAAAATTCTGGTCCTGAGCCACCTCCTTTTTTCTTCCTTTGTGTTTGTAGGTCTAGTAGCTACGTCCGCTAAATTCAATTAAGATGGAATGTATCTCAAAGTTAATTGTTTGTTTCCTTTTATCTCCTCGATTCTTCTTGATACAAAGGATGTCAACAATTTATCGGAGTTATACCAATCAATCACAATTTGACTATCTGTCCATAGTTTCTGTTGTGTTACATTTATCTTTAGAAACTTGAGTGTATACTGTATTAAACGACTTCCAATGAGTACTCCCATTAATTCCAATTTTGGAATCTTTAGATTTTCTTGATCTTTAATGGGTACCAAACGTGAATTACCAATGAAAAAACTTTTGGTTTTCCTTACAGCAATAAACACCGCCGCTGCATAAGCTTGAGTCGACGAGTCCGTACAGCAATGAATCTGACAATTTTCAATCTGATTATCTTTTGTGTAACATCTTGGTATATGTATTCCTTCTAAATCTTTCTTCCTGTATCATTTGCCATTTATCAGACATGTCTTCATTAAGTGGTGTATCCCATTTTGCTTTCATTTTCCATAGGTCTTGTAATAATAGTTTAGCCGGTAACAAATATGGTACCGTATAACCACACGGATCATATATAGATGTAATTGTCTTCAGGACACCTCGTTTGGTATTTGCATTATTAAAATTCTTTACTCTTAAATGTAGAGTATCATTTTCTTTGTTCCAATCCAAACCTAGTTTTTTTACAACGTTTTCTGAATAGATATCAATATCCGGAATATGGTGTATGAGTTCCTTTGAATTTGAACTCCAATCTCTTAAGTTCATAGATATTTCCTGAAAATTCTCCTTGAGTTTCATGTATAATTATTATGCTTCTTCTATGCTTCTTGAGAAGTTTTCGTTCCAGTCACAAGATTGTCTACATATATGTCGTTAGCCATATCGGCAACTTCACATGACTTCGATAAATGATGTTTGATTGTGGCATTGAGCAGAAATGGACTAGATATAACACCGAATAGAACACGAGTCAATTTTAGATGTAGAAGATAATCTTCTGTGACTGGTTTGGTCAAATCCTTCAGCCATAAAAATCTGGTAACATCTCTATCTCGATTTTGAAGAGCTACTTGCAGAAATGCCTTCTCCACGTCGGCTGAAATGCCAATTGGAAAACATCTAAATTTAATGAGTAATCCTGACAAATCTGTCAACATCATTGGTCCACAATATAAACATTGATTTAGACTTTTACTGTCTTCTGTTTTTGCAGATGCATCGTAAACAATTCGAAGAGATTTTCCTGGTGCGGTAACTCCGTGGTGAGGAACGTAATGTACAGAATGATCCATTTTTATATTATTTGTCACTTCTTCTATAATACCTTTATTTAATTGTACTCCCACTGTATCCTTGTATGACTGTAAAGTCTTTGAATCCAACCGTTTAAGTAAATTGACAAGACGACCTTACGCTAATCCAAAGTTGGAAGGTAGATTAGGCGGGTATTCAATCATTGGGCCATTGTACATTATATCGACTGTTCTCATATGTGGTATTTTGATTGAAGTCTCTAATTGCTTCCTCATCTCAATAACTGTTAGGAAAATCTGTAATCCCAATTGATTCCAAGTCCCATAGCATCTTCAAGTCTCCTTTATTCAAGGGTAGATCATGTTGATTTAATTTGACTTCGAATGATGACTGAAAATATGTTATAGCAGACAATTTGTCCATTGGTTTAATCTTGACATGTCCGGAAAGTATCCAACCTAAATCTGAAGATACCAAGTATAAATTCTCTTGGATCTGTCTTTCTTGAGATGACATAAGTGAATGATAATAATCATTTCCAATCAAAATATCCACTCGGGCATGTAATGACCCATCGTCGGCAAGTATATATTTATTTTTGTAATTAAGCTCTCTCTCAATTCCTCCTTCGGATAAGGAACGCCTTCAGATATTGTAGGAACAACATTATAGTTTTATTTGTGCGAGATTCAATTCTAAATTTCACTAAGGAATTTTCTAATTCTTGGGGTATTTTGGATCCAAAGGTAAATACGGAGAGATGATTCTCCTCTTCACTAGGCAAACCTGGTTCTTTGGCAACTCTTAGAGTTATAGAAGTTCTTTGACTACCGGAGTCTAGTAATATTCTACATTTCATAGAATAGGTGTCATCTCCTTTGACCTTTACAACTGCTGTTTGAAGTACAGTAGAACTATTTGTCTTAACGTGTAACACATTAGTATTTTCTGTTCCTTTATTGATGTGATTTATGCACATCGCTCTATTATGTCCGAATCTGTCACAATGTATGCACTTCAATCTGATTGCACAGTTATTTTGTCTATGACCTGTCTTAAAACAGTTGTAGCATTGATCTCTTATACGTGATTTTCATTCTTTCATGGTCTTAAATTTAAGACATTTATCATTTTATTGAGTTCTCTGACAAAATACACAACATAACTTCTTCGATCTTAAATTGTCAAAAAAAAATGAATTGTCATCGCTATGCGAGCTGTAATTCCTCTTAGATGGTTTGTTATTTCTTGTAAAGTAGGATTATAATTGGGTTTAAAGTTTACTCTTTTATTGTTATTTTGAAAATTTAAGGTATTAAAATTTCTTCTCACATCCTTATTATTCGTTGTTGACGCTTGGACATGTAAAGATTCTACAGTATAATTTTTTGTGTCTTCACAGTTATTTCCAAAGGAACGTCTGTTGGTGTCTTCGATATTATTGACTGATATTATTACTTCTAACTGCTGCCTCATCTCATTAATCGAGTCTGCACGTAATTTCATCTTCATTTCATATATGATATCTCCCGGAAACTTTTCCATCAGAATAAAACGAAGATGGTTGTGATTTATATCTTCTCCTAATGAGTTCAAGACTCTTAGATGTCTTTTAATTTCATTTCGTTCAACGTATTTCTACAGTCTGTAAATCTTTCAGCCGGTTTTATTTTATATAAAGCTGAATAATGGGCATCAATAATTTTTGATCCTTTCTCATATCTCTCCTTTAATGTAGCAATGGTGATTTGATAGTTTTTATTAGTAGTATCTGATCCTTCCAGTTTTTAGAGCGTCACCTTGGAGAGACGACTTTAAATAAAGTAACTTATCCACTTCACTCAAATCACGTTGATCAATGTTGGAATGGAATTGATCCCAAAACTGGTGCCATTCTAGAATGTCGCCCGAGAATTTGGGTAATTCTAGTTTAGGTAGTCTACTTGATAGACTAAAGTGATTGTGCTTCGGAGCCAAAACGATTGAATCAGTGATAGAATTTATTCTTGTGGTCAATTCAAATGATATGTCCTCTGCCTTAAATTGTATTGTCGTAAAGTCCAATTCAATTCAGAACTGAAAAGTTTTAGCATCCCCTGTAGCTTGGATGATAAATTTTTCCCTTCTTCTATATTATCAGGGTTTAAATCATTGCACAGAATGAGAGCTCTTTCGGATAGATTGTTTATTTTTGTTTATTTTTTGTAAGTCTTTTCAATAAAATCTCTTCCATTTTGAATGACAGGTCCTGTTAGTAAATCAAAGGGTATATATGTAATAATATAGGGCTCTCTTTTACCCCAATTCCCCTCTTTTATCAGATTCCATGTATTAAATTTATCAATTTCAACGAATACAGATTCAATATAATTTATTACTATTACCAACTTTATTAATTCCGTCATAAAAATGATTCCCATATTTGTGAGTAGTTCTCGATAGCATGACAACATTAACGACAGCAAAAATTGAGTTGTAGTAAGTTATTCATATTTAATAGTTTTTTTTTAAAGGAATCCTGTATAAATCCAGCGATCAAGGATATAAAGGTAAAAGTGTGTAAACGATCTTGATGTACCATACATACAAACCGATGAACAATAAAGAAAATTTGCTATCATTCTTTATAAGATTTTGGTTCAAACGAACACATACCAAGTTTTTACTTTTAAATAAAATCAAACGAATTGTGTGTAGTCATAAAGGACTATAGTAAAGATTTCCATCGAACTACATTTTGTATCCCAACGGATTATAATTATTATTCTCACACATTATGCACAGCATTTTATGAACCATACAATCCCGATGGATTATGTACAGTGTTCCATCAACTATAAAATATAAGTTCAAGAATTATATCATATACTTCAGGTTGGTATTAATGAATGCTCATTTCCGGTGTTGCCATGCATCGTTAACTTTCGCGAAAACGTCGCGACAACCTTCTTGAAGAATTATAGTCCCATTTTGCTGCTGAGCCACGTCTATAAGCTGTTTTCGAGAGTAGTTACAAACCGTATTCCTCGTAGGTTTGGCGACTTTCAGCCTCCCGAACAAGCTGGATTCCGGAAAGGTTTTAGCACCTTAGACCACATCCATATGCTCCGGCAATTTATACAGAAGACCGAAGAGTAAAATCGGCCACTATGTCTAGCGTTTGTGGACTACGAGAAAAGCCTTTGATTCAGTCGAGACCTGGGCAGTGCTATTGTCATTATAGCGGTGCCAGATTAACTACCGGTACATCAAAGTGTTGAAGTGTTTGTACAGCAAGGCCACCATGACTGTCCGTCTCCAAGATTGGAGCACGAATTCTATCAAATTGTAAAAACGGGTGAGACAGGGAGACGCTATTTCTCTGAAACTGTTTTTCTCTGCGCTGGAAGATATATTCAAGCTTCTGAACTGGAACGGATATGATATTAACATCAATGGCGAATGCATCACTCACCTTCGATTTGCTGATGATAAATAGTCATCATGGCAGAAACCCTGGAAGACCTTAGCACAATGCTCAGTGGCTTCAATATTGTGTCCCAACAAGTGGGTCTTAAAATGAACATGGGTAAGACGAACATCATGTCAAATGCCCATTTCACCCCATGCCGATTTACGTTGGGAACGATACAATCGAAGCTGTTGATCACTTTGTCTACTTAGGACAGACGATTCAACAGGGCAGATCCAACTTCGACAAAGAGGTCAACCGACGAATGCAACTCAAATGAGCAGCGTTCGAGAAATTACGCCATATCTTCTAGTCGCAGATACCGCAGAACCTCAATACGAAAGTTTATAATCAGTGCGTGTTGCCAGTGATGACATACGGCACTGAGACGTGGTCGCTAACTATTGGTCTCATACACAAGCTCAAAGTCGCGCAGAGTGCAATGGAGAGAGCTATGCTCGGTGTTTCACTACGTGATAGAATCCGAAATGAGAAAATCCTAGAAGAACCAAGGTTACCGATATAACTCGCAGAGGTTGCAAGTTGAATTGGCAGTGGGCAGGCCATAAAGTTTGCAGAACCGACAACGACTGGGGAACAAAAGTTCCCGAATGGCGACCACAAACAAGCAAGTTAAGTGTAGGAAGCCCCTCACTTGGATGGACCGACGACATTGTAGCCATCGCGGGAAGTCGATGGATGGAGGTGGCACAAGATCGCTCGTCATGGCGCTCTTTCGTGGAGGCCTTTGTTCAGCAGTGAACTTCCCAAGGCTGACATGATGATGAATAATGTACTATTAATACAATTATGTAATTGTTGTAGTTTTCAAGGTTTTTGGAGTGCTGATTACGTCAACTATATCAATTTTCAAATCCAAGAGAGCGGACTTATTTTTTAATAAAATGATATGGGTGTCGTTATTTAGCTTTCTCGGGGTGCTTATTACGAAAATTAAATTAAATCAAAAATATTTTTTATTGAGGTTATTAAGAAGAGGCCTTGCATTTTTATTTCCAAATAAAATATTTATTATGTATACAGTCCCCCGAGAAATCTTGAAATTTAATTAACATCCTCATAATATGTCTGATATAAAAATGTCCGCATTCTTGAGTTTTAAACTTAATGTAATTTACGTATTAAGCACCCCAAAAACGACACCCATATCATTTTACTAAAAAAATATATGTAATTTTAGATTCGAAAAGGATGTATTTTTTTTTGTCTTTTTTATAGATCTTGCGATGTCCATCGCTGCTATCTCAATTTGTAGGTTTCAAATAAGTTACAGGCTACACAATAATGAACAAGATTTCCCGGCAGACAACTTACCCATACCAATATACAAAAATGAAACTTTTGTTTGTTTGTTTTTTGGGGAGCTTTCACGCGATAACGACTAAACGGATTTTGACGAAATTTGTATTAGACATATCTTTTATCCTGGAATAATTCATAGAATATATTTAATCCCGGAAAATTGCAAGTTTCCACTGGAAAAAAAGGAAAAATGTTTATTACTCGCTTTAAGAAACGGTTGCCATGGAAACGAAATAACAAGTATATCAAAAAATATCAAGGGATGTTATACCTGGATGATATGTGATACTATAACTACTTTTGCATTGGTTTTTAATACCCCAGAAGAACATAATGATGCTTTATTTCGCGATAAACTGTAGTCCGCGCGGACGAAGTCGCGAGTGGGTGTGTATTATATATATCATCTTGTATTATCTTATCATCATCTTGGTATCTAATAGCACAGCACAAAATAAATTGCTAGTAGTGTGATTTATCATTTTATAACTCCGATACTAAATAACCGGAATAAAGTTAATATTGTGAAACTGTCTACGTCCCGCGTGGATGCTGTAAAGTAGAGTAAAGCGAAAAAAAACATAATTATGTTTTATTCCAGGTATAACTACCAAAAAATACAAATAGCAAAATTTCTTTCAGACATCCAATAGCTTTATATCGATTTTTCGGCTTTTACTCATCTGATTGAGATACCATATAAACCAGCTTTTAATCCAAAACCTAAGCTATCCAACAGATGAAACCGCATTTTAATTGGTTTTACGTGATGCGAGAACAGAAAGACAGACATTATTTAAAAAAATACTTGTTCAATAGCTTATCTCTAGTCCCCCTCAACCATTTTGACAATTATTTTCATTGCAAAGAGTTCATGTTACTTTTTTCTTTACAACCTCGTCCAAATAACAAGAAAAAAAAACACCCCTAAATATTAGCATAAATAATATTTCTATTTATTTTGCTTATATTTGCATCATAATAATTTTTTTATTACGGATTGGCAATCGTTTGACCACAATCTCACCTGATGGAAAGCGATGATGTGGTCGAAGGTGTAGCACGCTTGCCTAGTAGATACCTATTCACTCTTGACTTGAACACACCGGGGTTATAATTTATCGGAAACACCGACGAGGGCAGGGCATTCCACTCAATCAATTGGATGAGCGAGCGCGAAGCGCGAGCGAAGCGTCTCTGTTCCAGCTTCGGCAAAAAACATTTTGGATGTCCGGATGTCTGTCCGGATGTCTGTCCAGACGTCTGTCCCGATTACCGGCTGTTTTCCTCTACAGGTCGCATTTCTCAACCGATCTAGACGAAACTTGGTATACAGGTTAAGCGAATTTTTAGATTTTTTCAGTCTTCAGGGATTTTGATTGGGGGGGTACTTCCTCCAAAAAAGGGTAAAGGGAATATCTCCGGCATATTATATCTGAATTCAATGGGTTTTTTTTTCATTTGAAAGGTAGCGTAACATTAAGTAAGTATCATAAAAATTTGGTGAAGATCTGATGAGAATCTTCGGCGTAATGAGCAGAATAGCTTCCCCCAGTTGAATTAGCCCTTTACCTATTAGGTAGGGATTAATGAAGCACCTTGGTTATTAATGTTAGTGTTACAATAAGGTAACTAGATGGCGCTACTGTATACCGACCTCTAGATTGTTTGCAAAAAAGTTTGTACGCGCGAGGTCTACAGCTCACAGAGCCACTAGCTAACAAGTTGGGACAACTTCGCTTTTTTTTAAAACTGTCATTTTATGCATCTTAACTGGCAGCTTTTTGCGCTGAAACTATGACAAATAGAAAATGCTGTTTAAAAAAAACATTCCTTTAATAAATAAACGTATCAGTGTAGATTATATTCCATTCAAGCAATTGACACTACTTATAACAAAAGATTTCACCACTATTTAGAGGGTGGATGGAAAGTGCTTTCCCCAAAACACCAATTCTATCAAAACCTGTTCTACTAAAACTTACTACTATCTCTCTATCGCTTTTACAGGGGGAGGAGGTGAGATACCTTATTAGCTATTTTGCGCAAATAACGTCACGGCTTCGATGAAAGTCTAATCTTAAGTATACATAAGATTTTTAGGCGCTGTTTCAATAATGTTTGATTCTCGATGTAGGCACAATGTATGTACAGACTACATAGTTTATAGCTACTAGTGAACATTAATATTATTGTTTGGTATTTACTTACCTAAAAACTCTTAGTATAATGTAAATAAAAAATAATAGATTAAAAAAACTAAAAAACACGCTTTATATAGAAAACCAAACTAAGCAAATAGAAAATAAATTTTAATAATTTTGAATTAAATAAGAAAAAAAAAAATATTTCAAAAAAATCGTGGGGTGCATGGGTCAATAGTTATAAATATTTCATTGACAGATATGAGAAGAAGGATTATCATTTCGATAATATCTTAAAAAGCACCCCACACTTTTTTTTGAATAAATCATTTTTTTCTTATTTACACTATTATTCATTTATATTTATTATAATTTTTTACACTATTATTAATTCAAAATTATTAAAATTTATTTTCTATTTTTTAGTTTGGTTTTATATATAAATATTTTTAAGTTTTTTTAAACTATTATTTATTTTCTACTTTTTTGTTTTTTATAGTGCGTTTTTATTCGATTTTTTGCATTGTCATCGGTCTTTGACAGGTGTGCAAAATTTGAATTAAATCTGACCGTTTAAAGTGGGTCAAATTAGCGTCCAAAGGAGTCGGTTACATAACATACAAACATAAATGAGAAATAAGAATGTAAATAAAAAATAATAGTTTAAAAAAACTAAAAAACACGCTTTATATAGAAAACCAAAATAAGCTAATAGAAAATAAATTTTATAATTTTGAATTAAATAAGAAAAAAAAAATATTTCAAAAAAATCGTGGGTGCATGGGTCAATAGCTATAAATATATCATTGACAGATATGAGAAGAAGGATTATCATTTCGATAATATCTTAAAAAGCACCCCACGCTTTTTTTTTTAAATAAAACATTTTTTTCTTATTTAATTCAAAATTATTAAAATTTAAATTCTATTTTTTTATGTGTGGTTTTCTATATGAAGCGTGTTATTTAGTTTTTTAAACCATTATTTATTTTCTACTTTTTTGTTTTTTATAAGTGCGTTTTTTTTTTCGATTTATTGCATTGTCATCGGTCTTTGACAGGTGTGCAAAATTTGAATGAAATCTGACCGTTTAAAGTGGGTCAAAATAGCGTCCAAACGAGTCGGTTACATAACATACAAACATACAAGTGAAGCTAATATAAATCGTATAAAAAGGATTATATAGTCTGTTTGTCAAGTTTCGATGGCGTAATGTTAATTGGCAAACCACGATATTTTGTGAGTCCCAATGATTTAGTATAATAATATGGCACATACGCATATTAATAATAAAATTATTACTACCGTTAGATACATTCTCATGTTCCTTAATTACTGAAAGGTAGAAGCAGCAAAAATCGCATAGAAAATAAAAGAAGAACCAGAGTTCATTCAACGTACAATACCTACTGGATTTTTACAACATAATAAATCGTAAAATCATAACCTCGAGACCAGGAGTCATTCAGTAGATACCGGTACATAAACGACCACACTTGTGTCCCAAACAGGTTTAAAAAATACGTGTACAATCTAATCCTGTTAGTTAATAACTATTATGACGCGTTAAATGCTTTGATGATTCGTGTGGTGATACTGTTAAAGAAATGCACGTATTAATGTTATTAGATTATAAGGAAGATTATTATAAATAGGTATGTATTGAAATTAATCAGTGTCAATAAAAGTTCATTCAAAATTAAGATGATTTGACGTGAAGACGTGACTGATGAACTGATAAACTGATTATTATACTGTGATGTGTATAAACTGGATTCTAAACAACCAACAGCGAAGGAAGGTAAGTGAAAATATCACACGCCTTTCCACAATTATGTATAATTTGATAAATTTGTAACTCACATTATATTTCGTTAAAAATATTCAAAGGTTAAATAGCACTATAGTTTTGATCTTGACCTGACCTCAGTACCAGTGATTCCATACCACCAAATCGAAAGAGAAGCACCCAAGATATACCGCCAAGCCTCAAGCACACACTTAAACTATGTAAAGGCGATCGGTAGCCACATCCATAGAATAACTTTTTATATTGGAAAGTAGAGGCATCGATCAAAGATTTGGGTTTATAGCGACATCTAGTTTTTTGTTGTGCAAACTAAATAAACTATTGTTTATTCTGTGTCAGCAACCTACTTTTATCTAGAATGTACTATTTCCTATATTTCTCGTTCAGCAGCAAAGTAGTTGACAGCCGATGAATTGATAAAATAATAATTATTCTAACAACACATCAACCGTCAAAAGACGTTAACATTAAAAAAAAAATATAGGAAACAGTACATTTTTTTTAATAATACCTACGTTATTATTTGGCAACTATCACACGTCAAACAGACCGTATTTATTTAATGGAAATAGGTACAAATATAAAAACACAGCATAATTATAATATACATATTATATTTACTTGCCTACATCTCTTTTATAGTATGTGAATGCTAGTTTTTAAATATTATCATTCTCATCAAAGTCAGCCCTATTAACATATATTTTTTTTTGTTGTAATTATGAACATTCCTTTGGAATGGATACTACTCAAAATATGATTGCAAAGGCTGCTCTTCTAAGCCAGCACATGTTGGGGAACATTCCGGTATCCATGGTTACGAATGCAGCCAATAAAGTTTTCCAAAGGGTCCTGATTGAAATGTCTCATCCAAACAGACGTCAAAACATACATTTCGATAAAATAACTACAATATACTCCATATCTTCAATCGTTTGCAACTAATTAATTAGTGATGGAACAGTACCAGACTTTGTGTATTTTTCATTTGTAAATTTCATAGATACTAAAACTTTTTTTACTGCTGCCACAACATTCTGTGACTTGAATTTGGGGTCACTGCACCAAGAAGAGGGTTTCCGCTTCTTTATTTGTAATTTTCATAGCTTCCATTTTGAAAATCAAACAAATTTTCGAAGAAAACTATAATATCGGCTGTTTCTTCACATTCTTTTGTAAGTACTCTTATGCTTTGGTTTGAAAAACTTGCAAATATATTGTAGGTACTGCAGCTGGGCTTAGCCTTTCGCTTCGCGTGTGATATTGAGGCTCAAAGTGAGAGTGGCAAACTCTTCGACATTCAAAAACAATCTGCTTTTCTTACTATAATATGTCACCGCCCTTGTCTTGTTGCCTTTGTCCACAAAATTAATATATTATTTTTTTATCTGGATTCAGAAACATTATCCAAAATAGTGTCTTTACTACCTGTAATGAAACCAAAAACCTTGTAGAAAGAAATTACTAGACAGTAAATAGATGTTCTTGGAGAGTTGGTATTGCACCTGCTGACTGCAGCTAAGGTCAGCACTATGTAGGTAAAAACAACTGTATGAACGTACAGGTCTTATTGCAGTTCGGGACACAATATTGCTTATCCAATTGATATGATATGCTGAAATCATATAAATCCAATTCACAACAGTCCAAATTAATTTGCAAGGGTCGATCAATAAAAACGCAGCCGTCGGAATCCAATGTATTGCAGGGACAGGAGTGATAAGGAGAATCGTCAAAGTAAAGGTAACAAGCCGGGTCGTCGTTAAAAATCTACGTAAGAGGTTTCGCACATAAATTAGTTCGTAAAAGAAAAACCGTATGAAAATAAGTAATTATTTTGACATTTGATTTGACAGTTTTTACAAACCAACCACAGTCTTACAAACTATTTGAACGAAACAACCTTATTTTATTAAATCATTTTAATCATTTACATTAAATACCATGCATGTTTTAGTGATTCAAAAATATTATCCTTATGTTAAAATATATATTATATATTTGATAGTTATACCAATTTGATATTAACCGTTCTAGTTAACTCACTTTTGTTCTGAATTATAACACCATGGCCACATGCAGCAAGAGCTCGACCTTGTTACACGAGTTAATTCTGTAATTTTCTCACGGAAAATCTTAAACAATTATATTTTGTCATGAAATTGGATATCAACCACAAAATATGCATGCATTTGCTATATGCAATGCTTCACGCGTTTACTTGGTGTAGACTCCGTAATTTTTTAAACCAGTCTATAGTAGAGGAATAGTAATTTTAGTGAACAAGGCTTATGAAAAAGTAGGTGGCTGAGCTCTTAGAACTCATTTCTTCTCATTGTTCTCATTTTTCTTTCGTGAAGTTTATATTAAAATAATATAGTATCGTTTTAGTTTCACTTTAGCCTATAATCTCTCAGAGATAAAAAATATATTATCTTCACGTAGCTACACTTCTATAAAAGCCCTCACTTTCCAGCCTAGTTTTATGAAATTGTACTTTGGCATAGGTAATTAATGTAGGAATTTTGCCGTTTGGCCGTGCCGCACGTATATAGTCTTTTCTTTCTTGTTATGCCTACCCTCTAAGCAAAATACAAGGATTTGGTGTGATTTTTTATAATCACAAATATATTAAATCTTATATATTTTAATATTATTTATACTGTGCGTGAATTATTGTGATATTTACTTGTACTCGTATAGTTATATTTATTTTCTATATATTTGTGTACTTACTTTATAATTATTAATTTAAAAAAAAAGACCGTGCGTCACCAATGGCCTGAGCTGAAAATCAGCGGATTTTCATTCACAGCTTTTTTGCTGAGCTCAGACCTTTTCTGGCAGCACTGTACATGGCAGCGATATTTGTACACAGGTGCTTAGTTGCTTGTTTTTGGTTAAGTTTCTCTGTTGATTTATGTGTTGCTGTGTACAGTTTGTGAGAATAAATTGTTTCTCTTATCTTATCTAGATATTTAACTATACCTATAAAACAGTAGGTACTTTGAAATATCTACTGATTTACTAACTGACAGACAACGCACAGCCTAAACCGGTGGACCTAGAGATTTGAAATATGGAGAAAATATTCTTTGTTTATCCTATTGGTGCACTATGAAGGGTTTCTTCCATCCCTAAGGGGCTGAATGGAAGTTGAAAAGTTTCACGCGGGCGAAGCTACGGGGCGCAGCTAGTAGTTTATTTGTTTCACCATACATTATGGTTTATTTCAAAGTACACAGCTTATTGTTAAACTTTATCAGACCACTAAAGCCAATGGGTTAATTATTTTAAAACAATAGCATCACAAAAATTTGCATAAAAATTGAATAACTAGTGGATTATGTATATTTCGTAGCCATATTTTATCATAGAATTGATAATTTCATGAAATGCTTCTCTTTCATGAAATGGCCAGCTAAAACTGACCATATTGTCGAGACATCAACGATTATTGATATTTCAATCCATGTTTGGCTATATCATTAAATATCATTACTGTAGTGTTTTCATGGTACCAAAAGTGTTCAAACAGATAGGTTTTCAATGCTACAAAAACACGTAGATGAGCTCGCTACGCTTTGCTCCTGCCGTCGCCTTCTATCACGGCAAAGTCGGTTGTGTATAAAATGTATGTATATATTATTCTTATTATTTTTATTCTTATATAAAATAAAATTAAACTTCATGGATAAGATAAAAGGACATCATCTAGCAGCCAACCAAACAAAAACGTGACAGAGGGGATGACGGGTACCACACCCGTACATCCAATATTTCCAGGCAACATGACACAACTGATGTAATTTAAGCTACAGTATATTATATATATATATATATATATGTGTATATAGTTTAGCCTAAACGGATGCGTGAACAAATTATACAAGATTTGTAAGATTTGCCACAAGTTGTAAACGCGAATGATGTAAAAAAACGTATTATTAGAAATAAATTGCTTTATGTACCAGAATTTATAGTTTGTCAAAGATGAAGCGACCTTAATAATAATTATTTTTATTTAACTTTACTTCATGTACCTGCGGAGCATGAGGTGCTTGAATCTTTTTTATCGAGAACTGTGAAATTATAGACCTACACTAAGCCGATAAATCTAATGCGAAAACACAATTTGTTTCTTGGCGGATCTATACTGTCGTATAGGTATTTTCCGTCTCATAGTTGACAAGAAACGATTTAAATGTACACTTAGACATATTTTTCTTAGCTCGTAGTTTTTATAACAGCTTTAATATTGAAATTGCAAAAAGGAATAAAGGCGCCGACGAAGCGGCAGCGAATAGGTTACGTGGTTAACCGCTAGAAATGTCACTAATATTTTCGAGCTGTTATTCAATTCTTCTTTCATCATAATTGAAATAGTAGGAAACAAAAACTACAAAACAATTTATAAATAAAAAAATATGGACAACTTCTTGAATAATACAAGTTTAGCAACAGGTGAATGCAAATGTGGAATGCGAATTTCGTGTAATGAGTATAATTATAATTATAAATAAGAGTTTAACATTCTAGTGGTGCCTTTTCAAATTTACTGTTTGTTATCAACCTATCAACAACTCGATAGCCAATCATGCTATAAAATTATAAAAATAATTCCTAATTCAAAAGTGGTTTTCTATCGTGAGTAAAATATTAACTAATCTACACTATAATAAAACTGTAACTGGGCTAAATCAATACAGAAGGGGGGAGGGGGGAAGGGGGGGGGGGTGAGAAAAGGGGGGTGAGAAAAGGGGGGTGAGAATCGTAGCTTCCAAACGAGTGGGCCAATTATGATGTGTTTTTTTGTTTGAAAACTGATGTGATCGAGATGGTCTTAGCTAAATGAGAGGGGGGGAGAAGGTTGAGAAAGGGGGAGGGGGAGGTGAGAAAGGGGGAGGGGGAGTTGAGAAAGGGGAGGGGGAGGTGAGAAAAGGGGGTGTGAAAACGAATGGACCGATTTTACTGCGGTTTTTAATGTTTTAATGCTAAAGTAAAAGAGACGGTTCTTAATGGAGGGGGGAGGGGGAGGGGGGAGGGGGGAGGGGGGATGGGGGGTAGAGGTGAAAATCGTAGCTCCTAAACGAATGGTATTTTTTTTATTTTGTTCTGTGAATCTTCAAGTTTTATTTTAAAACAAGCATTATACTGACGACTGCGCGTTTATTATATCTTGGGATATTGATAATATATTATAACACAGGGACCGTGTTGGCGTTGAGCATGTTTTAAAAAGAGCGAAACCCAATGTTTATGGCCGAGCTGACATCGGGTATACTTTCGAATTTAGGATTTCACTTAGCGTATTTCGAAAATATACCTCCATAAAACTCTACCGTAACACAGATTTCTGTCAACAACCTTCAGTGGCGATCCGACCATGTCGGGACGCTACTGACGGTTTATAACATAGGTATGTAGGTTACCTATATTGGTACTATTGATACTGGAATAACTCATAGGATCCACATATCCCAGAAAAAACAACCACGCGATCAACGCCGCGGGCACAGCTAGTACAAAATAAAACTTTGTGTGTTAGACAAATTACAACCATAAAAGTAAAAAAAAAGGAAAATGATAAATTCTTA
Source organism: Alsophila aescularia (assembly GCA_946251855.1). Classification (NCBI taxonomy): domain Eukaryota; kingdom Metazoa; phylum Arthropoda; class Insecta; order Lepidoptera; family Geometridae; genus Alsophila; species Alsophila aescularia. Next base: position 51,955,889 of record OX276377.1, on the reverse strand, counting down.
TATCAGTTTAAGTTAGAAGACAAAAAATATCAATCGTAAAAATAATTGCCATGGCCATCCATCTACACCAGTTTGGCATAATAACATAATCGTTATATTTTTATTGTTGGTAATTGTGCGGTGTAGATAGGTACTTCATAAATTTACATATTTGTGAACGTTCAAAAAATCATAATGACTCATAAGATATACAAGATACGTGTAAAATATGAAATCGATGACAATAAGCGACCGAAGTAGGTAATTGTTACAGAAATAAACAAATATTTGGTTAAATTCCATAGTTATGAGTAATTTAAGAATGTTATAAGAAAAGAAAAAGTATTTTGAAAGAATTCGTACCATATGGGTGAGGCACACGTTTTTTTTTGTAAAATTTTCTCTAGTTCTAGGTGACAATGCAGAAAAAAATAAGTACTTACTCAGTAATTGACAACTTGTTTTTTAGGTTAGGGATAAAATAATAGAATGTAGGCACGATCTCATCAACGAATGTCTCAGAACGACGAGCGCAGTTCAGTGACTTTGCAACCAAAGCTATTGCTTCTGAGTGACCCTGCAATTACGGGCAGGCGTGACGATTACCATAAGATATGCGACCTCGTCACGTTACTTAAATGAATGCTGATAAAGCAAAAGATCTAAGTCATTTGCATAATATCAACCTTAATGCGCTGGCTGACCTCCGAATTAGATCATAAAAATTGGTTACAGTTTTAGTGAAATATCCAGAATCTAAATCAGGAATCTAATCCAGGTCCTAAGGTATAACACTATAGTCCTGATTAATGTCTCATAATCAATTGTCATTCAGGGCAAGATCAGTCAACAAAACTTTTTTTTACAAACTTGTATTTTTCTGCAATATTACTCGTATCAGTTGCGATGAGTCAGGTCAATTACAATGTCAAGAGAGAATTGATTCACACCGATTGTGTTCAATTGAGTTCTGGCTTATGTGATAATTAGGCATTATATTACTACTATGAGATTGCAGTTTATTGTTTATCTAAAAGTAGAGAAACTCATACGGCGTACAGAAAAACCAGAAGAAATAACTATAGCTATTACCTACCTACGTGAACATTAAAAGTAAACAACTGGGAAAACACGATTCATTATAAACCTAATAATGATTCACGAAAAAAAATCAGATACTAGTGACTCGCCCTGACTTCGCACGGTTAGCGCTCACACTGCGGCATTTTTCTTGCGTTTAGCATTTTTATACCCGTCGTAACGTTTACATAAAAAAATGCAGGTAGGGATTTGGAAGTGCGATGAACACCAAATTATTACAATTATTATTCTACATTATAATTAATTGATTAATTACACTTCAGTTTATTAGTATTATTTACTAGAAAGTCAGCTCATTGATATCTATATAATAAGATTTTAATGTTAATTGTATTACTTAAGTCAATAATTAATTTTAATAAGAATAATATTACATTCACTCCACTTAATTATTTTGAAATATCAGCTCAGCCTTATCACTTTTTTTTTAAGTCATAAATAATCTAATATATCCAACAGCGAAAACCGCATGGCAATCGGTTCAGTAGTTTTTACCTGATTTACGTACAAATATACAGACAAACTAACAAAAGAACAGACAGACAGAAAGCCACGATTTAAAAAAATGTTCTGTTCTTGTTTCAATAGCTTATTTTAAGTACACTAGACTCTTTTTTTAAATTATCCTCATTGTAGAGACTTTTTCGGTTTCATTGCTTTATTATAATTATATAGAATTTCTATTTTGTAATATATTAAAATAATATTACACAATATTTTTATATTATTTGAAAAAATATGACTGATCCAAGTTGCATCAAAATCCATCCAGTATTTCAGCGTGATACGTGTTCTTTTATATAACTTTCAACCAATATTTTGCAGAAACTTTTTAATTTTTAGGGATGAAAAGTATCCAATGTCCAACATTATAGTACGAACTCAAATCATACCAAGTTTCAATTGAATTCATTCAGTAATTTCATCGTGATGCGCGGTCAAGACACAGACAGATAGACAGAAAAACAAAAATGAAAAAAAAAAAACGTTTTGTCTTTAGTATCGAATATAGAACAGCCTCCAAAAAATATTACCTACTTCAAAATTAACATACCTTTGAAATTATCCCACAGGAACCCTTTATTTATTCGAGATTAAAAGTATGCTTGATTTTAACACATCATCGCTACGCCTGTGCCAAGTTGCATCAAAATTCGTCTATTAGTTTCAGCGTGGTAAGTGTTCTTTTATATAACTTATCAACACCTAACCTGCGGGAACTCTTTAATTTTTCGGAATGAAAAGTATCCTATGTCCTACTTTGAACTATGATCTCAAATCATACCAAGTTTCATTTGAACTCATTCAGTTTTGGCGTGATGCGCGGCCAAGTTACAAACAGACAGACAGACAGAAAAAAAAAGAAAAAAAAATGTTTTGTTTTCAGTATCAAATATAGAGTACCCTCCAAAAACATTTCTAAATATCTTCAATGTACAGAATTGGACCCCTTACAGTTTTATTAGTAGATTACATTAATGGCTGTTCTTATCATATTTCATGTAGGCAACTTATTTTAAGTCATTTAATACAATAACATTTTATTTCACAACTGTTTCCTAAATTAAGAACTATATCTAAATCATAAATTGCAATAGAATAATGGTCAAAGCCAAGCACAGACAAAATTACTGGTAATTTGAGCTCCAAACTAGTCATTGTGCGCAATTTATACTGGCACATTGTATAGAGTGGCAAATTACAGAAGCAGCAGGTATAGTTCAGGACAAAACTTTTGGCACGTGACATGTTGTACTATCATATTTTAGGGAAAAATTGGATACTATATCGAAATACGAGCAAATAATGTACCAGACAAAACAGTTTTGATATCACAAGTATGTACTGAAATATGTATGGTATCAATTGCAATATTATTCAATGTAAATTATCAAATTCTTACATTGTAGTAAGTAAGTACTCTTAGTAAGTATTAATTAGATCAGAAGGATTATATTAAGGAAAACTGAATTTCGTCAAGCACTATTTTAAAATAACATGTCTCAATAGTGAACAATTATAAATATTTTTTAGTACAGGGGACTTGTCACTCAAAATAAACTTCATAAAAATAATTTTAAATTTTCAACATCCATGTAGGTAAATCAACAGATTTACATACACCATTTATTTTTATACAGTTTTTATATTTAGATTCATTAAAGTTTTTTTTCTGGTTCAATATTATAATATCGCACGCAATTACTAATAAATGACTTATTGCTCTTTTGCAATCTTTGGGAACTACATGTTTTTTTTCGAGCGCGTGTTTATACTATACATGTCTGACAGTTTCTTGTTTAAGCTACAATTTTTCCTAGCATACATGATATATTCATGCACATAAAGTTAAGGCACCGTAATAATATTGATTTTATTAAAAGACGAAGACTATTCAACGAAGTATATATGCTTTTTAGAAGAAGTTATTAATTACATGCAAAATTTATTGTGTCATTTATTTTGGCCCTTAATGTAACCCTAAGGATGTCTCTTACATATTTTAAAGAGCTATTCAATAAATTGAAGGACTTCAGTTCGGAGAAGGGGACTGGACAGTTTCACTGACAGAGGAAGTTACTTAAGTGTCTGCCCCCATTTATAAAGCGTGGGGGCGATGGCTGTAAGTTTATTAGCGTCTGTTCCCATTTCCAAAACGTGGGAAAGGCAAAATAATGTTTGTTTTTAATTCTTGTACTTTATTGGTGAATGTAGCTTGTATAATAATTATCGTAAACAAAAATGATATTTGCATTTTGCGTTAAATTATTTATTTATCACTAGATTGTTCAGCTGCTACTGATCAGATTGAGACTCCAAGTACACCAGTATTTAAGTTTTTAATTTAAAACTTAAGCTACCGAACAGTGTAAGCCGCATAGCAATCGGTTCAGTATTTTTAGGTGATGTGTGAACAAACAAATAGACAGATACACGATTTTTAATTTGTTATGTTCAGTGGCTTATTTTAAGTACCCTATACCATTTTTTTGTTATCTTCATTGTACATAATTTTGGTACTTACTGCTTTATTATAAGTAATGATAGAATTCAGTATGATGTATGATAAATCAAACCACCTATGTAGGTAAGTATAAAAAGTCTATACAAAGAAGACGATTCAAAAATAACGTTCTAATAACATTTTCTTAAATCTTGTATGTCTGTTCGCGCTTCACGTAAAAATGAATAGACCGATTGCGATGTTGTTTTTACTGTTGGATAGCTTAAGGTTTGACTTAAAAATTGGTTTACTTCATATGTATTTTTTTCAGTAGAAGCATAGCAATCGATATAAACTATTTGACTGATGGGTAAATTTTGATGTAATGAAGTATACTGTACTTTTGGTACCTACTGGAATAAACATATTATTACTAGTGGCTCTGTGAGCTGTAGACCTCGCGCGTACAAACTTTTTTGCAAACATTTTAGCGGTGCACAGTAGCGCCATCTAGTAAACTTATTGTAAAACTAATATCAATAACCAAGGTGCTCCATCAATCCCTACCTTATAGGTAAAGGGCTAATTCCACTGGTAGAAATAAGGACTACTGGTAGAATAAGGCGGAGATATTCAGTAGCCCCCTTTTTACCCTTTTTAAGGGGAAGAACCACCCAATCAAAAATCCCCGACGCTGAAAAAAATCTACAAATTTGTTTAACCTGCATACCAAGTTTCATCTAGATCGGTTGAGAAATGCGACCTGTAGAGGAGAACAGAGATCCGGAAGGATTGACATTTGGAAAAACATATGAAAGCATTTTTGCCCAAGCTGAAACGGAGACCCTTCGCCAAAGAGAGAGAGATATATGTATATATATATATATATATATACATCATTGCCCTTCGCTCACGCTTATCGTTCGCTCGGTCAATGAATGTTAATGAAAGTGTGAACAATGGTACTGGTGTCACGAAAGAATAAGAAAGAGGGTAGACCATTTTGTCTAAACGTGAAAACTAATCTACCCGCAATTACTTCAGTTATCCGTGATCTTGGCGCTCGCAATAGTGCCGAAATATCAGGAACTCAGTAAAATCATCCCATTTCTAATATTTGTACTTCTAACACAAATATTACTTTTTACCCAGAGAAATTGATCACGTAGGCAAAGCTGCGGGCACAGATAGTATAATATAATTTGAGAGTGGAAAACCCGTGCAGGCAAACCTAGTTAAAGGCAATCGTCACTATGACATGGCATAAATTCATAATATCATAGACCACTGCATTATTCCCATTTGCAAAAAAACCTATCAGAAACTTTATTACAACGCCTAAATGAATATTTATATAAAAAAACAGATAGTACCCGTTGCACGAGACGTCAAAAAACGCTCGTACTTCATAGCAATTTTTAATCGACTTCAAAGAGGAGGAGGTTCTTAAACCTAGAGTGGTCGCGCCATTCCGTGAAAAGTGAGTGGTTGCGTGGGGAGCATTTTGCCGCCCATATTTTTTAGCAATTAGGCCGTATGTCGGCCCTTTTTGCGTGATGGGTGGTGTTGCTCGTCAGTGCAGCCAACCGATGTCCTCAAAGAAGGCCAACAGGTCAGGTATTCTGGTACAGGCCTCCTGTAAGGTTACTTATGCCCAGTGCCTACTTATTAAAATTACTATTATGTGTTTGTTTAACCATTCCTCTTGTTTGCTGCTGTTTACAGATAATGGTGCAGATAACTAACTACTACTTAGATACTAATAGCAGAAGCGAAATGGAATTTAACATTGATCGGACGAACTACTTAAAATGATATTGAACGGATAATGGCTCTATCAGGCAATGCAATAAAACAATAATGACATTCAATAAAAACAATCAACGTTAGTTGAAGGCCTTGGCGAGCTTATGAAAAAATACGCAGTATTTTGTTTGTATCTATTAACTGTAAGTGCATGCTAGACGTTCACCTAAGTTAAATTTATTTAAGAAAGGAATAAGATGATGCGGTATTCATATCTGCGACCGCGGGAATACCGATCCATGGCTCAATCACCTAAGCTACAGCTACATTTTCATTACTTATAATAAAACAGTAATTAACAAAGAGTATGTACAATGAAGATAATTAAAATGTCTGGTGGACTTAAAATTTGCTAGGTACTGAACAAAAATTAATAAATAGCGATTGTTTGTCTGTTTGCTTTCACATCACGTAAAACCTACTTGGAAAATTGAAATGTGGTTTTAAAACATAGGATTTGACTTAGAATCTGATCTTACTTTGAATCTCCATGCAACAAATAGAAGCCGATGGATTTTGATGTACATAGATCGTTATAGTAGTGTGACCAGTGTGTGTGTTGGAGTTTGTTAGGGCGTGGTTTAACGACTGAGTGACGAATAGGTATTCAAGAAAAAACAGTTTGCTAATGAACTGATGTTGATTAAATTTTGGTATTAAGGTCTTAGAATAACACATAGGTTACTTTTATCCCGGAAAAATGTATGGTTCCTGAGGGACGCGGGTGAAACCACGGGGCGGAGCTACTATTTATATGAATTTAATGTTTCTGTTTTACTTAAAGATTTTACTTTACTTTAATAGTTGCAATTGCAACATAAGACTATAGTATTTAAATTACCCTGAATAATCTAAAATTGAAAAATTTGTAAGAAGCTTAAAAGAAAACTGCTACTGTATAATTATAAGAATTATATATTTTTGAAAGGTCTTTTAAATACCTGTATTTTGATACCTCACTCGATAGGTTTTGGTTATTTCTTGTTCAGTCGGATATACAATGTGGCAGCTGTAAGCCGCCATATTAGTTTTCATGACACTTCATATATCCTATAGCACTCTCGTAATCAAGACAAATCCAATGATACCTCATTTATCAAAAACCATCAAGCCTAGCTGTAGGACGCGCCTAAGAACAAACATACTTACAATCCAAACACATAACCCTCCTCAGTCGGGTAAAAATACCGAGCGGTCTTGATTTGAAAGGTGGTTTTCTCTGTTGCATACCTTAAAAACATTTATTCTTTACAGATAAATAACATACTTAATACACATTTGTTATCAATACCATAGTTTGTGCAATTTACAAGCTTTGATAATTTACCAATAAAATATTTGTTCTGTGGTACAATGCTAGACATTATTTATGATCAAAAGAAAGTACCTACCAAGTACTTGCTGAAGGTCTATTGATCCTCAAGATTCACACAAAGAGAGCGCTTGATATAATGGAATCTATAGAAAATATTATTTTGCTTTGGTTTTTCCTCAAGATTGTTGACCTATACATATAATGTTAACTAAATACTAACGTTGTAAGATTTGACACCCGTTAAATTGCAAGGTATTGTTTTTTTTCGTTTACAATGTCAAAATTAATGGAAAATATTGCTTGTGTTTGAACCAATAAAAAAAAATTGCAGGAATCATTTGTGATGTTTGTTAATTCTCATTATTTTGTAGAAAAAATATATAATAACTTTCCCGCTTGCTTACCCTAAATATATTATGTTTTGGTACCTGTACTATTAAGTCTTCTTTTCATCGGATAGGAATAAAATACCTATTAATAACCATATCACAATGATTTATGACATGAAAATAAAATTCGTTAAAATACTACTACTAGAAACTTTCACAATATTTATGACCAAAGTAAAAAAAAAAACAATAGAAGATTACCTCAATCAAATAAAAAATACCTTTATTTAAAAAGTTCTAACCAAATTAAAATTTTAAATTCTTAATGGGAAGTTTCCTTTCAAATAAAAACAGTTTTTCAAAATGTATACATGTATAAAACTAGTGGCTCTGTGAGCTGTAGACCTCGCGAGTACTTTTTTGAAAACAATCTAGCAGTGCACAGTAGCGCCATCTAATTACTATATTATAAAACTAACAATAATAACCAAGGTGCTCCATCATTCCCTACCTAGTATGTAAAGGGCTGATTCCATTGGAAGAAACATAAACGTGAACAATTAACTGTATTTTGAGGAGCTATTCTACTCATTACGCCTAAGATCCTCAGTAAATCTTCACTATTTTTTTATGAGGGAACTACCTTCCAAATAACAAATAACCATCAAAAACGGATCCAATAAGGTGGAGGTATTTAATAGTCCCCATTTTACTCTTTTTTGGAGGTAGTACCCCTAGGGTTTATTTTCGATTATGGGGGGAGGCAATCTTGAAAAATTACGAAGTTATTCCACTTTTGCTGCAGCTTTTTCGAAAACAAAATAGATATGTAACTCGCGATTCATATGCGGTGTGTCGTCGCGTCTCCTTGGCCGCCTCGTTACAAGGAAACCTATGGATCAACCAGTCTCTCGTTACCCGCTCAAAAAATACTAAACTATTTTTTATTGTTTTATTTATGTATTTATTAATGTCCCTGGAAGGTTTTGAGGTAAAGAGTGTGAGGATCTGGTGGCTGACCAGATCATGAGCCTGTGGTTCTCGTTTCCTACTAATGGTAGAGGCTTGAGGTTTCATCCCCCAATACTTGCCCATGGAGCTCTTTTTACTCGACTAGGGTGAAGCAAAAGAAGGATAATGATTTTAACAGTCTTTATATGTATGTGGATGTTCCACTATAGCGTCGACCTTATTGATTCGATTTTGACAAGCGAGGTATCAATCGATTCGTCTTCATTTATAGTGTCACGGCTATTTTTTTAACTTACTACGGTGAAGCAAGCAAGGGTTATGTATTCAAACTAAAAATTTGGTCTGATTTTGACAAACCAGGTATCAATCGATTCGTCTTCACCGCAAGAGTGTCATAGGCTACTTTTTACCTGATCGTAGCCGGGTTTTAGTTTTTGAACTGTTTAACGTAACTCACTTATTACAATCAAACTTTTGGGTTTTGATGGAAGATAAGGTCAAAAGCCTAATGCCTATGGATCTCGGTTCCTACTAAAGTTACAGACATGGGATTGTATCCTCTAATACCTAATGCCTAAGATGTGCTGTTTTGTGTGTTCCCGCAAATCCGAGTCTATGGTCTTTCGTCACCTGACGTTCGGGGAAATTTTACAGTTGTCATGTTATATCAGGATCTGTGACGTAACAAAAATCACATTTTCTAAGGTTTTAGAGATCCAAATCAGAGGCCCTGGGTCCGCTTGACAAACTCTGACACCTGAAACTAGCATTACTTCATACGACAAGAAAAACACCGTCCTTCATTGCAAGCTTATTGTGATTTTTATAGGTATCAAAAAAACCTATCACTAGGTTTCTATTTCACATACAACTTTACAAACGCTTAACTCATAAACACCAATTTGGAATAAAAGGGAAAACATGTTTTATTCAAGAAAATTGCCTCAAATATGTTCTCTTAGCTTTTCCATCAGAAAAAGGCCGGCTAATTAGGCCTCTGAAGTTGACACTTGATTTTAGTATAATGTAACTAAATAGACCAACTATTTTCCTTAATTCTTCCAAATTTGTCGTGAAATCTATAGGAGATACCAAGTTTCGCAAATATGTTTGTTTTAAGCAGAAATCTAAAAAACGTGAATGAATGAAAAAAAGAAAGGAACAAAATACTTTAAAAAAAACGACCGTGGAGTCCCTCCGCGCGGAAGAAGTGCAACTTGGTAATGTGCAAATGAAAATAGGAAGGCCTCCATGGTAGCGTTAAACGTTTAACGCAACCTTGTTGGAAGTCGCATAAGAAGTTTCACTTCAATTATTCTACACTCACAAATACAAATGATAACATTAATGGAGGAAATAAGTATGCACAAAAGAAAAGTAACAACAAATACACAAGCAGCAAATGTAGATTAAAAAACTAATCTATAAACTCATTATTTTTTTAATAAATTTATTGTCATCGAGTTGTGAGCTACCCGGAAAGTTACAGCCGGATAGCTAATCGGGAAATTCTCAAAATTTGATTTGCAAGATTCCACCCGGAAAAGCAAACAAGAAAGTGACTTAATAAAAACGTAATTAAATAAAAACAATTAATAAAATTGGTGCTGAACGGGCCTAGATTTAAAATTGTATGTATTGCCGAAGGCACGCTGCGGTTGTTTTCAATGAAATAAGAAAATATCTATAAATAATGTAAAACAAGTATTATATTTATGGTTGACTTATATCATTATTATCTTTATCAGTAAACTAATAGATATGGTTCTTTCCAAAGCATGATACTGAACCCGAGTTCTGGCTGATTTTCCAACTGCTGCCAGAAGTACGTAGTAATGTGAAGTTGCGTATAGCTGCCTATACTAGTAGCTTCATCACTTCATCTAGCCGGAAGGCGTACTACACTGCGTTTGCCGAGTCGTTGTCTCCACTCAAGAACTCGTTAAGTATTTTTGTTGCCATTATCCCAAAACTTGAAGACGAAGGTCTTCAACTAGTGCGTCCTACCTGTTATTACATATGGAAGTGATACGTGAACACTCGTGGCACTCACAATCTAGGGTTATTCAGAGTTGCTAAGCATGCTATGGAAACGATTTTACTCGGAATTTCTCTGAAAGATTTATCTGGTACGAGGTAACAGGTAACTGAAGTTATCGACACAGCTTATAGATTAGACTTGTCAGTCCCGGTTATGATTGTTTAGTCTTAAAACTAAGTCAGAAACTCTGAGCGGCTTAACAAACTGAGACATCAGAGGCAAGCACACGTCATAATACAAGCAAGCAAGCACAGAATTAGCAAGCTGAAGTGACAAGTAGGCTGGTCATATCTGCCAAGGGACAGATTACCGCCATGCAAGTAATTTAATTTATTACCGTGAGCTCTGTAATTTTTATGTATGACCTTCCAAAGTTATTACTCATGAAGTCATCACTCAAATTTCTAATAAAAAAAACCGGTTATATAGAACTAGTTTTCTTTCGGAATGTAGTATGAATATACTTATTGTTTTGCTTCACAAACAATATTATTTATGATTGATTTATTGATACTTAAATAAAATTGAAATTAATTCGAGAGCCTATTAGTATCATAACTTAAAGATAGGTTGATTGCCTTGCGGCGGCTTGTTTGGCCTTTGGTATTTTGTTAAGCATATCATCTGGCTAGTTTCTGATGAGGTTTCTTCTTTATCGGGTTTTTAATTAGGTATAATATCCAACCAGAGGCTTTATTCGCTATATCCATTCACGCACGTAACGCGCCGCGTTAAGATATGTTCGTGGAATCATTCGGCAATTGTCGTAATGACGTTATACGTTTTCGGCAAGGAATTTCGTGTGGCATAGCGAACAAGCGCCCAGGCTGATGTGGGATTGGGCGGGTCATGTTAGCCGCACGCATCTTGACCGGTGGGCATAGGTAAAAACAGATTGGGTGCATGTAGATAGACGGCGCCGCGCCGCCAAGGCCGACCCAGAAAGAGGTGGCGTCATGACTTGGACACGTACAAGGAGGGCTAGTCTGAGGAGGCGCAGGAAAGATAAATTTGTAATAACTTGGGGGAGGCCTTTTTCAGGCAGTGGGACAGCATAGTGAAAAAACTATGTTGGTAATATGTTGTTATTGAGATTTAAGTTCCTTTCATGCTGATCATAAAAAGATTTAATAGTTAACCATTTATTTTGCATAATATTTACTTAGGTATGCAAAATATATGGTAGTACCAAGGGAAAAAAAGATTTACGGTTTAGTAGTACCACATGCAAATATAATTGGACGTAGGTTAACGAAAAAGATTCAATCCACACAATGTCACTTTTGAGCAATGAAGGTTTGAAGTTTAAAAGATGTTTCTTTGTTGATGACATTAGTTGTGGGTTTCCTTATTTTTTTTTATATTATAAGCATGCATTTTTTAGATATTGTTATAGTTTCATTACTTGTACTTAATTATTTGTCAAGATATTTAGGTAAATGTGGGTTTGGATCTTTTTTGCGAAATACTATTTTTAATGACACGAGCTCTAAATTTATTTCCACAATAAGGATCTACTTCGTTATTTTTGAGTAACACACTAGGAAAAAGGATTAATTTGAATACAACTATTGGTCGAAGTTATGAAAATTATTTATATTATTTCCCTGGGATATGAATAGGAACATTATGAGTACATTTTTTACCATAAAGACTTATTATTATAGCCAGACGTCTTAATCTTATCATTTTTACTGACGACAAAATCAATGAGTCTTATATATATATATATATATATATATATATATATATATATATATTATTACTGACTAGGCAATCGTTTCACCACGATCTCACCTGATGGAAAGCGATGATGTGGTTGAAGGTGTAGCACGCTTATCTAGTAGATACCTATTCACTCTTGACTTGAACACACCGGGGTTAAAATTTACCGGAAACACTGACGAGGGCAGGGAATTCCACTCCTTTGCAGTTCTTATAATAAATGAAGAAGCGTAACGCTTCGTTCTTGTGCGAGGTATTTCAACCATGAAAAGGTGGTGCTTTGCTAATCGTCTAGTCGTACGGTGATGGAAAAGTGACGGGGGAATCAGGTTGTGCAGTTCTTGAGCACACTCTCCATAGTGCAATCTATAGAATACCGCCAGGCTTGCTACCTCACGTCTATGCGCCATACTTTGAAGCTAGTATAGCTAGCTATATATATGCCTAGTATTATGGGATTCCTACACAAGTATTTAGTCAATACGATCATCCTAGAACATATATTGTGCTCAGTGATCAATTAAAATGATCCTTAATAATGAATATTCTATAAGGGACACATAGTTACAACCAATAATAACAACACAATCGTTACAAGCAATGATTGTCCTCTAAAGTGTTCATTTATTGTGAACTATCTCTATGTGTTTTATATATCTTATCTATTCTTACTTTGGTATTATGAACAGGAACTTTATAAGATCAATATCTTCAGATTAATACTTAGTATAAGTATTGCAAGACTTATATCTAATAATTTTCATCATTAAAGTTTACGTAATGAAACTTTAATTTGCTTACAATATTAAGAGAAAATAAATTCAAAACTATAGTTATCAACAAAAATCATTTTTTATACTTCAAACCTTCATTACTCAAAAGTGACTGTGTGGATTGAATCTTTTTTGTTAAACTAAGTCTAGTTTAAAATCAAGTTAATATGAATTCAACAAAAATAATCCACGCATTTTGGATTGTTATGGCTTTTAAAGAGTGCTTTGAAATCAAAGAAATATGAATTCATCAAAAATAATCCACGCATATTGGACCATTTTGGTTTTTGGGGAGTGCTTTGAAATCAACGAAATATGAATTCAACTAAAAGAATCCATAAATTTTGGATCGTTTTGGGTTTTGAGGAAGGCTTTGAAATAACATAAATATGAATTCAGCAAAAAGAATCCACGCATTTTGGATCTCTTTTGATTTTAAGAGTGTACTGAATATATCAAATATATGAAATTTTTCAAATACAATCCAAGTGAATTGGATTATATTTGTTAAAATGATTATTGTCTAACTGATAATTTTTCTATAATGATCCAAGAAGTTTAGATTGTTACTGGCAAACTAAAATAAACACCTGCTATTGATGTGGGATGGTACTTTAGATAGCTAAAAATGTCACAATGATTTATTTTGCTGTTTTTTTTTTTGCTGGTTATAAAGTATGGATCTAAAGAACTACTTTGGCAAACTTAACTCATTTTCGGGGGCTATGTGAATTGGATCTTTTTCGTTAAACTACGTCCAATTGACGGTGGTACTTCCAGTTAAGTTGGTACCACGTAGAAAAAAAATACTCGTAGTACTACTAGTAGTACCTACAAATAATATAAAGATAAGTCATCCTACATTTATACAAAACACTCATGAAAATTAAATATAGTACTTAAAACCTCTTCAATAAAACTATGCCTGCGTAGAAACTTGTATACGCGTTTTGTTGATTTATTTAATATTAATATAAAGTATGAAGTAAACTATATAGACTTTTGCTCTAGACTCTTTACATGTGGCCTGTTTGAATGACATCATAATCAGTGGACTATTAGGACAGTTACGACAGCCACAGGAGGTCTCATATTTCATTGATATTGCTTATCGTAGCGATCGATGTCTGGAACTTGTTTATGTTGCCGACAGTATTTATTATTCGACTTTTTTCTAAGCTGAAAAAAAGTGAAAAACCACAGACGACGTGATCTGAGCTCGGATACCAGTATGTAACATAATAATTTTGGGAGCAGACAGTGTCTTTATTTCTACCGCTTATTTATCCCATCTTATCTATACATAAAATAAAACTGTAACAGGTCCAATTCTGTACATTGAAGATATTTTGATAATTGTGTTTGGAGACTGTTCTGTATACCATACTGAAGCTAGAACTGTTTTTTTTTTGTCTGTCTGTCTGTATCTTGGCTAGGCATCACGCTGAAACAACTGAATGAATTTAATTAAAACTTGGTATGATTTAAGTTTAGGCTACGAGGTAGGCCATAGCAAACTTTTCATCCGGAAAAATTAATCGGGCACCACAGAATAGGAATTAAAAATTATTTAAATAAACACTTACAAAACTGAAACTACAAAACGAATTTTGATGCAGTCATAGTTTATATGATGGGTAAAAATTAAGAATACTTTATATCCCGAAAAAATAAATGGTTCCTGTGGGATAGGGGTCCAAATTCTGTACATTGAAAATATTTTGTTAATAAATATGTTTTTGGAGGCTGTTCTGTATTTGTTCTGAGGCCAAAACTGAGTTTTCTTTTCTTTTGTCTGTCTGTCTGTCATTATTTTGCACGCGCATCACGCTGAAACTACTGAATGAATTCAAATAAAAATAGGCAAGATTTGAGTTCATACTACGAGGTAGGATACATGATACTTATCATCCCGAAAAGTTTAAGGGTTCTTGCAGGATAAGAGTTGAAAGCTATTTTAACGAATACTTATCACACTGAAACTACTTGACGGATTTTGATGCAACTTGGAACTGTCATAGTTTAATCAATAGGTGAAAATTTAGGATACTAATCATCCCTAAAAAATAAAGGGTTCCTGCAGGATATGGATCCAAATTTTGTACGTTCGAGATATTATAAATATTTTTAAGGAGGCTGTTATTTATTCAATACTGAAGCCAAAACTGTTTTTTTTTTGTGTTTCTGTCTGTCTGTCTGTATCTTGGACGCGCATCACGCCGAAACTACTGAATGAATTCAAATGAAACTTGGCATGATTAGAGTTAATACTTAGAGCCTTTTTTTTAATGACTGTTATTGATTAATAGCAGTCATTAAGCCATGCCAGAGGCCCTCGGGCGGCTTGACAAACTCTGACATCAGAGGCCAGCACTACCTCATACGACAAACAAACAAACATACCGGTAAATTAAAGGGTCCTCGCAGTATAGGGGTATTTTATTTGGAGTTGGTATTAATGTTGACCTCTAGGATACTCAAAGAATATTCCTCAAAATTTCAAATACCTAGGTCCACCGGTTTAGGCTGGGCGTTGTCTGTCAGTCAGTCAGTCAGTCAGTCAGTCAGTCAGTCAGTAGGTATGTAACGGTACTGTTTTATAGGCATGATTAAAATAATGTAATAAAACACATATTGTTATTATTTTGCTCAAAAGTGAAGGGCATCTATCCATACCAATATATAAAAGTGAAACGTTGTCTTATTGTTCGTTTGTTTGGGGAGCTTTCGGATTTTGATGAAATTTGGAATGGAGATAGCTTAAACACTGGAATAAAACAAAGTATACTTTGATCCAGGAAAATTGAAAGTTTTCACGGAAACAGGAAAATGTTGATTACTCGCTGTAAGGAAAGGTTGCCATGGAAACGAAATAACAAATGTCAAAAAACTTCAACAGCATTTATACTATACCTACTTTTGCATTGGTTTTTAATATCCTAGAAGAACATACGATGTTTTTATTCGCGATAAGCAGTAGTCCGCGCGGTCGAAGTCACGGGCGGGAAACCTAGTATTTTTATAAATATATCTGTATCGATGTGGTTTCCACTTGAGCATAAAAAGCGGTATTAACCGGTATTCCAGTAGTAGCTACGTTATTTTTGTGTCTTGTTATGCTCAGGAGGTTATATCAGCGGAGGTTGTTCAGCTTAGGGTTTGACTAAAAAAATAGTGTATTTTAGAAGCCGAGCAATTGATAAAATACTGAACGAAATTAGCAATGTTATAGGTAGGGGTTTTATATTTTATAGGTATTCGGATTTTTTGTCCTCGAATAACACGTAAGTTACTTTTAACCCAAATTAATGACCACGCGGGCAAAGCCGCGGGCACAGCTAGTAGAAAATATGTATGAAGAATTTTTGATACGAATTTCTTGGTTTTATTGTATTGACTAATTAAAGTTACGAAATTCCTAATAGATTGTAGAATAGATAAAATACTGAAGTTAATGTTAATATACATTTAAAAAATGGTTAATTCAATTTTCCTTAAGCCTAAAATTAGTCTCATTTTTTGTACCGTTTCTCCATTGATGTAATAAATAGCTACAAAAAATATGGTCAAATTAAATATTTCATCGTGTCGGTAGGTCATTGATTTACATATTACATATAAGAGAAATCTTGAAGCCGGTAAGCCTCTAATTTGGGCAATTCCATGCTACGAGTACATAGACTTAATGCCATAGATGCCTTCTGTTAATAATAATTGCTAGCTAGGATTTCATGTAATAATAAGGAAAACTACAATATAGCGGGACTATATTGTAGTTTTCCTTATTATTACATGAAATTATTCATTATTTCCTTATTATTATATTACATTAGGGGCGGTACAACTACAAATAAATGTACTATTTACTCGGCAACTCTGTTTCATCCAAATTGGCTGACTAGGAGTTATAAAGCACTCGCTGAACTCGCACTCCTTGCCACGGCTGGCTTGTTTCCGATTCGCGGGGATGTCAACAAAGTAATAGGTAATAATATAGGTATCAGGAACGGACATAAAAAAGATAAAATTTAACAGGGCGAAATAAAAACGGAGTTGTGAGAACTACTATGAAAGTAAGAAATAAGTACCCAACAAAAGCTTTTATATATCCACTTATTTGGTGGCAAGTCTGATGGCGTAGCGGGAGGCTCACAGCCAACATGGTGGCTTAGTTTTAGCGGGCAGTAGTGCTACCTGACGTCACATCCGCATAAAGCGAAATACGACAGCTCTATGTTTCAGCAATTACTCATCCAAGTTGTCCAAGAACTAACGGCGCCCTATGTAGCTCTTTAACGTGGGGATGGTGATGACAGGACATTTAGAGGCGCTTAAAAGAGCCAAATACTTTAAGGACTTCAACTTAAAAGCTAACCGTTAACACTCAATTAAATATGTTGATTGAGAACCATCTAATGGACAACATTTTGTTACAATAATGCTTTCTGAAAATCTGGAATTCATATTTAGAATATTACAAACAAACACTAAAATGAATAAAATAATTACAAATGAACCGCAAAAATATCAATTATCAAAATAAAAAATTGTTACAATACCAATACAAAAAAACCTATAACATGAAATAAGCAAGAGTTTTTGAAGTCGGCCAAACCAAGCTCTAATTTTGAATTTGGTTGAGCATATTTAAAAATTATATGTTTTAAATGGCTTGACGTGCTTATTTAAACTTTATTTATACAAATCAAACTGATATGATAAATTAGAGAAGTATATGTTTACATTATTTGCAATGCAATGTATGAGAATAATTGACCGAGCGAGCGCGAAGCGCGAGCCAAGTCCGGATCTCTGTTCGATCTCTGTCCGGATCTCTGTTCTCCTCTACAGGTCGCATTTCTCAACCGATCTAGACGAAACTAGGTAAATAGGTTAATCGTTTTTTTATAATTTTGCGGTCGTCAGGGATTTCTGATTGGGAGCGAGAGGGTAAGTCTCCCAGAAAAGGGCAAAAAGTGGGCTACTGAATATCTCCGCCTTATTAGATCCGATTTCGATGGTTCTTTTTTAATTGAAAGGTAGTAGTTTTAAATTGGTTTCATAAAAATTTGGTGAAGATCTGTTTAGGATCTTCGGTAGATAAATAAATAAATAAATAAATATATTCTTTAACGCGTGAGGTCTACAGCTCACAGAGCGAACTAGTATATATTTGTTTGTTTTGTAATTACTTGTATATAGTCACATTAATATTACAAATCAGAGAAGTGTAGACACTGCCCTTAACAAACCAATCAGGGTTTAGTATTTCAAAAATGAATATTTTCTTATCGAGCGGAAAACTTCGTATGCGCGATGCAGAACTCCATACATTACAACTAACAGTCAATACAATACGTCATAAAATGCATAAAAACTGACTAGCGCCATCTATATTTTATCTATAGAAATATGTGTGTATGCTTGTTACGCCTTTACGCGCAAACGGCTGAACGGATTATGATGAAATTTGGTACCAGGATATCTTATATCTCGGATTAACACAAAAGTTACTTTCTATCATCATCATCTTTCATCAACATAATCCATGTGAACATAATACTTTATCTTTTTTTTTTGCTACATTGCTGTATTCGTTTCAATCGGCTTCTTGAAATGTGAAAGCCAAAATCCGTTCGTCTCTTGTTCTGTCCCTTCTATTTTTTTGTTTTGTTTGGGGTTACGTAGATAGGATAGGGTGCGTATACAAGGAAAAACTGAATAGCCTTTTAAGTACGCCGCAGGTTTGCTTCGATCATGTAAATGCGTTTACGTGTGCAAACGTTAATACATAGTAATAAAAATTCCCACACAAAAAAATTGGTTGGCAATATTAACACAAAAACAAATGGATTTACTAAACAAACGAAAAACTACTGAACCAATTTTGATGCAATTTATATGGGACCATCTGGAGAGTCTACTATTTTAAACAAAAAAAGAACTTTCAAAATAAATAATAAATAAATAAATATAAATATATTCGGGACAATCCCTCACCAATTACCTAGCCCCAAACTAGGATACCCTGTACTATGGGTACTAGATAACGGATAAACATATATATATACGAATATTACATCCATGACTCGGAAACAAACATTTCTGCTCATCACACAAATGATTGCACCTTGCAGGAATAGGTCCGCAATTGACGGAGAAATTGGCATACAAACATAAAAAAGAAAAAATTAATGATACATACATACATTCGAACATAATAACCGTCTTCTCTTGTGAAGTCGAATAACAATCATAAATCACGTCTCACAAAGTAATAAATCTCAAAAAATCGGGTGGGTCTGTGGTGGGGTGCACGGCCGTTTGTTTATCGTGAAACGTCTGTGGGGCAATTTATTTATCTACGAATTGTTTCGGATAAATCCGTGTACTAGGTAATGTTTACATTGCATGTCATTTCAAAACGACAATATTGATGAAATCTATCACATCTGTAAAGGAACTATACCAGCCAACGATCAATAGTTTCAGAGTTATAGCTCTTTTATATTATTTGACAGCTGTCATCAAAAATGAAGATATCAATGAGATCTCTCACTTTTCTATAGAAACTAGTTGTCTAGAATCAATAGTTTAAAAACCATAGACCTTTTAAGTTTGACAGCTGTCATCCATAAAGGAAGATATCGATGAGATTTGTCACTTCTGTAAAGAAACTACTAGTCAACGATCAATAGTATCCGAGTAATTGCTGTTTTATGTTTGACAACTGTCATCCGACATCACACTACTCCAAAGGAAGATTCAATTTTCGTTAAAAACGTGAAGTCAAAAATGTGAACTTTAGCTTGAAATCTATCAATTTTCTAATATTTTTTTGCCCAGCTTCAGTCTTTTTTTTCCACATCCTGGAAGAGCCAAGGATACTGAACATATTTACTTTAAGCACCATCCCACTGCGATTTATATTTTTCAAGATCCAGTGTGGTACTTCCAATTACCATTCCACATGTCAACTTTTTTTTTCTCTTCCGTCCATTCATAGGTATGACCTATGTATAAAAAACCGTAACATTCAAATACCTATCAGAACTTTTATTCGGCAGCCATCTTTAAATCTTTTTCAATTATTGAAATTTCAAAGAATGATATTACTTCATA
This sequence comes from Alsophila aescularia, assembly GCA_946251855.1. NCBI lineage: Eukaryota > Metazoa > Arthropoda > Insecta > Lepidoptera > Geometridae > Alsophila > Alsophila aescularia. Next base: position 51,935,782 of record OX276377.1, on the reverse strand, counting down.
ATAGTACGTCATATCCGCTTAACCAATACGTCATTTCCGTCTCATGTCTACTTTTAGTCATGGTACCTCAAATAAGTTACCTAGAGACATTTCCTACGTCAATGCAAATAAGCAATTTCTACTACTACTTACTACTTTGGCTTTACCCTAGTAGTACTCTAATTATAAAGGCTATGATTGTGATATCATAGCGAGCCCGAACTCTCACCCGAAGTATCTTTTTATTCATCTGTTTCAAGGCGCCAAACATTTTAAATCGGTCGCGCGCCCGGGGCGTTTACTCTATCAACTCCCTTAAGCAACCTCAAAGGCTAGCGAGGTTCCAGATTCGACACGTGTTTGACCGATCGACCCCAATTCTACGGCGTGCATTGTGATTCAATTTCGAGGAATGGGGAAAATCACTCCTTTGGGAGAAGAAACTCTTGAAATAAAATTGCTCTTCTACATTACACAAAAATTTACACCCTTCACAAAGTCGCGAAAAATAAAGCTGCCTTAGTAAAAAAAACTTCCTTCCCTACTCGATTACAATTGGACCACAGACACGACCCAGTGAGTTTTAGTATAGTTGGTATAGATATAAAAGCTTCGAGACAGGTAAAATGAAAATAAAAACAAATTCGATAGAAAATAAAATCAACCTGTATCACCCATTTCCTTATAATTCAGACACCTAAACTAAACAATATGAACGAAATGTATACTCACCTTTCTAAATCCAATACACCATGCATGTAATCCTTCTTTTTTTTGTCGTCGCTGTTATTTAGGAGCATTGTAGTTTCCTAAATTATTTAAAATGTTTTATTTTAAACAATAGTGCAGCTAGATTCAAATCATAACAAACAACTAAACAATTATGAAGGCGTCGCATCACATCTGGACGAACGGCTGTGATTGGTCAGCTGATGGTGGTTAGGCATACAAGAATGGAGCTAGATATTTGGATGCGGTCGATTGAGCAAAATATTGCATTCAGCCAAGCAAGCACTCTACACAATATATAAATTGGACATAGGATATTTTATTTTTGCTAATTGTAAACGTTACATCTTTACCAAAATATAAAAGTAAAACGTTGTCTGTTTGTTTGTTTGTTTGTTTGTTTGGGGGGCTTTCACGCGATAAGAGCTGGATGGATTTTGATGAAATTTGGAATGGAAATAAAACATGGAATACTTTTAATCCCGGTTTTTTTTTATGTTTCCACGGGAAAACTGGGAAATATTGATTACTTGATGTAAGGAACGGTTTTCATGGAAACGAAATAACAAGCCTGTCAGTAAACATCAAGAGCGTAGGTGCTATACCTACTTTTGCAGTTGTTTTTAATATCTTAGAAAAACCAAGGATGCTATTTTTCGCCATAAACTGTAGTCCGCGTGGACGAAGTCACGGGCGGGAAATCTAGTTAGAAATAAAACGAAAACATATTTAGTAAACAGCGCGTAATCATGTTCTCAATGGTTTAAAATAAAATAAAATATTTCGTAGAAAAAGGTCGGTCAGCCATTCAAGTACAGGGGTGGCGATAAGTCACTATCATTTTAAATACATTTCGCAGCATTTTCGTGTTTGTAGCAAATGTAGAATTTATTATTGATATATAGTGCTAAATTTGAGGTTATACTGAATCGGTTTTTAAATTGTGATTACCTACTTATGACCGACTTTCGTAGCAATTATTTAAACTTTTTTTTTTTTTTTTTTTTTAGAAAGGATATGTGCTGTTGGTCTATGACTGACCTCTACAGCGTCACCGGACGGTGGGGCGGGCGCAAAAGCGCTCCGCCGCAATGCGTGACGCAGAAGGCGCACGCCAAAGTTAAGTTTTTGGCCACTTGCTCAAGGGCACCCAGGGGGTACGAACCTCGGCTTGGACAGTTGCCATTGATTACTTGGGGAGTATCGAACTAAACACCCCTCGATCTCTACTGTTAGGTAGTGATCGAGGGGGCCCTCATGAAATGGCTGGAGCCCTTTAAATGAATTGCATAACTGACCACCGATTCGGAATACACCTTCGAGAAGAATCGGCAAGAAACTCGAAGGCGAATAAGTCGACATTAATTACGGGACCTTCGACCTCGCATCCGGCGAGGTCGGTGTCTGTGTCTAATTGTGTTGAAAGATGGTGAAGATGACGGAGTGGGCGAATCCATCGCTGCCTGCACTGCGACAGCGATTTCATCGTCCGGATCGCTCAAGATGTCTCTAGGGCGTCTACGAAGGGGCCGTGCGTCTGTTGTCGCGTCTGTCGTGTAGTCAGAGGCCTGAACTACTAGAGGGTTGGGGTGATGAGGTGCCGCGTCAAAGTAGCGGCGAGAGGCATTTTTCATATATTGAACAATCGAGGGAAGCTCGAGATCACTGTGCAGGTCGATGTTCCTCTGATACCAGGGGGCATCTAATGCACCGCGAACGAATTTATTTTGTAAAATCTGAAGTTTCTCTAGGATATTTAAACTGTCTGCGACGTCCTTCAAAGCAAGATATATTTTTGACTGACTGTGCCCGCGGCTTTGCATGTGTGCTAATTTTTCTGGAATATGAGGATCCTAGAATCCTGTATGAGTTATTCCAGAACGAAAAGTACCCATATCATCAAACTTCGTTCAGCCGTAATTTTTTTATCGATCGCTCGACTTTTTCTCATCGGATTAAGATAACAAGTAGACCAGTTTTTAAGTAGAACCATAGGCTATAAAACAGTGAAAACCGTATTGCAATCGGTCCAGTAGTTTTTACGTGATGCGCGAACTAACAGACAAACAGGCAGACATACAACATTTTTTAAAACGTTATATTCTTGTTCAGTAGCTTATTTTAAGTCCCCTAGAGCATTTTTTTGTTATTATCTTCTTTGTACAGACTCTTAAGTTACTTACTGCTTTATTATACTTATAATAAAGCAGAACTATGAATTCTTTCAAACAGACTAAACTTAATTTTGTTTGTTAAATCATTATCATTTCGCCAAAACACGCTTTTACACCACGTATTGCCACTCCATTGAACTGGAAAAGGTTGTGTATAACTAAGCTACCTTATCATAATTAGTAATCTCTTAGTAAAGATACAAAATACAATTTAAAACATATTTCAAAACAAAAATGAAGTGCGAGGAAAAGTTTACCACGAAGCAGTATTTAAATATTCGACTTCTGGAATGCCATTCCATCGTTCTCCCAATGGAGCTATCCGTGGTCTTACCTTGTACGCTGAATTTCCCTTTCTACTGTATGCGTCTAAGGGACGCTTATACGGCATCTATTATTAGTTATCTATTAAGTTATTTAGAAATTTGATCAATTAGATTATTGGACTATTATTAATTACAAGCAGCAAAGCTTTGCCCACGTGGTTATTTATCTTGCGTTTAATGTAGCTTATATGTTATTCCATGACCAAAAGTACCTATAAAGTGAAATGTGTATTTTATCAAAATTTGTTCTGCCTCCAAATAGTTTTTTTTTAAACAATTTCTCGTAAAATTGAAATACAAAGTACACCAAATTTTAAGGCAAAGCCTAAGCTACGAGTATATGACAAGGAAAACAGCATTTAAATCATTTCAGTAGTTTTTACGTGATGCGTGAATAAACAAACAGACAGACAGACACCATTTAGAAAAGGTTTATTCTAAATCAGTAGCTTATTTTAAGTTCCTTATACCATTTTTTTTATAATAATCTTCTTTTTTCAAACTCTTTGTTACTTACTGTAAAGTAATAGTGTGTCCTTCTTCAACAAAAATCTTCCTGGGAAGAAATGCAGGTCTGACAAATATTTGACCGCCATTACTGTAGAAACCATATCCACCCACATTCTAACTTGGTAGAAGTATAATATCACTAGAAATGATTACGTGTCTAATACTATCATATGTATAATACCTACTTATAAGACCAACATTTTTATAAATATTAAACATACATACAACAATCATTATTAATTTTCTCGTTGCAATAAATAATTTTCAAATAACATTTGTAAAATCATTGAAATTATATTCGTACATTAAAAAAATATTATAAACTTATTAATTTTGGGCCCAACAAGTGTGGGAGTTTTCAAAGACTCAAATACAATCTTTTTATGTATAATTGCATATATTTGCAATTTTTAGATAGATAAACTGTTTAAATTCCTTATTACTAGTGATTCGCCCCGGCTTCGCACGTTGATATCTAATTTGAACAAAAAAACGGTTGTTGTAACTTAACGATATAAATATAGTTAGACTTATAGCTTCCCAACCTTTTTTGTAGGTAATGATAAGTACTAGAAAAAGTTATTTTTTTGTATCATTATTAGTTTTCGCAGCGCACGCCAAATAATCACTTTTATAAGCAATTTTTTGGTATCATGGGTTACATTATTGCAATTTTCGTAGGGATCTCTATTTTTTTTTAAATAATATGGTAGATATGGTTTATCTATATGATTACTAAAAGTTTTGAAAATTAGCGATACCATAAACAGATTTCCAGTTCGTAAAATGTACAAATTCTCCACTAATACATATTATAAAGATGAAAGATTTGATTGTTTGTATGTGTTTGTTTGTAATGGATACACGCAAAAAACAATGCACCGATTTAAAAAGTTCTTTCACCTATACAAAAATACATTATCAGCGAGTAACATGGGCAGTATTTTATTTTTCAAACAATTAGAGATCCCTACGGAATTGCCCTAAAGTAATCCAAGATATAAAAAATACAGAATGGAATGACATATCGCCATAAAAATGAAATACTAACAAGTCTGTCAAATATGTGAGTAATAATGCAGTCGTCTCTGGTCAATAAACACCACGATCGTTGCTGCCAAAGATTTCGAATTACGCAATTTTTTTTAGAAGTTACTACGGGTAAAATACAGAAAAAATGCTGTAAGCGCTAACCGTGTGAAGCCAGGGCGAGTCACTAGTTCTGTATAAACTCCCACACTTATTCGAAAAATTTGAATTCAGAACGACAGTCACGTCTTTGACGAATGCGCAAAATGGCTGATGAAAAGGTCTATTCTAAAACCAACACCTCTATTTTGGTACCCTTGCTATAATCTAAGCTTTAGGCAATTTAAAAATATAATCAATTTATGTTGAATATAAAAATGTCAAGGAGACGACTCTGTTTTCATCACCCTCCTCCCCTTTATCACATTGTTACCCTTTAGCAGAAGTAATTTTCAGAGAGAAACATTAAACTGTCGTATAAGAATTAATGGATCTTTTATGCTTATTCATTCCACTATGTAATTAGTGTTGAAATGATTAATTACCTGCCTACAGTTTTAACTAAATACTGCTGAACCAAAAAAGTAGCATTATAAGAACTATACATTTGTTTTTTATGCACATAAGTTGAGGCCAGAGTCTACCGCTACGTTGATGTTATGAGCGCCCATTTTAATGGTTAATAAAGAAGCTGGGTTTTTTAATTCGATGTCGATGTCGCTGTCTTAGTATATGCATGGATGGCATAAATTACATGTTAGGGATAAATCTTATAATTATTTTTTTAGGTCCAATGAAACACACGCGTGTAGTTCTGGTGACAATGAAATGATATCCATTATTTCATAATGTATTGACATCTGAACGACACGCAAAATTTAATTACCATTGAGTTGGTCTGACGATGGAGCTGAAAGCTAAAAATTCAACAATCAAAAGATGAAATCCTTTCTAGATTTAGCTCATTTGATATGTGTGACGTCAGTCTGATGGTGCCGGAAGGAAGTCACAGGAACCCAACAAACAAATGATGAAATGCCTTTGAGGCTCATTTTGTAAGGTATCGTTGAGCGAGCGCCCGGGGCGCGCGGCCTGGTCGCTGGAAGATAAAATATATGGCGCCTGGCTGCGCGCCCGAGGCACTTTCTATATCATGTCCTTAGAGGTGCCATACATTTTACCCTTTACAGCGACCAAGGCCCCGATTCTGTAAGCCATTGAAGCGCGATAACGCAAGTCGATTGCTTGAGATTTTTTGAGAAATTTTCTTATTTACCACTTAAAAGTGCTGGAAGCGAAAAATTTGCTAAAATTTTAGCTTTTTGTTTTTTTTTTGTTTTTTATTTTCCTTATTCTTTTTTTTTTTTTATATTTCCAAAAAAAATATACTTCTAGCACTTTTAAGTGGTAAATAAGAAAATTTCTCAAAGAAGTTCAAGCGATCGACTTGCGTTATCGCGGTTCAATAGCTCACAGAATCGGGGCCCAGGGCGCGCTCTTGCCGCTCGCTATATCAAGGCCCTTAAACTCGCCATTACCAACTGCCACAAGCCCAAAAAAACTATCAACTATCTCCAGGTTAGATTTCGATCAGACGCATCGACAAAGTGTCTATTCGTAAAAGCCACTATTAAACATACCCGATCTGGATAAAATCACCGCGTTGGGGCAGGACAGTGTACGACGAGTCAACAACTCCTGAGGATACCTCGTGCAGAGGAACAACACGTGTCGTTTGCTGTCAGACAGTGGTATATGGAAACTTGGATAGAGGTATATGTTTTTTTTATCGTATAATAGCTGATACCCGCTTTGCACCATGACCATGCTTTGCACGCATGGTCATTTGTCTAGGTTAAAAGTACTCATGTGCTATTCCAGGATCTTAAATACCAATATACCAACATTTGATCAAAACTATTTCAGCCGTCAACAATATTTTTATCGATTCTACTCATCGGATTGAGATACCAATTACACCAGTTTTTAAGACAAACCCTAAGCTATCTAACAGTGAAACTGCACTGCATCCCAATCGGTCTAGTAGATTTTACGTGATGCGCGAAGAAACATACCGACAAACAGACAATTATCTTCTTTGTACAGACTTTTTCGTTCTTATTGCTTTGTTATAAGTATAGATACATAGATTTATTTAGGTTTCAAATATTGGGTAGGCAGTAAAATTGGTAGGTTTATACTCACCTAAACAAGCCAGGTACTCGTATATAACGTCTGTAGGGCTTTTTTTACCTTAGCTCAAATTTGATTAAGGGTTGATTAATTTGGTTTGTTCATTATATTTTATTTTATTTTTATTTATCTATTTATCATTACTTTGACTTACAATTAGGCGGAAGTAAGCTACATAAGAAGCTGTGGCCAGGTGGAATGAAGACCTGCGAAAAGCGGCTGTCAGAAAATGCATGAGGAAAGCCGAAGGCCGAGCTCAGTGGGGTGTATTAGGAGAGGCCTACACGTCCAGCAGTGGACAAATATAGGCTGATGATGAAACTACATAGTTTTTCTTCGTTCATTTTGACTATATATTATATATATGCATTATGCATTACGTTTGCTAAGCATAACGTTGTTTCTGTGAGTATATAATATGGACCTACGAATCCAAAAAACAACACACAAAGCTAAAACATAAAATAAGACAAGAGTTTCCAAAAAAATACGCCAACACCTTTAAAAATAAATATTGCTTATATTGCATTTTAATAGCTTTATATGTACCTTCTTCTTACGTTATTCAATAGAGCTAACTATTTTATTGATCTACTTGCTTTTGCCTTTGACACTGTCCTCGTGGTGGAGATATATTATAGTGGAACACTAAAATAACAGTACTTCGTATTGCATTGTATTAGTACTATTGCAAACCTCAGGTTTTTAGATAGGACCGTGCCGAAACGCAATTACATTATTTCTAGAAGTTTTTCTATTACGCTTTTATAACCATATAGAAAGATCGCATTTTTACTCGACTACAGCAAAGCAAATTTATGGGAAGGTTAATGAGTATAACATTATATGTATGTATGTATGTATCTATGTATGTGGGTATGTGGATGTTCCACCATAGCGTCGCCCCCATTGGTTCGATTTTGACAAGCGAGGTGTATCAATCGATTCGTCTTCAGGTACAGGTGTCATAGTATTTTTTTACCCTACTACTGCAATGCTAAGTAAGGGTTAAGTGTTAAAACTAAAAACTTGGTCCGAGTTTTACAAGTGAAGTTTTTATCGATTCGTCTTCATTTATAAAGTGTCATTGGCTATTTTCTTTACCCGAATACGGTGAAGCAAAAGATAGGCTATGCGTTCAAACTAATAAGCAAGCACACGTTGTATCAATCGAATCGTCTACATCGCAAGAGTGTCATAGGCTATTTTTTTACCCAACTAGGATTTTAGTTTGTTATGTCTTGTTAGGAAACATTATCACTAATATTCATGCAAGGTAGGGCAGTAGGTCAGGGTCAGTCGGGGGGTTACATTATATTATTGGTTCCCTTTATATATTAAGAACTAAGAACTTAATCTTACACGGAATTTATGGAACTAAATGAAAACAAATTACTCTCAACCATTAAAAATAATTCGTTTTTAAATTTTTTCCTTTTTTTGCTACCCTGAAAAGTCGTATTTTTTCGTTTATGTCAATTAAAAGGGAAGGTAGACTACGTGCCTCGGAAAGATGTAATGAAACCAATATATCTACGCAAGTTAACGACTACTTAATGTCCAAATAATTTCATTCGATCGTGCCGTGCGTCGCGTCATTTATTTTATTGTGAGTTGTAATTTTTTATATTGTTTTCCGATGTAAATCTGAGCTTCACATCAAATCCTCTAGCTGGAACGCAGCTGCAAAATAAATGTTAAATTCATTCATAGACGTAATATGATACATAAAATTACAGTTAGTGATACTATATTTTTTTATCCAAAACCATCAAATTTTACAGACTGATTTTATTTTTGTTCTCTAAAGTAAATACGAAAAGTAGACGAGAAGCCAATATAAATGGTTCCCTGACAAAAGGTATTATATAATAATACCTTTTGTCAGGGATAATTAATATTTCGACGTTTGGTATTCGTCGTAAATATTTATTGTTAATGAGCTTGGAATTCTGTCAATTTATATGTACATAGTAAAAATAAAATTTTGTGCTTTTTATGTGTTTATTTGATTTTACGATTTCATTGATGTTTACAGAATTCTCAATCTTCGAAAAAGAAATTGCCAAAAAAGCCACGGCAAGCAAAGAAACAGTGAAAAATACCGGGCTGAAAGATTCCATCGTTAATCAACGACTCTTTATCGTCCGCTGTTTGAACAAGGATAAATAATATATTTAAGACCGACCCTTCTTCCATCCCTCATTTCAGTTAAGAAGCATCTCGATCACATCCACTTTCACTTATAAAAACCGCATCAAAATCGATCCATTCGTTTGGGACAGACACAATCATACAATGATACATACATACACACACTCCCTTCTCTTTTATAGTTTCCGCAACGCAAGACAGGATTCTTCTCCATTTTTTTTAGAGGTATGAGCTATTAGTGGCCTCTAGTGTCAGAGTTTGTCAGGCTGCCCGAGGACCTCTCACATGTGTTAACGACTACTACGAGAATAACAGCCGAGGCTGACAGCTTAACGTGCCTCCAAAGCAAGGAACGATGTAAAACCACGTTTAACTTAGAAAAGTCACAGATTAGATTGGTACAGAGCCTAGGACCGAACCCAGTGCTAATGAGAGCTGCAAAAAATAACTTTTGAATTTTTATTGAATTAGTTCTTCATATTTTTACATTTTTAGTAACAAGTTAGACCTCGCTTGGTGAATGTCCGTATTTTTACCCGACTACGGCGAAGCACTCTTGCTTGAGTTTAACTGTCTATATATGTATATCTGGAACTAACCTTACCTTACTTTGGACTTTACAATAATGACTTATACGGGGTTCATACTTCGCAAAGTTCATATACCACACCACACAAACACACAGTGTGGCAACAGCAACCCACAGTTCGCTTGCCTATATTCCAGGTGCAATAATTATGAACTATGGCATCACGACCATTCAATGACCTATCTATTCCTGTATACAAATAATTGGCAGATATTGGATGAAATTAGGCTCGTCTTCTGTCATAATTGTGTCTGATCACAATATCGGCCAATGTATTTGGAATAGACAGTCTTCGGTTTATAATTTACTAAAAGGTAAACCATGAAAATTTTCATTTATTAAACGATAGTAAGCATTGAACAAAGCTGCTGCTTTTTAAAAAACACTAACACATGGTGAAAGGAACGGTTTATGTTTCTCAGCAAGTGGAAATCTTGTGATTGCTGTAAGATTTCCTCTGGAAAAAGTAGTAGGAACTCTTTTGAATATAAAATAGTGTAAGTACCATCACATATTGTAATTGCCTTTCTTTCATTTGGAGGACTATCTGGAATGTCAAAAAGCCTTTCTGCTACAGTAAAGATTCTTTGGGCTACATCTTCTACGACGAAATCTTGCATCAGTGATTGCGGCCAGTTTTTAACAAACGTGTAAAAGTGGATTTACTGGTTCTAAATATTTCGATTTGCATTCGAATCTACTGTCCACAGTTTTACGAGTACATGCAGCTGCCAAGGTAACTTTTTATTCTTATTATTGTTGAGACTATAAGTTTTAATCAGTAAGTCAGCACATAATCATGAGTAAGGCCCGTCCAAGTGAAAATAACATTACTAATTACTCAACTATTTTATATTTCATATTGCTCGAAGTTCATTACATGATCTTTTAATATTGACAAGGCTCACACAATCTGGTCATCTCTATATTCTGATATGTTGTTTTGTTGTATAGTGAACAGACGCCATAAATCTTGCTGCAAATGTTCATTACAAACATGTCTGTTTTCCGATATGAGTAGGTTATAACGGCTAAGCATTCGAAGTACATCGTTATCCAGAATTCGATGTCTGCCACTATTTTCGCAATATTGGAAAACACAAGTACGTCTATTATCAGGAGTACGTACGAAACCAGACAAAATCATCATAGAGGGATGAGATGAGGTATCTGCAGCTAGATTGTCCGGAACAGAATCCGCTTGTAAAGTGTCGTCGTTTTCGTTCTCGACTTGTTGCTATACTTCTCGCAAGTTTCGTTGGTATGACCACTCCGCTCATTGCCAAAATGGTTATCAAATATTACCTCATAAACATCGTTATCGTTTGGTATCGTTGGGTTTTAAGTTGCACTATTGAACCGTTTGCTCTCATAGGCTGGCTTGACTTTTGACGCAGGTAAAATGTGAGTGTCATGTGTATATCTAACAAGGCACAAAATATTAATCACATACATGTTGTTCGATCGGGTGTGGCACGAAGGAATCCTGTATCAATTCATAAAAAACACAATACCACCGGCTCTTACTATGATTATAGCATCCTTCCTCGAGAATAGAAAATTCCACGTGGAAGGCTCTTGATGAACGTCGTATTGAGAGCATTGGATTATCGCCATTTTGGTGCTGATAGCAGTAGTTTGGGTACTATTTAGTGAGCGTCCACGGAATTAAGGTTTTTGTACCATGATTTATTCTGTGACTAACGTCAAGAGATGATTGGTAATTTCGAAAATGTGATAGGTATTATTCATTATTCCAAAGAAAATTGTAAATCTCACTTTAGCCTCAAGGTGTTGGTTAATTAAAACAAAGGATATATATACTACATATAAAATAAATGAATTAGTTTTGAAAAAAAATATCTATGATTTCACTGGAATGAAATGGAACTCTTTAAAAAAATGGTTACACATCTCGTAGATTTGAAACATAAACACAGTGCAAATAAATTTATAAATGTAAATATATATATCCTTTTCTAAATGATTCTTTAACGAGACACCACCAAACAGACAGTACCACTTATGACCTTAAAACTCATAGAGACCAAACAAATAAGCCTAAACTCTAAGTGGTTTAATCATTTGATGGTTTGGCAATGGGTTCGTATGAATCCGTCTCCATCATCAGATCCTCCTTACCACATTAGAATAGAGAATTCATGAAGGCATACCAAATAAGCCCGAATTCGAAAGGGTTCCATTATTTTGTTGTTGAGTTCCTGTAACTATCTTCTAACACCATCAGCAGATCCTAAATACCACAGAAAACCAGAGAACTTATCAAGACAATCAAAATTATCCCAAACTCGAAAGGGTTCCATCATTTTGTTGTTGAGTTCCTGTGACTACCTTTCGGCTCCATCATCAGACCCTGCATATGATATTAAACCAGAGATCTCATCGAGACAAACCAAATGAGGCCAAACTCGAAGGGGTTCCACCATCCGATTGTTGAGTTCCTTTGACTAACTTTCAGCTCCATCATCATACCTTGGATACCACATAAGACCAGAAAACCTATCAAAACAAACCAAATGAGCCCAAACTCGAAGGGATACCATCATCTGATTGTTGAGTTCCTTTGACTACCTTCGGGTTTCATCATCAGGTCAGCTCAATAGTACCCACCAAAATTGACATCAGATCTACACCCATGTGCAAAACTTCAGCATTTTTGGACTTCGTTAAATGGTTCACTAACTAGTCCCACGCATAATAACACAGTGAATTAAATTAAAACTTGTTTAAAGATACTAAACCAATTATGATGAAATTTATGCAGTACCACACTAGAGGTCTTCTTTCTCAAAAAAAACAATCGTCTAATTCGGTTTAGAAATCCCAAGATATGAGAGAACATAAACAATAAAACAAATAGATTTTCTAATAAAACTACTGATTCAATTTCGATGAAGTTTATATGGGACTACACTGAAAGTCTACCCTTTTGAATAAAACACAACTAGGTATCTAAATATGTTTAGAAATCCTAAAGATTTGAGGCAATATAAACACAAAATCAAGGCAATATTAACACAAAATAAAGGCAATATCAAATGGATTTACTAAAAAACTATTTAATCTCGAAAAACTACTGAACCAATTTTGATACAATTTATATGGAACCACCAAGAGAGTATACCCTTTCATACAAAAAAAATAATTTTCAAACTCGGAGAAATCGGCTGACGTACATAAAAAAACATACATACATTCGAACATAATTATAACGTCTTCTTTTGTGAAGTTAATTAAAAAACACGCTTGCCCTGCCAAAAAAGAACTTATGCCAATAAATTATATATTGTTGGAATGTGCTTATCAAGTCCTTTAATTTGATACCCATATTGTAAAATTAGAAGGAAACATATTTTATTAGCATTTGAAAATAGAGCCACATTGTTTTTTTTTCAATATGGTAGTAGTATGGCCTAAAAAATAGCCTATGTTGCTAGGGGGGATGTAGGGATTCTAACGATACCCCATACGTCTAAATCTGTTCAGGCTCTTAAAAGTTATGGTGAAATAAAAAAAACTCGCAAAAAAACAAACATACATGAATCCCTCAGTTTATATATAACATCATTGCATGAATCCTAAAAACATTACAGTCCTTTTTTTTCGGTAGTCGTGTAATAAGTAAGTGTAATCTAGTGCGGCTATTAAGTCATTGGTATTGGATTCTTTAGATCCGCTAAACGCACCTGACGTAAAAAAGAAACTTGTGGTCGGTGTTGGGTCGAAAGCACCTCATATAATATTTTTGAATAAATAATTAGTAAAGAACGAGCCAATTATAAAACAGTATAATACTGTACCCCTTCGAACTCCATAGAATATCAGATATATGCATCCTACACCAAGGGAATGTCAAAGATTTTTGCATCCAGTTATGCATCGGGTTTGCCGTAAACGTGTTGTGTTTTTCGTATGTTGGTAGTCCAGTAGTGACACTAGTGACCCTCTTAGAAGACCAAATTATATTGCAATAATAAAAATATATTAACAAATGCATAACCAAATAATATAATATATGTCACACATGGTCACAAATACTAGAAAGATAAACATTAGAAACGGGATATGTACCATGGATACTATGTGTATTGAGTTCCCAATATTTCGGCACTGTTGCAAGCTGTTGCCAAGATTACGGATAACTGAAATATTTGGGGGTCAATTAGTTTATAGGAGCAGACAAATTGTCTACCCGCTTTTATTACCCATGACACCAGTGCCATTGTTCACACTTTCATTAGTAACTCGATCACGATAGTTACGACCCACCTGCAGCCTTTCAGTATCTGTGATCATGGCACTTGTAACATTGCCGAAATATTGGGAACTCAATACAAATTGTATCTATGGTAAATATCCCGTTTCTAATGTTAATACTTCTTTGTATAGTAATACTGAGCTCTTTAAGTCAAAGTTCTAAAGCTACTTTTTAGTACAAGGTCGTTATTTCACCGTGTCACTTATTAAGCATAGCTTAAATATATAAGAAAAACAAGTCAATCCAACAAGACATACTCGTTAGTTCAAAAAGTAAAACCCGACTACGGTCGGGTAAAAAATAGCACATGACACTCTTGCAATGAAGATAAATCGATTGGCACCTCGGTTATGAGAATCGGATCAAGTTTTTAGTTTGAACACATAACTCTTCACATGCTTCGCCGTATTTGGGTAAAAAAATAGCCAATGACACTATAAAGTAAAAACTGTATAAGGCTCTCTAATGCCCATTGTCTTCAATCTATGTTACCATTTAGCAGCTGTTAGTTTTCCATTTAAATAAAGAAATAAATATATAAAGTCGAATCGTTTGACACCTTGCTTATCAAAATCGGACCTAGTTTTAGTTTTTTACACATAACCCTTCCTTTGCTTCACTGTAGTCGGATAAAAAATAATAGCATATGACAATTTGTACATAGACACGAATCGATTGACACCACGCTTGTCAAAATCGGACCAAAAGGAGCGACGCTATGCTGGAACATCCATGTAATCACATACATAGATACAAATACTGTTAAACTGTTAATACATTAGTACCTCCCTTGCTTTGCTGTATTCGGGTAAAAAGAAAAACAAGTTAATTCAAAAAGTTGGTAAGATTTTAGATGTCAGCAAATCGTTATCTGAATTATTTTCGCCAAATTATGAGAAAAGTACGATGATAAAATGCGTAAAATATTGGGTTTTCGTAGACAACCTCTCGTAAATCCGGATAGCCCGTGATTTTATTCGGAAGTTATGAGTTAAGTCCGCACTTGGTGAAAGGCTCTGATATAAAAATTCTCCAAATTATAACGAACCAATACTTTTCTGTTGTATATTATTATGTTTCGTTTGTAACATAATATTGCGGATGAAGCTAGGAAGAAATGATAGAAGGCTAGTAAGTAGGTACCTATCTTATATTTATATCTGACCTATATGAAATTGAAAACTACCAAACTTTACTACAGTTTAAAATAACTTCTTATTATAGGTAATAATGTCTATCAATGTTAGGGGGCAATGCTACTATCTGTTGGTTTGCCTATCGAGGGTATTTATATTTATTAATTTATTACTAGCTGTTTTCGGTAACAAGGAAAAATTAACCTAGGAGTAATTCCAGTACCAAAGTTTATGAAATAAAGTACAATAAATGTACTTTATTTCATAAAATTTGTTCATCCTTCAAATAGTTTTTATCGATTGATCGGTTTCTATTTATCGGATTGAGATACCAAGTACACCAGTTTGTAACTAACGGACAGTAGTAGTTTTGGCGTAATGCGCGGCCAAGATACAGAAAGACAAAAAAAAAACAGTTTTTGCTTCAGTATCGAGTATAAAGCAACCTCCAATAAAAAATATTGTATATTTCTTCGATGTACAGAATTGGAACTGTTACAGTTTTATTATAAGTATAGATAGAAAACCAACAGCGTATGTATTTAATGAATATTACAATTTATGATGTAAATATTTATTATTGTAAATTGAAATAAAACACATATTAACTTAACAAGATGAAAAATAATAAACATCCAGTTAAATAAACTAGAACTAGCCTATCAAGCCGCTGCCTATCAAGTGGGCAACGTTCCCAAAATGCTGGCAGCATTGCCACGTTGTATGGCAATGCTTAGTCTTTGGGCAAAGTAAAGGCCAGCATTTTGGTCACGTTTTATGTAAATTGCAAAGGCTTTAGAGGTTTTTACATTATTATCTAGTAAAGCAAGTTAGTACATTTTTTGCGCACATAAGTTAATTAGTATAAGACAAAATAATAAGTAGGACACAATCCTTAATTAAGTACCTAAATAAAATAAATAAAATGATTATTTTTAGAAATTATAAGTACAAAATATCATTACCAATGTTATCTCTTATTAGCACATAAATATAACCTAGCAATCATTTGTATAATTATTTGTTACAACTGTATAATTACTATGTTATATCCTGATAATAGGGTTCAATTCAAAAATCTCTTTCCGTTTTCCAATAATAAAACTAAGGACTATTTTTTTTCTTCTTACTCTATGTAGTTCTAGATCAGTACTTAATTTATTAAATAGAGCATACGAAACAAGATAAAGTCACATTCATAAAATGGCTGTGGTAATACTATCTGAGCCCGCGGCTTTGTCCGTGTGGTCACATCTGTGCGTTAAAAGTAACCTATACTATAATTTATTCTATGCCTATATTAGGCCTGTCGCATTCCATAGCAGGTACAAATATTATACTTACAGTTCGACGCCGCAATGTTGGGGATAATTCAGTAGGCTGCCTTGCACCGTGCGCTGGATAAGACGCGTGCTGTTTGCTTAACAATAAAGTACCTACTTACGTATAGTTTTTCTCAAATTATATTCGTTATTAAGACTAGGCTCTGCTTTTTTGCATAAATATGCTGGGTCAACCACAAACCGATAAATATGCAACTTTATATACATGTTTTTGAGATCTTTATCTGTCTAAGACTCAGACAAAAACATGATAAACAGAATTTCATTCGATACATTTTCATATTAAAAATTACGTTATTTTCAGCTATAGGTATTTAAATTTTTCTACTCAACGTCTTAAGATTTATTTCTAAAATAAATCTCACAGCAAGAAAATATAGTTTATCATCTATCGTTTAGACAAAATTTACCTAACTAAATTTTTAGCCTGCCAATAAAATAAATACCTTTTGAGACATTCGTCATTTGGTTCCGAGCTAAATTGTGTGTTCAAACAGCACTCGCAATTTTCGACCTTGTTACGCAGGCACTTCAGTGCTTATTGCGGGTAGTGGGTGGCAGAGTGCAGGGAAGGTGGCAAAGGAGTGGGGAGTAGGAAAATGTAACCTTGGAGTCGCGCCTTAATTATAAGTACCAAGAAGAGACCTATAAAGTACTGAATAGGATTCGGTCTGACAGGTCTCGTAGAATATCTACCTACTTTCAATACTTACATAACGACATTTTATTACCTGCGAGGGTAGCCATTTATTTTTCAGCGACTTCACAAAAGGAGACGGTTATAATGTTCAAATGTATGTATGTTTTTGTTTTTTTTTTAATCTAAATCGGCCGATTTCTCTGTCAATTACGAACCGATTTAAAAAAATATTTTTTTTATATGATACCCTATCATACTTTCCAGTTGTTCCCATATAAATCGTATCAAAATTGGTTTAAAAGTTTTTCGAGAATAAATAGTTTTTATAGTAAATCCATTTGATTTTGTGTTTACATTGTTTTAATTTTGTGTTTATCTCTAAAATTTCTATAAGATTAAACTTAAAAGGTTAAACTTTCAGTGTTGTCCCATATAAACTTCATCAAAATTAGTTCAGTAGTTTTTATTCGAAAATCTATTTTGTTTTGTACTTTATGTTAATATCTTGGGATTTCTGAACCGAATTTAGACGTCGGTTTTAACTTGAGAAACAAGACCTCTAGTGTGGTACTGTTTAAATTTCATCAAAATTGGTTTAGTAGCTTAAACAAGCTTTAATTTAATTCACTGTTATGCTTGGAACTGGTTGGCAAGTCAATTTTGAACCATTTAACGACGTCCAAAGATGCTGACGTTTTGTACAAAGGTGGAGTTCTGATGACCATTATGGTAGAAACTATTGAGGTGACCTGATGATGGAGCCGGAACGTGGTCAAAAGAACTCAAGAACCGGATGATGGAATCCCTTCGAGATTGGGCTTATTTGGTTTGTCTTGATGGGTTCTCTGGTCTTATGTGGTATCCAAGGTCTGATGATGGAGCCGGATGATAGTCAAAGGTACTCATCATTTAGAACCCTTTGAGTTTGGGTTCTTTTGGTTTGACTTGATGAGTTCTCTTGTCTTATATTGTATAAAAGGTCTGATGATGGAGCCGGAAGGTAGTCAAAGGAACTACACAATAGGATGATGGACTCCCTTCGAATTTATGTTCATTTGGTTTGCCTTGATGAGATTTCTGGTTTTATGTGCTATCCAGGGTCTGATTATGGAGCCGGAAGGTAGTCACAGGAACTCAACGATAAAATGATGGAACTTATTTGAGTTTAAGCTCATATAGTTTGTCCTGATGAGTTTTCTGGTTTTATGTGCTATCCAGGGTCTGATGATGAAGCCGAAAGGTAGTAACAGAATCTCAACAACAAACTCATGGAACCCCTTCAAATTTGGGCTCATTAAGTTTGTCTTGATGAGTTCTCTGGTGTTATGTGATATCCAGCGTCTAATTATGGAGCCGGAATGTAGTCACAGGAACTCTGATGGAACTCCTTTGAGATTGGGCTCATTGGCTTTGTAAAGACAAAGCAATCAATCAAAGGTACTCATCAATTGGAACTCATCAAGATGAGTTCTCTCGTGTTATGTGGTATCCAGGGTCTGATGATGGAGCCGGAAGGTACTCACAGGAATTCAACAATAAAATGATGGAACCCTTTCCAGTTTGGGCTCATTTGATTTGTCATGTGATGAGTTCTCTGATTTTATGTGGTTTCCAGAGTATGATGATGGAGCCGGAAGGTAGTCATAGGAACTCAACAATCAAACTATGGAATGTCTTCCAGTTTGGGTTCATTGGGTTTTATTTCTAATTATGTGTATTGAATAAATATTTTTTCTTCTTATTCTGCTTCTTCTTCTCTTTGATAAGTTCTCTGGTCTAATGTGGTATCGAGGGTCTGATTATGGAGACGGAGTCATAGCATCAAAGGATGAAACTCCTTCGAGTTAAGGCTTATTTGATTGGTTTTGATGAGTTCGCAGGTCTTTAGTGGTACTGGTGGTGTCTCATAAAAGATTGCTTTAAAAAAAGAACACACTCTTACATCATTACTGCCTTTACAACTTTTAAATACATTTGATTTGTGTTTATGTTGCCTCATATCTACAAGATGTGTAACTATTTTTTTAAAGAGTTCCATTTCATTTCAGTGAAATCATAGATAATTTTCGTCTAAACTAATTTAGTTGTTAAATATGTAGGTTTATTCATCCTTGGTTTTAATTTACCAACTACTTGAGTCTAAAGTGAGTTTAACTATTTTGTTTGGCTATTCTTTCCGATGTTGGCCACACAAAATCAAGATATAAAATACTTTATATTAAATTGTTTTTTTTATTGTAAACAACCACTATAAGGAATAAAATAATTACATTTCAGACAGAATAGTCACACTATTTTGTAATAACCTATGCAATAATAATGAAAAAATACAACATAAGCACCGCCTTCAAATAACTCGTTCTTATCTTATGTTGTACTAGCTGTGCCCGCGGCTTCGCTTTTAACCATTGGATTAAGATACCAAGTACCCCAGTTTTTAGGTCAAATCCTAAGCTACCCAACACTGAAAACTGCATCGCAATCGGTCTAATACGTTTTTACGTGATGCGCGAACAAACATACAGACAAAAAACAAACAGACAGATACGAATTTAAAAAATGTTCTATTCAAAGACCATTTTTTTTTATTATCTTCTTTGTATAGATTTACGTTCTTATTGCCTTATAGCTGTGCCCGCAGCGTTGCTCGCGTGGTAGTTTTTCTGGGATATAAGGATCCTATGAGTTATTCCAGTACTAAAAGTACCAATATAGGTACCTACCTACCTGTGTTAACAACCTTCAGTGGCGATCCGACATGGTCGTGATAGGTTAGAAGATGAAGGCGGGAGCGAAGCGATGCGAGCACCCACCCTTCTTCTTGTTTACCTCAGCTTTCAAACATAAAAAACAGCAGCTAAATTGGTCGATTCGTTTGAAAGGTCCAATTCTCACCTCCTTTTTCTCGAAACTCCCCCTTATATAGATATAGAAAATATAGAATATAGATAATAATAATATCTAATAACTACAAATAAAATAAACAAACATAATTCAAAACAATCTACCAAATCAACCAACTAATCTAATTAGAAACCGCAAATACTTTCGAACACATTCCTGTTTTTTTTTCCTATACTGTCCTACGACTGTCAACAACGCCTGCCTTCGGGTCAATTAAATACTTAGCGATGTTCCGATCCCCGCCAGTCCCGCCACACCGCACGTTTGCACGTTTATTCCCCCGGGGCCCCTGCATTGACGCTCAGCCGGGTGGCGCGGGCGGCGGCACGCAGAAAGTACAGAATAAATAATAATAGCACCCTGATACATTAGGTAGGTACATCGCGCGAAAACGAATGCATTATAATAGCTTTGAGCTTTATTATTTCATTTTATTACGTTATATTTATTACTTCATAATTTAATATAACTTTCGACCCCTATCCTGCAGGAGCCCTCTAGTTTTTCAGTATGTATTCTGAATTTTAACCCTTATTATAAGTTACAACTGTGCTAAGTTGCATCAAAATCCATCTGATAGTTTCAGCGTGGTGCGTGCGTTTTACATAACTTTATTAAAAACTAGCTGTACCCGCTGTGATGCGTGAACAAACAAACAGAAAGAAAGACACGATTAACAAAACAAAACTTTTTTTAGGCACCCAAGAGTTTTTTTATGCGTGATGTTTTTTTTTTTTTTTTTTTCGTTATGCGGTGTCAAGGTACAGACAGAAATGAAAAACATACAGTACAGTGCTTCATTATCGAATAAAGAGTAACCTCCAAAAAAATAAACACAATATCTTTAATGTACAGAATTTTGACCCATATCCTGCAGGAACCCTTTATTTTTTCGGGACAAAAAGTATCCATAATGTAAACCTATCTTCTAAACTATGTCTGTGCCAAGTTGCATCAACATTCGTCCAATAGTTTCAGCGTGCTACGTGTTATTTAGAATAATTTTCCACCCCTATCCTTTAGGAACTCTTCATTTTTTGGGATGAAAAGTATCCAATGTCCTACCTCGAAGTATGAACTCAAACAATATCAAATTTCATTTGAATTCAGTGAGTATTTTTTTGCGTGATGCGCTGCCAAGGTACAGACAGGCAGACGGACAAACGGACATATAGACAAATACACAAAATACAGTTTTGTCTCTAATATTGAATTTAGAACGGCCTCTAAAAAACACACAATATCTTCAATTTACATTTGGGACATTATCCCACAGGAACTCTTTATTTTTTCGGGATATAAATTATCCTCAATTTTACCCATTATACAGGTTGTAGTTTTCCATCCCCGCTATATTCGCAGAGTCGATTGTAATAGGTATACCTGAATTAACTAACAATACTATTTAATTCCTACATTTAACTGGAGGTGGAATTTTTAATTAAATATTTTATTGATAAATCGTAGTTTTGGAGTAGGACCCCATGACACACACACATATATGGTAGGTATGTGTGCGCGCTCCTATAGACGCGCCGCGCGCCGCCGCCGCCCGCGCCACAGAATAAATAGCGAACCTTTAATTATTAGTTGGTATAAATAAACTTAATGCAAGTGAGAATGTATCATCAACGTTGACATTAGTTAGGAATTTCCGGCGTGGTAAAAAAATTGGAAGCAGCTTATTTACAGTTCGATTGGAATGTAAAAAATTATGAACAAGTTTACAATTTACGTTACCTTGATACTCTTCAGTATCCTACTTCATTTTCAATGCACAATTGAGCATGATGTCTTAATGTTTTGTGTAATTTTTTTAACACGTTCACATTGAATTAACACCTGGAATTGCTCTGTGTGGCACCTAGAAACAGGACGCGTGGGCGTGGCAAAAAAAAAAAACAAATGCACCATCTCCCTAAGTTCGACATTAGAAAATTGCTCCATTTTAGCATCGAGCGTATTGCGGCGAGCGTGAGTGATCGAACAGCTGCTCGGCGTGCTCGGGCATTACTTCTTTATTCTGTGGCTCGGGCAACGACCGGGGCAATGACCCGCGCCAGCCTCGGGGCGCTGCCGCGCCGCACGCCACGGCCGGCGCGTAGTGTGCGTGAAACAGGCTATACACGGGACAAGGCTTCATTAGTGTGTGTGGACGCAAGCTCTCGCCACACTGGGTGATTTCAAATTAGGATCGCGTACACATATCGCTTTTTATAAACTTTTTTTACTTAGTTTTAATTCATTTTTTTGTACTTCTTTTATTAATGATTCGTGTTCTGTAAGTGGAGTATACCTACCTCTGCAAATATGGCGGGGATGCATAACTACAACCTGTATAAACTATGACTGTGCTAAGTTGCCACAAAATCTGTCCAGTAGTTTCAGCGTGATACATGTACATTTAAATAACTTTCAACGCCTATCCTGCAGAAACTCTTTAATTTTTCGGGATGAAAAGTATCCAGTGTATAAGTCCTCGAAGTATAAACTCAAATCATACCAAATTTCATTTGAATTCAGTAAGTATTTTCGGCATGATGTGCTGCCAAGGTACAGACAGACAGACGGACAGACAGACAGAAAGACAACAATTACAAAGATACAGTTTTGGCTTTAGTATTGAACATAGAACGGCCTTCAAAAAAAATTACAAAATATCTTCAAATTACAAAATTTGGGACATTATCCCGCAGGAAATCTCAATTTTTTTCGGAATAAAAAGTATCCTCAATTTTTACCCATTATATAAACTATGACTGTGCCAATTTGCAACAAAATCCGTTTAGTAGTTTCAGCGTGATACGTGTTCTTTTAAATAACTTTCAACGCCTATCCTGTGGGAACCCTTTAATTTTTCGGGATTAAAAGTATCCTATGGTTATAGGATACTTTTAATCCCGAAAAATTATGATCATGTTATGATTTGAGTTCATACCTCGTAGTATGAACTCAAATCATAACAAGTTTCATTTAAATTCATTCAGTAGTTTTAGCGTGATGCTTAGCCAAGATACAGACAGACAGACAGACAAAAATGAAAAAAAAATACAGTTCTGGCTTCAGTATCAAATATAGAGTATCCTCCAAAATAAAATTTCAAAATATCTTCTATGTACAAAATTGGACCCGTGACAGTTTTATTATAAGTATAGATATCAAGGAAAATGTAAAAAATAACGCATAAATAATGTAAAAATCTTTTAATTACGGAGCAAAACATTTCTACGGCACGTGATTTCGATCCACGTACGTCTGGATTACGCACCCATGCATCTGTCCAACTGGGCCGGTGAGCCTCGTAGCAGAATGACGAAATTCGGTACCAGTCTAGTCGTAAACGGATGTATGATCACTTTAAATTTAACACAGCTTTGGACCCATAGGCTGCAGGAACCTTTTAATTTTTCGGGATAAAAAGTATTCAACATTTTAACACATTATATAAACTTTGACTGTGCCAAGTTACATCAAAATCCGTCCTGTAGTTTTAGCTTGATACGTGTTATTTTAAATAACTTTCTACCTCTATCCTGCGGGAACCGTTGATTTTTTCGGGATAAATACTATCCTAAATGTTAATCCAGTACATCAGCTATGAACCTGCCAAGTTGCATCAAAATCAGTCTTGTAGTTTCAGCGTGATGCGTGTTCAAAGAGACAGACAGACAGACAGACAGACAGACAAAAAATAAAAATAAAACCTTTTTGCACTCCATATCGATTTTGAAGCTTATCTCAATCAAAATTTTAAAAATATATATTAATGTACACATTTAGCCCAGTTACAGTTTTATTATAGTATATAGAAATATAGAATATAGATAGATAGAAGATAGATATTTGCATTATTGTTGCTTGGGTATTTCGAAAAAGTGGTTTTATTCTGGCTCAAATGTTATTATTTTATTCTTTTTAGTGGTTGTTTACAAAAGATCATTTTTAATATGAAGCCTACGTATGAAGCTATATTTTTTGGAAAATTATTTTTTCACTCATTATAAGGCATGGAATTCAGACGGCACCTTCATTCATCAAAGTGCAATACCTAATATATAATCAAATAACGATTGATTGGGTGGGTCTTGAATGCAAATTTATGGTTTAGGAAGAATACTCGTATATACCAAAACGTTCCTTTTGAATTTTTGTAGTTGTAGATTGAAAATATCAATCGAGCTATGATTTGTAGCCAAAGAGTCATTGTACTGACGACACGTTCTGATTGGGTTGAAAAAATAAGTTTTGTTAGTGTAGACCTGTATGGAGAAAATATTTTGATGGATAGCGTGTTCTGATTTTGATGTTGCAAGTAATGCATGTTGACACTTTATATGCAGGGTCTTTGGCGCAACGTTGATCTTACGAAAATGGGAGGTAGGTGGGGTCGTCTGCTACCTTCTCAGCCCCAAAGATTTGACCTAGGCCTCAAGTATTTTTTTGTTTTCGTAGTTTCTTCACTTTCATACATTTAAACCCGTTTAACGTTTTTTATGGCCAGATCTGCTTGGTTTATCAGAATCTTAATGGTTGGTTAGTCCTTATGAAATTGATAATTGTTGCAGGGCTAGAAACAAAATTATGGACGCTCAAACATAAAAATGAGTAAAAAAAAACTCAACATAGCGATGCATTTAAACAAAAAAAGTGATGGATGATTTCTGTTTTTTAAAACCGTTTCTAAAGTATGAGTTTTCTAACGGTATGTAGTGTGCTTTGATATCTTTTTCATAACCAGAGTTATCGATCAATTCAAATCTAGTATATTGTATTTAATAACATCAAGTACATAATAAAAAAAAGTTATTTTGACATTATTTAGTACAATATATTGATCAAAAAAAATACTTGGGGATTAGGTCAAATCTTTGGGGCTGAGTAGGTAGCAGACTACCTTCTATTTTCATAATTATGTTAAAGGTTGCGCCGAACAGCCTGTATATGTTTATAAACATTTCTTAGTTCTAAAGGTATTCGGAAGTAATAGAACATTTGGAAAAAAAAACTCCGACGCAAGAAGCCTGGACTGGAACTTATCTTAGGGGCTCGAACCTTGTTTCAGAACTAGGTGCTCAATTTAAATACTATTTCATATTTTTAATGTTTTCAACTGACCTGAACTGTGCCTTTGTGAAACATGTTTGTAGGCCTATGCACACGGCGTATTTTATACGCGCCGATGACGTGCGTATACGCGCTTCTAACGAGATTCAGTTGCAGCCTTTGCATACGTTGTTGGGGCCGTAAAGATCGATAAAACATGCGTTCGTGAAACGCACGTCATCGGCGCGTATAAAGTTCGCCGTGTGCATAGTTTCTAAGCGTCTGCGGCTGAAGAATTATAGAGAGCTATTTCATATAAAACATTTAATATATATTTTTTTTTTACAAAATAAGGGAAAAATATATTTGTCCTTATTAGGTACTAGCTTTCCCACCCGCGACTTCGTCCGGCGGACTACTGTTTATCACGAAAAAAACAATATAGTTCTTCTAGGATATTAAAAACCAATGCAAAAGTAAAACACTAACAGCTCTTGATGGTTTTCGACAGACTTGTTATTTCGTTTCCACGGCAACCATTCCTAACAGTGAGTAATCAACATTTGCCAGTTTTCCCGTGGGAAATTTCAATTTTCCGGAATAAAAAGTCTGTTATGTTTTATTCCAGGGTATAAGCTATCTCCATTCCAAATTTTATCAAACAAACGTTATTAAACAAACAGGCAAGCTATCTCTTTTTTATATTGGTGTTGATTACCAACTCAACTGAATATAATGTTAGATAGTGCTTTGTGAAACATGAAACTGCAAAGTTACTGCGGCTGAAGAATTTTAGAGAACTGTCACGTATACAACTTTTAATAATGTATTCGAATGCAAAATAAGTAGCTTCATTTGTTCCTAAAGTAGCTTACATTGATACCACTTGCCCATGCAAATGGCGTTGACATTTGCATGAGCTTTCTTTTTATGATTCTATTTTCTTTATGTCCTGTAACAACTTCAATCTATATAGAACATCCGGGCTTTACCACTGTATCATCATGTAAATTCTGTGACCCCTATTACTATCGTCTCTCCATTTAGGACAAGTTAGTCCTATCTTAATTGAATCGCGCTAGCTTAGGAAAGAAGTATAACTATCTGAGTAGAAATCAGAGTAGAAATTGGTGTAACTACGGATTTGGAATGCCTGCTATTTATCAATGTAGCCTATTAAAGTTATCTATATGGTTCCCGGAAGGTCCAATCCTATTGTTTTGATAACGACGTCTGTCTGTTTATACGTTCGTGTTTCACGGGTTCGTAGCTTTAAAACTGTACTGCATCCACATGAACATATACATAACAAAAATCATGATCAATGACAATATTGTACCGGAGCTAACAGCAGTCAGTGGCATGCACCTCGAAATTGTAAAGTAGTATATTTACCTTGGACAAATTATTAAACTGATCCGTGGATATTTTTATTCCTTTTCAATCTACTATATATAGGTTTATGGCTATCTAAGTGCATGGCTGAAATTTAAATTATTGTTCCCTAATAAAAATAATACAGTAGTAAGAAGTATTGGGCTGGGCAGCTTTTGGAAAACTTCGTCAGTTCTTCTCGTCACCCAATCCACAATGCCTGAAGACAGATATCTTCAACCAATGCATCCTAACCGTAATTACTAAAGGGGCCAAAACGTGGACACTGACGGTGAGACTGGTCCACAGGCTCAAGGTCGCTCAGGAGCTATGGAAAGAGCTATGCTCGAAGATTTTCTAAGAGGTCGAATCCGAAATGAGGTGATTTGGCAGAGAACTAAGGTAAGCGACATAGCTCAGAGAATAAGCAAACTGAAGTGGAAGTGTGCTGGTTACATTTGTTGTTGAACCGATAGACGAATTGAGTAGATAAGTTCTTGAGTGGAAACTGCGAATCGGCAAATGTAGTGTAGGACGCCCTCCGGCTAGATGAAGTGACGATCTACGCAAGTTAGCTGGCAGACATTGGAAGAGAAGATCCGAATACCGGGCTCAATGGCGTGCCTTGGGTGAGGCCTATGTCCAGCTGTGGACTAATATAAACTAATAAAAAAAAACTAATATTTTCGGGACTAATTGTACACCAATTACCTAGACCCAAACTAGGGGGGTAGGATACACTGTACTATACTGTACTGTACTGTACTGTACTCGGAAACAAACATTTCTGCGTTTGATTTCGTACCTAGGGTTACTAGCCACTAGACCAACCAGCCGTCTATATGGGCTGGTATACAGGTTGTTGATTGAGGCTAACTGATTTAATCATCGATTTATCTGGACTACAAACTAGTAGATCTCAAGCATAGAGCAACGCGGCTCCGGATCGCCCGCGCAAACCCAATCTCTAGTAATCCATGCCAATATATAAAAGTGAAACGTTGTCTGTTTGTCTGTTTGTTTGGGGAGCTTTCACGCGATAACGGCTGGACGGATTTACTTACGGACATACTTTTGCATTGGTTTTTAATATCCTAGAAGAACATAGGATGCTTTTTTCGCGATAAATTGTAGTCCGCGTGGACGAAGTTGCGGGCGGGAAAGCTAGCAGGTACATATAGCTAAAATCCACACCAATATATAAAAGTGAAACATTGTCAGTTTGTTTGTTTGGGGAGCTTTCACGCGATAACGGCTGGACGGATTTTAATGAAATTTGGAATGGAGATAGCTATACCCTAGAATAAAATATGGAATACTTTTTATTCCGGAAAATAGTAAGTTTCCACGGGAAAACTGGAGAATGTCGATTACTTGCTGTAATGAACGGTTGCAATGAAAACGAAATAATAACAATTCTGACAAAAATCATCAAGAGTTTTGGTGCCAAAAAGAATACAATACGCCGGTGATATACTTTTGCATTGGTTTTCAATATCCTAGAACAACATAGGATGCTTTTGTTGCGATAAACTATGGTAATCGTGGAAGAAAAAACGGGTGAAAGCTAGCCAGTTATAAATATTGATGTATTTCGAGGCGTTCTGAAACATATCTCGATATATTTTTTACACATGTACAGTTATTCAAATAAAAGGGAAAGAAATAATGTAGTCAAAACAGTATGTATTGGCTGCATTTTAAGATTTTACGTCACACAACACCCTTGAAACTGAGTACGCACATGAGGTCGTCCACCATAGAAAAATAAGTTAAATAAACGCTTTTCATAAAATATGTTGCTATAAAAATAAAAAGGTTTTAAGCAGTAGCCATGTCATAGTGAAACTTAGAATTGGCTATCATAATTAAATGTGTATACAACTTTTTTTTTTTTTTTTTTTTGTGTCTATGCTGTTAACCGTTGAAAAGTTCCTTTATCGCGAGCTAAACCTGGAGTCTCTTCGGGTCATACTTACCATATAAATGCATTATCGTCGTAACTGAACCAACATGCAATAATTCAACTCCGTATGAGAAAGTGGTTCTAATTCAGCTTGCGAAATTTGACCTAAACATACATACATACATACAAATATTGTAATAAGTTAAATAAAATCTTTTAAATTTTAAAAACAACTTATATGTGGAGTGCATCAGCTGTGAAAGTGCTTATGAAAATATCGTTATATTCAAATATTTTCTTAAATTGGGATAAGATTAGATATGAACTCAAGTGAAACGAAAAATAAATAAAACAGAGGTGCTTAATTGCAGTGTTGCAAGGTTACAATAAAAAAAGGAAATCAGCAAACATCGATTTGCACTGGTAACGTATTGTATTTTTAACCCCCGCACTTCAACGACAGGGGTGTTCTAAGTTTAGGGGGTACCACTGTATCAGTGTATCACTGTGTGTATCCGTGTCTCTGTCGGTGGCATCGTAGTTGCCAAACAAATGGACTGATTTTGATGCATTTTTTCTGTTTGAAAGCTGATGTAATCGAGATGGTAGCTATAATAGTGGACAGGGGGGAGGGGCGGGGCGAGGGCGTGAGTATCGGAGCTCCTAAATGAATGGACCGATTTTGATGCGGTTTTATATTTGAAAGCTGATGTGAACGAGATAGTTCTTAGCTATAATAGGGAGGGGTAAAGAAGGGGTGAGGATCGTAGCCCCCAAAAAAATGGACCCATTTTGATACGATTTATTATGTTTGAAAGCTGATGTGATCGAGATGGTTCTTAGCTATATTGGGAGGGGAGAGTGTCAGGGGCTACATACATTTTTAATTTGAGTCTATTTCTCAAAAATTCATAGATCTGAGCTAAAGGGGGGATAAGATACGGCATGTTTTAAATTCAGGAATACAAAAACTGGACGAGATATAACAACAGGAAAACACACCCCCATTTATACATTCGCACCGACGTGCTTCATTTGTATCAACAACAAAGAGAGACATACCCAGACTGTAGCGCGTATGACAGTCAATGCTAACACATGCTACACAAATGTCACTCTAATTATTACTAAGGCCGACGAAGGCCAATTGTGTGCGTTGCATTTCATTTATGTGGTACACGTTCCATGAGCTGGTACCTAATCTTTATACTTTTAATTAGATCTATCCAAATTATCCTCGTATAGGATAAGTTTCAATAATATGTAGAAAAATGTAAGCGAACAAAACGGTGTGATTTTTAGTTCTTCGAGCATGTTTTTAATTTTATTACATATATTTTATCGTTTATCTATACTATTTTAGATTATTTACATCATCATTATCATCATCATCATCATTGCAGCACATAAACCTCCCTAAAGAACGCCACAGTAACTCACTGTTTTCATCAAGTAGCTCGTCACTACTCTCATTAGGGCGTCGGACTACTGCTTCTACCTCTCCCAAAGCACGCCATTGATCCAGATCTTTGTATCTCCAACTGATGACGCCTTGCGAATACCGTAGTGCCACCTAGCTGGAGGATACCGAGTCACAATCTCGACTCAAGAACACGTCGTCTACTCGAATGGTTATCGGTCCTTTAGCAAATAAGAACAGCCCACTGCCATTTCGACTTGATAATCCTACGAGCTATGTCAATTACTTTGGTTCTGTGTTGGATTACATTTGATATAAGATCTTTCAAAGAAAAAGATATTTATGCAAAATACCCATATTGTTTTAAATCGTAATAAAATATTTTATATTAGATCCTCCTTCGTGGTCGTTTTTGCATTGAACACAATTTTTCTGATCGTTTATTCGAACAAATCGATTTTCCGATCACCCATGTTCCCCAATGAAGTCTTCTTACATCTGTAAACGTACGTCAAATGTATATCTAAAGTAGTATAAACCTAACTACAATGGTATTGAAACTGGTCGTAAGTTTGATACGCAGTAGTATTTATGGTTCCTATAACCTTTGAAACAATAAAAGACTGTTTTTTGTTCCCAAATTCTCATTCCCCATTTTATGACTCGGCTTTGATATTAGGCTTAACCGAGCTCGTCAACAAGCTCCCATATACGATCACGTAAAAATTCAATCAATCCTAAATGGACCTTCAGCCCGTTCTACTATAAAAATCAGTAGTAAATGAGATGAGTCTGTTACTGGAACCTCACTTGGACTAAGTAGGTATTCTTATAATAAACTATAGCGTCAGAACCAAGTATGTATTTTTCCCTAATAGGGAAAAATTATTAACGAATATTTTTAACGTTGAAATTGTATTTTTCCCTAATAGGGAAAAATATAATTTCAACGTTAACAATATTCGGTTTTCTTAGCAAAAAAAAAGAATTTTAATTTTTATGCAACTTGAAGTCGGTTTAATTATTTTTAAATTAGTTTTTATTTCTTACTATTAAGTTTCGTTAAAGTAGGCTAAGAAAATGTAGTACTTATTTCGATCGCTAAGAAAAATGCTAAACTAGAAACAGTTAACAGTTCATATCTTTTAAACTACTGAACCGATTTTGAAGAAACTTTAACTATTCCCTAAGTTGAAATATACGGAAAATATAACAATAGATCCCACATCTAGGAAGTTACTGAGGTTTTTGTTAGCGACCCGCTTACCGACGCGCTTTTGTTGCGGCCTAGTGTATGTATATGGTTTGTACTCAAACAATAGATTTCTCATCAAGTATAAATCACTAAACTATTATGCCATAAAGATAAAATAAAATATACTATGTATTATTAAATATCTAGCTGATGCCCGCGGCTTTGCATGCGTGGTAATTTCTCTAGGTTAAAAGTACTATATTATGTGCTATTCCAGGACTTAAAATAACAATATACCAACATTATATCAAAATTCCTTCAAAGTAATTTTTATCGATTGCTCGGCTTCTTCTCATCGGATTGAGATACCAAGTACCCTAGTTTTTAAGTCAAACCCTAAGCTATCCAACAGTGAAAACAGTGCATTGCAATCAATCTAGTAGGTTTTGCGTGATGCGCGAACAAACATACAGATAGACAAACATATTAACAGACAGACACGAATTTAAAAAATGTTATATTCTTATTCAGTAGCTAATTTTAAGTACCCTAGACCTTTTCTTTTAATTATCTTCTTTGTACAGACTATTTCGTTCTTATTGCTTTATTACAAGTAATAGATATAGATGTGATAAAAGCCAGCAGGCGTCTTAGTACTAATGCTTCGGGAATACTTTTTTTTTTCTATTTGACAAATCCAGCGCGAATTGCGAGCGAAGCGTCTTCGTTTCAGCTTGGGCGAAAATGCTTTCGTATGTCATTACGCGCGCTGTCTGGATCTCCGACTGTTCTCCTCTACAGGTTGAATTTCTCAACCGATCTAGACGGAACTTGGTATATACGTTGAACGGACTTTTAGTTTTTTTTTACCTTTCAAGGATTTTTGATTGGGGGATCCAATTTCAATGGGTTTTGTTTTCATTTGAAAGGTAGTAACTTTATGTTGATCTGATAAAATAATTTTGAAGATCTGTTAAGGTCCTTAACAGATCTTCAAAATTATTTTATGAGATGATGAGATGATTTGGCGTGATGAGCAGAAAAGCTCCTCAAAATACAGTAAATTGCTCACTTTTAGGGTTCTTCCAGTGGAATCAGCCCTTTTGATGGAACACCTTGGTTATTAATGTTAATTTTACATTAAGGTTACTAGATGGCTACTGTGCACCGCTAGATTATTTGCAAAAAGGTTTGTGCTCGCGTGGGTTAAAGAATGAAAAAAAAAGAGAGAATTCATTAATTTTTCTTGAATTACCAACAGCTTATATAATAACATTAAAATATCAACACAGTTTAGTACAAAAAGTGACCAGAATATCTATTTGAAATCCAGCATAATTTCAAAAATGTCGTCTAAATTTTAGGTCAAGTTTTATTTGGTTTTTATTTATTCTACTAAGGTTATTGGTACTGATTGGGTGTTTAAACATAGAGGAGAAATATCTCTTAAAAGAATAAAACACTGAGATTGGGTAAGGAATGCGGGATTCAATTTTCAGGAGGGGCCGCGTGTATCGGGCGTCCGGGGATTCGGCAACAGGAGGGGCCGCGTGTATAGCTGCGTTATTGTACAGTGCAAGCAAAACTTTACATACAGAAAGAGAAAGAGTATTCGTAACTATCTACTTCATTTATAAGGTACGTGATAAGGTGAACAGACTAGGGCCAAAAAATCCATATCGCTCGATATCTTAAGATATTGTAAGATGAAAATATATATTATCTTCGCCGTTTGTGATGGTTCATATAAATTGTATCGCGAGCGATATTTTAGCTTAACATGAAATATTATAGCATCTTCGTGGTATGTGACGCCATTTATTCTTATCTAATTTTGATTCATGGACCAGCGGAGCATGATGTATGAAGCATTTTTATCGATCCATGGACCTAAGCCAAGCAAGCTTGCAAGAAAAAAACGATCTAGTCTAAGCAATAAAAAAACATGAGCCTCTTTATCTATACGTGCATGTCTTGGTACTCAGAATATATCTACACTTCTACATCTACACTTATCTATACCAATATATAAAATTCAAACGTTGTCTGTTTGTTTATTTAATTTTGTTTGTTAGTTTGTTTGTTTGGGAAGCTTTCACGCGATAACGGCTGGACGGATTTTAATGAAATTTGGAATGGAGATGGCTTATACCCTAGAATAAAACATTGGATGCTTTTTATCCCGGAAAATTGTAATTTTCCACTGTAAATCTGGAAAATGTTGATTACTCGCTGTAAGGCACGGTCGCCATGGAAACGAAATATCAAGTATGTCAAAAAACGTCAAGAGCATTGGTGCTATACCTACTTTTGCATTGGTTTTTAATATTCTAGAAGAACACAGAATGCTTTTTTCATGATAAACAGTAGTCTGCGCGGATGAAATCGCGAGCGGGAAAGCTAGTAATATTGTAAAGAGGAAGGATTTGTTTTTTTGTATGTTTGTAATGGATAATCTCAAGAAATACTGAACTAATTATTAAAGTTCATTCACCTAGAGATAGCTACATTATCGGCGAATAACACGATTTGTTTTTTTAATATCCCTACGAAAATTGTAATATTGTAACACTCATTGTAATATTGATTCATTATCATGTCAGCCTTTAGAAGTCTACTGCTGAGCACTGATGAGCACTTCAATTCATCATCATGATTATGTCAGCCTTTAGAAGTCCACTGCTTAGCACAGCTGAGCACTTCGATTCATCATCATCATCATCATGTCAGCCTTTAGAAGTCCACTGCTGAGCACTGCTGATATATTGTTTATATTTACTTGTTTACCGCTTATGAAATTATCATACTTTGTAAAACATATTTGCCTAGATTTTGGCGGTAAAATCTGCTCAAACTAAAAACTTGGTCCAATTTTGACAAGGTAGGTATCATCTAAAATAATACGTATAATGCGTACACAAAATTTCGTGACTGTGCTGTTGAATATTGAACAGTTTCTTTATCTGGAGCTTATCCTGGATGTCGATTCAGGTCATGCTTACTATAAAAATGCATTGCTATTGGAACTGAACCAACATGCAAAAATTCAACTCCGTAGGATAACAAGAAGTGGTTGTAATTCACCTTTCAAGATTTGACCTAAACAAACATATATACAGACATACGTACAGACATACAAAAATACATTGCAAGTTAAGTACAAGATTTTAAAATCAACCATCGCGTCATCGCGTCATGTCCTGTCTCAAGTCAGCTCCTCGACAGCTCAGAATTGGTGGCGGGGTGAGGCACCTCTGATTGGGTGGGGGGATTCTATACGTAGTATTATTAGGTATTCTGTGGCACTGTACAGCTCTTCCGATACAAACCTACGAGAATAGTCATCAGTGTCATCACTGACAGAAATACATCCAGTATTTATGTCAGTGATAAAATTAAATTAAATCCTTCTCTCATTGATTCTATTAATTTGTTTAATAGGGTCAATGCATTCTCTAGATCCCGTGAACTGGATATTTTATTTTAAACCAAAGTGTCTTGAATGAGATTGAGCATGTATTCAATTTGTGACTTGTAGGTATATTTATGTTGTTTTACTAATAAATCTATATATACACATTGGAGTTTGCGAAGACAGCATGGAATTGACTGTATGTAATAATGAATTAATTTATTTCAAAATTATGCAACTCAGCAAATATTAGCAAAATCCTACAAGCTGTAGGGTTTACAACGAATATGACTGTGCCGTACTTACATAAAGTTCTATATAGTTGATTTATGGACGCCTATAATTTTGCGTACAGTTCGTTCTTGATAGGGGTCGGCGGAGGTTGAATTTTCCTTACAAATGTAATACCAAAATCAGTTTAAGGTAATTGGAGCATATTTCCACAGTGTTATGATATAATGCGGATTCAAATAGTGTTTATCTAGGTTCTCAACTGTATTTTAATTTTTAAATACATATCTGAACCGAATAGTAAGCAAATTTTATGTTTGTAGTGATAATACTCGTATGCAAAATGGAATCCTTATTCGCTTATATTTTGTTTCAGGTAAGTATTTTAAAAACAAAATACAGTTGGGAACCTAGTAATAGAATGAACATTACCTTAATCCGAATAATATGATATTATCGACATTTTGGAAATACGATTCATATACAAATGATTTTGGTATTACGTTTTTATCGAAAACTCATCCTCCACCGGACGCAAATTGTCTAAAATTGCATCAAGTGTTACATATATTATTCTAGTGTTTTCATGGCAAAATACATAATTTGTTTAAACATCTGTTAAGTTATAGATATGAGTAATTACAACAAAATACACAACTCTCCCACCCTTTCCACACACCGCTTTCCCTCTCTCCCCTTTGAAAAGAGTGGCTTTTTACAGATTTGTTTAGTTTTCTGTTAAATTATCTACACATATTTTCAAAAATCATTTTGATGTAAGTTACAGTTTAAAAGCTATGGTGCGTCAAAGTTGATAAAAAAAAACAGAGCAGAAAAATAATATGTTAGAAAATGAAACACAAAGACGTTAATTAAATTTAGCCAAAAAATACGTTTAATTACTAATTTAACATTCTAATTTAAACACAATGTCCTCTTTTTATACGATTTATACTAGCTTCACGTGTATGTTTGTATGTTTGTAACCGACTCCTTTGGACGCTATTATGACCCACTTTAAACGGTCAGATTTCATTCAAGTTTTGCACACATCTCAAAGACCGATCTCAATGCAAAAATTCAAAGAAAAAAAAAAGAAAAAACAAACTAAAAAGTAGAAAATAAATAATAGTTTAAAAAAACTAAAAACACGCTTTATTTAGAAAACCAAACTAAAAATTAAAAAAATAAATTTTAATAGTGTAAATAAGCAAAAAAAAGTTTTATTTAAAAAAAGCGTGGGGTGCTTCTCATATCTGTTAATGAAATATTTATAACTATTAGCCCATGTACCCCACGATTTTTTTGAAATAAATATTTTTTTTCTTATTTACACTATTAATTATTTTTTTTTATTTTTTAGTTTGGTTTTCTATATAGAGCGTGTTTTTTAGTTTTTTTAAACTATTATTTATTCTATACTATCTTTGTTCAAACAACTAATGCCGTGACAACTTCTACATATGGCAGAGCATCGCAATCCAGCTTTACAACATCCACATGTTTTATCACAGCCTTTTTTGTTGCTACATGACACTTTATTATTGACTCTGGAGCCACTGACTTGGTTGTATATATGAATGACAAAAAGTTATTTTTTCTTTTTCCAACCCCAGTTTCTTGGACTCAACATATTTCCTCGCCATAATTGAACTTGATGAAAAGTACGCATTGAGTGTTGGGAGCTGCGGCTGAAGAAGGTGGTAACTTGGATAAAATTACAGCATACAATAGTCTTTAAACCAATGTATTTATTGAAATGAATATAACGTAAGTCGTTCAGGCTATTTTCGTTTTCGTTAGTCCTATAAAACTTATGGATAAACTCACCTTCTTTTTTTACTAGCTCGTAAGTGGCATCCACATTGTTAAAAACGTTTATAGTTCTTTGCAAGTCGATTTGCTTAAAAAGCTGACACGGCAGAACTTTTACCCTGCCATATAAAGCCCATATCGTATCACATCCTCTGATAGCATGAAGAAATAGAATCGATTCTCTGCAGTTTTTTACAAAATCTGTATATATCTGTATATTCTGTGTTCTTCTAGAATATTAAAAACCAATGTAAAAGTTGGTATAGCACCAATGGTATTGATGTTTTTTTGACAGACTTGTTATTTCGTTACTATGGCAACCGTTCCTTTTAGTGAGTAATCAACACTTTCCTGTATTCCCATGGAAACTTACAATTTTCCAGGATAAAAAGTTTGTTCCATTCCAGGGTATAAGCTATCTCCATTCCAAATTTCATCAAAATCTGTCCAGCCGTTATCGCGTGAAAGCTCTCCAAACAAACAAACAAATAAACAGACAACGTTTCACTTTTATATACAAAATCATGGTTTCTTCATAAGGATGCGTTTACCTCGTGGGTACATTTGGCAAACCTCCGCGCGAGCATGTTACATCTGATGGACAGGCTCCTTCTTTCCCGCTCCATCCATGTCATCCGACAAATCTTCGGTCATAATGTGACCTAGATACTTGAACTGTCCTACAACCCTTATTGGCGAACCGAACAAACAGACATCGGGCACTCTCTCCGGATCCTTACCTGCACGAAATACGAGCATTTCTGTTTTTCCAATATTGTACTTTAGCTCATGCTGTTTAGCATATAACATTGTTCATATACTGCCAATAGTTTCCTAAGTCCATTAATCGAGGGATTGAGAAGCACCATATCATCAGCATAGCTGAGGTTATTAACACAAACTTCACCAATATGGCATCCGATTCTGGTGCTTCTCAGCTCCTTGATCAAATCATTTACATAAACATTAAACAGGTCCGGAGAAGTTAGTCCCCCCTGGCGTACCCCGCAGTCTAGTCTGTAATCACTGGATGTTGTGTCACCCCATCTCACTGCATTTGTTTGGTTTCCGTACCAGTACTTAAACACGTTCACCACTTCATCCGAGACTTGAGTCCGGGACAGTTTGTTCCAAAGAATATCATGATTCACCAAATCAAACGCCCGACTCAAGTCCAGAAAATAGGCATAAACTGATGTTTCACGTGTAAGATAAGCAGAGTCCGTTGAAAGTCCGGGACGGAAACCAAACTGAGCATCGTCGATACGTATATTGTTCACCAATAATGGCTGTAAAAGCCGTTCAAATATCTTACCTATTACGGTCCTCAAAGAGATACGTCTGTAATTAGCTGCACTACTCAAATTACCGGTCTTATTTTTAACAATAGGTACAACAATAGTTTTCATCAAATTATCCGGCAGGAAAGAGTACATTAGACATAAGTTAAATAAATTACATAATTTATATATAATTAAATCCCCGTCGTGTCCTGACGAGCTTTCATCACATCTTTCGAGCTAAATGTGAGTTAAGAATTCAAGACACAAATCCGGGAAGTGACGTTCGCACTCTCTTGGAAATCTGATTGAACCCTGAACCCTGTTTATTCGAGAGTATATTGAATTTAGGCGATATTTTTTTAACGTTAAAAAGTGTTCATCTCCCTGACACATAAAATGCTCACTTAAACAAATAACAGACGCTGATAAATAAAGTTCATCAACTTCAGTCTGAGCTACTTCCAGTTCTTGAGTTTTGTTTAACACACCAGCAATGTTTTGGTGAAATACAATGAATCTCAAGGATTTTGGTTTCGGCTCGAAAAAATGTTGATGTTTCATTTGTGTTTAGGGAATTAGATGTGAAGATATCCTCCATTGTCACTTTTATTATTGAAAAATAATCTGAAATAAAACGTTTGCTTGGCTGAGCATTAAATGAAGTCTCGTCCATGTTACAATTTTTGTTTGCCTACTTCTGAAAATAATAGGGTATTGTACCTTTTATTGAATGGTTAACAACAAAGTCTTTATTCTGTCCCAATTTAGCTGAGTTCTCGTTGAACATAGTCAGAGTAAATGGTTAAATTGCCCTTTTTTTAGTTAATTTCAGGCACGTATTGCTATACTCAACAATATTAACATTGTGTATTATTTTATGTACAATGCCGCGCAACTTGGAGCTAGTATTAACAAAAACGCAATTATCGTAATTGTTAGTGAGAAGCCTGATACGATTATTTAGTTTGTTTTCATTAATAAATGCATTGCGGATGACGTTAACTACTTAAACATTACAATCTGATCGAAAGTTGAGAGCTAAGTTCCGATTACATTTCATGAGGATTTGGGTCATAATGTCATAACGACCCAAATCCTCATGAAATGTAGACATTATTACACATTACTATTATAATGTATTATGCCGTACGATGTCTGACTTCTTTTTATGTATGTATGTATTCCATTAGATACATAGATAACTCTTTATTGAACACCACATAAATAAAAATATTACAACTGGAAAACAAAATTAATATTAAAGTGACACATTATTCTTATCGCACATAGCGATCTCTTCTAGACAACTGTGCACGAAAAATAATAACGGAGGTAATAGGGGGTGATGGTTTTCAGGCAATCAATAAATGCATATCACATAAATACTCGTAAGCACTTAAAAATTACAAAATAATAATGAATAATGATTTATTTGTTCCACCATAAGTTTTAAATGCCTGAACAGATTTGGATGTATGGGGTATTGTTACATCATCCCGAGTGGGTTATAAAAATATAAAAAAAAACGTTCTAAGCTAGGGAAATTGTGTTTTTTCTTTTACACACTTTAATGATGTTCTTGTTCAAGGTTTGTTTTTTATGTATGAAACAAACAAACAGCAAAACAAAGCGAGCAATGCCGTTTTATATTTGTATAGTATAGATACAGTACACTTTGTGGAACTTTAATTTAATGTTAATAATACCTCATGTTGTGTAAACAATGATCAAGCGTGAAACAAAAACTGAAGGTCGTAAAAACATGTTCAGTGTTTACCGGTACAGACTTATAAAACACATTGAAACATAATTTACATCAGTGTAGTAATGCATTATACCTAAGCATATTGCAGAAACTTAGCTTTTTGGTAAACATGCATATTATATACTTAAAACGAAAGTATAAGTTTGTTACATCTCAACTTTTTCAAAATAGCTATCCGTTATGTAATACAGTGAATTCTGCAATTCGGATAAGACATCATAATTTATGCAATGAAAGTTAGTTCAGCCGTGATACAATCCGGCTTAAGGTATTTTTAAAACGGCTCCGTTTTTAAATGGCTAGCCGTTGTCTTACAGTGAATTCTAAAATTCCACTACTACATAAGATACTTTATGCTTTAGAATAATACCATATAGAATACTTTTCATCATAGTCCACGTGGGTGAAACTGCGGGGTGGAAAAAAAACACCAATAAAAAAAAATAACTTTAACTGATTGATTGAGGCTTAAGTTTGAGGTCACATAGATTACTAAAGATTTTATTTATGTATTCCAGACAACCTTGTAAGAAATTAAGTCACTGATGTATACAATAATGTCCCATTATATTGCACGTTAAAGAAAAAAACATGTTAATGATCAGTTCCAGCGTACCAGTGAATGACCGACGTGGAACAATTGTTTTACAAGTCAAGTTAGTTTTCAATACCTTGTCCTTTCATTGTGTTGTAAATAGGAAAATAAAAACAGGGCATTGTTTAACCCAAACATGTTTTTCTTTTGAGTTCAAATACCACAGGAACACTAGGCAGTGTTTAAAAAAGTGAAGAATCATCATTATGGGCCATTAAATTCAATGGTGATAATTATTTTAATATGAATAGGTGTCAAAATGTACTATGTTGCGGAGAAGAAGTACCGTGCATACTTTATTTTATTTTGAACTAGCTGCGCCCTGCGGTCTCGCCCGCATGAGGGATGATGATGATGAAAAGCATCGTGTTATTCCAGGGTATATGTTATCCAAATTTCACCAAAATCTGTTCCGCCGTTTGAGAGTGAAGTATGATGATGATGAATATGATGAAAAGTATTCTGTGTTATTCCAAGGTATAAGCTATCTCCATTCCAATTTTTATCAAAATCCGTTTAGCTGTTTGAGAGTGAAGCATGATGTTTTTTTTTTTTATGAAAACTATCCTACTTATTATTCCAGGGTATAATCTATCTCAATTCCAAATTTCATCAAAATCCGTTTGAGACGTTTGAGAGTGAATTATGATGATGATGATGATGACGATGAAAAGTATCTTAATATATTTTATTCCATGGAATAACCTATCTCCGTTCCAAATTTCATCAAAATCAGTTCAACCGTTTGAAAGTGAATTATGATGATGATGTTAATGCAAAGTACTATATGTGTTATTACAGGGTATAATCTGTCTCCATTCCAAATTTCATCAAAAGCCGTTCAGTAGTTTGAGAGTGAAGTATGATGATGATGATGAAAAGTTTTCTATGTTTTATTGCAACGTATAAGCTATCTCCATTATAAATTTTATCAAAATCCGTCCAGCCATTATCACGCTAAAACTCCCCAAACAAACAGAAAACGTTTTACTTCTTTTATATATTGGTATGGATATGAATTTGGATGGTATTTTATTTTGTAAATGTACTATGTTGCGGGGAAGAAATACGCAGAATACGGTCCAAATTCCTAATAATATGGTCTAGTTTATGATAACACTAGCTTGGCTTTGCCCTCGTGATCATTTATCCGGTTTAAAAGTAACCTATGTGTTATTCCAGGACCAAAAGTACCTATAAGTATAAACATTAGAAGCGGGATATTTACCATGGATACTATTTGTATTGAGTTTCCGATATTTCGGCATTTGCAAGCGCCATGAGCACGGATAACTG
Organism: Alsophila aescularia; assembly: GCA_946251855.1. Taxonomy (NCBI): domain Eukaryota; kingdom Metazoa; phylum Arthropoda; class Insecta; order Lepidoptera; family Geometridae; genus Alsophila; species Alsophila aescularia. The sequence continues at coordinate 51,894,462 of OX276377.1, read as the reverse complement.
AAGTAACTGCAGGTGGATTACTTTTTACGAGCTGACAAAATGGCTACCCTCTTTCTCACTCTTTTATTAAGCCCGGCACCAAGTACCATTATTCACACTTTTATTAGTAACTCGATCTTGACACACAACACACAGTATCACCTCGCGTATTTGGGACGACATTTTTTCGGTTTTCACATAGACGTACCACTGGATTCCTGAAACTCTACAGTTTAAGCTCGACAGCCCACCCTCACGACTGAAGTTTTAGAATTTGGTAATTTAAATCGCTTCTATAACCAATCTTGGTATGTAGTGGCGTTCAGTAGATAGTATCTAAGGGTTATGTATCTCTATGTAGTGGTTTGTCCACAACTACAAAAGATGTTGAGCGATGGCCGACTTCTGTATATCGTTGTTGCTCTTGACTGCCCTAATTTGCTCCTTGCGGCATGAAACAGGCCGTTTAGTCAGGTCGCTGCGCGATGTTACCTTTCGGTATGGAAAACTGGGGAAATGAAGATGTGGAGGAAGGTTTCAGGAAAAGAGATACAAGAGTGATGCTACATAAAAACTGACCATCACCTCATTCGCTTTAACCTGGTTAAGCTGCGTAATTTCAGTCCCATCCTGTGCCCCCTCCGGTGTTTGCAAAATAATGGCAACATGCTTTGTCAATTCTTATGTCGGTGAGATTGGTTCGCAAATCGACTTTTGTTTTTTAACCTTAGGCAGGCCATAGTTTCGGAGGTCGAAGGTTTCTAGGACGAAGAAAGTTCTTTACTACATCTTCATCGATTGCACGCTGACATTCTTTGACCAGTTTCAGAGTGCTTCTGTTCATCCTAGTCGTCGGATTGAATTTTACCTTTTTGTACGTATTGTTTATCTTCTAGTGATTGTGACCATGTAAGTTTTAAAAGTATCTATAAAGTGTACAAAATACAAAATTTCCTACAGCCGTCAGATATTTTTGTATCGATTGCTCGGCTTTTTACATAGTACATTAGTTATTAAGGTCAAAACTAAAGCTGTCTAACAATGAAAACCGCATCGTAATCTGTCTAGTAGTTTTTTTTCGAAATGCTCGAACAGATAGACCAGACCGACACCATTTTTTTTTATTGTATCCTAACTCAGTAGCTTGTTTTACGTACCCTATGCCATTATGCCATTTTTTTGACTCAATCCCACTAACTAGTACAACAATACAGTACAAAAACAGAATAATACAATAAAAATAAATAAAAAACATAGGTCTAAGCATAGACCTATGTTTTTTTTATAAATTTTTAAGCCGACTAATGTGTAAGCACTTACCTTGCACAGACCTCATATTTTTTATGATTTCCTTCTTTTTTGTATTACACGATTTAGAAACGGTTAAATTTTCTTTAATTCGTTTTTATTTGGTACTTTTTGATCGCTAAGAAAAAATAGATCCTGGAAACAGTTAACAGTCCGTATTTTTTAAACTACTGAACATATTTTGATGAAATTTAACTGTTGAATAAGTTAAAAGATATTGACACTATTACAAAAATAATTATTGCAATCAGAATTGTCCGAGAAATACATGGACAAACATACATACATTCGCGAAATGTGTTGTGTTCAGATACTCATACAGACAAATATATATATAAATATAAAGCATTTTTGACAATATTACATACATACATAAGTACCTAAAAACATGAAATTTGGTACATAGGTGCCTATGTTTAGTCACCCATATACATATATGAATATTACGCATTTTCAACAATATAACATACATACGCATCGACATGAGAACCTTCCTTTTTTTGAAGTCGGTTGGTAAAAATAATGAACGCCAGAATACAAAATATAAATATGGAAAAAATCACGGTCTTATCCCTAAAGAGCAATATTTTCGAGACAACCTTAGGATTTGAGGGATAACAGAGATAAACAAATTCATTGTAGTCTCTTATTGAGAATACCAACAGCGTAGTTCTGGAATACGAGCCTAAATTTAGTTTAGTTTTGCTGATACCTCAAATCATTGATGTATATGTTACTATCGTGAAGTCTGAGCATAACGAAAATTGAAAGCTGTCAAATAACTTGACATCTTGAGGTTCAAGGGCATTTGGATCCATCTCATTTCAATTAGTTTCCTGGTTCTGATTTCATTACGGTTCTCATTTTTCGATTTTGACTTTCATTTTATGACTAAAACATTAATTTGAAATTCGTAGCTAGTTGTTAGTTTCGAAATTAATAGCACAGGCACATGGCTGACACATCGTTTCCCACTTAGTATTTATTACACTACCTTAATATGCAACTAAGTTAGTTTTCAGGCCCGTAAAAATGATGGCCCTGCTGAAAATGATGATTTTAGGTAATTACTTGCGAGTTTTCACGAATAAACTAATATCGGTGTTGACATTAATTCAATTAAAATTAATGTCATTTTATGACAGGAAATGTCATTGAACTTGCTTAAGTACGATCTTTATCGTCTATCTAGCCCAAATCTTTTACACTCACCCACATGAGGTTGTTTATTATACAGGTGCAAGGTTTTGCTATTTTTTAGAAGGTCGTTGTGCGAATTATAAAATTTTAGTGACACAAAATCGAAAAAAGATGAGTTATAGGTGATTTTCTTTTTGCTGAGTAAAGCCCTTTTCATATGTGCTCTACTGCGGTATTTTTATATTATTAACACAATCACAATTAGTTACATAAGTTTTTTAAATGACCAAATGTCCATTAATACCTGTCTATAAAAACCTGTTTCAAAATAAATTGTAATAAAGTACTATATTAAACAAATGAATATTGTATATCATGGACCAATACAGATTGTTTTATAAGTAAGCGTCATACCTAACATAATTTAAGTACATGTGCTTCTTAACGACTTCAACAAGACATAAGTTCAAAAACTAAAACCCGACTACGGTCGAGTAAAAAATAGCCTATGAAAATCTATACCTGAATCTATGTCTGTTAAACTCATTACTTTTCCCTTGATTTGCTGTAGTCGGGTAAAATGACGACATTATTTAAAAACTTAATAATATTTATTGACACATATCATCCTCACCACTGCAATAGAAAAAAAACAGTTTTTTTAAGTTTTACGGTTTTATATGTACTAAAAGCTAAAAAGTAAAATAAAATCGTGTGCTAGTCTAATTTCTATTACTCAGGGTACGCCACGCTCCATGTTTTACATATAATATTGTACATATAAAACCGTACAAAAAGGTAAAAAAAAAAATTTTTTTAACAAATTTTATTTTCATGTTTTAAGTTTTTTATTTAATTATTTCTAAAGTGTACTTACTGTGTTCTACTTGTCAAGTCCTTTCATTTGATACACATATTGAGGGTATTGAAAAAAGACATCTGACATTTTGTGTTGGCGGCCATCTTGGATTTAGAATTTTCAAAGCGTATATTCTACTAGTTAAGTTCTTTCATTTGGTACCCATATTAAGGGGATAAAAACTAAAAAAGTTATCCCACGTTTTGTGTTGGTGGCCATCTTGAATTTGGAATTTTCATGGTGTACTGTATTTTACTAGATAAGCCATTTCATTTGATACCCATACTGAGGGGTTTGATAAGTAAATGTAATCCGCCATTTTGTGGCGGATAGGCGCTATCTTGAGAAGTGTTGAAGAGCTGTGACGACAAAAAAAAAACAAAAAAAAAGAATTTCGCGTCACAAGCGAAACGTTGCACCTTGCTAGAAACAGATGTTTAAAAATACACTCGTGAGCCCAGTAACAAATCCGGATGACGTTAAAGTCTAGTAGCAATCTTATTATTCGTGTGTTTTGACTCACAACTCTAGTTTTGCACTAATGATTTAACAAGACTGACAAGGCATTCATTTAATAAGTCCCTTATTTTTCCATTAAAGTAGTAATACTGTCCAGAATTGTTAACTGCTAAGTCCTGCAACATAGCACTGCGTTTGTTAACTTAATAAACTTGGAAAAGCTTACAATACTCCCCTGAAATTAGAGGGAGTTAAGGTGGAAGCTTTGTTTCACTCCCACTTTTACATAACCGAACCAATAGAACCATTAGAGTTGTGGTCGCCTTGAAAGAGTTTCCAGGTTTTGTTGAATATGATAATGGTGCTAAAGGGAAGCAGCTTGTTTTCTTTCTCTCCGATATTACCCTTTTAATATAATCTATCCAAAAAAAAGGCTCAGAGCACGTCCACATTGTGGAGCATCTCTCTCCTACAAAAGGGAGCAGTATTCTGAACAGCCCAAGAAAGTCTAAGTAAGTATTTTCTATGACTTATTTGGGCTATTTTAAATAAACAAGTTAACAATTTTTATAAATCAAAATTCTGTATATTTTTTTACAACTGGTAGGGACATATATTTGAAAATACACCAAAGATACAGATAACTTAATTTAATAATAAAAATGTACTCGTATATAAACCTTAAGAAAGTTATAATTTGAAAACTATTTGTAACTATACTACCTAAGATTGCATTACAACTCATTCCTTTTAAATTACTTCATGAATTTATACTGAGCGTAGCATTTACTCATTTCTACGTAAATGAACTAATCCAATAATTTCCTAAAGAAAAAAGGAGACAAAAAACAATTAACAAAACACAACAAAAACTCCTTTAGTAGACTAATGAAGAAATTTGGATCATGAGTGGTGGTCACGGTAGCCGAATTGGTTAAAGGCATGTACGGAGGCACGGAAAGGTGCGGGTTCGAGACCCGTCCGTGATCAAAATTTTCCTTTAGGAAATTATTAGACATGTTCTTGCTAAGCAGGAGTTAATGCTAAAATCATTAAACATTAAATGAACTGACTTTTCAATACCAATCTTGTATTATATCTCCAAGCCGTGGGTGGGCAAAACAGTTTTTCAGGCAGTTTCAGTTGAAATTGCATTCAGTCTTACCTCAGACGCCGCGACGTTTCGTTGTGCCAACAAAGAGGCGCCGCGCGCGGGAAAAACTTATTTTCCGATACTGACTTCAAATAATTCTTGTGAATTTAATTATCTGTGAAGGTACCAGCTAAATAAATACAGCAATCAGGACAATCTGAAAATTCGAGTAATATGCAAGTAAGTTTTTTTATTTGATATATGCGAAAGTCAAATTTCGGATGCACATTTTTCTAGGATTATTGGGAACACGCATGGAAATATAAATTTTAGATTAACGCTTCATTATCATTCAATGACTATTCTTTTTCTGTAATTTTCTAATGAATCCCTGTAATTCCTGTTATCTGTAAGTATGTCAAATTTCATCCTGTAACAGAGTTATAACTACGTGTCAATTATAATAATGTAAATATGTGACGTAAATTGAAAATGTGGCTCATTTTTAATACAACGAAGCCAAAGCTAACAATACATGGTCCAATTTTCATTTGCTTTTGAACCAATTGTACAAATACAAAATGAATGTATTCAGTTATTAGTGACTCAGAATACATAATGGATTCATGGAATTAAACTTCCTATAGTTTTTTATTTGCACAGTTTTCTACATCGATTTGTTATTTGACGAAAACAATCGGCTGTCTTCAGTTTTGTTATATATTTCGTAATAAATTTACTGAAATCGAGGCAAATATTTTCATTCTGGCTAAAAATGTTACCGGCTTTACAATGTGAATATGGTTTGATTAATTATTTACATAAGGTTATAAATACAGTTTTTTAAGCAAGCCTACGTAACATAAGATGAAATAATGAATAAATAAGCAGCTTTGATGACTTCTATAATTCTTTGCTCCTCCGAGCACCGCGCATGTTAGCGCACATTATCGAGTGAGCGGTGCACGAACTTGATTAACAAATTGTACCATCTGTCAGTAAAAAACAATGCCACAAACAATGTCAACAGCCACATTCGTTATGTTTGTGTAATGTAGTAATTACCTTGCGGACATAATTCATATCTACAGGTCACATTATTAGCTAAATTAAGAAGGTACCGGAAACACACCTAAACACCAAATGCGGAGGGGGTTCTGTGCGCTCTTGGATCAAAATTTTTAAATATAACTTCGGAACTTTTGTCGTTTGTTAGACTGTGCCCGTGAAGTTCAACATGGGAACCAATTTATTAGGTAAGCTTTATCCCAGCAAAACGCCCGCAGGAAATTGAGAAAAATAGGGGCAATAAATACCCCAGGGAACAGTTAGTATATTTTATGGTGTTCTTACCGTGCGACAATATAATGTAAAAAATATGACGATATTTCAACAAAAACTTTTTAAAAATAAAAAAGAAACCCTTGTTCCTCAAAAACATTTAAATTTTGAGAATATATTTGTTGGCAACTGGTTGCCAATAAAGGAATCTCGTTCCTCTGTCGCAACGGGTTACGATCGCGGCGGAATCCAAAGATACGTGCGACTTGATATAGTGTAGCATTTTAAAGGGCAATTCCCGATAGAGGCAATCACTTCTGACACTAATAGAGGCTATCGTGCGTCTCTATATCGAGCGTGGTATCGAATCACACATAAGTATCAATTTTCAATACTCTATAGGATTTCTGATTTGGTATTGTTTACTGAAAGATCCTACACACAGTATACCATAAATAGTGGACTTGCAAGAGTTATGGCGACTTAAACTAAAATAATAAGATAAATAGTTGATAATTGTATGGTATTAAATGAAAGGCCCAGTATTCCAGTCTCACACCACATAATTATCCACCACTCTTTATTATTAAAATTAAATTCCAGTCTGAGCCATGAAACAAGTTTTAATTTAATTTAACATATGAATTCAAGACAAAATCTGTCTTCATTTTAATTCAATCATAACACAATCCATATAAGTTTGCATAAGAACAAATGTTTATAAACAGTTTTCATGTTCAACCTAATTAAACTACCTAGTTTGATTCGCACTGAAAATACTTAATTTAATTCTAAATAAGTTCATAGGATTGATTTTGTGAACTGCTAAGTTAGTTTTGAGTATAATATGTTAACTACTTTGTGCTGTATAATATGTTATCGACTTTATTTTATGTGATGCCCTACAAGCCTAGGAAACAAAAAAAAAACTTTAATCGCATTATGTTTTTTTATTTTATTTATTTAGAAGTATAGTATATAGTAGTAATTTACATAGTGTTTAACTCTTCCAGTACCGATGGAATAGAGTTACATTGTTATTCTATTGTTATAAAAATGACCGGTACTGGAGAGACTACCATATTCGCTGCACGGAATTATAAAAATCAGTGAGACATGAGGCTGTTAATCCTGAAAAGTGTTCAATTGTGCTATAAAAATGTTCCGAATTCGTATTGTACCAATTACTTCAAATCCCATTTTCTTCACGAAAACCGGTTTCCTTTTTGTAGAACTATGACCATAGTACTGAAGTATTCACAATACCGCCTGATGTTTCGTTGTTGGAGATCCGAAAAAAACAAGAACCGCACTAATTACCACAAATAATATTATGTGGATAGTTAATTTAATTTATTTAATATGATACTTTTACATCTTAGATCCATAAATCATTTGAAACACATAAAAAACACTTTATTTCGTAGTAAGTAAATAAATAGATCACGTAAGTGCAAGAGAAGGCAAAAACACCGCTATGAGATTCTCTTTACACCCCATGGCCGCACTGAATAATTGTTATTAACTTTTCTTTCAGTGCGTTTCGTGGTCTTAAGACCTCATATATATATTTTTTGGGTTGTAATTAAATTTACATCAATAATTCCCAATATTTCCAAACAGAATACTATAAGTTCATCAAAAATACTGTTTGCGCACCAAAATTTACATATCTAAATAAATTCAACTTGAAGTTTTTTAGGCACCCTTGCGCCTAAAAAACTTCATTGTTTCGTAGTAAGTGAAAATGAAAGTTAATTTTATGTGGAGTCAGTATTTTTGGTGTACATGTAGATTATTAGGTGTAAAGTAATTGATGATAGAATATTTATCTGGTTTGCGGTTAAAAATTCCTCATGTTTTTTTCAATAACCGGGCAACACAGAGACAAAATTTATTTGTCCTCTTCTTACACCTTTAAATAACTTAGTAATTCGCTCCGCAAAAGGAGAAAATGGCAGAAATTTATTACGCTCTGCGCGTTAGCTAACTATCGCAGCGAACGTGTATAACATTTCATCAGCAACATCAATCAACATAATTTATTCTCTCTGTGGAACGTATAGGTCTTCTCTTGGATGAGCGGGAAAGTCTGTTGCACATAATTTCATTTTTTCAATAATCGGCTTCATCCCTACTTTTCTCTGTAATCTCAAAGTTTCGAATATCTGTACATATTAACAAAAAACTCACCTGATACTTAGGGTTTGTTTCAGATCTCAATATAAACTGAAAACACAAAACAGTTTCCATAAATGAAACAAGACATAATTTTTAAGAAATAGCCTATGACACTCTTGCGATGAAGACGAATCGATTGATACCTCGGTTGTCAAAATTGGGCAAAGTTTTTAGTTTGAACTCATACTCCTTTTTTTGTCTTGCCGCAGTCGAGTAAAAAAATAGCCCATGACACTATACGAGAAGACTTATTGATTGACACCTCGGTTGTCAAAATCGGACCAATAGGGGCGACGACATTGACATACCCTACATATTATAAAAAAAAACATACATACATACATACATACATAGACTATTAAACTCATTACCTTTCCCTTGCTTTGCCGTACTCAGGTAAAAACTTTTCCGTCATTGTTCTTCGAAATTTTCAGCTATGGTTTGTTCTTTTCACGATGGATAATACAGTTTACAGGTACGAGTATGTGTCTATACGTTGGATGGGACTCTTACAAGTAGGTAGGTACCATTATTTATTTTGTGAATTATATACGACATATTTGCCATTTGAATGAATCACTAGAGTCAGCATGTAGTTTGTGCATCAGTTCAAAATTATTAGGTTACTTGTATTGGAATCCTAAAACTAAAAAAAATGCATACAAGAAGTGTCTGAGTATCTTCCATACTCCCAGACTGAAAATATATTATAACTCATGTACGGGCCAATGTATCTTGTACATTTTCTGAATAATATATTATGTAGTTTCAAGATAAAGAATACGTAGGTCCGTATATATTTTAAAAATACATGGTAAGCAACAAACAACGCAAGGTTAAATGAAAATTATATAAAATTACTTTGTAAGAATTAGGTATTGACCTCAACATTTAGCTAACAATAAAAGCTTGTAATTATACTATTAACAATGTTGTAGATGAATTTTCTGAGACGCGTTTTGTGTAGACTTTTTTTATGTTATTGAGACCTCAAATACCTTTTCCACCTTAAAACTGCAGTCCTTTTATGTTGTTTTATTTTAATTTCGTCCTGAGATTGCATGGAAAAGATAGCTTCAATCAATGAGACTACCCATTGTTATTCTTTTGTATGGTAGCTGCACTGCTGTTTTACTTTTTATTGGACACCATAAAAGAGTTTATCTGTATCATTATGTATGCATAAGTAACTGTAGAGTACGGATTTAATTGAGTACACAAATAAATTACGTATACTTCGCTATAGCATGACGTATCTAACAACTAGCCTTTATGTTGACTGCTGTATTATATCTATAGAGATAGCTGACAATACCTAATTAGTTACTTAAGGGGTCAGTTTGAACTAAAATGACAAGCTAATAATTATTTGACTCTTGGGAAGGAATAATAATCCGTCATCACACTGAAACGTTTCGTTAACATTTTTTCCAATCAATCAATATATTACAAACAATATTTATAAAAAAAAGAAGTTGATTATAATGATAATATTTTGTACCGAAATAGTTATCGCTTTGTTGTTTTAAACCATAATTTATGTCACTTATTTCAAACGGACAAACACAAAAAGCTTTGAGATTCTGCACTCACAGAACAGCAATATTTTAAACCCTCGAACTCAATCGAAAAGAGAGGGGTGTTATAAGTTTAAGGTGTGTATCACTGTGTGTCTGTTTGTGGCATCGTAGCTCCCAAATGAATAGACCGATTTTAATGCGTTGTTTTATACATGAAAGCTGATGGAATCGAAATGGTTCTTTGCTATAATGGGGGGAGAGGAGGTGGGTCGGGTGTTATATACATTTTTAATTTGTGCTTGTTTCGCAGAGTTTTTATTATTCTACCGTCGAGTACTTATAGGTTCTCCTTAACTACCGTGAAAGCTATTACGAAAAGGTTATAAAATGTTCGGTGCCTAGAATATAGGGTTGACACCCTATAATTTGTCAATTAAAGTTAAACAGGATTATCAAATAACATATGTATATATACGTTAAACATTACCACACCACATTAGCTCACTTTTTTTACTCAGTAAATAACTCACGAATGTAATATTTCTATAAACTAACAAATTATACAACCTACGGTAAATTTTCGTTACTTTATTTCTCAATAATAATTTTTGATTTGGCTTGCCTCAAAAGTGATAAGTTTTAAACAGTTAGGTCAGCCAAAGATTAAAGCGTAACCGCATTTTAAACATAACAATACATCTATCATTCAATTCACACACCTACAATTTTATATGTGTTTTTTTTTTGTCGGTCTAAAGTTTTTCTATCTCGGACTTGACATACCAACTTGCAAGATTAAGACAAATCGATTGACATAAGAGAATCATCAATATCGGTCCAATTGGTCTATATAGTGCCACAAAGGAACAAACATACATTGGCTGATAAACACAATATCCTCTGTTCAGTCGGGTAATAATAGTAGTTTAGTCTATCGATTGAAAAGTAATGTTTGGAAATATATAAATTATACCTAATAGACGGAGTTTTGCACACAAAAATCTCTCGAATCGATTTTTTTCAGGAATGCATTGGACGTTAGTCTATGTTATTCCAACAAGTTTTTAAAGATTATTGGTTTATAAAATTACTTTCCGAGAAAAAGGCACAAGGTTTGTATGTAAAACACTTTTACATACAAACTATTTTGTTTTATTTCTGATGTTAAAACAAACAATTTTATATACCAATTATTTTGTTTGTTATTTTTTATGTGACCAAAACAATCAATTTCATATCATTGGGATATAAAGTTGTTTGTCTTTTTTTCTTTATTTCTCGAACTAAAGTTCGCAATTTCCGGGTCCGTCAAATAAATAAACTGTTTATTCCTCTCCTCAAATAAAGTAAAATAAATTTAATAAATGATTATGAACTAGCTGAGCCCCGTGGTTTCACCCGCGTGGATTATCTTAAATGATGATGATGATTAAAAGTGGCCTTTGTGTTAATCCAAGACATACGCTATTCTGGTACCAAATTTTATCTTAATCCGTTCAGCCGTTTGAGCGTGAAGGAGTAAGAAACATACTTCAAAAGATAGACAGACAGCTACGGATAGACAGCTAATCGGTTTTAATCATAGAAAAACAAAAGAATAGAAGTAGTCTATCCGTATAGTAGTGTCTGTAGTCTGTCTGTCGACTGATATACATATTATCTTACGTACACTCATAGCACGTTAACTGCCCGTGCATAACATATAATGCATTAGCCAAAAGCAATTGAGCTGCATTTGCATGTGAGCTTTGATTTTCTACGGACGTATGAACTATGAATTGACGAAAATAAAACTCATATGTATTTTTATATTTGTATGTTTTGTTTGACGTCTAAATTAAAGAGAACAATAATCTACTAAGCTTCATTGTAACTGGTTAGGCAAACAATTTTTTTGCAAGGAAAACACTCAGTTGTTTTAATTGAACCATTTTTTTCTCTTATCATTGGTTATGGAGCCAGTTTCTTTCAGCTTTTTGTAGCAATTTGCGCAGTATTTTCGGCGAATATTTCCGATAGCTTTTGTTAAACTTGAGTTTGACATGATTTTTTCCCCATTTTCCAAACCACGTAACTTCTTTTCTTTAATTATGACCATTCTATATATTAAATTGATGACCATCTAGTATTTTCATTTTTGCTTTTTGATGTATAATATTGTATATGTAATTCACAAAAACTTAGCTGAGACGTCCGCATGCATTAAATGTAATCCACAAACATCTAGCTAAGACTTCCGTGTATTACATTTAATGCACGCTGAAATAAAAAGCTTTCAGTATAATAACACACTTTTTCACTCATAAAATCTTCCTAAGGACCTAAAATAGAACAGGTAATCATATAATACCCATGCACGTACCAGGGATGACAAGCAAAATAGCCTGGACAGTTAACGTGATAGTAACAAATGAATAGAAGTAGCCCTAAAACAGAAAGGTTGTTCACTATAATAGGTCAACTTCTCATTCTTATGACCCTTCAGTTTGACAGAACAAGACAAACGCAATCCTAGTGATGGATCGATGAATATATAATCTTTATTGCAATCCTAGTGATGGATCGATGAATATATAATCTTTACTTTGATGTGTTTCTATCAATCTGCAGGTAGGCCTCTCTTGGTGAACGCCACTGAGCCAAGCTCGGGTCCAGGGGGGGGGGTCATGGGGGTTATGACCACCCCCCCCCCCCAAGGTTTTTAATTCCATTTATTATTTTCGTACGTTATGTAATCATGCTTATTTGTTCCATTAATAGAAATATCTGGAAATTTTCGCGCCCTTATACTCACACCCTTGTTCTGTTATTGCCTGTTGAATGTTGAATGAAGGATAAAGTGCATTTTGTTTTCCTTCAGTTTTAACAAACATTTCAAGAAATGACTTAAAATTATCGTGCTAACTACGTTCGCACTTTGTAATTATTGGCTGCGTTCGCATATATCTATCTAATTTTCATCTATTGTGATACGCACGACCACAAATAGTTCAATTTGTTTTGCGCTAGCTTTACTCGCGCCTTTGTTATACATATTACCTATTTATGCAAGCTGAAGAATTCCATTAATATCTAACTTTGTCATTACCGAACATTTTCGCGCACGCTACACTTGCGTTTGTTAAATGGTATATTCTGTTTCCTCATTCGTATAATATAACGGAAATAGCTACAAATTTTCGCGCTCGCTACGCTCGCGCTTTCTTATTAATATTATATGTATTGTACACATTCTATGTGATCATCAGTTTTTTGATATATCTACACTAATAAATTTATGAGTAGCTCAAAATTTTTGCGCTCGCTTCGTTCGCACTTCCTTGGTTATTTAGCATGTTTTGCAATCATAGAAGATCGATCATAAACGTTTTTTTTTTCACATAACTACATAACACAATAAAAATATACCTAAGTGGCTCAAAATTAAAGGTAAAGATTGTGTTTGTTTAAAAACACAGGGTAAAAATTGATTATAACCAGCCTTATTTTAAAAATGAAATTTGTGAACAATATAGATACGCATTTATAAACACAACAAGAAACACCGAGGAGACATAACAATAAACTTCAGCTAAACGAACGGAACTTTGACTTTCAGACGTCAACAAGCCGATTGACGCATACAGCAATCTAGTAAAATATGATAAAGTATTTGTAGATAATAACTTTAATAGCTAGCCTATGGAATTTTAAATAAGTACGTCAAGCCGTTTAAAACATCACATTTTTAAATAATATAATATTAACATTTTTAAATAATATAATATTAACATTTTTAAATAATATAATATTAACATTTTTAAATAATATAATATTAACTCAATATTTCTTTGGAAAATTATTTTAATTTATTGTTTTTTTTTTGTGGCCTAAGCAAACATCGGAAAGAATATACGCCAACGAAAAAAGTTAGACGCACTTTAGGAAGACGTTGGCAAATTATAACCAAGGACTTTATAAAAAAAACTTCTATATCAGTTTTGATTAAAATATTGACTTCACACGAATTCCTGCAAAAATATATTTTGAAATCTATATACGAGATACGAAATGTAAATATGAAGGAACTTAAAAACAAAAACAAATGTTTTTTTTATAGCATTATAAATCAGGTTGGAGACCATAGAGAAGTAAACACTTTAATGCACTATAGTTTAAAATGCTGTATTATTCCGCTCACACCCTGTATAAACAAGAACTTTACGAGCATGAGAAGTGAGATAGTTTACAACATGTGCATCAAACTAACCATTTTATTCGACACATTTATCCGCTGGAGCCGAAACCAAAGGTAGATATTAAAGTCGACAATTCAATGCCTTGTTTCATAAAAGAGGTATACTCTTTGCTTTTCACTTTGATTGCGAGGAAGTTAAAGAGTGATATTGTTATTGTAAATATTTCTTGTTTCACGGTTATCCAGTGCATGAAAATGACTTACGTATGTTTTAGGAGAATGTATTAATATTTAATGGAGCGCGCTAGACATCCGCGCGCTGGTAGGTCGCATACCAAACGTCGTAATTTAACTTCAAACTATAGTTGAAGATGTGGGTATGCGAATTGCCAAGCTAAAGTGCAAATGGGCAGGAACTTTGGCATGAAGGGATGGAAATAAGTGGACCAAGGCAATCACCGAATGGTTTACAAGACAAGGGCTAACACCTCGAGGCAGACCACCCGCCCAATGGTCAGATGACATTGCGAGGTACGCTGGAGGTCTGTGTCCGAGGCACAGGTCTGGAAAGACTGGCATGAACGAAAGCAGGCCTGTACTCAGCAGTGGATGGATACGGGCTGATTAGATAGATATATATATATATATTATTTAAGTTCACTTCAGGACATATTTATCTTTTAATAATAATCCAAAGATTTAAATACTACTAAAAAAAGTCTACAGCTTCTTTCCCGACACTTTCTGTTAACTGTATGCATTCAGCATTAGGCTCGGGTTGGAAGACCATAGATATGTAGGTATATACTTTTATGCACTAGAGCATAAAATGTAATGCATAATTTATTACAAAACCAAATGTGAGTAGTTGGAGACAACGTTCGCCCTTCTCGATGCTGACACCCGCTACTTCAGTCTTCTCGTGACCACGATCAATGCAACTTGATAGAAACGTCGAGTTTAATAACAATTAAGTTTTCAGGGCGATTAAGTCCCGTTTAAATAGTTAATTAAGCATAATATGTAGTTCTAGTCCGCTTACACCCAGCATGAAGAAAAACTTTACGAGGACGAGAAGTGAAAACGTCGTTTTCTTCCTCTGATTTACTCGGAATTTACGGTGCATCCAAATTTAGCCGTAGTAAAAGATAAACATAATTAGAACATAAACCGTTATCTCGTAAGTCTCATTAAACTCAAGTAACGTATACCAAAGTTTAGAACCTTCTTATCTTTTCTCCACCACAGCGGTTTTATGTAGAAAGAAAATTCATGAGTGTCAATTCCATTAGCAATAGATGGTAATGAGTGTATGTATAAATTTTAATTTATTTAGCCTGTATATCAGCCCTAGTTTTCATGTTTTTTTTGTTTGTTTGTAGTATGAGGTGGTGCTGGTCTCTGGTGTCAGAGCTTGTTAGGCTGCCCGAGGGCCTTTGGAATGGCTTAACGACTGATATTAATCAAAAGCAGCTGGGACTGACAGCTTAACGTGCTCTCTCAAGCACGTACGGAGCGATGGAAACCCGTACATAACCTTATAAAAGTAATTGGTGTGGAGCCTAGGACCGAACCCGGTATCGTTGGATTCTTAGTTGCAGTATTGGGATACCATTGCTTAATACCGTTAGGTTACCATAGTTTTGAAGTAGTAGTTATTAATTACTCATGTTCACGTTTTTTATAGGGGTATATCATTTAAACTAAGCAATAATTATCTAATGATTTATACCAAAGCCATGTAATTTGGCTGCAGTGTTCCATCTTATGATTATGTCATATTTTTATAAAACAATGTTGCACAGAGACGCCAAAGTTAAAGTTCTCGAACAAACGTAGTATTGTTTTCATTAAAAAACTACATGTCAGATCTAAATCAAAGGCCAATAAACTTTGTTGATAAGTTAAGCTTTTAACTATAGTCTGCACCAGAAAGATTGGCAATAAAGTGCATCGACCCCACGTCAGTCGCTAAGAGCAAAGGGCTGTAACTTAAAATGTTACCAATTTCAAACTCAAAAATAACATTTCATCATTGATTTTTATTTCAATTGTATACGTAGTACATGCTAGAACAATTCTATGTAGAACATACTAGAACACACTTGATTTGTTTATTTGTCTCATTTGATAATCTCTAAACAGTAAAATCTGTGATTTTTATAAAAATTGTGTTTATCAAGCTAAGAGTGTTTTAACGAATCATCTCATTTATTAATAATACCTGTTGTACTTCAAATATAAATTTAAAGCATTATAACAAGTTTTGTTATACTTACAAAACTACTTCCTAAAAATAATACAAAACGCGAGTTATGCCACTTCACCCTAAACACTTTTTTTACGTCTGACAGCAGAGATGCGTCACCTTTGGTCTGATAAATTGTTGTTGTTACTGTTATTTATGAAAAAAGTAAGGCATTGGTGACGATATAGATTCGGAACAAGCCGGTTCGCTCAGCAAGCGAGATTAATGCTTAAATTGGACTGGGCTGGACACACATGTCGTATGTCAAACGAGTTGTGGGCTAAATCTATCACGGAATGGATCCCGCAAGGCGTCAAACGACAGCGTGGCTGGCCTAGACGACGGTGATGAGACGAAATTAACGCGTACGAGAAAGAATGGCGAACTAAAGCAATAGACCGGAAAAATTGAAAGGAGGGAAGAAAGGCCTTTGCCTGCAGTGGGACGATATGGGCTGATAATAATATTAATAATAATAAATTTCTATATTCCTAGTTTAATTAAAACCTTCCCATATTCTACAGTTCGGGATTCGACGATATATCGAAGAACCAAATTTATCGATAATATCGACACAAAATATCGATATAAACATCGATATTTTAAATTTGACGATACGGTAATATCGATATGAAACACGATATATCGAAATGAGTTTAAAATTTTTGATTAAATAATTATTTTCATTTATTTATCGGTAGTTTTAGAAATAACTCTTCGTTCACTTTTTTTTTTGCATTTGATTTACTTATTAAAATAATTATTATCTAATATCTAGATTGGCATAGAACCGGGATGAGTAGCGTACAATAATAGTTGCCTACGCTCAGCAGTACGCGATTAGGGGCTGAAAATTATGATAATGTCGATTTTGGGTAGAATTATATCGATAAATTCTATAAAGTAGAGCGTTCGATGTGTTGGATATCGATATATACCCTACTTCGATAAAAATATCGATATTTATATATATCGACAGTTTTGAAAACTTGCATCCCTAAATTCTACTATTTCGAGTTACTATATTCGGATATCTGTGCTTTTCTATTGCACATCAAAACAACACAGGATATGCCAGAAAAAATACCACACGGGCAAAGCCGCCTGTATAAGTATAGATATAGAAGTATTTAGATAGATAAATTGAAGACGGTTTTGAGGTCAAATGTTAGAAGCTTCAGGAAAATATGTACTACTGGTTTCCCGCCCGCGACTTCTTACGCGCAGATTACTGTTTATCGCGAAAAAAAGCATCTTATTTTTTTCTAGGATATTAAAAACCAATGCAAAAGTAGGTACAGCACCCATTGCTTTCGATGTTTTTTGGCAGACTTGTTATTTCGTTTCAATGGCAACCACATACCATTCTGTGATACAAAGTATCCCATGTTTTATTCCAGTTTTACCGCGGAAACTCTAAATTTTCCGGGATTAAAAGTATTCCATGTTTTATTCTTAATATGTCTCCATTCTAAATTTCATCAAAATCCGTCGAGCTGTTATTGCGTGAAAGCTCCCCAAACAAACAAACAAACGAACAAACCGACAACGTTTCACTTTTATATATTGGTATGGATAACACAATGTTCTCAACGTGTTCTCATTATTCATCTCATATAAGTGTATGTATTTTTTGTTGACAAGATCTTATATAATAATGAAATTCTTGTCAAAATGTGGTGGATAAAGTTTACTAAAGTACAAAAGTTGGTGATTCTACTTTTAAACGAAATATTATTATATCGAATCAAAAATTCCTTATAAATTACACAGACATTTCTTCGAAGGAAGCCTTTTAACTTGGTAATTTCAATTAAATGTTTTGTATTGTTTTCAAAAGTACCAACCAATAATTTTCAAAGATTCTGCATGAAAGCTGCTTAATGTTTGGCACTTTCTCCAAACAAAGAACTTTACTCCAAAACGATGAAACGGAGAGGTAAAACGGAGAAAAGAAATATTTTGTTCTTGTCTCAAGTATAACATTACTTAAAATTAAGTTAGATACTTTGATGAGTGACTCTCCAAAATTAAAGACACATAATATTCTTATCTTAGAGACACATATCTTGACGGAAAAATTAAAAAAAACCTTTTTAAAGAGGGTTATATTATACCACGTTTAATGATATAAGTACCACAGACTTTGCCAATGATTATGCATGTTCTGGTTAACATCCCGATCGTACTTAATCAGTAGTTTGTTTTAATGGTCCTGGTAAAGGCGCACAGTATAACTGACAAGTAGAGTTGTAGGTACGTGTAGTTGTTGGCTTGGAAGGCTTGGGACGGTTCTTTTTATGAAAGCGTTTAGCATCGAGATCTTTCATCAAAATTTCGCTATTGAAGCCATTTACGCTCTCACCTCAAGAGCTAACAGGGTTCGCCGTTGATGGACACGTCAAGGAGGACATCATCATCATCATCAATTAGTAGTGATATTTGGACGCTTTCTTTGTAATAGGCCGTTAATTTTCAATTATGTTGATGTGTTTGGCAACAAAATAAATACTATAGACATATTTTATAGATTGGTGTGATCTATATTGGTATCTCAATCCGATGAGTAGAATCGATTGAAGCAATCGATAAAAACCTATTTGTAAATATGTGTATATTATCATCACGAAGGAACTAATCACAATTAAATTTCCACTGTTAGATAGCTTACAATTCAACATATACCCTCATATCCTGCAACTTTACTATGTACCTCTAAGAAACCGAGAAATTGTTAAAAACTATTACAAGTCAAGTTCGCTCAGTTTTTAGTACTCTGAAATGAAACTAGGTAAGTAGTAGAACGCGGTGACTAGACTGGACATCAAGTGGGCACTACAGAAATTAACAAGAGTGAGCGACTTCTACTTTTTGTTTTGAAATTTTTCTTGAATTGTTCTGTGGTTGTTTTATTTTCTCTCTCGGTTTGATTTTGACTTGGCTTTGAACGATTTTACTTGTGGTTTGGTTGTTATTGTGTAGGCAGTAATTGTACTGTGCAATTAGGAATAGGAATTTGTTATTACTTACACAAAAGCAGTAAGTCACAAAAAACTGTACAAGGAGATAAAAAAATGGTCTAGGGGACTTAAAATAATATACTACTGAACAAGAATACAACATTTCAAAAAAAATGTGTGTGTCTGTTTGTCTGTTTGTTCCCAAGTGATGCCACTTAAAAACTATTAGACCGATTGCAACGCGGTTTTCAGTGTTGGATAGCTTATAGTTCCACTATTTCTAATATGTAAAGCGGATGGCATATACTAGATGCAGAGAGCTGAAAACTGAGCAAGATTCAATGCAATTTTGCGACTTATTCTTGGTTCATTTTTCCTATAAACGTTACATAGGAATTGCGTAACTTGCGCCGAAATCATTTGCAAGCCAAAATAAGCCCTATCGCAACGCTATTGGGCCGATGGAAGCCACTGTTGAACTTTTTCGATGGAATGAATGATGCCGTTAATTACTGTTGTAGTCTTGGGGTGAATACAAATATTTCTGGAAATAACTTGTGAAAGCCGCGTGATGTTTTTAAACTTTAATTTGCATTGGTAACATTACGCTTTAATCAAAACTACAAATTAACGACAATTTCGAGGGTAGTTTCTATAAAATCTTTGGTTTTGTTGAATAATTTCTATCCAGTGAGGGTAGTATAGTAGTTGTATTGCTGATCGCTAGCTTCCTCGCCAGATCTCAACCAACGTCGACCGGTGAAGCACGCAAACAGCTCTCAAGATCCTCGCATCGACCTGACCTTGAAGGCTTCGTCAGTGCTCCGCTACATCCAGAACAATTGATTCTGGATAACTGTTTTGTGTGTTCGAATTATGATTTGGACTGGACATACAAAATTGTCGGCGCCGTCTTCACTGGAAATCTGTAAGAGCCTTGCAACTTTATTACTTCCTCACTGAATTATCGAATCTAATTTATTTGTTGATTCATCGCATCGGGCAACTCCCAAAATACATAAGAGCTCCGAGCTCGACTCGCGGAGGAGTACACATATCCAGTTTTGAAACTCACGTATGGACATCTGCACCAAATTTTTTTTTAATGTAATTATACCCCAGAGTACTATATATGATATAACTCGTGTATGTAATACAGAATTCAGAAATGTATGATCTCTCTGATTACTATATTTGCATCAATAGGTATATTGAAATAAACGGACAACTAAGTGTGTAAAATACGCGTCAGGAAACTTTACCACGAATGTATTCATGACACGTAAAATGGAATTTGCATGATTTAGCTTATTTATCGTATACTTCGAGCATACAGATAATTTCCCACCAAAATTGATTATTCAGACGAGCATTCGTTCTTTTACGTCAAAAGCAATAAGGATGTTATATATTTCTGCTAACAAGACATACTCGTTAGTTCAAAAACTAAAATTCGAGTACGGTCGGGTTAAAAATAGCATAAGACGAATTGATTGATACCTCGCTTGTCAAAATCGGACCAAGTTTTTAGTTTGAACACATAACCCTTCCTTTGGTTGGGTAAATAAGTAACCTATAATACTCTACTCTATACCTGAAGACAAATCGATTGACAACTAGTTTGTCAAAATCGGACCAATAGGGGCGACGCTATGGTGGAACATCCACATACCCACATACATAAATACATACAATACAATAACACTTTATTGACACATAGTTAGACAAATTACAAAAATATAAATAAAATAAACAATAGGTACAATGGGCGGTCTTATCGCTCATAGCTCATCTCTTCCAGACAACCATTAGGATGGAAATAAGTTAATTGCTAATAAGGGTCTGTAGTGACAATATTAAATTTCTATACAAATTAAATGTAAATAAAACGAAAGAATTAAACTATAAAATAAACTACACAGTAATAATTACTTAAATATTATGTTAAATAATATATAGCTATAAGAAATTATAAACTTACATACATATAAATGTATAATTATACATACTCAAATACATAACAAGTCAGTGCTGGTATATACATACATACAAAGACTGTTGAACTCATTACCCTTCCCTTGTTTTGCTGTAGTCGGGTAAAAAAATATCAGCATTTTTCCAGTGTAGTTTTGTAGATATGCAATTTATTTTCAATCAATTAGTCATTTTGAAAAAAGGTTTTAAATTTGGTAACATAATTTTCTGTGAACTGTTAAAGTAGAAAATATAATTTGTTACATGGTATGACACATTGGCGTAAATTTCCAACCTCCACTATTTACATAGTGTCAATTTGTGTTCATCTACGCCTAGATCTAATGCAATAAGAACTTGTGTAATAAATGCACGTAGCATTTATTACACAAGTTCAGTACACAAGGTAATCAACAACTGGCTCATTAACTGGCCTCGTAAGCTGTAATCAAAATCATTGTCTTAAAAAAAAAACGTCTTATAAGGTCAGAGCAGACTTAACGCCCCGGCACCGGATCGGCAATGCCTCGCCTTGGCGTTACTTAATAACTATTTAGTATTCTATGCTTACGGCGCGTGGTCAACCCGCCGTCACCGCGCCGTCACCACGCTTACGTCTCGCGGTCGCCGCGGCTACGGCTGGTGAGCTCCACTTGCTCCTAGCGGCCTGATCACTCATGCTCAGTGTTGGAAATATAAGGTACACAAAAAAAGTGTTAGTAAAAAAAAAAGTATAACATATATTTTTAATTTAACCTGATCAACACCAGTTTAGGCAAACTTTACTTCTCTTCTAAGTGTAGCAGTTTTTGAATATTACTTTCATTGTTAGAATTTAATCTTATAACATTCTTTAGTAGGAATAAATTCAATATAATTCATATTTGTTTCTATCTATGCACTGTTTTACATATTACATAAAGTGCCATATAATGCAAAGTAATTTTCTACGGTATTCATTTAGTCCGAAAGCATCTAAAATCAAGGTACTTACTTCATATCAATAAGATCATATTAGCGTCACACTGTTTTGACCCTTATTTCTATAATCAGATTTAGTAACATTTGGCATTTACTGTGTTCATTTAGTCAAAATACGTTGAAAAAAATAGATACTAAGTTCATGTCACTATGGTCAAAAATCGTCTGATACCGTCTAAATGGTTTTGGAGCTATGTATTGCAAAAATTTGCATCGCACTGTTTTCACCCTTATTAACATTAATCAGATCTAGTCAGATTCTCCATTTAATGTGTTCATTTAATCACAATTTGTTAAAAAAAAACAGGTGAACAATGAGCAAACGCATAATTTATTTTCAATAAGGGTCATAAGCTCAAATAAAATAAATAAAGAAATAAATAAAGGAGCCTGAAAAATTAATTAAAATCACACAAAAGAAATGAATATAAATAAAAGAGTATTTATTATATAAATTTACCTATTTGTACCAAATTATACGTTTGTGCTTCTGTGCATCATTTATGAGATACATGGAACTTTAGGGAATTAAAATCCTAGTAGTCCAGTTAATGGAACCTCTGGGAAAAATACTACATAAAAAACATACTGAACAACGATAGCGGGACTACTGGGAATACACTAAGTCTAGACGTCAACCAGGCTGCCTTGCCGTAAGGGAGGCGTCGCCCTGCCGTAGCCGGGTGGACGCCTAGCCGACAACCAGGCGTAAGCGAGGCATTCCGGTGCCGATCCGTTGCCGGGGTGGTAAGTCTGCTCTAACCAAATCTAATAAATTCTAATAATATAGTTTCTATAATATAGTCTAATGATACTCGGTGTCAGTTTCCATTAGTATTAGATCTTGTTAAAACAAGCAAAGTATAATCTACATTCTACACCGATATATAAAAGTGAAACGTTGTCTGTTTGTTTGGGAAGCTTTCACGCCAAAACGGCGGACCCGATTTTGATGAACCTTTGTAAATAGATACTGTACAATATAGAGACCAACATTGGATACTTTATATTCCGGAACATGCTAAGTTGCCGCGGGAAAACTGGAAAATGTCGATTACTCGCTGTACGGAACGGAATGACGTGTTGCCGTGGAAACGAAATAATAACAAGTCCGTCAAAAGCAGAAAAAGCGTTGGTGCTATACTTTTGCATTTGTTTTTAATATCCTAGATGAACATAGGATGCTTTATTTCGCGATAAACAGTAGTCCGCGCGGATGAAGTTGGAAGCGAAAGCTAGTAATAAATAATAATAAAATTGTGCTGGCTGCTATCAACTTAATACTTCAAATACGCTACGTATATAAATTTTAAAGATTTCTTCCATGCTGAGTTTCAATAACCTTTCTATCTGGATTTTCCCCTAAACTGGATCTAGGTTCTCAAATAAACGTAGTAGGGTGTATTCCAACCTTTCTTTTTTATGCCTCAATGTTTAACATAAGACCTCGATCTCACCTGATGCTTACTTGTCGTATTAGGTAGTGCTGGCCTCTGGTGTCAGAGTTTGTCAAGGCCATCTGATGGCCTCTTACATGGCTAACGACTGCTATTTATCAATAACTACTAGGCTACTATCACTATGAATCTCACCGGATCCTAAGCAACGAAACGGCCAAAGACGGGTGATGTTTGCCTTGAATCGCACCACGTGTTATCACCCTGCATGTATTCGCACCTGATACAAAACCAATCATGCCTTGATTCAAGTTCCTTGTTCTTTTTTGTTTTCACTAGCCAAATATACACACAAATTGCATATTTATTTATCTTATTATGTTGTGGAAGGTCTCTTACGCAAGTACTACACCTTTATCGGATATTCAACCGCCAAGCAGTAGTATGTAAATATTTTTTCGTTTCGGTTTGAAGGGCAATGTTTCCAGCGAAATTCCAATGAGACTTAAAATCCAATGTCTCAGGGCGATGAGCGCAGTGCAGTGAAGCACAATAAAATTTTGCAACCTACATTCTGGGTGGAACTGGTGGAACTGCAACTGTTTTGGGCATTCGTGATGCTAAAAATCAAGCTATAATATGCGCCCTACACAAGAAGCCTTTCTATTCCTTCAATGCAATGGAATAGAACAAAAACGTACGGGACTGATATTAGCGTTTTCGTTCACTAATGTCAGTCCCATACATTTTCGGTCTTTTACATTGCTTTGAAGGAATAGAAAGGCTTCTTGTCTATAACAGCTGATCGACTCGTCACTCAACGGAATAACAATAAAATAAAAAAACGACACAGCCTGTTACGTAGTGTCAAGAATACAACTGCGTTGTAAGTTTTCACCTGTAAATACACTGACTGAAAAACAAGCTTAACAAAGCATTTAATTTTGTATATAAATAAAGACGATTGCAGTACTGTTTGAATTGTGGAAAATTCTTAGTGGATAAAAATGTAGTTTCTTCGATTGATTGACTCAATGGGACAGAAGTATTTATAATATTGATGAATAATACCTAAATCACAATGTTTTTCTTTATTTTTATCTAATTAAAACCTGTGCGATATGGACTGCAGTAGTTCTAGTATTTCCCGCATCTACTCCCAATCTCAGTCCCTTTTTAAAGCTTTTTTTTAACTTTACTTGTATGTATGTCCTGGAATTTTGCAATCAATAGGTATTTCACCCACTTCCACTGAAGCTATCGGGCTGAAAGGAGGATGCCAGCTTTCGGCTTCCAAGACTTTTAAATGTTAAATGCTGCGGAAACGAAATCTATCCACATTATTGGAATCTGGCGTGTCATGTTCAATATTTATTTATAGTCTGCATGTATCTAATCTCAATTTATCTTATCTACCGCATTTACAAAAAGCTTCCTCTTTTGAATTTATGGCACTGCGAAGTGGAATGTTGTGACTTTCATTTATACTAGCAATATACTGGTATAAATGAAAGTCACAACTTATAATAAAACAGTAATTATAACAAAGTATTATTAAAAAATGCCCCAAGGACTTAAAATGAGCTACAGTAAAATAATAATAATAATCATCATCATCATCATGTCAGCCTTTAGAAGTCCACTGCTGAACCTTCAGGCCAAAAGAGCGCCATGACGTTTCGGTCCATAGTGAACCGAAACCAAAAAAATATAAAAAAAAAACTTTTTTTAAATCGTGTCTGCCTGTCTGGATGTATCACGAAAAAACTATTTGGCCGATTGAAATTCTGTTTTCACCTGTTGGATAGCTTAGGTTTAGGCATAAAATCTGGTAAAGGTACTTTATAGCTCAATCTGATGTGTAGAGATGCTGAGCAATCGTTAAAAATCATATTGGCGACTGAAGAAACTGATATCATTTGGTTTAATAGTGATATTCTAAGCACTGGAATAACACATACGGTAATTTAATCCGCGGAAATGACATCAATTTCTGTGAACTTCACATATTTTTTTTTACATTGGTGATTGGTGAACACACACAGCATTAATTTTTGTTTGTTTGTCTAATTTCCTAAATTTTTTTCTTGATGTTTAATGTTGTGTGTTGTCTGAAATAAATGTATTTTCTTTCTTTCAAAACCGCGGTAGCTAATATTATTTTATTTCATTGAAATTTATTTGCTGACGGTTCCTTACATTACTTTATGTTTACGGACTAAGACAAACTTACCCGAAAATGTCACAGTTAGTACTGCATAATTCTTTATTATTACTCAGTGCAGTGACCAGAGAAAAAAAACAATGTGTATTTGTTTATTGTTTTGTATCTATAATATTTAATAACACATCAGAAAAAAAAACAATTAAAATCAAACACAGGAAAGTGTTTTCATTATATATATTTCCAAATAGCTGTGATATTTATTCGCAAAAGTATAACCATACAGCCGATATACAAAATAAAAAGAGCAAAAGTTTTTTTTAATTTGGAGTTTTAGCTTGAAGTTTTGAAGTTTTTAAAGTCACCGAATAGGAAAAACATTACTCATGAGCATTTTATTTAGCGAAACATTGACTAAATAGAGAATTCGAAATACTTCACTCGATAGAAAATAAATGTAGTCACGCTTACCAGGTACTCGTATTTCGTGAAGCGGTGGCACCGAATTTACGCGTGAAGAAATAATCTTCCAGTTTAGTATTTCAGATTTTATTTTGAATTGATATTAATAATATTTTATAAAACCTCTCCCAGTATGGTCCATGTTCAGCAGTGGACTTTTGATTTTAATAATTAATAAGTTAATATAAAAACATTAAAAAAGTTTTTATGCAGTAGCCATGTCATGATGAAACTTAGAACAATCATTTATCACAATTGAATGCGTTTAGAACATTTCGTATCAAACAATCATATACAAGAAATGCTTACTCTAAGAAAATGACATTACGTACTTTCCAAAATTGATTTGGACGAAGCTAGAATATACTCATCGAAATACTATTTATTTATTTGTCAATAACGTTGATAATAACCAAATGGGCAGTATTACTAATTACTTGTTATTGCATTGTTCTTGAAATGTAAGTATGAGTAGGTAAAGCATCAGGTACGAAGGCTTCATTTTTACAACAAACTTTAATCACTCATAAAGTTTTCTAATTTAACATTTTAACAGCTCAACACAAGAATGGTCGTAAAGAAAATCTTTCGCGAACAAGCCGGTGATGGTATGTATCTATGTATGTGGTTTTGTGGATGTTCCTCCATAGCGTCGCCGCTATTATTTCGATTTTGACAAGCGAGTTGTTAATCGATTTGTCTTTAGGTAAAGAGTGTTATAGGCTATATTTTTTTACCCGACTACGGCAAGGCAAAGTAATGTGTTCAAACTAAAAACTTGGTTTAATTTTGACAAGCGGGGCATCAATCGATTCGTCTTCATCGCAAGAGTATCATTTTTACCCGACCGTAGTTGGGTTTTAGTTTTTGAACTTATGTCTTGTTAGTTTTGATACCTTTTATTTTAGTAACTGTTTGAGCTACACAAACATAAATACAATTAATTATCGTAAGGTGCAAAGGGGAATGCACGAAGACGGTTCGCAAGTGCACCATGATCAGAAGCCTTAGAAGAATCTAAATTTTATTTCCAATCTTCTATCAACCAAATGAAAAACAAAGTCAAACGTTGCTTGAAATGCGGTTGTTATTGTAATGTCATCGAGAGTTGAGCTTATGGTACCTCCAGACTATCTTCCAACTATCGAATTGATCTTCCAACCATCCAAGTGATCTTCCAGCCTTCAATATGTAGAAGGGAGGTTCGTGCACGTTTGACATAGTTCGGTTCAGTTGAGCCAAGTCCGGAGTGGCAGCGGTCAATCGAAAAAAAAACAAAGTTCTTGAACACGCTCTCCACGCCATGCGTTTTTTTTCGCGTCTCATTCAATATAAATGTTACATTTACGATGTTTTGTTAGCATCCACCATCTTAGTTTAGAAATGTTTTTTTGATTTATATTTATCCGTAGGCTTGAATTTAATTTTAGGTGCCAATCAGATACAACACAGCCGCACCTATCAATTCGAAGTTTAGCCGAACGTTTGGAGTTGGAGTATTAGACGATGGCATATTAGAAACAGAAACGTATGTTATCTTCATAGAGCAGTACCAAACGAAGCTTGTATGTGTGCGAGCCAATACACACGCACCACAGCACGCAAACAATCACAAATGTCTGAGCCGATATGTTCAAGCAGTCGTAGCCGTATTACAGCCATATTCAGCAGTATTTACACCTTCTGTAAAAAAATACTGCATCACACAAATTATCATGTTGTTGTCGTTGGATGTCTTAACAACAATTATTATTGAAATCCAGAATAAACAATTAATAAATGTGTAGTTTTCAATTCGTTATTTTTCTTGTTTTTTCACAGGAAATGTTAAAATTTTAGCACAAAAACTTTTGATTACTTGCAGTTTTAAATGGGAAGTAGTACTTTTTTATAAATCTGGAACCATTAGATGACCTAACACGATAAAAAAATATATGAAAAACAAAGGTTGTGTGACTTCTTGAGGAACTCATTCTTTTACCACATCGTAGTTAAGCTGCGAACATTGAATTATTTGAGAATATAATATTTACTTCTTAAACTGTATCTGTATCTACATACTGGATTTTATTTGATATGTAGTACGAAGAAAACTAAGAGATAGGTACGTAAATCCCTGCATATCTGGGCATTAGTAGGCATTCATATTTTGCACGGGCTTCAAGTTGACATACTTTTCTGTTCTACTAAGACGATAGTCTGGAGCCACCATAAAATCATTCAAAATGTAATCTATACTAATGTCATAATAATGAGGAAATATTCTTCTTTTTTTTTTCTAATGACTACACTAAAAAAATACAGAAACGATTTTAAAAATTATTTTACTTATAAAAAGCTATATTATCAGCAAGTAACATGGGCAGCATTTTATTTTCTAAAAACTTAGAAATCCCTTCGAAAACTGCAATTATCGAAATAATAACAAGTCTGTCAAGTACGTGAGCCATAATGCAGTTGTCTATGGTCAAAAAAACACCACGATCGTTGCTGCCAAAGACTTTGAATTACGCTTACTGGAGTATTTTTTTTAGAAGTTACGACGTGTTTTTTAGGCTAAAATAAGAAAAATGCCGCGGTGTGAGTGCTACCTGTGTCAAGCTGGAGCGAGTCACTAGTCCAATATATCAAAATGAAACGTTGTCTGTTTGTTTGTTTGGGGAGCTTTCACGGAATAACAGCTGGACGGATTTTGATTAAATTTTGAATGGAGATAGCTTATGCCATGGAATAAAACATAGGGTACTTTTTATCCCGGAAAGTTGTAAATTTCCACGGGAAAACTGGAAAATGTTGATTAATCATTGTAAGGAACGGTTGCCACCACAGAATGGTCTGTAGTTGCTATGGAAACGAAATAACAAGTCTGTCAAAAAACATCAATAGCATTGGTGCTATACCTTTTTTTGCATTGGTTTTTAATATCCTGGAAGAAAATAGGATGCTTTTTTTCACGATAAACAGTAGCCCGCGCGTACGAAGTCGCGGGCGGGAAATCAATGCGCCGCACTCGAAGTGTTCGTACTGAGTTTTTTATTTTGGGTACTAAATACGTTCGTTTTAAAACAATTAAAACATTAATATTATCAAAATTGTAATTGTAATATTAGAACCTGCATATAATAATTATTGCCATACTTATTTCAGTTTATTTTTTATTGCATAATAATCGCCGGTGTATGGTGGGTCAAAGTATTAATATCTACTTTGCTTTAGAAACGACTTCCATTGAAGATTGTAACTTCAATACATACATACTCATAATAAAAATCAAAGTCGCTTACCGCCGTCTGTCCCTCTGTAACGCTTTATCTTTTAAACTACGCTACAGATTTTAATGCAGTTGCAGTGATTCAAGAGGAAGGTTTATACGTATAGTTTGATGTTTTGTGTTAATTTATTGAAATTTGACGATAAATGCTCAAGATGACGAAAGAAATCAAGCCTTTTGAATCAAGCTTTTTGAATTTGTAACGTTAAAGTTTCCTATCAAAATTCGCAAGAATACGGGCATTGAAAAGAGAGTTTATTAGAAATCCGAACTGGCTACTTACGTAGTATTTGTATACTCTTTGCTGGCTACCATAGGCAGAAGACAAAAAAAGGCGCGGTAACCCCGTATCTCCTATAATTATGGTCTGCGGGCGCGCTTGATCAGAATGTGAAACCATTGTGTTATTTGAACAGTTTCGTATTTGATCATTTTCAACACAACACTACACAAAAATGTCGTTAAACTATTATTCCCCGAAGCGGAGTGAACGCCGCATGTGCGAGAACTACATTTTTCACCTCATTTTTGTTCTAAATTACACCTTTACGATGGCGGGCCGGGTACCTAGTCTGTTATAAATCACAACTTTTCAGACTACTATCGGTGCTACTTAACCTTTAAGTACCGACGTGCTATTTGAGTTACATAAGTACCAACGTGAAGTCTGACGGTCCACCCTAGCTTAATATTAAATATGACAGTAATTTTCTTGCATTTCTCCATAAATTTTGTTCCTACGTGATGTCTATACATCTGTAGTTTATTAAATTAAAACAAACTAGAACTGTTTCAACATTTATTATTTATTATGAGCATAACAATCACAGACGAAAGATTTTTCCTTGAAAAATAAAGTGTTTTACTTAAACTACATAAATTATAATTAAACTTAGGAAAACTTCTACAAAAATATTTTTTTCTTGTAGATAAAAACCATTTTAAACTATCGTAATCATTAAATCAGGCATAAACAGCCGTTATCTACAAAATCACAAGCCATCTATTTATGTATCTAAGGTAGTCTTTGCAAACAGGCTTGCTGCATTGAAGGCACTCATGTTTCGTACAAGTGTCACATTTGTATGCAGTCTTGCATTTTAGTCTTGAGGGACAGATATGACACAGCTTTCTCGGTTGGTTACCCTCCTCTTCAATAACTTCCCTGGAATTTTCCCTGGGTCTTGTGTCAGGGTTTTCAACAGACAATTCAGAAGATACATGAATATTGTTTTTTTTTAAATGACGCATCTAAATATTTCACGGCCAGTACCATCAATCGTAAACAACAAATCACAGTCCTCGTGATTGGACTTGAATAAAGCGGAATATAGGAGAAGCTCCAAGAAAGCGTTTAGTTCAATTTCATCTGTTTCATGCAATTCTCTTTCGGTTATGAAAGGTTCTCTAAATTTTTGTATTTTCACATTGGTCCAAACAAGAATCACCTGAATTATCGAATCATCAAAAACTTACGCCATATGTTGTAAGTTGCTTGCCACGCGCGCACGCGCATGTATGCGCTCAGTACTGTGCAATGTTTAGATTTAGCGCCACCCGATGATCATGTACGTAAGGATCTTTCGGATCAGCTTCAGAGAGGTTTGAGGACGATACTTCTCACGCAGTTACAATATTGTGCCGTGGTGTTCGCACGCCGCAAGGAGATTGACTCCATTTGAATCGATTCTTACCGAAATAGCATCGCACTCGATTGCTCTCGTTGGGCTTGATTTCTTGCTCTTCGGAGGTCATCGTTTTCTGATGCCTCCTGTTCAGATTCTGTGTTTTGATTGTCTACTATACTGTCCACTATACTGAAATTAGGGTCAATAATCTCAGAGTCTGATTCACAGCCGTCTTCTAACCATCTCGCCACAATTTCTTCATACTGGCTATTATGGGGTCGTGTTGAGTATCGTCTTGTGACAGGACCACTATCATTGTCATTTGACCTTGCCCGTTTTGTGCCTGGTTGGTTCATTGTGACATTAGACTGTCAATAATTGAAAAAACAAATATAAAATGAAAAATGTGTAAATCCAAAAAAGTTACGTAAGTACCGATGAGTGGTCTCACAGTCCACTCGCGATCTTAAAAAAGCCATAACTTACCGATATCAGGCGCACCAACACTGCCACTCTCTATGAACGCTCCCGGGCGACTGCTGAAAGGGTAGATAGAAGCGCGGGGTAACCACGCTAAACTAGGTAACTCGGAATCGCAAACGGTCGAAGTGTCTGTCAGACCACACGTCGGTACCTAAAGGCTAACCATTACATTATATAAGAATAGGGTCTTGTACTCGACCCAAGGTTTTAACTTTTTATTATCCGGCTTTTAGCTTAGTATCGAGTCTTTTAAAGCCATTTGCCGACCGTTTAAGAAGTGTTTCTCCATCTTAAATACAACTTCTTAAGTAATAGAAGTCATTCCATTTGTTTCACGATTTGGAAACTTTTAAATGTGAGCAAGACCTTCATTTAAGAAACTTGAGTATATACCAAATAAGTTTCTTTATAAACGCAGTCCCCTTTAGAACAATTCTTAGGTTACCTCTATATAGTGACATTTATTCGTTTGGTTCTTTGATGTCGTTTGTGTTTTTGTTCTTTGATTCAAAGAACGTTTTGCTTGTGCATACACTCATCGCACATAAGTAGTCTATATCTATACCTACTTATAATAAAGCAATATGAACGAAAAAGTCTGTAAGTACCATGAAGATAATTAAGGAAAAAAATGTTTAGGGTACTTAAAATAAGCTACTGAACAAGAATAGTTTTTTTTTTAATTCGTAGCTGTCTGTTTGTTTGTTTGTTTGTTAGTTTGTCGGTATGTTTGTTCGCGCATCACGTAAAAACTACTGGACCGATTGCGATGCGGTTTTCACTGTGGGCCGCTTAGGGTTTGACTTAAAAACTGGTGTACTTGGTATCTCAATTCGATCAGTAGAAGGCGAGAAATCTATAAAAACTTTTTGACGGCTGAAGGAATTTTGATTAAATGTTGGTATATTGGTATTTTAGGATTTGGAATAGAGTACTTTTAACCTAGAGAAATAACAACGCGTGCAAAGCCGCGGGTACAGCTAGTAGTAATATAAATGCGATTATGTGGATAGATTATAATTTTTCCGTAAATAGATATAGATAGATATAGATTATAGAAGATATAGATTATACAAAAGCAATTTACAGGTGGGGCCCCGCAAGCAAAAAAAGCTTTTCTAGCTTTCCTGTGCCAATACAGACGTCTGAACGAAGTTTGATTTTTATTATTGTTACTTTTGGTTTTTGGATAACACATGGGATCCTTATATCCCAGAAAAAAGACCACGTGGGCAAAACCGCGCGCATATTTATAACATAATGTTATTATACGGCTATGAGTTGTCATTCTAATTATGAAAAGATAAAGAGCATAATACATGCCCGATATTGGACATAGTAATCTCGTTGTCCTCGCAGCTTCACCTGCAGTTTTTCTGTTTAACAACAAGGGTTGAATAAACAGTAGCCGTTTTAGTGTATCGGAAAGCTACCTTTGTGTTTAATTTCAATGATTTTTTTTTGTATAGAAAAAATAAACATGCTGACTCACTTCATTATTTTTAAAGGTCTGATTTATCCCTGATTACGAAACTCCTTGTCATTTATAAATTTATAATCTTTTATTAAAAGCTTTTATTTGATTTGCAATGTATGAATGTATATTTGTTTAGGTCACAAGCTGAATTAGAACTACTTGCTCTTGTCCTACGGATTTGAATTTTTACATATTGATTTAATTCCGATGACAATAATTTGTTATGGTAAGATAAAGGAACTCTTCAACAGTCAACATCACAGACACGAAATTTTGTGTATGCATTTTATTATGATAGCCGGTGTTAAGTTTTCCCATAGATGGTTGCTGCACTCAGTGTTGGGTAATGACTAGGGGGTACTCCTCAATGGTTATAAGAACAGACACGAAATTTTGTATACGCATTTAATTGTGATAGTCCGTTCTAAGTTTCACCATGATATGGCTACTGCATAAAAACTTTATTTTATATTTTTTTGTATAACTAATTTACACATTATATCGAATTTCAGATAAAATTTTGAATTCTACGAGGTGAAATGGTATCCAAATTTTACGATTCGTCCTCACGAATATTTAAAACTAGACCTTTGAAACGGTTAATTGACTTTATATTTTTTATGTGTAATAAATGTTCATAAAATGCTTTATCCGATCGTTTTTTTTACAAAAACACTATTAAATCTCGCCTCGATTGAAAAAATAGTAAATTTTCCAAAAAAACACAGGTTTTAACGGTCCCGTCGATGGAATGAATGAACTTCATTCAGTTTCTATCGAAGATATTTTTACAAAAACCAAATGTGTGTGATTCCAACAAACATTATACTTCTGTCGAATTAGTTTTTTGAAAAGTCGTAAGATTATTAAAAAAATGTTACATTAAAAAATATTAACTAAAATTGGCTCCCAAGATGCAGCACCTTTGCACCAGCAGGGTAAGCAGCCTGCACCATGACGAGCAGGACAAACATTAAAATTTTGAGCCCATAGTGCCTTATGCCATAATTAGCTTGTAACTTGAGACATAATATATGAGCCGTTTTGTGTTGAGACATTGGGCCGTGGCGACGAGCTCAACGTATTTTTACACGACTGCCCAAAAAAAGGAGTGTTTTGTTTTAAGGAGTCATGTATGTTTGTATGTATGTATGTATGTATGAACGTGAGTTTGTTTATTCCACCATAACTTTTAAATGCCTGAACAGATTTAGACGTATGGGGTATTGTTAAAATTCTTACATCCCCCCGAGTAACATCGGCTATATTAATTTTTGATATAAAAAACTATTTGGCGGCAGTATAACTCCATTTTCATATGCGAAAAATATATTTTTCTTCGAATTTACAATATGGGTGAAGGCCTTGATAAGCACATTCCATCAGTATATAATTGGCATACATTCTTTTTGGAAGGGCAGGCGTCTTTTTTTAGCTGTCCTAGTTAAAAATTTATCTGTGCGCCTGATCTACGCGATGCGTAATCAAAATGCTGGTACTTATTTGGCTCCTCGAATTAGCATTGCAATTCAACGGGGCAATGCCGCCAGCGTGTTGGGTACGCTGCCAACTGGTATTGCGTAGTACTATTATTTATTCTGTGACAATGGGTAGTGGGCACTTTAACGACCTATAAGCCTGTAATGGCATGTAGGTTGCCCATCTAGTCCATGTAGTAGTCAGCTCGTTTTATATTGTAGTAGGTTAATAAAGGCACTTGCCAAAGAAAAAAAAACTGTTAACTTTGAATAGACTAGTAAAGCTTGATGTGCATTCCCGCAGAAAATAATTTAATGATAACAGTTTAATTAATTAGAATACGTTCACGGTTTTTAAATTTTATTACCTTTGAGAAGTTCCCATAAGTCTTAAGCATTACTCCTTTTATTGAAAACATAAAATCCAAGAAGAGGAATCGTAATAGAATTATAATGCATTCATTAGTAATGAAATTCATTTGATTTGACTGCAACCTAGATTCTATTATTTTGTATGCTTTTAGTACGAATACTGTGTCATGTGCAAGATCATCTGTTTGCGTATCTGCCAACGATAAGAGAACACCTTAGGTTTAAATATTAGAATACTACGAAACAAACAACAATATATTCATAGCCAATTCACCACGGGCTAGTATTTTGGTTCATTACAATGAGGCATTACTCGAGGTTAGGTTGAAATGTTAATGTCAATGTTAAACTTTACAAAACAAACACAAGTTGTCGTTTAACATTATTCTGTACACATTCGATATCAAGTTTCAAGAACTACAAGAACGTTCTGTAATTTACTCTAGAGCGCAATGAACTTGTAGGGGAGTATCAAGACATTGACTCTGGATTTGGATAGTTTGTAAAAGTTTCTGGAAGTATTACAAATCTCACGAACTTCAGAATATCTACCATGTAGGTATGGATTTTATAAAACTAGCAAGTGATTTTATGAAATAACTATAACAGAATATCAGATCTATATCAGAATAATAAGGCTACGTAGTCAAAAATGAACCCTTCCGCCTGTCCGTTATTCTGTCTGTCTGTCTGTGTGTATGTCACATCATTTTTATTCATACACTATAAAAAATACGAGGTTGAAATTTGGCCCATAACCTGTACATCAGTTATATAAAAAAAAGAGTTATTTAAATACACTGGCCTTTAAAACAAAAAAACAACAAATGAAAGAGATATTTTATTATTTTGCTTGGCTCTTCCTCATCAGATTGAGACACCATGTACAATAGTTTTTATGTCATAACCTAAGCTTTCCAACAGTGAAAATCGCAACACATACGGTCCAGTAGTTATAACGTGATGCGAGAACAGACAGACATAAAAAGTGTGGTACTAAGTTTGGGAAGTTTGGGGATTGTAAGGATTCTAACGATACATCATACGTCTAAATCTGTTCAGGCATTTAAAAGTTATGGTGGAATAAAGAAACTCACATACTTACAAACATACATACAAAACATACAAGAAACCTAAAAACATAACACTACTTTTTTGGGCAGTCGTGTAATAACAGTACTACGTGGTATAAATTATATCATTTTCTAGAGGAAAATTTATATCACGCATGAGACTCGAACGCGCTTCAACCGTGCCGCAATACATGCTTACTTATTACCGTCACCGCATCGTCAGGAAAAAACATAAACAAGGTTTTCTTAAGACGTACTTAATTAGTAGTCACGGTGGCTGAACTGGAAAAAGCATGTGTCAAGCTCAGGCATGGATGATTCTCGCTCGCAATCCTATATTACCTTTATGTTTTTAGAATACATTACTTATTTTGTATAAAATAAAAATATTTTGGATAAAGGGTTCAGTTTTTGATATAGGTAATTTAAAATTACAATTAATTAGGCACAAAAAATGTGTTTTGGTCTCTCCTTGATATTTACAAAAAATAAGATACGCCAGTTAGCATTGACAGTGGCGAAATTATGATAGGTTGTTCAGTTTAGCTAAATTAAACTAAAGAGCATAAGAAAGTGTCAAGCTTACAAAATGCCGTTATTCATCTTGCCTTACATTGCGGCATCAAAAATTATAAAATAATGTTGGACTTAACTTGATAATTAGCATTATTATAGATAATTTGTTTTCGAAATAGTTACATAATCGCAAATTATGGTAAATAGACGCTAAAATCTTCGCCAATAATGACTTTATTGTTTTTCCTACGTTATCCAATGCTAATCATGAGTCAAATCCAAACAATATTGATGACAAAATTGCTTTATAGATGAATGTTTTATATATAAAACTAAACAAATAAACGATCCGTTACAGCAGTAAAGATAAAAACTATTATTAATGTTTTATGGTAATTAAGACTTTTATTCAGTTTTACTTGCTAGAACTTAAAACATTTCTAAAGTTAAATTTTAAATTTAATTTAATTTAGAGCAATCATATCAAGACTATTTTAAATGAAAGATCGTTTTAATCTTAACAAAATACCTACTTGTCTAAATTAATGATTTATAATTTACTTGTATTGGTGGTAGTATAATATAATATGGACATTATGACTTTGTTTTGAAAAACTGAAATGAAATTAATAGTTTAATTTACCAGAGTGTTACTTCCAATTACTTAGTTACTACACAAAAATAATACAAACAAGAGAATATTAAAACTAGGTAATTGGCACGTGGTATAACTGCCACGTGTGGTGTAGGGAGCTTTGGTCCCAGTTTCTCACCGCGACAACCAGGGTTAGTAGAGTGGTACAGCACAGTGCGCGTAGCGGCAGAGTGACTCCTAAGCAGTGCCCGCCAGCAGGGTGCGCGGCCTTCAGCGAACATGGCACTGGCACTGCAGTAATGCGGCAATTTGAACATTACACGCCACGCGTCGTTGTATTGCACTCACATGACAGACGTGTTATGAACGTAAACTTAAGAATAAACTCAAGTAATATTCAAAAGTTTAAAGTCTTGAAGGTTTTATGTATTAGAAAATGACATCATTCATAGCACAGCTGGAATTTGTAGCTGGCAAATAGAATGATTAAAAATATTTTCATAAGTTGGAAGTTGGTAAACAATGGATTGCAAACGTTATTGAAAGAATGCGAATGCATTTTTATGAATTGTTTTGTTTATGTTTATGACATTACTTAAGTGCATACATAATTATATATTCATTCCAATACCGATACACAATTCTACTTGCTAAGAGGTATTCACATGAGTTGTTCAATCAAAAACATTTTCTTGCATCTGCTTTTCACCTGATATTTAACTTCAAAAGTACCACTTCATTAGCGAATGTCACGGCTGAGCAGTTTTTTTTGTGAAGAACGCTTATGGCGCAGTTGTATGATATTGAAGTTCAGTGCTCTTTTACCATTCAATTTTTATACAATTACAAAGCTTTACAGCAGTACGAATGTCATTCATCCATTTGTAACGGTCTATCGCAAGTTATGTCTTATTACTTAGTCTGATATACTGAGCCAGATGTCGCTTTTACAACTCGGGAATATGTTCTGAGACGACAAAGCAATATATTCGAAGAGACGTGCAGTTTTACACCAGTTCAGTTTTGTGTCTGTTTTATTGTTTAATATAACAATGGAACGGAGCTGTTAGCTCTGATAATACATGTCATTTACATGTACTTAAATTGGTACAGTCACAAGTTATTAAATGTAATCGTTTTTAATTTTCAGATGTACGTACATAATTAAGTAATTTATTTAGTATGAAAAAAATGTGGTGTTCATCAAGTACATGATACGTACAACAAAGGCTATGATACATACTTTCCTAATAATCAGAAGCACAATATCTTTTTACTTTACAATAATATGTCCTCCGTGTCTGTCTGTCCGAGTATCGTACTTACGTTTTCTTATTTATCCTAGATTTACCCTATCTATTCTATACTTATAATTAAACTGTAACAGGTCCAATTCTGTACATTGAAGATATTTCGTTTTTTTTTTGTTTGTCTATCTATCTGTCTGTCTGTACTTTGACCGCACATCACGTCAAACTACTGAATTAATTCAGCTGAAACTGGGTATGATTTGAGTTCATACTATAAAGTAGGACGTTGGATACTTTTCATCCCGAAAAATTAAAAGTTCCCGCAGGATATATGTTAAAAGTTATTTAAGAGAATCACGCTGAAACCACTGGATGGATTTTGATGCAACTTGACAGAGTCATAGTTCATTTTATGTGGTGGGTTTAAATTGAGGATAGTTTTTATTCCGAAAAAATAAAAGGTTCCTGCGAGATCCAAAGCTATATTAATTTTGAAGTAATAAATATATATACTTACAATAAAGTAATACGTACAAAAAAATATGTACATAGAACATAATTCATAAAAAATGGGTACTTAAAATAAGCTACTAAACAAGTTTATTTTTAAATAATTTTGCTTCCTCTCGAATACCATTCAGATTCATTCACGATCCCAACTATGCAATACAGCTAGAAAATGTAACTGCACCTTACTGCACTGCAACGTGGGGGTATATGGGGAAAGGTTTGGGGTAGTGAGGGAAGGTGGAGGAAAGTGGGGTTACGGTAAGGGGAAATGGTTGAAAGGTGGGCAATGTCAGAGAAAGGTGTGGGAAGTGGGGCAGGTGGTGAGAAGTGGGGGAAGACTGAAAGGAAGGGTGGGGGCAGATTGGGAGAAAGAGGTGAAATTGAAAAGGGGTAGGAGAAGTGGTGAAAGAGTAAGGGGAAGTCGAGGAAAGTAGGAAATAAATAAAGGAAGGACAAGAACAAAGGGGGAAGTGTGGGGGGGAAGTGGGAGAAAGTTTGGGAAGTGGGGGAAGGAGTAATTGTTTTAAACCAAGATGTTGGTCATGTTGCCACACCGAAAGGTAACGATCACGTTGCAGTGCAGGTTAGGTTTGCTGAATCGCACTGTTGGGATCGTGATTGAATCGGAATGGTGTCCGAGAGTAAGGCGGCAGGTCTGTCTGTATGTATGTATGTTTGTTTGTTCGCGCATCACGTAAAAATAATAAACCGATTGCAATGCGGTTATCACTGTTGGATAGCTAAGGTTTTAACTTAAAAACTGGTGTAATTGGTATCTCAATCAGATGAGTAGAAGCCGAGCAATCAATAAAAAACTAATTGACAGCTGAAGCAATGTTGATCAAATGTTGGTATTTTAGGTCTTGGAATAGCACGTAGAGTACTTTTATCCTGGAGAAATTACCACGCGTGCGAAGTCGTGGGCCCAAGTAGAATCAAATAAAAAAAAACTGATTACATTTGAATTTAGTTCCTAGTAACTTTTAAGAAAAAAAGCTTTTATATGGAGTATCACAATTAAATGAGTTTACAACACTTCGTGTCTGTGCTGTAAACCGTTGAGGAGTTACCTAGTTAGGACCCAACCCTGAGTGCAGCAACCATGTTATGGTAAAACTAAAAACCGGCTATCATAATTAAATACGTATACAAAATATCGTGTCTGAATTGTTAACCGTTGAAGAGTTTATTTATCTGGAGCTAATCCTGGATGTCGATTCAGGTCATGCTTATCATAAAAATGCATTGTCAGAAGAACTGAACCAACTCAAAATTCAACTCCGAAGGATAAGAGGAAGTGGTTCTAATTCAGCTTGCAAGATTTGACCTGAACAAACATGCATACATACATAAAAACACTGCAAGATAAATAAAACCTTTTAAAAATAAACGAATCCTACTAATATACGAGTAATTAATGCAAATGTAAGTTATTTTTTTGTTTGTCACGCTTTCACGCCCTAACTATTACTAAACCGATGATCATGAAATTTTGCACACTCGTTGTCAGGGGTACAGAAAAGACAAAGGATACATTTAATCACGAATAAACGCATTAAAATAGGTCCATTCGTTTGGGAGTTACGTTTCTCCCCCCCCCCCCCCTCCCCCTCTAAACCCCCTCCTACGTGGGTAGGTAAGATAATATTTTGTACATGTAAATAATTTGAGAAACCCTTAGCTGACCTAGCGAAGACGGGGCGAGTCGTTAATATTAAATCAGTTTGTTTTTTTCTGTCTCATGTGTCAAAAAACCTGAGAGAAATTATCGTGGGACTGGAAACCATACATCAAAGTATTAAAAAATTCACCTTACCAATTCAAATCATTTCAACAAATGTTTATCGATATTATGATGATAATCTCATATAACCGGTGTTGTACATCTAAGCTAATCTCCCATATCGGGTAATATTCTCGATATTATTTGAAACATTTCAAGGTTCGAGGTGCTATGTTATGCAATATAAATGGAAATTGATCCTCGAATACGTTAGAGGATTCTTTGAAATAACGGTTGGCGTTACAAACTTCCCGTTCTATTTTATTTTTTTGGGTTACATTTATGATGTGCTCATCCTGTGCAGGTAAAATTACCGCACAATATTATATTATTATATTTTTCAAACTATTCAAAACTCACGCCTTACCCACATGCGAACAAGATTTAAAAAGCACAATTAAAAATGTATATAACCCCCAACCCGTGATCCACACACCCTTTCTCCACCAGTGATTGTCTTGCTTCTTAGCTATAATCCCCATTATACTCGTAGCTAAGAACCACCTCGATCATATCAGCAAACAGAAAAAAAAACGCATCAAATTTGGACTATTTCTTTGGGATCTACGAAACCACAGACAGACACACAGGTACATACATAACACACCCTAAACTTATAACATTCCTTTTTTCTGGTTCGGGAGTTTAAAAAAAGCTTTAATTTACATTCGATGCAATAATTACTTCCGGTCCGGTCTAATCTGATGCGAAGATTTATTATGCTCTGCACAAGAATAAACTACTCCAGCTGGTTCTGCCAACAAAATGACAAGGTACACAAGAACTTGCGTCTAAAGGATCATAACACAACAGCTAGCTATATTAGTCGTTTCACGAGTTCAGTTTAATCTTAACACTGAGAATTACTACATATCTGAACACTCCAAAATACTACCTAAAATAGCGAACCAGCACAAACTAATTTCATTCCATTGTTGTTTATTCCATTATTCCAGCCTAGCCCGCATCGTCTTTTGATCGTCTTTATCAACAGACTAACTACCAACTATTTTGTTGACTTGACTCTATACCAACTGTAGTTGACTTTATACCAACCGGACTTAGTAATGCATTATTATTTTACCAGTTTACCATGACAAGTGCCATTAGCTTACACCTACAACGGCATCCAGCTGAGAGGTAAAAAAATAATACAAACAAAGTACTTTAAATATTAAACTGTAACAGAATTTCATTAAACTTTATTTTGTATCGATCCAACAATCGAGTGGAAATAAGTTGTTTGTGTTCGTTTAACGTAGTCTGCTCTGCGGATATTGGAAGTTTGCTATTCTGTGCCAAGTTTATTTTATCTCTATAAACCAAGCTATTATTATATAAGGAAATTAAGGAAATACCCCAGATTAGATCATTTAAACTAGTCTTAAAGTGATTTTACTGCATTTTA
Organism: Alsophila aescularia; assembly: GCA_946251855.1. Lineage (NCBI taxonomy): Eukaryota > Metazoa > Arthropoda > Insecta > Lepidoptera > Geometridae > Alsophila > Alsophila aescularia. The sequence continues at coordinate 51,852,435 of OX276377.1, read as the reverse complement.
AACATACGAACGTGTTTATTGTTCCGTGCTTTATTGGTCGTGTTGCTTTATTATCGAGGATTTGTGGCTTTTCTGATTTCTATTCCGATTAGAGGTGTCCATTTAATGAATCCCGGGATTCCTGCGTTTAATTTTAAACTTAATATTTCTGTATCATCCTTTCATAATATCTATCTCAAAATATTTGTGTTCACGAGATACTTTATAAATGAATCGAATCGGCGATGGCGAAAACAATAATGTGGTTCTAATTTATCATTATCTTCATCATCGGCCTATATTATTCCACCGCTGGACGTAGGCCTTTCCTAATGCACGCCACTGAGATCGCTCTTCCTCGGGTTTAGTTTTAATTATTAGATAAGTAGTTTTTAATGTCTCTAGGCCCCAAATAAAAGAAACTACATACATCATGGCTGTTTAGCCTTGTCATATAAGATTTACATTTTATCAAAATATTGTTAAGGATATTTCATGTCATAGTCCTCTTTTTAACCAGTAATGGTGCATAGTGTATTTAATCTACACTCATATCCTATGAATGAATGACATGTGTATAGATAAGATGGTAGTGGTTTAAACTTAGTTCTAACATGCTCTGCGATACGGCATACAAATATTTATGTTAAAGCTAAATAAGTATAAAATTACATCGAAAATGTATCTTAATTAATTAATATAATTTTAGAAGTTTAATTTTATGTCATTATTTAAAATTAATTGTTATGATAGAAAATAAAATTATTTATGTAATAATAAAATTGAACGGTCATATATACAACTGATGTACTTTAAATAATTTAATAATAATATATAAAAAAAATATGTCACAAGTTTATTTAATGAACCAAATAAATTACAGTTTGGCTTTAAATTTAAAAAAATAGTCAAGTGAATAGAAGGAGAATTGCAATAGCCAGCTATGAAGTTTGTTTATAAATGTATGTAGGGGCATATCTCTTATTTGTAATGGTAAGTTATTATAGATTTCGATTGCCATACAATAAGCATTGTTTTTAAATAGTCTTAAATTATATGGTGGCACAGCTAGATTTTTGCGATAGCGAGTCGACCGTTGAACATAACCTTTCATTGTAAAAAGTCCGAATATTGTTTCACAACACACATATTTTGAGTTTTCTGTAGAGGGGCCTACATGACTCACCATACCCTGCCATGATAATTTTTTTCTGCACCTTAAAAGGTCTTTCCATGTCCAAGGAATTTCCCCATATCACCAATCTATATCTCAACACCGATCCTATATAACCGTAATATGCTGAGAGGGCAGCCTTTAGCGAGACAACCCTTCAAATATGTTTCAGGGCAAATATAAACCTATTTATTTTTCCACAAACTGAGTCTATTTGTGGTTTCCAAGAGCAATATTGATCAACAGTCATACTGAGAAAAACGCAACTACTGACTACGTCCTGGCCATTTGCAAAGACTTTAAAATTTAAGGGAGAGATATGTGCGAAACTGAATTAATTTAGTCTTGTTAATGTTAATTTTAAGATTGTTTTTATTTAGCCAATTAATTACTGATTGAAGAACTTTATCAATATCTTCATTAAAAGTTTCTTTGATTTTATGATTATTTATTCACTTGAAGTTATTTTTTAATGTATAGCAAAACTGTGATTTAATTGATTCAATAAATAATCTTGTGACTTCTTTTATATTATTATTTTAATATCTAAAAAACTGACATATATGACCGTTCAATTTTATTATTTCATTTTTATTATTTTTTGTCAGTACAATTAATTTTAACAAACTTTGTTAACTAATAACATACAATTAAATCTCTAAAATCATATTGATTCAGATAAATATTAAATGTAATTTTATACATATTTAGCTTCAAAATTAATATCTGCCGGTCCCGTAAGGCAGAGCGTGTTAGAACGAAGTTTAAACCACTACCATCTTATCTGTAGGTACTTATGTTTAAACAAATAAAATTACTTCATTCATTCAACAAACAGACAAAGTTCCACTTTTATATTATATTGGTGTGGATTATTACATTTCTTGCTCCACTTTATTAACAATTTGTTCATATTTAACTACCTACCTATTTCGTACTAATTACGTTAATTTAAGCTCCAGAATGACTCCATACAATTCACCTATTCCAGTATTTCGAACTCACGGAGCACAGAAAAGCTTATATTATGCTTTGATTTTTTGTTTAGCTTGTATTAGCGATATTATTAGAAGATAATTTGACAAAGAAACATTAATGGGTGTTTTAACATCTTGTAACACATCACTTCACCTCACGTTTGTTTTCGTTCCACTAAGCCAATACGACTTGTTGCAAACAGATTTTCATAGCAATATTGACTCTAGCGCGCGCTGCGCTAGAGTCAATATTTAAGTGATAGTGATAATGGGGATCTGATTGAAATAAGGTAGGTAATCGTCCCGCGAATCTAATTTGGAGCGCAACGAGAACATACTGAGTTCGGACAATAGACAAAACCGAGGTAGTATGACTCATCCTTCTTAGTTTATGGTATGACTACTTAGTCTGTGGTGGTAAGTTACATTTGGGATTAATATTATAAACGCGAAAGTTTGTAAGTATAGATGGATGGATGGATGTTTGTTACTCCTTCACGATCAAACTGCTGGACGGATTTGGACGAAATTTGGTACCAGGATAGCTTATATCCTGGATTAACACAGGCTACTTTTGAAAACTATCGTTTTCCTACCTTATTTCAATCAGATCCCCATTATCACTATCACTTAAATATTGACTCTAGCGCAGCGCGCGCTAGAGTCTAGACGTAGAAAGTGTTTATACATACTTCAACACGATTTTCAATGGTAATAAGAAAAAAACACAAATTAAATATCTGCACATTCACTGTTGCTCTCCAGACAAAATTCCTACCATGAATCTATACTTATAATAAAGCAGTAAGTACCAAAAAACTGTACAATGAAGACATTAAAAAAATGGTCTAGACCAGGGTAGTTTAAGTAACCTACTGAACAAGAATATAACAAATGTTTTATATCTTCTCTGTCTGTCTTTTTGTCTGTATGTTTGTTTGTTCATCACGTAAAAATGACAGGACCGATTGCGAACGACCGATTTTCACTGTTAGATAGATTAGGATTGACGTCTGAACGAAGTTTGATGATTTTCTTATTTTTGATTCTGGAATATCACAAGATCCTTATATCCCAGAAAAAATAATCACTAGCTGTGTACGCGGGTAATGGCCGCAGGCACAGCTAGTTATGAATAAGAACCTGCATTAAAATTTGCGTGACACAATTATATTGTTGAAGCCCAAGTCCCAAATATACCAGATCACGTTTAATATTGTCCAATTTCCGAAATGGTAACAATTGAAAGTAAATTTAACTTTTCTCCATTATAAAAGTTAGTTTAATGACTATGACCAACATGGAATAACTTATGATAACCAAAAACTTTTAAAGCTTCCATAAAGCATAGATATTCTTCAAGTTTGTTTGTGAAAAGGAGATTGTAAACAAAAGCTTTGCAGAAATGTTTTCTAAAAGATCGTAAATGTATGTTCACGGAATTCAAATTATTTTTTATCACAGGAAAAAGCTGATGAAATTATGAACTTAGAATCAACGTCTAAGAATTGACATTGAAATTTTAAACATTAAACTTCAGAGAATTTTTTAAACAGTGAATATGTTTCACATCTTTTAAATTCAAGACCTTAGCAAAGCCTGATGTTATCTAATATGAAAAGTGCGTGCAAGAACTAACTTCCTTTTTTGTATGTAAGACGTGTGTAAACTAGTAAAAAGTTACGAATGCTGTCGGGACTAGATTGTTATGCAAGATGTTTGATTTGAGTTTGAGTTTGTGTTACATTAAAGCAGTCTCAACTTCATAAGAACTAAGATGTTATAAGACTTGTCTCATCAGATGCTTTAACTATGGATATAAGATCAAATAGTTTCAATGTAAGTTTTAGATTTTATGTTTGAACTATTTTATGCCGATTTTGTTAGACGGCAGTCTTGTGCTTGGTGATGTGTGATAAAGTCAACGATGGAGTTCACTCTGTATAGGTATCGCCTTAGCAATAGGGTGAGTTTAAAACAGGAATCTTTAAGGCAGTTTTGATAACAGTTTAATATTTGTTATTATGAAAGATTTCTTATACTTTTATCTTTATTTATAGACTTTTTTTCGTGAATTTAGATTCTACTGCTTTGAACAACGAGTTTTTTTCCTGTATTTTTGCAACAATGTCTTGTAAATTAACAGTTTGATTATGACTATTCTCCTAATTTCGAAATAAAACAACTCCGCAGTATAAGAGGAAGTGGTTCTAATTCAGCTTGCAAGATTCGACCTGAACAACCATACATACATACATACATACATACATACATACAAAAATAGAAACATTACAAGTGAAATAAAAGCTTTTAAAAATAACCTACAACACTAAGCGAAGGAAATCGTAAATGATTATTTGTCCTAGTTTTCAGGTACATAGCTAAAAAACATCAGATATGAAATTATTAAATTTATTCAAACTTTAATGCTGGATCAGTTCCAAACTGATATTACTAAAATTGTCCTTTTTTTCAATTTTATTTCGCTTAAATAATGCTAAAGTACACTATAGTTTTTATATTCAACAGGTGTAATTATTATATTGTATCACAAATTTATTTGTTCATTTCCACATATATAATTTTTTCTCTTTAAAAAACCACTAGTTAGTACAAATTTGTTCGGGCGCCATATTGTAACGATTTTTAATAGGTTATCGTCATATTGTAACGATATAAAACTGTGTTCTAGTGATTTCTGAAAGTAAAGGTAATAAAAAATAAATGTGGGCAAGTCAGACCAAAAGTGGGGTGAGTCGGAATTCTTGCCCCATTGGCTCTCTTCTTGTCGCTCTATACGCGAGGACGCTATACCTTTCTTCGGAATCACTCGAAACTAAAAATACTCGTTACTATTTTGAAATTAATAAAATTACCTGGATAAACTTAGACCGGAACGAGTTTCAAGAACTATTGGATCAAGACCGTTCGGTAATGTACTAGCTAGTGGGTATATTAGTGGAAGATAAAACATACAACTCAAATTTACCAATACAATCTTTATTATCCTTGGTTTAATTTTGCTTATGTACTTAAAATCTAAGGAACCGTGCCGTAGGTACGTTGGACGGCCATTCAAGCTAGCATGTAAAGTTGAAGACAAAACATGCAATTTAAATTCACCAATACAATATTTATTATCCTTGGTTTAATTTCGTTTACTTACTTAAAATCCAAAGAACCGTGCCGTAGGTACGTTGGACGGCCATTCAAGCTAGCATGTAAAGTTGAAGACAAAACATGCAATTTAAATTCACCAATACAATATTTATTATCCTTGGTTCAATTCTGCTTACTTACTTAAAGTCCAAAGAATCCTACCCTGCAGATCCAATTCAGCAGCCAAGAAATACCAAGATCTAAGATTACCCTGTTATAACTAGGGTCGATATAGAATTGACAAAGTATTTACTCTTACAAAACATTAATGAATTTGCCGGCCGGCAGTATAGTCTACTAATTTACCTTTTTCTAAAGGATTTAGCCGTTATGTTAGTGAAGGTAATTCTCCATCCGACGTTTCAGCAATGTCCGATTCGCGTGAGAGGTAGCCAAGCTAGACCTCTCAGGCGTTGCAGGTGTCCAGCAGGTCGGTGGGGAACCAAGGTTCAACACTCCGGTTAACGAAATATATGGATTAAATACGATACCGCATCCCAAGAACGTGGCAGGAATCGTTGGGTATAATGTCGGCGTGGCGTGACGTATTGCAATCGTGACACGGCGCCTTTTCTACTTAAATCCGGGGAAGAAGCCTCCTTCGTGGGGTGGTTTTAGTCCTGGGGGGGGGAAAATCTCCGTCGTGGGGTCTCATTTCGGGGGGGAAAACCCGCTGTGAATGGATAGACACAACGTTTTTTAGAATTCGGGACTCCGCAAACGCCACCGCTTTCGGTTCGCTAAAATGGCGTCTCGAAAAATGGATAAAAGTGATTTCACAATCGCAATCATTACTGCTGACGATACAAAAATACCAACAGAATCTCTCACCTTTTTTTACGGGTTTTATAATATGCAGGGAAAAAACTTGTCAGTCCTGCTAGGCTCTCCAGCACGAAAACAAGATTTACTCTTCTCGCCTCCATTGCCAGTTTCTTTCTGTCTAGCCGGATCTAGTTTTTTTTTTATTTAGCAAAATCTATCAGAATTACATTTCGTTTCACCAGGAAACGGATCAGCGCTTACACATGGGCTTTGGACAAGTAATATGGTTTTATTTTTATTTTCAATATTTTCTCACCCTAGAAATCACATTTGTTTATTTATCGTTTCTTTAACTACTTTTGACAGCTAAACAACTGCCAAGTGACGTTTTAAGAATTGTTATAAACTATAGTCTATAAAAACATTCCGTTCCAGACGAAAGGTACGGAACGCGGTTTCTTTGCTTCGCCACCGTTATATCATCATAAAACTATATACCGTAACTATTAAATTATGATATTGTATGGGTTTGCTTTGGAAAAAATCTACGTTCCTAAATTTAACATTTGTTGCATTTAATTGGTTTGTTTAATTTTATTTTCTATTTGCTGACATTGCGGGACCGTGCCGAACAATGGAACGCGCCCTTTTACTTTGACAGCTAATCGATGCAAAGATTAGTAAAATTTCCGGTAGATGTCACCACCTGTCTCCATGTTTATCAATTAAACTTTATTAACCATCCATTTATTATTTAATTCTCAGTTATTCCTTGTTCCCTTTTGTATTTATTTCAATCAATTGACCTAATAAGTGTTATAAAGTCGTGATCCGTAGCATGGACGTGTTGTATTTATCGAAGTGTTTATAACCTCTGTGTCGGCCTCGGATATTTCATATTTGGGTGATAAGTTTGCCTACCATCATTCTGCGCTGTTTCCTTTCTATTATTCTTCATCTTTCACTTGTTTTATACTTTTTTGAACCTTACATACACCTATTAAAATTAAATTATAAAACTCAGAACTTTATCAATATCTTCATTAAAAGTTTCTTTGATTTTATGATTATTATTTTCTAAGATTTTAAAAATGGTGCCATAATGAAATACTTTGTCCATGTACGTCTCTAATAAGAAACTAATAATTATAACACTGTTTTTGTTAAGAAACCAGTGAAATAATAGTTTTTTTTTAACTGTTTTTTTGACCTTTTAACCCTTACATGTTACTCCAGGACCAGACAACAATATTTCTTCAAAATTCGTTCAGCCGTCAAATAGTTTTTATCAATTGCTCGGTATCTAATCAACGGATTATGATACCAAGCATCCGAGTTTTTAAGTCAAGCTTTAAGCTATCCAACAGTGAACACATGGTAATCGGTCGGGTAGTTTTTACGTGATTTGCGAACAAACATACAGACAAACAAACTAACAAACAGACAGACTTGATTTAAAAAAATGATCTTTTCAAGGTCCGTCAGCTTATTTTAAGTACCCTAGACCATTTTCTTTTATAATCTTTATTGTTCAGTCTTTTTCGTTCTTAATGCTTTACTAGCTGTGCCCGCAGCTTCGCACGTGTGGTCATTTATCTAGCTTAAAAGAACTATTCCAAGACCTAAAATACCAATAAACTGACATTTGATTAAAATTCCTTCAGCCGTAATTTATTTTTATCGATTGTTCGGCTTCTATTCATAGGATTGATACCAAGAGAGAGATACCAAGTACCCCAGTTTTTAAACTCAACTCTGAGCTATCCAACAATGAAAACTGCATTGCAATCGATTCAGTAGTTTTTACGTGATGCGTGAACAAATACACACTAACAAACAAACAGACAGACACGATAAAAATAAATGTTATATTCATGTTCAATAGCTTATTTTAAGTACCTAAGACCATTTAAATTTTCAAGAATCTTCTTTGTACAGACTATTTCGTTCCTATTTCCTTATTATAAGTATAAATTATTGTAGTTTAACGTGTGGGACACTTATTACCCCGTACACGGACCAAACGTGATATTTTTTGCCAATGTCGCAAAACATAATATAGGTACTAAAGGTAGTATATAAGAATACATACGAGTACGAAATGATAGAGTGATATCAGTAACGATATTAAAATTAAATTGTAATCCATACCAATATATAAAAGTGAAACGTTGTCTGTTGGTTTGTTTGTTTGGGGAGATTTCACGCGATAATGTCTGGATAGATTTTGATAAAATTTGGAATGGATATAGCATATACCCTAGAATAAAACAAAGGATACTTTTTATGACGGAAAATTGAAAGTTTTCACAGGAAAACTGGAAAATGTTGATTACTCGCTATAAGGAACGGTTTCCATGGAAACGAAATAACAAGTCTGTCAAAAAACTTCAAGAGCATGGTGCTATACCTACTTTTGCATTGGTTTTAAATGTCCTAGAAGAACTAGGATGCTTTTTAGGATGCAAAAAACTTTAGATTTTAGATTTTGAATTATAAGATGCAGTCGGAAGCATCACGCATTTCATTTATATTTGAACCTGACGAGCTTCTACTCCGTATCCTTCCGATTGCATATTATATTTCAAAATCAAAAATCTAATGCTTGATTGCCTCTGTTTAGTTATGTTCGCAGTCGGTTTTTGTTTGTTATAATAATTTATTTTTATTTTAAGCTTTTAGTTTATATTTTATAGGAATAAGTGAGAATGATCACTATCTAACTTTAAATCGTTATAGATCCTAAATGGTCATTCAAAATGAAAAATAATAGGAATAAAGATGATTATTTTTAAATACCAATTCAATGGTACCCCACTTGACATAGTTAGTCAACTTTTTTTTTAATTCTTTTTTTACAAAATTAATATGTTGTCTGGTTGTTGCCATATTGATTTTTAATCGATGTCATGTCTTTAGTACCTGTACACATAAATTCTCATTCTCTATAAAAATAAAATTATTGATGTGTAACATCTTTCCTCTTGCTTTTCTGAAATGTATGTGCTCATTGGTCAACTGATACACTGATACACTGTACAGTGTATCAGTTGACCAATGAGCACGCGCGGTGCTAGCATATAATGTGATAAAACTGAGCTTGAATCATGCGATGATATACCAGAGCTTGAATAGCGATAATAAAACTGAACTTGAACAGCGATGATAAAACAGAGCTTGAATCAGATGTTACACACCATATGTGACTACTTTCTGGCTCGCTCGTTTTTTTTATGCGTAGCTTCTCTCTGCTACTCTGTTTCCCTTAACATTTACAATTATTCGTGTATGTATCCTTTGAGACAATATTTTGTGAGAAAATTAATTTGTGCCATGTAAAATTAAAGCCTGGTGTTAAGTTTACGGCCTTGGGAGTAAAACTGCGTAGTTTAGAAGAAAGCTAGAAGTAACATAAGTCCTCAGTTTATTGGTTCTACTTAATTTGTTCGGATAAGTTTGGCCGGCTTCGTTGAGTAAGTAATGAGACGAAAGCTCACACATAGTTACGAAGTAAGAAAGTTAGCGTTCTTACAAAGCGGAACTAATGATGGTTGTATTGAGAGAAATTGATTAGGTGGGCAAGCTTTATTAGTTTACAAAACTAGAGAAATGATTTTTAAATTTAATCATGTATCGTTTATGTCGGTAAAATCACCCATTCAGGAACTATCGTTGAGAGTTTTCTAATTGATTTGCAATTATTGCTAGGATATTGGAATAATCGTGGCTTTTTGGAATTAATTGTTAAATGCGTACAAGCTTTAATTAATATGTAACCAAAAATTGCATGACATAAGGCAAGATTTTCAAAGACAAAAACAAACAGATCAGATGTTACGGTCTGTAGCCAAAAACAAATGAAATTGGGACGTAATGAATAAACGTTTCACGTTTTAGAGTTAATATTCTCATTCAAAATTTCACGTCAGGATAATTACTACAACATTTTCATCTTACATAGACAGGGCAATGCCTTTTAGAATGCTTTAATTAGACAGAGATTAACAAACTAATATAGTTTGGAACAAACACGCGTACCTAGTTAGTAACTTTGCATGTTATTTGTCTCTCACCACAGTTAGTTGGTGACATACGGGCACATTTTCCGGTATATTTTATCATGATGGTAAAATTTTAGGTTATTTGATAACAACTTCAATGAAATCATGCTTAAATAATCTACTACATTTTTTTAGTATTATCTAAAAAAGTAGATTTTACCGCGTGGTCTTTTTTCTGGGATTAAGGGTCCCAAAGTATCAATATACGGAATTCCTAAAATTCATTCAGCCGTCAATATAGTTTTTAATCTATTGCTTGGCGTCTACTTATAGGATTGAGATACCAAGTACCTACACCAGTTTTTAAGTCACACAATATACGCTATAACAATGATAACCACATCGCAATCGGTCCATTAGTTTTTAAGTGATGCGCGAACAGACAAACAGACATACAAACAGACAGACTATTTTATTAAAGTGATATTCTTGATCTGTAGCTTATTTCCCCTGGTAAATTTTTTACACACCTGCCCAAAAGGAGTGTAATGTTTTTAGGATTCATGTATGTTTGTATGTATGTATGTATGTATGTGAGTTTCTTTATTTTTAAATGCCTGAACAGATTTGAATGTATGGGGTATCGTAAGAATCATTGCATCATACTTAGTTTATTTTCAGAATTCAATATGGTGGCAGTATGGTTCCATATAGACATGCGAAAAAAACTTCCAATTTTTCTATATGGTTATCAAATTGACGGCCTCGAATAGCGCATTACAACAATAACAGATATAATTTATTGGCATAACTCAAAACTTGTCACTAAAATATATGAAATAAAAATTTATTTTCAGAAATAATATCAAACGACTACGATAAGCTACTACAATTCCATTCAATCATAATTTTACAAAATCATAATATATTGACGTCTGGTTTGGTAGATTAGGCGGCTTAGGAGGAAACTCGCGTCTGGGCCGCTGCCCAATTAGGCCAACCTGGATACAGTAATGGTAAACTGGAAGAAATGTATTTTAGTTTCCCATTCAGAAATAGTATCGTGGTAAACTCTACTCAGCATAATAACTACAAATATATTAATCAATACTTATAACCAAAAATTGACACCAAATGCATTTACTGCACAACTATTTTCTATAAATTTATATGGGACTATCCTGGAGGTCCACATTTTAAGATAAAAAGTAATCTTCCAAATTATTTCGGAAATAAGACAAATAAAAACTTACTTCTTTTTACACGAATGCCCATAAAAAGGAGTGTAATGTTTGTAGGGTTCATGTATGTTTGTACTCGTATGTATGTATTTGAGTTTATTTATTCCACCATAACTTTTAAATGCCTAAACAAATTAAGAGGTATGGGGTTTCGTTAGAATCCTCCCTCTCAAGAACCAAGACCAAGAACAAGAACGAAGCGTTTCGCTTCTTCATTTATTATAAGAACTGCAAAGGAGTGGAATGCCCTGCCCTCGTCAGTGTTTCCGGTAAATTATAACCTCGGTGTGTTCAAGTCAAGAGGGATTAGGTATCTACTAGGCAAGCGTGCTACACCTTCGACCACATCATCGCTTTCCATCAGGTGAGATCGTGGTCAAACGGTTGCCTAGTCCGTAATAAAAATATGGGTATCAAATTGAAAGCCTTGATAAGCACATTCCAACAGTATATAACTTCAATATAAATAAAATGGCTAAAAAGTCACGATATATAAAATCGGAAATACTCCGATTAGTTTCGGACTATTTTGAAGTCCGGAACTGGTCGCAGTATTTCTGATTGTCTATATCGTTAGTTTTTAGCCGTTTTATTTATTGTAAAATTCACTCGCGTTAGTTCAGGGCGCTTATTCACTATGTATGTAAAATTCCTTACCGGAAACGTGTGACGTCAGTACGGCAACTGCCGTACGATTCCACGAAGATATCTTAACGCGGCGCGTTACTTTGAATGGTCAAAGCGAATAAGGGCCCAGTATATAACTTATTGGCATAAGTTATTTTTTGGCAAAGCAGGCGTGTTTTTTTTAGCTTATAAGCTAGTTTTTTGAAGTTTATTAAAAACAGCCCAACTCCAATACAATCTAATACAATAGTTCCTCTTCAGAAATTTATCCGCAGTAAAGTAGCAGTCTATAATAACTACTAACTTTATTGCATTTGAATGGAATTTTATATTACCTATCTTATTATTCGAGTATATAGCTTCCATTAGAAGCTGTTTACCTTACCTTCGTAGTGTTGCGTGTCTGTTTTGCGGTTAAGTATTTACGTAATGGCGACTGTTTATGATAATTTGGGATGTTTGCCAAACGTTCGCTCTTGCGGCGATATTGGTAACAACGTTTATTCGTAATGTTCAATACATTATGTTAAAACGTTGTAACAAATTTGGTGTACAAATATTTATGATAGAATAGTTTTTAAAATGTGCATATAAATAAGTTTATTTAGCTGGAATTGTAATCTTGTATCTGTCGCAGGCAAGTAGCTTAATCCGCCGTTTAAATAACTGCTTAGGTATTTTGGTTGAATGGTGCCATTCAATTAACGGCATCAATAATATTCAGCCGCATGACATCTAAAGAACTGGCTGGCTGATTGCTTAGGCCATTCATACAATATAGTGACCATGTAACAAAAAATACGCAATTGTATCAAACATAGTAGTTTACAAACAAACAAATGAAGACATAAATGGATGAAAGTGGTATGATACAAAAAAAAAGTTTGAGCTAATTGCAGTTAAAGCGAAGATCAAGTTGTAGTAATGGTATTTCAAAAGATATGATAATAACACTTTTATTAAACTATAGATAATAAAGATAAGAAAAGGGATATTTACCGTGGATACTAATTGTATTAAGAACAAATAAAAAGGGGGAAAATAATAATAATATTGGAATTTCAATACAAATAGTATCCATGGTATATATCCCGTTTCTAATGTTTATACTTATAGTGTTTGTAACAAAGTCAGTTTAAAAAATATAAAGATAATAAGTATTTACAAAAGTTTTGAAGCTTATTAGAAAAAAAAAGTGTATTGTTTTTATAATAAACTTACATGGCACTTTCATTCACAATAACTAACTTAAAAGCTAAAAATAAACACGCCTGCCCTGCCGAAAAAGAACTTATGCCAATAAATTATAAACTGTTAAAATGTGCCTATCGAGGCCTTGTAAATGGAGACATACTTCAGCCAACTAGATTTTTTTCAAAAAAGTAATTAGTTTATGTTACTCGGAGGGATGTAAAAATTCTAACGATACCCCATAAGTCTAAATCTACTAATGTATTTAAAAGTTATGGTGGAATACAGAAACACATACGTACATACATACATACATATAAACATACTTGAATCCTTAAAAAAAACACTCCTTTTTTTGGTTAGTCGTGTAAAAATAATAATAGTGTTAATAAAAAAAAAAGTTGTATGAAGGTGTTTATAATAGGAAAACTAGCTTTTCCGCCCGCAACTTCGTAAGCGCGGACTATTGTTTATCGCAAACAAAAGCATCCTATCTTGTTCTAGGATAAAACAACCGATGCAAAAGTAGGTATAGCACTATAGCTCTTGTTTTTTTTAACATACTTGTTATTTCGTTTCCATTGCAACCGTTTCCTACAGCCAGTCGTCAACATTTTTCCAATTTTCCCGTAGAAACTTATATTTTTTCGGGATAAAATGTATTCTTTGTTTTATTTCTGGGTATATGCTATCTCCATTCCAAATTTCATCAAAATCCGTCTAGCCGTTATCGTGTGAAAGCTCCCCAAACAAACAAACAAACAAATAAACAAACAACAAGACAACTTTTCACGTTTATATATTAAAGATTTTCGAGGTGTTCTGATCACAACAATGCACCTTCATTCAAATAAAAAAATCGATTTGTCGATTCTGGTGAATCGAACCGCGGATGAAGGAGCTATGTATGTACAAAATATTTTCTTACATATCACAATGTCGAGATTATTCATTTAAGTCTAGCGCTAAGTGCCCCTATTACGTTTTTCTATAACTAAAGATTTGTGTATACGAAGGCCATTCATTTAATATTTAAAACACTGTTCTCACTTAAAAACATGACAACTGAAGGTGCTGATCATTAAAACTATTTAAAACTTTCATTCGTGTAAAAAAAGTAGAACATCGAATGATGCTACATAACGCCTTCAGCCACTCATGTCTTCAAATGTTTATAAACTGTTTTCATGTTCAACCTAATGCCTACCATGTTTTAAGGTGCAATTCTATTAAACATAGTAGTTTGCAAACAGACGAGTCACAGCTAAATTCACATTGTTTTTGTCATAACAGTCTTCCATATATATTGAAACGCCAACAATATTGTTGCTTGCCAATGTCATATTGACCACAGACTAGGTAACGATATTACCTATATTGACCGGCTTCAGCACCAGGTGGCAGAAAGTGGAACTAAATCTAAATGAATAGCCTAGACAATTAGTTAAACGTGATGGAACAAAATCATTTGCCTTGCTGTTTGATTGAATGGCTGAATATTATTCAAGCTGTTAGTTGAATGGCACCATTCAAACAAAAGGCTAGGCAGTTAATTAAACGGCGGATTAAACTATCTGCGTGCGAATATATACCTACGTCACTACAATTCCAGCTAATTGAATCGTTTGTTATTTTACTAAAAGCTGATATTTCAATGCTCAATGGTTAATAATGTTCGAAATTGACCCTATTAAATGTTCGAGGAATAAATTTATTAGACTAACGATCTGATATTTAGTTAGTTATTTTTCAATTGCCATTCATTCCATCACAGATTTGATTTGTTCTCAAATCTGTGCATTCTATCGATAGCTATCTGGTCGAATAAATCAAATCAGTCGTCACTAACTTCAGAGAGGTGAAACCACGAACCTTTACAAGTATTACAGATTCATGGGTGAAACAAATATATTGATAACACAAATGTGAAAAATGAAATGTTGGCTGAACTGACTTTCTGTCCGTCAATCAAATGTCATTATTTTGTTTGACATATATTTCGAGGTTATTTGTGTAGTTGTTTATACTGTGGCCAGTAAGCACAATTCAACCTCGTTACTGTGTTTTACAAAATTTGTGTACTGTGCTGGTAATATCAACGTATCAATCCATACCAATATATAAAAGTGAAACGTTGTCTGTTTGTTTGTTTGGGGAGCTTTCACGCGATAACGGCTGGACGGATTTTGATGAAATTTAGAATGGAGACAGCCCTAGAATAAAACATAGAATACTTTTTATCCCGGAAAATTGAAAGTTTCCGCAGGAAAACTGGAAAATGTTGATTAATCCCTGTAAAACGGTTGCCATCACAGAATGGTCTGTGGTTGTCATGGAAACGAAATAAGAAGACTGTCAAAAAACATCAAGAGCATTACCTACTTTTGCTATACCTACTTTTGCATTTTTTAATGTCCTGGTAGAAAATAGTATGCTCTTTTTCGCGATACGAAGTCGCGAGTGGGAAAACTAGTGTTAAATAAACAGTCTGGCCGTCAAACGGGTAGATAAATTTAATCTTCAATAAAGTGGGTAGATCGCCGAATAAAGCGTAACTGACGATTGAAAAATTCAATCGTATGCTGTTAGTCGAACAAAACGCTTTTTGAATGCTTATCTGAGCATTGAAAAAAAGTTTTTGAACTGTGGGGTGCGTTTCTAACAAAATCCACACCAATGTATAAAAGTGAAACGTAGTCTGTTTGTTTGTTTCTTTCTTTGTTTGTTGGTTTGGAGAGCTTTCACGCAACAACAGCTGGATGGATTTTGATGAAATTTGGAATGGAAATAGCTTATACCCTGGAATAAAACGCAGTTTTTTTTTAATATTTATTTAAGAAAGATTTTATACCTTCGGGTGGGCATAACAGTGGCCCAATTTGTCCACCCAATGTGCAAAATAATAAAACTAAGTAAATTTAAATATTACATCTACAAAAATCACATTTTAAAAGTAAAACAACAAAATATACAAAATCCTACGTCTTTTGATAGATTAAAGCTACAACTATATAGTTAAATATTTAAACGGGACTTAATCGCGCTGAAAACTTAATATTTATTTACCTCTACGTTTCGATCAAGTTGCATTGATCGTGGTCACGAGAAGACTGAAGTAGCGGGTGTCAGCGTCGAGAAGGGCGAGCGTTGTCTCCAACTACCCGCATTTGGTTTTGTAAAAAATCAGAATTGTCACGACACACTACACTAACGACATCTGCAGATATCTTCTGACATAAACCGCGACGCGAACACATGCTTATCACGGGATTCCAGGACGCAGCCAACTTGAAACCATCCTCTTGGTTGAAATTGGGATACTTTTTAATTTCAACCGCTTCACGTACAATCCTGGAGTAGTAGTGACGTTCCGTGCAGAGGATCTTCGGGTCATAGAGTTCAATCCAGTGATTAGGGCCCGATTCGAGCAAATGCTCAGCGATTGCAGATTTATTTATCTGGCGGTTCTTTACAGCTGCAATGTGTTCTCTGACCCTTTCCGCTATAGTACGCTTGGTTTGTCCAATGTAGGAACTACCGCAGCTGCAATCTATCTTATATACGCCAGGTGTTTGAAAAGGAATGACATCTTTCGGTGTTCTAACATGCCTTGCTAACTTGGATAAAGGAGTATAAACAGTCTTGATAGACAAGTCCTTTAATAAAGCACCGACTTTATCTGTCACTCCTTTTACATAAGGCATGAAAGCCGGCTGTCTATCGACATCAGACCTACTCTTTTTATATCGTCTAGGACGCCAACGTCTGGTCACCACATATCCGTTTCGCTTGAGTACCTCCTAAACATGAGACACTTCGGCATCCAAATGTTCAGGGTCACAAAGGGCATGAGCTCTGTCTAAAAGTGAACTGGCTACTGATTGTAAATGCCGTGGGTGGTGATGTGAAAAGGCGTTGAGGTATCTGTCAGTGTGTGTTGGTTTCCTATAAACAGAATGAGATAACGAGCCATTAGGTCTCACCGACACTCTGACATCCAGGAAAGCTAACGTTTTTTCCACCTCCAGTTCATAGGTAAACTTGATGTTGCCATGGATCGAGTTTAGATGACCCAAGAATTGTTCCGCTGTCTGTTCATTGACTTTCATGATACAGAAAACATCATCCACATAACGCTTCCACATCTTCACCGCAAACGATTGTAGATCTATGGCCTTCTCAAAATGCTCCATCCAAATATTGGCCAGAACAGATGCCACTGGACTACCCATAGCGACGCCATCTATCTGGAGGTAATGCTGTCCACGGTACAGAAAGTAATTTCCTTCTAGGCAATTCCTCAGCAAAACAATCAAATTTTCTGAGAGATGGTTCTCCCTTAACTTTTCCCATACGATTTCAAGGCACTCTTTTACTGGAACGTTGGTGAAAAGAGATTCCACGTCGAAACTCACCATGATGTCGTCTGGTTCCAGTTTAACTTGATCGAAACGTCGAGGTAAATAAATATTAAGTTTTCAGCGCGATTAAGTCCCGTTTAAATATTTAACTATGTGTTCGAATCGCGAAAGTTTAAAAGTTACAGCTACAACTATAGTTGCCCTGCGAAGCTCGCTGGTTTTACACTCGAACAAATCCAGATCTCGAAACTGACTAAGCACAGTATTGAGTAGACGTATCGCCCGCGGTAATGGCGCCTGTCTCCCTAGTCCGGTCCTGCATAACGGCTCTCAAAGCAGCATATGTTGACGAGCTCTCACATAGTTGTCAGGGACGGCAATAGCCGTATATAGCCGTATATATCCGTTCAAGAACGGATGGATTGGTCTAGCATCCAACAATTATGTGTGCTACATGTTCCATCAGAGAGACCGCCCGCCTCACTTCCAAAGTATTGTAGCCAAGCATTCCACGTAGGAACTCACTCGGATACAAGTATGGATATCTTACACAGTAACCTTATTTTTTCTGGTATAGCCACCGAATAAACTTTCTCTGTATTTTTTCCACCATCTGTATGTACTTGGCCTCGTAAGGTTTCCAAATGGTTGCGTTACCCTCCAGATTTCTTCTAACAAAAGCATTGTAGAGAGCTTTTATTGCCGGAATGCTATCAAAATGTTGAGCCTGGCGCGAACAAATCCAAGAGTCCTAAAAGCTTGGCCACAATTTTTATTTATCCCAAAAAATGGTACATTTCGACGGGAAAACTGGCAAATGTTCATTACTCGCTGTAAAGAACGGTTCCCATGGAAACAAAATAATATCAAGTGTGTCAAAAAGCATCAAGAGCGTTGGTGCTATACTTTTGCATTGGTTTTTAATATCCTAGAAAAATATAGGATGCTTTTTTTCGTTTTAAACTGTAGTCCACGCGGTCGAAGTCGCGGTTGAAATCGAGTCTCAATATATAAATCGAAGTCGAGCTGTGTAAATAAATGTGAGAATGTTGTACTCAAGTTCCAAAATTCTATAACAGTGGGAGTTGAAATTGATAATCATCCTTTCGTCGATCGAACATTGATATATAATACACCTACATTTTCTACTGTTTCTTGCTGACTATTATCTATCCATAACTATACTTATAATAAAACTTTAACTTGTCCAATTCTGTACATTGAAGATATTTTGTTTTTTTTTTGTTCTATGTTCAATACTGTAGCCAAAACTATATTTTTTTCTGTTTGTCTGTATCTTGGTCGTGCATCACGTCAAATCTACTGAATGAATTCAAATTATTCCAGTTCATACTAAGAGGTAGGACAAATACTTTTAAATAACCCGAAAAATTACAGGTTTCCCGCAGGATGGGGGTGAAAGTTATTTAAAATCATACGTATCACGCTGAAACTACTGGACGGATTATGATGCAACTCGCCAAAGTCATAGTTTATATAATGGTTGAAAATTGGGGAGACTTGTTATCCTGAAAAAAAAAAGGAATCTTGCGAGATAGGGATCCAAATTCTATACATTGAAGATATTTTATAAATTTCTTTGGATTTTGTTTGATATTTGATACTGAAACCAAAACTGTAGTTTTTTTAATTGATGTCTGTTGGTCTGTATCTTAGCCATGCATCACGCCGAAACTACTGAATGTATTCAAATAAAACTTGGCATTATTTGAGTACATACTACGAGGTAAGATATTTTTTTTTTAACCCGAAAAATTAAATGGTTCCCGCAGCATAAGGGTTGAAAGTTATTTAAAAGAACACGTATCACGCTGATAATATTGGACGGATTTTGATGCAACTTGGTACAGTCATAGTTTATACTAGCTGTACCCGCAGCTTCGCATGCATATTCATTTTTCTACGTTAAAATTACTCTATGTGCTATTCCAGGACCAAATTTAGTTTAATACTGCTGGTATCTATCCTAAAAAAACAGGACGGTACAAATTTTTGTGACCTAACCACAGAATAAGCCTAACGTGATTTTTGTGTCTACATAATCATCATCATCATCATCATCATCCTATACCAGTCCACTGCTGGATGTAAGCCTCTCTCAAAGAACGCCACTGAGCCCGATCTTCTGCTCTTTTCATCCAGTCGCTGCCAGCTGTCTTCGCAAGTCGTCTCTCCACCTGGCCGGCAGGCGTCCCACACTACGTTGTGTTTGCGTCTACGGTGACCGTTAATCTTTTATGATAAAGTGCGAAGGCCAGCAGATGAGCCGTACGTACAAACGTTCCTGTACATTTCGGGTTTCAAGTTATTTGGATATAATACTGAGGGTTGTGCTGTCTGTAATTTCTGAACTTTAAGCTGATAACCTTGAAATATTTACATGACAATATTTAAAGTAGGTACCTTCCTTCAAACAAAAAAATAATGAATGAAATCAGACTACGCGTTGATGAATTACAACTAAGTACATATTTGGAATTTTATCTCCTCTCCCAAGGGAACCATGCTAAATATCGGAATTAAAATAATAATCAATTTTAACCCATCTTATAAACTATGACTGTGCTAAGATACATCTAAATCCATCTAGCAGTTTCAGTGGTAAGTGTTCTATTAAATAATTTTCAACCCCTATCCTACGGGAACCCTTTATTTTTTCGGGATGAAAAGTATCCATTGTCCTACCTCGTAATATGAACTCATTTCACACTAAGTTTCATTTAAATTCATTAAGTAGTTTCGGCGTGATGCCTAGCCAAGATACAGATAGACAGACAAACAGACAGACAGACAAAGAGTAGTAGTAGTAAGTTGGCTTTAGTATCGAATAAAGAGTACAATAAAAAAAACAATATATCTTCAATGTACAGAATTGGACCGGTTACAGTTTTATTATAGTATAGATGATTGGTGAAAAATTGTGAATACTTTTTATCCCAAAAAAAAGAAAGTATTCCTGCGGGTTAGAGGTCCAAAGATAGGTAAATTTTGATGTAATGAAATAAAATATAATAAAATGAAATAAAATTGTAGCAAAAAAATGCAGTAGTTTTATTTCTGCCATAATATTATTATTATTAACTGCGGCCGTCCGCAAGACGCGCGCGCGACGGATTGCGTGCCGTTACAGAATATGTAATAGCCAAACTTGGGGTACCACGAGTACTAAACAAAGGCACTGAGCGCAGGCCAGGGAGAGGCTTATTTATAGAAACTCAAGAATATTTCTCCAAATTTCAAATCACTAGGTCCACCGGCTTCCGTTGCCAGTCCGTAGGTATGTCGCGGTACTGTTTTATAGGCATGATTAAAATAATATAATAAAACACATCTTTTCATTATTCTGCCCGGTCAATTTTTATTTTAAATTCTTATTTATTATCATATTGCCCTTTGGGAATTTTTTAAACTGTCCTGCATCTATTTATTTAAATACTTATAACAAAACAGTAAATAACTAAAAGTCTGTACAAAGAATATTATTAAAATAAATGGTCTAGGGTACTTAAAATAAACAACTGAACAAGAAAAGATCTTTGTTTTTTAATCGTGTTTGTATGTTTTTTTCGCGCATCACGTAAAAACTACTAGACCGATTGAAATACGGGTTTCACTGTTACATAGCTTAGGGTTTACCTTCAAAACTGGGTTACTTGGTATCCTACTGCTATGATTAGATACCGAGCAATCCATAAAAAAACTATTTGACGGCTGAACGAATTTTAAAAATGTAGTATATTGTACACTATAGGTACTTTTTGTCCTGGAATAACACGTAAGGGCTAATAAATGAAATGAGCACGCAGGCAAAGACATGGGCACAGCTATTCGTAGTTATGACTATCACACAAAGAAAAGTAATAAACATAAAACATAAAATACGGCATCGAAATCAGTCGACCCGTTACTCACTCTCCCGCATGTTTACGGCTATAAGCTCCACGCAAAAAAAAACTTGTTTTTTCAGTCGTAGACTGTGACTAAGGACTTTAAGTGATTCAACAAGGACACACTTTGCCAGTTTTATTAATATCGGTCAACGAACAAATATTTTTGGATGTTATTTATTTGCATGACTTATTTTTTCATGTGTGAACAAATATAGGCCGGGAAAATGCGTGACCAAAACGTAGACCCATTTTTCATCCTTCCTCTGCCAGCTTTTCTTTGTCAAACTATTGTAACACGGATATCAAAATATTCGTATTTTCACTGAATAAGGGACTATATTAGGGGAAGCATATTTTGTTAAATTAATTTATGAATGCCGAACTTTATCCATTATTATGTTAAAGACATGATGTTACATCTATATGTTGTTTGTTTATCGTGTGAATTATTGCTGGCCTCTGATGTCAGAGTTTGTCAGGCCGCCCGAGGGCCTTTGACATGGCTTAACGACTGCTATCAATCAATAACAGCCGGGACCGACTGCTTAACGTGCCCATGTATTGAGCGATGGAAAACCGCAAATAACTTAATAATTGAATACTTTGATAATGCCAACATGTAGGCAGACAGTTGTTACAAAAATGACTTAGTATTACCTAATACATGTGCCCTGTCAAGGCGTTACACTCATGAGTGGAGTTAGGGTTATATTTATATTTTAAACATAGTTACATTTCAAATAATATTCCCTAATTTATGTCAGTCTCAATACTATGTCGATTCATAACTTATTTTAAATTTCATATTATTGATGTCATAATTAACCTAACCTCCTACAAACATTTAAATCCGAAACATTCCAGTTGAAACTGGAGAACTGATTCATTGCCTTAGAAAGCTCAATTGACGTTGACATTGACAAGTAACTTGACCAAGTGGTGGGAATCCTGAGGTAAGAGGAAACGAAATTCTGCGAGGTGCGGCGTACAGGCAGCAAAAGAAAACTTTAGATGGAGTCTCTGCAGCTCATTGAGATATGATACGAAGATCCAACAGTCACTTTGTCCGATCAGCGGACTTTGAATAAGCAAATAACAAAGCTGGTAAGGCGAGACCTCCGATGCTCCAATACAAGCGCTATAGAGATAGCGATAGAGTGAAGTCAGGGGTCAAAAGTCTTCATACAACAGCTTGGACGAAGCCATCTCACGAAGTTGACCACATTTAGCGGGAAATTTGTTGTTTCTAAGCCGTAAATTCTCGCGGAAGTTGAAGATTTTAATTTATTTATTTTATACCGTAGAGCTGCCAGAAGTCAGCCTTGACAAAATCGAGATGGCGAGCAGGCTGAGTTTCGGGGAGTATACGGCTCCATAGACCACATCCATGCAGTGTGGCACATTATACAGAAGACAGTAGATTATAATTAGCCCTTGTGCCTGGCATTCGTGGACTATGAGAAAGCCTTTGACTCTATTGAGACTTGGTCTATTTTGAAGTCCCTGCAATGCCAAGTCAACTGGCGGAGTATCCAAGTGTTGAGATGTCTGTATGACGCCACAAAAATGACCATCCAATTACAAAACCAGCAGACTAAGCATATCCCCCTGCATCGAGGTGTGAGACAAGGGGACGTTATTTCTTCGAAATTGTTCTTAAATGCAATGGAGGATTTGTTTAAGACTCTAGACTGGAAAGGATGTGGCATTAACATTAACGGTGAGTACATCTCACACTTGAGATTCGCGGATGGCATTGTCATTGTAGCAGAAACGCTGCAGACAGACTTGCAACAGATGTTGGACAGCCTAGTTGATTCGTTTCAACGTATTGGTCTCCGGATGAACTTGGACAAAACCAAGGTTATGTTCAACGAACATGTTATTCTGGAACCAATTGCTGTTAACAGAACTGCTCTCGAAGTTGTACAAGATTATTTTTATCTGGGGCATACTTTGCAACTAGGTAAAAATGACTTCGAGAGAGAGACTCACAGAAGAATATAGCTGGGCTGGGAAGCATTTGCGAAACGTCGTCGAGTCTTCTCGTCGCCAGTGCCACAAAATTTGAAGACAAAAGTCTTCAACCAGTGTGTCCTGCCTATTATGACATAGAAGCCGAGTCGTGGACACTCACGGTACGACTAATCCATCAATTTATGGAAGCTCAGCATGCTATGGAAAGGGCTATGCTTGGAGTTTCTCTGAAAGATCGCATACTGAATGAAATGATCCGGCATAGAAACAAAATTGTCAACATAGCCCTTTGTATTAGTAAATTTGAAGTGTAAGTGGGCTGGTCATAATTGTGAAAAGACTGATAGCCGTTGGATAGACGTGCTCTTGAGTGGAAACCGTGACTCGGTAAACGTTACACTACGTTACGTGCACCCTCCAGCTAGGTGGAGCGACGATATACGCACAGTGGCTGGCAGCAGTTGGAAGAGAAGAGCCGAAGATCGGGTTCAGTGGCGTGCTTTGGGAGAGGCCTATGTCCTGCTGGACATAGGTCTCTCCCAGTGCAGTGGACTGAGACGGGCTGATGATGATGATGTCATAATTAATTATTAGAATTATTTTTATTCTTTCTAATGTCATCGCTTTTTACCATTCATTATAGTCTAAAAAACTCTTCGACCGAATACTAGCATAATTTTAATACGAGTAAGAATATTTTTAATTTTCTACTAGTTATGCAGGTTTTATTCTCTGACTTTGTCGTCTGGAATTTTGTTTTATATTTTTATCGCTTTGCAGTATGGACTATTTCCTTTTGTTGACAGGCGAATATCCGGTAGAATTAACTTAAATTTGTTACGTCAGTTATAATTTTGGTCAAGGTAAATTAAGTTCTCAAGGTGAATGTCTTTATACGTCTCAACTTTTTCAGAAAGAGTAGATGTTGCACATTTTCTTCTTAATTAAGAGCGCAGAGCTGTTTTCAGCGTTCCCTATCTTCGGTCATAGTTTTGACTTCCCTATAGGACATGAGATTTGTCTTCTTTATCTGATCTGTAAACGTCTTTCTACGCCTGAATTTGCCTCTATTATTTTAAGAGTTTATATTGGTATCAGATTGATCATTTGTTGAAATCCTTCAATATTAGGAGCAACCACAACTTTGTGGTGATTACGGATCGTTCCATAATTGGAAATCTAGATTGATCAATGTAATAGTTAAAGCTTCATTAGTTTTTATGGTTAAATAAAACTTAGTTTTGTTTTCAATGACCAAGTATTTCGATTAATTTGTCCATATCAACAAACTTATTTGTATATAAAGGAAAATCTATTTTAGTTACCTAGTTATTCTTTAGATGAATGTTTGGCAAGCTTCTTCAAGTCTTCTATTCGTCTATACCACAGTATCTGAAGTCAAGTCTTTAATCAGTGCATCCTACCAGTCACCTACGGAATCAAAACGTGGACACTCACGGACAAACTAGTCCAAGTGAGCTATGGAAGCTATGCTTGGAGTTTCTCTGAAGTCAAGATTCGTAATGAGGATATCCGATAGAGAAACAAGTTAACCTAAATAGCTGTAAGGATAAGCAAACTAAAGTGGCAGTGGGCTGGTCACATTTCCCGAAGAATTAAAAACCGTTGGGGTAAGCTAAAAGAATACTTGATGGTTACTAGGGGGATTGAAGCTTTAAATATAAACATTGAACACTCAATAAAAACATTGTTAGTGCGATTGACTTAGTGTGAGTTTAAGATCTTTAACTTGAGCTTTGTTTATCAAGGGGATTATTTTTATAGTGAAAAAGTTAATTTAACCACGTCACCATGTTACGAGCCAGAAAAAGTCGGCTAGATATACCTTCCTCGAATATTTATTTTTCCAAATACATCAAAGTTCTCAATTTGTCCTTTATAATCAAAGTTGCGATGTTTGTATTCGAGCGGCGAATACCGCTGATTAATTAATGTCCGATTTACATTTATTTGGTCGTATAAATCCCGCTATTTGAATTCAGAAAATGGAATAAAGCACCTTATCGCAATTTACCGCGACATTTATTCAACAGACATGGGACATGCTGTAAAAATTGAGATTAGATTGGTAAGTTTCAGTCACATTATGTTCATAAAGAGCGATGGTAGTTTACAGATCAGATAAAGAAGACAAATCTCATGTCCTATAGGGAAGTCAAAACTATGACCGAAGATAGGGAACGCTGAAAACGGCTCTGCGCTCTTAAATAAGAAGAAAATGTGCAACATCTACTCTTTCTGAAAAAGTTGAGACGTAATAAAGACTTGAGAACTTAATTTACCTTGATTTAAAACGGTGCTTATTATTTTCATTTTATTCAAATATTTCAATACAGCCTTACGTTTTATTTCAGTTAAACTGTCACGCCTCCCAAATATTAATTGAGAGGAAGTTCAATCTATTTGCGTTTCATCTACTAAGTGCCCACGTAATAATGTTCACCACTTTAGTTAAATACCACGTACATTTTGTGTATTTGGCAGTGCGTGTAATGCGTGTGTGTGTGATGCATATTAATTAAGTGATATCCTCTTTATTGCTTTGTCACCCTTTGAGCAAAATTTCGTCTCTACATATAGCATGTACCTCCACCCAACTTCATTGCTCCTTGCAGAACTAGGCCATCACCAACCTAGATCAGTGTGAAAGACACCCAACCAGCTAAGATCTCAGGTGGATCACTGCAGGCGCAATTAAATCTTGGGAGGTAGGGCATGGTTAATCATTATCAGCCTGTATTCGTCCACTGCTGCACATTATAGGCATCTGAATGCCTTACAGCCCAGTCTTCGGCTCTTATCATTCAGTTTCTACCGGCCGCATTTCATAGGTCGTTATCGATTTATCATAATTTATCGATGAATTCCAACCGTAAGTAACGCTTTTGTATGAAATTTGTGATAAGGGTCGCCGTATTGATTCAAGTTGAATGAATGTCCTATATTTATTCTGTCAAGACGACGATTTGTAGAGTCGCTTTTACTAAGCGTTTCCAATAATTTAGGTTACTCACTATAGATTATACTAGTATGAACTGCATTTGCATAGTCATCCATAGGTAGCAAAGAGAAATAACCCAATCCTAATATTTATACGGCTCGCTAAGGGAGTTTTCTAAATATTAATGTGTACAACAAAACGTCGTGGTATATGAACTGCGTTAAAGGTTTTAAATTTGGGATAGAATTCCCGATTAAAAAAACCCTGACAAGTGAGAGTTGAACTCGCGTGGAGAGGGTTCTATGCTATGAATATGTCATTATGTAACAATATTGAGAGATTTTCCATGTTATTTTAATATCAAAGACATGTTATAGATTTTCATGTAATCCATAAGATAAGAACTATTTACTTAATTTCTTCAAAATTTTAGTCTTTATCGATTCGGAAATAATGGGGGTGTCAGATCTACCTATTTTTTACCCCACAAATATTGGCTTAAATAAAGTTCATCAGAATCTTCATCATTTTTTTATGATTTTTATAGTAGTTAACGCCTGCTTAGCGTAAACATATTTTATAATATTTTTTCTAATGGAAAAATTTGGTTCACGGATGAGATTCGAACAGCGTGGAACATGCTTTTACCAATTTGGCTACCGTGACCTATGCATCGCCATCCAAATTTTTCCACTAGCGTCTTTGAAACCGTCTTATGGGGACGGTAATGCCATCTATTGGTAGTATTTCGAACTAACCAACCAAATACGGCTTATATTGATTAACTTCGTGTCTGAAAGATAACGCCTCCTAAATCTATTTTTATGATTTCTTATAGCAGTTAACGCCTGCTTAGAGAGTAAACATAGTCGTATTTAATATTTTTTCTTTTGCAAAAATTTGGATCACGGACGAGATTCGAACTCGCACATATTGTGCCTCACCGCGGCACATGCCTCTACCAACCAGTTCAGCTACCGTGACCTATGCATCGCCATCAAAAAAATTCCACTTGCTTCTTTGAACCTGTCTTATGAGGACAGTAACGCCATCTATTGGTAGCCTATATCGATAGCCTTTTATTATGTAGGCCCTGCTCGACGTAGGCCTCTCTTAAAGCATACCACTGAGCTCGTTTTTCAGCTTAGTTATGTAAATGTAAATAACGTTAAAACTACTTATTATAAAATTATAAAAAGAGACTCTCTCAATATGCTCCTTCATTTAATATGTCACAGGGTACAGCTATTGCAAAACTTTTAATTTTCTTATCTAAATCTCATATTCAAAATTCATTGGTTCACGTTATATTGCCGTGTTTGTGTCACAGAAATTAATGAGTATACCAAATTTCAACTTAATCGGTCCAATAAATTCGGAACAAATAGGCTGTGGACAGATGAACAGACAGGTGTATGATCCTATAAGAGTCCTATTTATTTCATTCGGACGTACGGTACCTACCCTAAAGTCGTCCAACTTTTCAATAAATGTCAATCACAATATATATTTAAATAAATATCAATGAGAAAGGAAATTCACTAGATTTAAACACTTAAGGCGAAACGTAAGGAAATCTCAAGTGACATGTAAAGCCAGCCCTCCTTTTGTTCGACATTACCGTTTTCCCTAATCCAAAAACTCGGATTGATTCGCAGCTACTGGCAACTAATTTGTTCGAGGAGAATATGAATGTTGAAGGTAACTTGTTTATATAGTATACTTAATATAGTAGCCTATCACACCCATCCAGCTTGACCCGTGCTAACATATAGAGTTAAACAGCTAGATATTAACCAGACGCTGCTTTTTTACTCCCGGTCTAAACGTGGCTAACCAGCAAAGTTTAATCTATAGAATAGAAAGAAAGAAAAAAGAAAATACGTTAATTGAACAATCACACATATACTTACAACAATGAAGAAAATAGAAGAAGAATTAATAGAAACAACAAAATGTAATAAAACAAATTAATAAACTTGGTGCTGATTCGGCCGTAGCTCAGGATTATGTTGTTTACCAAAGGCAAGTAGCGCTGGTTTTCATCTAAAGCTCAGTATAGCGGCTTTGCCCGCGTATTATTTCATTTAAAAGTAGCCCACCCATGTTATTCCAGGATCAAAAGTATCTATAAAGTACAAAATACTACATTTCTTTGAAATTTGTTCTGCCGTCAATTAGTTATTTCTCGACATCTAATCATCGGATTAAAATACGAAGTAGTTTTAAGTTAAGCCCTAAGCTATCCAACAGTGAAAACTGCATCTAAATCGGTGTAGTAGTTTTTATGTGATGTGCGAACAAACATACAGACAAACAAACATAAAAACCGAGAGACAATTAAAAAAAACTAGTTCTGTAGCTTATTTTAAGTACCCTAGACCATTTGTTTTTATTATTTTCTTTGTACAGACTTTTTCGTTCATATTGCTTTATTTTATGTTTATATAGAAGATAAATGTTAATGTCAATTCACACCTATTCCCTAGCCCCAAACTAGAATACCCTGTACAGAATACAAATAAAAGGCAAATTACCTCTTATTGAGTGACGAGTCTTATCATCACGAAATCTCTAAAACTACTTATAATGATTACACAAACATAAACAAAAAAAACAGAAACTTTAAACCTACATAAAAAGGAATATAAATAAATCCATGACCCGGAAGCAAACATTTGTGTTAATTTGTCAAATATATTTGCACCTTGTGGGATTCGTACCCGCAACCGTTGATTTTACAGTCAGGACCACTAACCACACTCGGACAGACCGATTTTCAAACATTTATTTTATACGTAACTATTCTTACCTAATCGAAATGGGTCAAGATGTGTATGAAGGGTCTTAAATAGTATTACGTAGCTATTTGACTTTAATTGAATGATGTTGAATACCCTTGAGGGAAGCTGTGAACTCCTTTGTTTTCCTTATCCGAATCTGCGTAGACCATAAACATGTGGGATCGTAATAAGCTTACTGACCGTCTGCTACAATTTGCCATTTTGTTTGTTCGTGTTTATGGTACTTAGGCGATTCCTTTGTTGTTTTCGGAATTCTGTCTGTCAGAAGGTTTTAATAGGTAGGTATGCCATGTAGGTATACCTATACCAATGATAACCCTCTGAAACCAATGCCATAGATATACCTATGGCATTATGTCAGGCAATATCTCTTCGTGATTTATTTTTATATAACACTGTCAATATTGTACACACTTTCAATAGTTATGTTACATGTATGGCTGACGATAATGTTGGTCTGAAATGCCAAATATAGGCCTGCTTTCGTCTTTTTCGATTTTTTATCTCCCGAACTCAAAAAGATAAGGGTGTGTATGTATCATTGTATCTGTGTCTTTGGGAGCTACGATGCCACAGGCATCATAGCTTTCAAACGAATGGACTGATTTTGATGCCTTTTTTTTGTTTGTAAGCTGATGTGATCGGAATGGTTCCTAGTTAGTTTTAATAGGGGGTCGGGATCGTAGCTCCCAAACTTTTTTATGTTTGAAAGCTGATGTGATTGGTAGGGGAAGGGTAGGTGGATCACAGGTGGAGGGGCTGGAGGTTATATAATTTTTTAATTGTGTTTGTTAAATCTTGTTAGCATGTAAGTGTGGCTTGAGGTTTGAATATAATATTGTGCACTTAATTTACCTGCACAGGATGATCACATCATAATTTGTAAAGCAATAAATAATATAGAACGAGAAGTTTGTAACGCCAGCCGTTATTTCAAAGAATCCCCTAACGTATTCGAGGATCAATTTCCATTTATATTACTTAGCATAGCACCTCGAACCTTGAAATGTTTCAAATAATATAGAGAATATTACCCGATATGGGAGATTAGCTTAGATGTAGAACATCGGTTTCATTAGATTAACATCATAATATCGACAAACATTTGTTGAAGAGATTTGAATTGGTTGTGTATTTTTTTAATACATTGATATATGGTTTCGAACCCCGCCATCATTTCTTGACATTTTGACATATGACACAGATAAAAATGAAATTAATTTAAAATTAACGACCCGCCCAAAATATTTATTATATCTCAAAATATTTATATCGACAAAATATTATATTACCAACCTACGCTAAAGCCCGCCCTAACCGCCGCCACCTCGTTGTTTCATTATTACACCACAGAATACACTAATAGTAGGTGAAAAAACTTCGTCATAACTTTTAAACTATTCGTAAAAGAATATGGTCGAAATGGCATAATTGACCTACATGAAATGAGAAAGACTACTGTGATATTTGATTTGATATGGATTAATACTAGCATCATCATCATCAGCCTATGTTTATCCACTGCTCTACGTAAGCCTCTCCCAATGCATGTCACTGAGCTCGACCATCAACTTTCCATATCCATTTTCTTCTGCTGTTCTTTCTTTTACCGTTAATCACAAATAGCTCTAGGAAACAGAATCTAATAATAAAGTTTTATTTAAATTCATTTAAATATTTGTTTTGGGCTTACTATAATAGGTTCATGTATGGTGTATGTTTTTTTTTGTAGAACGAATGAAGACATATACTCGTATATTCTGACTTGGATTAGATATATTGTAATTTCTTATTGTTAACTTATTTTTATCAGTATTTAATATAACCTATAGCACTATATTATACTAATAATTTGGCTTCAAATTAGTGAAATAATTTTCAGAATCGGATAGTACTCGTAGTTTCAGAGATTAGTGGTAAAAACAAACTTACAACAATCAAACAAAATGGAATAATAATAAAATTGGATTATATTTTTAACTTCGTCTTTCTTATTAAATATTTTGATGATTCGGAAACATAAAGCCAAGTTACGATGTTAGTTTTTCATCAGTTTTATTAAATTATTTCCGTGGTTTCTTTATGACATAAAAGCCTCAATTATCTAAAACAGCGCTTACAATTTCGTCGTTATTTTAACGACTTCCGTTACATTTTCTACGTATTTAGTAACACAATTAGCTATGAAATGAGTAATCCCCATCCCATCCCACTAATATATAAAAGCGAAACGTTGTATGTTTGTTTGTTTGGGGCATTTTCGCGCCAAAATGGCTGGATCAATTTTGATGAAAATTTGTATGTCGATACTATTTATAACAAATTATGGTACTTTTTGTCCCTAAGAAAGGAAAATTGGCCACGGGAAAACGGAAAAATGTTGATTAAAGAAAGAAAGAAAGGAAGAAAGAAAGAAAAAACATTTATTCAACATACCTAATACAAAAAAATATATAGATAAAAACATACATAAAATGTGCTTATGAATGTGTTGAAAGGGGCTTATAATAAGCACAAATGCCCAGTGCAACACACTAGATGCTGGTTTTCATATAAACCCCGCGGGTGATGTAAAAAGCATGCGAAAAATGAATACAATACAATATACATCGTTCATAAGACATAGTTCATTACTAGCTGTCACACCAAAACAGTTTTGATGAAGTTTTAAATTTAGGTAGGTAGGTACTCTCTACTGTACAATACAGAAACACAAGTAAAAAAAAACATACGGGATATCGGGAATATTTTGGTTTATTGGTTTCTAAATGCCTCAACCGATTAATATGAAATTTTATGCCCAGTTTAAAAATAGAATTTGTTTCATCGTGGGTCAAAGGAATATTTAAATAATTTATGGAATATAATATGTTATACAAATTTTGAACATACTGTATTATAGGTACCGTACGTACAATACTGAGATAAACATGAAATACATTCATAAAGGGAAAAGGTAAGTGAAAACGGGAAAATAGAAAAATGCCGCAGCAAAATCGTAAATCTAAAACGGCTTAACAGATTTCTATGAAATTTTGAACATATGATACCTACTGTATACAATACAGAGATAATAATAAAATATACTCAGCCCATAAAGTGAGTGAAAATATCAGGAAAATTTTAGTAGATTGGTCGAACTCACTAACAGCTTAAAATAGGCACACATGGCGGTCTTATCGCTAAAAGTGATCTCTTCTAGATAAACTTTGGAAGGACAGAAATTACGAGGTAAACAAGATGTTAGTTCAAAAACTAAAACCCGACTACATTCGGGTAAAAAATAGCCTATGACACTCTTGCGTTAAAGACGAATCGATTGGGTTACCTTCGCTTGTCAATATCGGATCAAAATTTTAGTTTGTACACTTAACCCTTCCTGAGCTTTGCAGTAGTCAGGTAAAAAAAATACCATTGACACTATACCTGAAGACGAATCGATTGATACCTCGCTTCTCAAAATCAGACCTATAGGGGCGACGCTTTGGTGGATCATCCACATGCCCACATATTATTATATTGTCCCGAATATATTTTTATATTTGTATACAAACATACATAGACTATTAAATTCATTACCCTTCCTTGCTTCTCTGTACGCAGGTAATAAGGAAGGTGGTGCAAAACTTTCCAATAAATCATGAACAATAAAATAAAATAACTACACATACATATACATAAATTTAATATAATGTCAGGTATAAATCAGTTTAAGTACAGGGAAAAAGTTAAATCAATGAGCTTCAACGGAAAGGTAGAAGTTACGAATACATGGGCAAAGCTGCGGGCACAGCTACTATTAAATACTTACTAGCTAAAAACAGAGTGGAGTTGATTTGTGACAAAGGTGATAGAAGTACGTAAGATTATGATATAAAAAGAATTAGTGGAAAGTAGGCATGCCAGGTACTTAGAAAAAGCTTTTTGATTTTCTTATATTTTCTTTTCCAGATTGATGGGGACTGATATTTTATTCCTGCACGATTTGTTATGGAGTTAGTTCGTAGTCTAGAGTAGATAAATCACGATAATGATGACTCGCGACAAGCAGTCGAATCCCCTTCGGCCGTGTATGAAACCCGAGCTTCTTAACCAGTTGCAAACGAAGACTTTTTCGTCCTTGTACGAAACCAGATTCGATCAAAGACTTTTTTGTCCTTGTAATTATCCAAGCCAGAGAATAATAAATGTATTGCTGTTTAATTTTGAAAACTAATGCGCGTGAAATTTATTTTAAGAATACAAATAAAACGGCTAAAACTCACGAAAAGGAGATCTTTTTTTTTTTCTTGAGTTATTAGCTGTTTTAATTATATTTTTATAATGTATTACTATTTTGTTTGTTGTTCAGCCTCCGTATGATCTAAAGCAGAGTTTTTTAACAGTGATATCTATGGCTATGATAACCGTTAAAGATATAAACGTTTAACGCTCATGCGTGGTACGTGTTCTTTTAAATAACTTTCAACCCCAATCCTGCAAGAACCCTTTAATGTACCTCTAATTTGTTTAATTTGCCCTTTTTTTCTATGTCTTACCTCGTAGTATGAACTCAAATCATGCCATGTTTTCCTAAGAATTAATTCACTAGTTTCAGCGTGATGCGCGGCCAAGACACAGACCGACAGACAGACAAAAACATAAAAAAACTGTTTTGGCGTAACGTCACGGTATGTGCCGTCACGTAAAATTCAACGTCTACGGTTTTAAAGAAGGAGTATACCATTCAAAGGAGCAAATAATTAACACGACATGATACTTACTCTACTCGAATTCATTGTTAAGCAAAAATAATAGCACTTTTACAAGTCAAAACTAACATCTCATGGACAAGGAGAAATACATAAAAAATTATAAAAAGATTACATCAATAAAAAATGGTAAACTAAGTATGCTTTGAGTTTGAAAACGAAAAATCCCTTTCATGTGCCAACAGAGTTAAATTTCACACTGAAAAAGGAAACACCCTTCTGATTCTACCGGTGCTTCGGAAATACGCCCGTTAGAGAAGAGAGCACCAAGAAACTCTACGGGGATTTAATTTTTACCATATTTGTTAATTCATTATTTTTTTTTTCAAATGTCATAGCTTATATAATAAAACATACCGGTTGGTCATAATGCGTTACTTAGCAATTATTAAAGAATTTAAAGGTTTGAGATCAATAATTTAGAAGTCAAAGAGTCTGTCTGAGTTTGTCTGTAACTTGAGTTTCAATTCCTTAGCATAATTTATTTAAAAAGTCTATTGAGTCTACCTGCCTAGGACTGCCTAAGAATTTTCCTGCCAAAAATACATAAATATTTTTATTAAATCAGCTCACTACTACAATGGTGGTATAAAATAAGATCACACAAATATAACACACAATAGCAATTTCACCAAGAATCTTTGATCAGGATCACAGACCGTTGGAGCAGCAGCTGGAACTAGCATAAATTTGGAACTGCTTCTAAACTCAGGATTCTCTATCTGGATTAAAAAGCTGGACACCAATTTCATCTTGAAGTCTGAAGGTAAAATCCACCTCGAGGATATACTGAGTCTCAGTTCTGTGGAAATATAAACTGGTGCTTGACCAGTACGGTGAGAGATTCTCCAAGTCTTTTGACTCCGTCCAGCTCACGACACAGGAACGTTTAGTGGTCCACACTGAACGTTCCTGTGCCTCTTTTTAGTTCGCAGTCGGGTTTTTGTTTTTTTTTTATATAATAATTTGTACTTGTTAGTCGAGTGAAACACTTTGATTGACTAACAGTTTCCACGTCAACAATTGTAAAACCTTTAAGACTTTTATCTACACTCCTATTGTAAAATTCGGATTATGAACTCAATTATGGTAGTATAATGACATACTTTACGCATGGCACGTCTTTAATAAGAAAAAAAAACACTTCAACACTTCGATGTGCCGGTAGTCAATCTGGCACCGCTGTAATGACTGTAGCACTGTTTTGGTCTCGACTGAATCAAAGGCTTTGCCATAGTCACCACGCTTGGCAGACAGATTGGTGACCGCAGTGTTACAAATATGGGCAGCAGCGTCCTCCGAGTTCATATTTGTACTCGGAGGACGCTGCTTCCCATCTTCCGGTGTGTATTCCCTTAGTCGCCTCTTAGGACATCCACGGGAGGATTGGGAGGAGTCTTATTCTAAGCGAGACCTCCATGGCAAACCTCCATAATGATATTATAATTATACTGGTGATTTTAACTTGGGATTATTTTTTTATCTAAATATCCATTAAGTTCATAACTTTACTACAGTAAAACGTATAAACGTTATTATTTGACAAGAAAATGACTTTTTAATAATACTGTAATAAATATTTGATTATTTTACGACAGTTACGGTTAAATTATGATACTCGTACCAAAGAAGACCTACATACTTTACAACTTCTATTATAATTTGTTACGTGTACTCGATGACTACACTACATGTTCGTTATTTAATGTTCTAAGATAATCAGATCTACTGCATTTAAATGGTCTTCATCAAAGTAATTTTGCGATTTTATAATAACTATCTTAGTACTACTAATTTAATAATAATAATAATTTATTATATTTCGTTGCCAAAAATCTTACAAAACAATCGGACACCTTAAAGTAAACGATATTTTGTAATTACGTTAATTATGGGTATACTAGTTCCCACACTAGGATTCCCTGTGTTGTGGGTAATGTTAATTGTGGGTAATTGTTTTCCTTGTTTAAAATCAGATGACTTCTAAGTTGGATAAATTGCGCCCTTTTCTTAGGAAATGTAACGTCTACTATTTTATACAACTTTTAAATGCTGGTTTCAAAACTTTGTACTGATCATTATACGACTCATTTTTGCTACTTGGGTTGTGAAGCTTAAAACGAAGAAAAATTTGAATGATTTTATTTTGTAAAGTTGCTTCACCTTCATGAAAATTAGATATTTTCATATTCATACCTCACTTACTACCTTGTTTGCGAAAAAGCTACCTCGCGCACGACCACACGCATACTGCGCGTTCGCACGCGTAACAAGCGACTGGGTAACAGCTTTCCCGTCGGCAAATTTCAAATACCTAGGTCCACCATTTTAGGCTGGGCGTTATCTGTCAATCAGTCAGTAGGTATGTCACGGTACTGTTTTGTATTGGCATGATTATACTAATGTAATAAAACATATTTTTATTATTCTGCCCAAAAGTGAAGGGTTATAATAAAGCAGTAAGTACCAAAAAAACTGTAAAAATAAGTTTTTTTTTATATAAGGTACTAAAAGTAATCTACTGAAAAAGAATAAAACATTTATTAGATTCGTGTCTATCTGTTGTCTGTTAGTCTGTTCAGGCATCACGTAAAAACTACTCAACCGATTGCGATGCGGTTTTTACTGTTGGATAGCTTAGGGGTTGACTTAAAAACTGTTGTAGGTACTTAATATCTCAATCCGATGAGTAGAAGCCAAGCAATCGATAAAAACTTTTTGAAGGCTGAAAGAATTTTGTTCAAATGTTGGTATATTGGTATTTTAGGTCTTGAAATAGTAATAGAGTTCTTTTAACCGAGAGAAATGGCCACGCATGTGAAGTCGCGGGTACAGCCAGTCATATACAAGTATAAATCTAAATTAACTTAGAAACACTGCACCATTAAATATAAAAGTAATTAATGTTTTCCTCAAAAAATTGTATTATTCGAACATTAAAAAGGATAACCTCGATTTCATAAGCCAATAAATTGTTCAAAACCCACCCTTGAGGTTTTTTTTAGGTAGTAGTGCAAGTGTTGATTTTGCGTATAAGTTGTTTAGCACTATTTCACTTGTTGACAGTCGCTGATGAATTAATATTATTTTGAACAAAATGGCGAAAGCGCTATACCTTCGCCATTTTGTTCAAAATAATATTCTAATTATTCTTAAATCATTACCACAGTAACTGTTTTACTGTCAAGCCTTTCCTCTGGAAAATGTCTTCGAGCTTTCAAGATGGCGTGAAAAGCAAATTATAATAAACTCGAAATACTTAGATGTGTCGTGACGTGCACGAGTGCGTGAATTCAGCCTTTTCGTAATTCAGCGGATTTCTTTGAAAAGTTATAACACGCTTTTCATTAAGAGATTTAATATAAAATGTTTCACATTTTTCTACACCATATTTGCTGCTCTGAATATAAATCTAGACAAAATCAGGAAGCAATGTGATAGCGCGAATACATCTTTACTGAATTGAATCATAACTTTGCCATGAAAGATGAAATTTTAATCACAATTTTTCATGTGGCTAGTTTTTGACTCTTAATTTAAATCAGTCGGCCTCAGCAATCCAAACAAGACATAATTGGAAGTGATAAGAAACCGGACTGCGAACTAAAGAGGCAACAATTTAAGTGAGAATGATTGATAACCAACTTTAAATCTTTATAGATCCCAAATGGTTATGATAAGAAAAACCTAAAAACTTTGTTTATTAAATACCTATTCAACTATACCGCATTTAACATAGTTCGTGTAATTTTTTTTTTCACAATATTACTGGAAAGAATGTGGCAGTACATCTCACTCTTGAGATTCGCGGATGACATCATCATAGTGGCAGAAACGTTGCAGGACTTGCAACATATTTTGGACAGCCTAGCTGATTCGACTCAACGCATTGGTCTCCGGATGAACTTGGACAAAATCAAGGTTATGTTTGACGAACATGTTATTCCGGAACCAATTGCTGTTAACGGTACTGCTCTCGAAGTTGTTCAGGAGAATGTTTATCTGGGGCAAACTTTGCAGCTAGGTAATACAACTTCGAGAGAGAGACCCGCAGAAGAATACAGCTGGACTGGGCAGCATTTGCGAAACTTTGTCGAGTCTTCACATCGCCAATATCGCAAAGTTTGAAGACAAACGTCTTCAACCAGTGTGTCCTACTTGTTATGACATGCGGAACTGAGTCATCGACACTCACGGTGCGACTAGTCCACCAATTTAAGGTCGCTATGCGGTCTATGGAAAGGCTTTGCTTGGAGTTTCTCTGAAAGATTATGATCTTCCGGAATGAGGTGATCTGGCAGAAAACCAAAGTAACCAAGTAACCTTTAGAATTAGTAAGCTAAAGTGGCAGTGGTCTGGTCATATCTGCCGAAGGACTTATAACCGTTGGGGTAGACGTGTTCTTGAGTGGACACTGTGACTTGGTAAACGTAGTGTAGGGTGCCCTACAGCTAGGTGGGGCGACGATCTATGCAAAGTGGCTGGCAGCATTTGGAAGAGAAGAGCCAAAGATCGGGCTCAGTGGCGTGCTTTGGGAGAAGCCTATGTCCAGAAGGTAGACGTACACGGGCTGATGATGATGATGATGACGTCTGGTTGTCGCCATATTGAATTTTGGTTACTATCAAGTCTTTAGTGACATACGCAAGATTAAGACAAATTGATTGACGTAAGAATCATCAAAATCGGCCCTCGCGTTTGGTCTCTAGGTCATAAAGGAACAGTCATACGAGTACATACATAATATAAAGGCATTAGGTACCGTCCTTTGCGTTGCGCAGTCTGGTGTATAATCATTTCCTAGGCTGCTCATTTGTATAAATTGTATTCTCAAAGTTAATCACCGGTTAAGGTTCATCTATAGCTGGATTTGCTCGTTCCAGGAGCCGTAAGACAAAAAATATTCGTATACGTAAGCCAGCCCTCAACTGCTAACGTTACACGCCTTTACGACTTGTGTGTGGTAATTCTGATAACGCCTAGCTTCCCCAGCCATAGTCGTGGGGAATCGACGTATGACTTACACTTAATTTAATGTCGAGGTGACGACGGGTCGTTTATGGTCGATACACTTCCTGATTTACTTCCATTTGAAGAGGGTTAGGGATGTACACACAATTTAAAATGCTTGTATTAGGCCAGTAAGTAGATAAATTTGCCTCGCAAGGTGGTGTAGTAAAGATTTTCACATATGTTGTTTAGGTCTAGACTCTGCTGAAAAATCCCAGTCTTCAGGGGGTGCGAGCAGCTGGTTGCTCCTCCCGCGTTAAAAACATCCAGCCCGTGAAAACACCCCGAACACGTGACCATGACATCACTGCTGCCGCAGACGGCAAAATGGCGCGAAAATATTGTTGTTGCGCCGAATTTATTTTCCATTTCTTCCTCAATGGCTTTGGCACAATCGTACAAAACTCGACCTGTGGTTGGCTGAATAAATGTAGCCAACAAACTGAACCAAAAAGTTATGAAATTATTAGGTAAGGAGATACCACCCCGGAAAAAATTACGAAGCCAAAAATGGGAGAAGTTTCAGAAAAAAAAAGTATTTTGATAATGAAAGCGATGACATACTGTTATTATATTTTATGAACTTAACCGTTGACATTAAAACATCAACACAGTTTAGTAGAAAAAGTGAACAGATTATTTTTATGAAAACCAACATAAATTTACGGCTCTGGGAAAAACTCATTTTTTTTTTTTTAAGTAATACTTTTTGGTGTTTTATCGTATAATAAACACGTATTCGTTATATAAATGCGGGATCACATTTAAATCAATTTAAATCGGTAGAAATGTAAAACAAAAGGATCGGACGTTGGGGGATGTTGAATTGAAGAGGCCAAAATTATATTATTTCTAAGCTTTATTTATTTATTTATTTACATTACAATAATCACAGCTCTTGATGCAACTTAAATATAACTTATGATAATACAAAAAGCCAAAAACGGTTTTATATTTTACAAGTTAATGAAATTTCTACTGCCACTAAATAAATAATTCCTACATAATTATAGTATATAAAACATTATATACAAATAATATGATATAATAGTAAATATTTTCGATGGCACACATATCAAAATAAGTGAAACTGTTAAAAACTTGGTGCTTATTGATAGACAACTATCTTGGGGACCTCAGATAGGTGAGGTAAGCCGTAAAGTTTATGCGTCAGCGGGTTCACTTAGAAGACTGCGCAATTTTCTTCCCACTACCACCAAACTTGCTCTAGCACAGTCGCTTCTGCTGCCTTTACTTGACTACGCCAACGCCTGCTATTTAGACTTAACCAAAGAACAGCTAAATAAGCTAGAGCGCTTACAATACTTTTGCATTCGGTTTGTTTTTGGCTTACGCAAGTATGACCATGTATCTGATTTTCGCACAAAGCTCAAATGGTTACCAATCCGACGTCACCGGGATACTCATGCCCTCTCTCTTCTGTACAGTGTCCTATTTAATCCATCGACCCCTCCCTATCTCAAAGAGCGATTTGAGTTCCTTCATCTTTCCCATTCCCGTATTCTTAGTTCCACCAATACTCTGCAGTTGAAAGTGCCGACCAAGTGCATTATCACAACTCTTTTACTAAACGGTCTGTAAGACTGTGGAATGCTTTGCCCATCAACATTAGAAAAGCTAAGTCGATAGCTGTCTTCAAAGACATGGTGAAGAAGCACTACCTGTCATAAAGCTGGATACTTTGTTATTCATACATAATTTATACACTATTTCTTTGTGAACATGCTATTTATTTATGTATATTATATTATAAATTTGCCAAAATATATGTTATATTATTTAATTTTAGTATATATATTTATATGTTTAACAAAATTTATGATAACACATTATGTAAGTATGTATACAAATATTAATTTATATAGTTGAATATAGTTATATAGTTTATATAGTTGTTATTTATCTATTAACTTTTTTGTTCCAAAGTAAGTCTCCATCACTGTTTATATATAATTACTGTTATGTTGTTTTTTTATTGTAATGTGTTCAATAAAGAGTTGTTGTATTGTATTGTATTGTATGTATATAGGGTGTAAGAGTGTGTGTGATTTCAATACCCAGGGTAAGTGTATGTTAGCGCTCACCTGACGACACAAGCCTCGTAAGAGTCAGGTACCAGGAGAAACGCTGTGTGCGTGTTTGTGTGAGTCCGTTCGAGGATGTGGGTGAATGTAAGTTTTGTGTGTGTAACAATACAAGTCCAAATTTTAGTAATATTACCAATATCATCGTTAAGTACCTTAAGTACTTCACGCCTAAAACTTTCTTTACCTTGATGGAAAATATCAGTCCCATCAAATTGCTTATTATATGTTCCATGTAACCGCCTGACGAGCGAGTTCCTTTCATATTTTGTACTTGAGTGTGAAACGGCAAATAGATTTGTATGTCTTGTTCGAGTGTCAGGAACACAAATGCAATATTCTTGATGACAATTCTGAACAGTCTACATAACCGTTGTACAAACCATGCAAAAAACACATGTCAGCAAAATTTCGCCTACTTTTAAGAGTCATAAGATAGTGGTGATGGCATGATTTCTGATAGTCCTTAAAACTACGATAACAACGAAAATGTAGGTGCTTTTCAAACTTGCTCTGTATACTTTCCAATTTCTGATATTAAGTAATATACTGTAGCAAAATTACTTATAGCAGAATTGTCTATGAAAATTATGAAGACAAATTTTGCTATATTTTTTGCTTACACTGTTGTTCCATAAGTCTCATAGGTAAAATATACAAAAAGCAAAAAAAACTCTTTACTAAAAATGGTCCAATGCCAGAACAACGTATATTCTTAACCGCTGTGTGTAGAGACTTTATGTTAAGAGACTGTGTTTATAAAAAGGTAACAATATACACGAAAATATGAATAAAAAAACGCATTTCAACGGGTTTAAAAAGAAGTCAAAGTTTTAACAAAATATCGCTATTTTGAAGACACTTTATAATTTTACACGTGTATCAGGATGTGTGTTTCTGACCTTGTATTTTCGGTATCGCACCATTTTTGGTAAATATGTTTTTTTCGCTTCTTGTAACTTTTTACCTATAAATGATAATGAGCAACTGTAAATGCAAAAAACTTACAGACAACTTAACTCTTTATACTTATTACAGACAATTTTGCCATAAAGCTAACTGTTAAAGAACTATTTAGAAAATCATCCCATCAACTCAAGATGGCGGCTAAAGCTCCACTCCTCGAGGTGTTTTTTTTTCTTTTTTCTTATAGACCTCATAACTAAGCAAAACCAATCATAACATCTTTGACACCACCATTTGTAGTGCAAAGCTTCATAATTTCCCCCAAATGCCTGGCCTTAATGCAATAATTGACCGTAATTACTCCTAGGTCAATGTTTAGATAATCACTGTACCCATATAAGAATAGCAGTACCCAGAATTTAATAATGGCAGTTCATCATCATCATCAGCAGCCTATATCAGTCCACTGCTGGACGTAGGCGTCTCCTAATGCACGCCACTGAGCTCGGTCTTCAGCTTTCTTCATCCATTTTCTGTCAGCCACTTTTCGCAGGTCGCAATCCACCTGACCACTGGGCGTCCTACACTTCGTTTGCTAAGACGTGGTCTCCTCTCTAAACTCGTCTACCCCAATGGTTACTGGTTCTTCGGCAAACGTGACTAGCCCACTGCCACTTTAGCTTGCTTATCCTTAGAGCTATGTCGGTTACCTTAGTTATCTGTCGAATATCTTCATTTCGAATCATGTCATTCAGAGAAACTACAAATATAGTTCTCCATAGTTTGCCTGGCGACCTTAAATTTGTGGACTAGTTTGACCGTGATTGTCCACGTTTTGCTCCATAGGTCATGATTGATAAGACGCACTGATTGAAGACTTTTTTAGAGCCCTCCAAAGAACTTTGGAGTAAATTTGCAGGTCTAGAAAGCCGAGGAAGCTTCGTATTTTAAGAGCTTCAGAGGTTGATTAGAACTCTTATCAAAGGTGGGAAAATTTCCGAGGCGTGGAGCACGAGTAATAGGGGTGACGCTGTGGAGGAAAATCCACATACCCACATACAAAGATACATACACACATACATAGTCTGATTAACTCATTATCCTTCCCTTTCTTCGCCGTAGTCGGGTAAAAAAGGGGACAAACCCATTTTAAAGAAATACTAACCTATTTCCTGAGCCACGTCTATGTGTTGTTTTCGAGGATCATCGCAAATTATCTCGCAAGAAGACTTGATGAATTCCAGCCTCCTGAGAAGGCTGAGTTTCGCGGAGTATTTGGCTCCATAGACCACATACACACAAGGAAGCAGGTTATACAGAAGTATAAAGAGTTTAACCAGCCATGTGTCTTGCTTTTTGGACTATGAGAAGGCATTTTATTCTGTTGAATCTTAAACTACAGACCTATGTCACTCCTGAGCCACGTCCATAAATTGTTTTATGACTGACTAGATGATGCTTGTGGCATCACACTCATGGTTATTTCTCAAGGTTAAAAGTATGTAGTGGCATGCCTTTTAAGTTCTGTCGTTTCCATATTTCCCGGCAATTTTGAATTTGGCACTGTTCTATATTCGAATGTGTTTAAATTTGAATCTCAAAACTGTTGAAAGTATTAGGATTAATGCTATTGTTTAGTCACAGCGTCGATTAGAATCTGTCAGGTTACGTACGAAAATGAATCTTTCTAAGGAAAATGTTCGTGCAATAATTTTCTACAACTTTAGAAGAGGCCTGACACGGCTTCAGTGTTTTGAAGAGCTAACATCTGTGTTCAGTGATGAAGCCCCATGTCTGCGGACTATTGAACGCTGGTATTTAGAATTCCAGCGTGGACATACTAGTGTTAGTAACAAATCTCGCGAAGGACGCCCAAAATCCGCCTTCACTGAAGATAACATCATTGCTGTGAGATAACTAATTCTCGAAGATCGTCATGTGACGTATCGAGAGATAGAGGCTCTATTAGGCATCTCAGGGACAACCATTTAGAAGATCTTGCATGAAGCGCTTGGTGTGAGAAAGCTAGTTTGCCGTTGGATATCGCATCTGCTTTCCGACGATCACAAGGCAGCCCGCGTCAGATGGTGTAAGAAAACTCTGCAAATGTTCAACCAAGGAGAGTCAAATCACGTCTACGACATCATCAGTGGTGAAGAATCTTGGATCTATGCCTACGATCCTGATTCCAAACAACAATCTACAATCTGGGTCTTTCAAGACGATCCAAAGCCGACTAAAGTGGTTCGATCTCGAAGCACTTCAAAGAAGATGGTGGCTACGTTCGTTGGAAAAACCGGCCATGTTGCGACTATTGCACTTGAAAATCGTAGAATGGTTAACGCAGAGTGCACAGTTTGTTTACCACAAGTCATCGCCGAACTTCTAAAATCTAACTCAAAGCGACGCATCATTCTGTACCATGACAACGCAAGCTCACACAGCGCTCGTCAAACGATTGAGTATTTGAAGAAGGAAAAAGTAGAAATTCTTGACCATCCTCCATACAGTCCTGACCTAAGCCCTAACAATTTCTTTACATTTCCTAAAATTAAGAAAAGTCTTCGTGGTCAAAGGTTCCAGTCCGGTGAAGAAGCAGTCGACGCTTTCAAGTCAGCCATTTTGAACACCCCCACTTTAGAGTGGAATAAATGTTATAATAACTGGTTTGAGCGAATGAAAAAGTGTATTAAGCTACGTGGTGAATACTTTGAAAAATAATAAAAAGTACTATAAGGTTCTAGTTGTGTTTTTTTCTTCAAACGACAAAACTTAATAGGCATGCCTCGTACCAAGACCAAAAACACCAATATACCAACATTTGATCGAAATTCCTTCAGCCGTCAAAAAGTTTATATCGATCCCGAATCAAAATATTTACGCGGTTTTTTTATAATTTTTTTACGCGGTAAGGTGATAAGAAGTGGAAATGTA
This sequence comes from Alsophila aescularia, assembly GCA_946251855.1. Lineage (NCBI taxonomy): Eukaryota > Metazoa > Arthropoda > Insecta > Lepidoptera > Geometridae > Alsophila > Alsophila aescularia. The sequence goes on along the minus strand of OX276377.1, from coordinate 51,807,600 downwards.
TGGATTTGTTTTATTCGAAATCTTCAGCGACGACGTATAGTTTTTATCTGTATTAAGGACCGTTACAGAATATACCTTTCCAACTAATAAAAAATAAGAACGAAATAGTCAAGGTTTTTTTTTTACTAATCGACTAAAATCAAATTATTTATGGAAAATCTAGATCATAAAAGTAAAATATAAAGATAGTTAGACAATGCTGCATGTTATTTCTAATACGTAAAACATAATAAATGGACCTAAACATGATAAATTTTTAATAAATCGATAAAAAAATTGCATGGCAACTATAGTTGCCAGACGTAATCGGGCTTGTAAATTTTTACCAACAATCGGGGCTTCATTCACACGAATGTTTTAATCGATAGAAGTTTTGCTTAATTAAATATATTTATTACACTTGCAATGACATAAACTTACGGCATATTTGCAGAATTTGCAAAATATTTCAAAGTAAACTTTTTTTTTCTCCCGAGAATGTGCGACAAAGTATTCAAAAAATATATATGTAATTACTCTCTTTGTTGGACTTTGACATTTAATTGGATTGCCACTTAATTAAACTAGTACCATGTACGAAAAAAAGAGCCTTTACACCACCCAAATTTGACAGATATAGAAAAGTTTGCAAAATTGGGCATTTGAGATATTTTTTTATGGTTAACCAGGGAAACCAGTCACACTTTGGTGTTTAAGGAACCATCCAACGAGCGTTCGGAGCACTCGTTGTATGCTTCTTTGAAGAACGGTTGGTTTTCATCCGGTGGAATAAATTGCGGTGCCGTCCGCAAAGAGAGTGATCTCTACTTTAGGAGTGCGGGGGAAGTCGCTTGTGTAAAGCGTGAACAGGAGTGGAGCATGGAGCCTTGAGGGACTCCGGCACTGAAGTGATGGGGGGTTTGATTGGTCGCCCTCGACATGATAGCGGAAGCTCCGGCTAGTGAGGTAGTCTTGTGCTATAAGCACAAGACGATCTGCCATCGGGATCTTGTGCGAGGTATTTCAACCATGAAAGGGTGGCGCTTTGCTGATCGTCTAGTCGTACGGTGATGGAAAGGTGATGGGGGAATCAGGTTGTGCAGTTCTTGTGCACACTCTCCATAGTGCAATCTGTAGAATACCGCCAGGCTTGCTACCTCACGTCGATGCGCCAGACTTTGAAGCTTACTCTTTACCAGAGTGTCATCCCCAATGAGCCTGATAGCACGTCTCTCAATTGAATCCAAAGACTCGAGCTGATACTTGGCAGAACCGTCCTAGAGGTGGCAGCAGTACTCCATACAAGATCGGACCTGTGCTTGATAAAGATTCAAAAGCTGTCCCGGTGTGAAGTACCGCCTAACCTTAGACAAAATATAATATAAGACCCAAAATTCGGGTTTGATGTGAGTTCGACACCCAAAAGCTCCAAATGGTCGCCCATAGGTATTGTTACACTTTGGAAAGACGGAGATCAGTGTAGAGGACGCTTGCGTTTTAGTAGCATTAAACTTAACCAGGTTAGCATCGCCCCAATTGGACACGGCTTCTAAGGCTAAATTTAAACGGTCTACCATAGCTTCTCTCTGAAACTGGACAGCGTCACAGCTGGCTTGAGCATTGGAAGTATATCTCTCAACTACAGTACTGTAATCAGCATACCCAAAGGTACCGGGCTTAAGGAGGTCATTACCGTGCAGTAAAAACAGTCTAGCCGAGAGAACCGATCCCTGAGGTACACCGGCATTGATAGCCATTTGATCAGACGAGCAGCCCTCTAAGACTACTCGAATAGATCGTTCCCTCAAGAAATCAACTATCCAATTGCATAAGCCAACAGGTAAACCATATGAGGGAAGCTTGTTTAAAAGGCCATCGTGCCAGGCCCGATCAAATGCCTTCGATATGTCAAGGGAGACGGCAAGCGCCTCACCATGCATCTCTATGGCTTCGCTCAGTACGTGAGTGGCATACGCGAGAAGATCCCCAGTAGACCGGTTTCGGCGAAATCCGTATTGTCGGTCACTGAGAAGATCATTGTCTTCAAGGTATGCCAAGAACCTAATGTTTATGACACGCTCCATACACTTACAGAGTAAGGAGGTAATCAAGATGGGACGATAATTGGCCGGATCAGCACGACTACCCTTCTTTGGTACTGGTTGTACATTGGCAAGCTTCCAGCTCTTCGGAACTTTACCTGAGTGAAGAGAGAGGCGGTACAAACGCGTTAAGATGGGAGACAATTCGGGCGCACAGTTTTTCAACACAATCGCTGGAATACCATCAGGATCACTGGCCTTGTTCACATCTAAAGCTCGAAGCGTTCTGAGAACCTCCTTCTGGCGAATGCGAATTTCGGGCATAAAAACCCCGCAATGAGGAAGGCAGGAAGGTGTCTTGCCAGAAGCATCTAGATGCGAGGCTTCTGCAAAAAGAGAAGCAAATAAATTCGCTTTGTATCCAGCAGTGTGAGCTAGTGATCCATCAGGTTTCAGCAATGGTGGCAGTGAGGGGCGGCAGAAGTTTACTTCGACCGACTTGTCCAGAGACCAAAAAGCCTTGCTACCCGCGGGGTATGAAGCCAGTTTGGCCCCAATTCGACTTACATATTATTCCTATTGCTTTATTATAAGTATAGATTCGTTACTATGCCAACCTACATAGTAAAAGTTTTTAAAACTGTGACAAAATGTAAGGTCCCAATAATAAACAACGCATTCAGCCTACGAAATAAAATAACAAGATTTCTTCAGTATGAAACAAAAGAATTTGCTTGGAGACCAGTAATGAAACGTTAATGGAGGTACAGTGTATTTGTTGGTTTAGGCTCAGATTGTATAGGACCATTGTATCTTAAACATCTGTGAGTGGCAACTCAATACGTGCGATTGTTTCGAGATAAACAGTTCTGAACTACCAACGAAAACTGCTATCATAAGGGAAGCAAACATGGATATATCAACTACTCTGCTGATGTTGGCTAGGCCGACATCGTTATTATTGTATTACACTAGCTGATGCCCGCGGCTTCGCTCGCGTGGTAATTTCTCTAGGTTAAAAATACTCAATGTTCTATTCATGACCTAAAATACCAATAATACCAACATTTGATTAAATCCTTCAGCCCTCAAAAAGTTTTTTTATGGATTGCTCGGCTTCTACTCAATTAATTGAGATACCAAGTACACCAGTTTTAAGTCCGAACCTAAGGTATACAACAGTGAAAATCACATTGCAAAGTATTTTTACGTGATGCGCAAACAAATATACAGACAAACAAACAAACAGTCAGACATGATGAAGAAAATGTGATATTCTTATTCAGTAGATTATTTTAAGTACCCTTGACTATTTTCTTTTTCATTATCTTTTCTGTACAGACTTTTTTGTACTTATTGCTTTAATATAAGTATATAGTTATTATTGCTACGGTTTCGATGGTGTATCAATGAATAGTGTTTTTAATAAAAGGTATCAAATTTTTACAGCTCAACCTGTTAAAACTTTACAAACAAAATGGTTAATCTCAAGATATTGCAGCTGTAGTTTACAGGTGTGGTCTGTTTACCTTTTCGTCGTGTCTATACATATTATTTTTCTTTATCAGAAACTCCTATTTAGTTTTATTCCTAGATAGTTCCTAAATGAAAAAAACGCCATAAAAAAGACGTGTCCAGAGTTAAACAACATGAAACATCAATTTATGTGTGCTCGCTCATGCGAGCATTTCGCTTTTGCCCTAACAAAGTATGATTTAATTATTGCAATCGTACAAGCATGGTGGAGCAATATATAATTTCATCCTCTGAATATAGTTAGTAGGTTCGAAACCTGCAAGGTGTAATCATTTGTGTGATGATTGTTTCCGAGTCATGGATGTAATATTCTATGTATGTTTATCAGTTATCTAGTGCCCATGGTACAGGTTATCCTAGCATACTACATGAAATCCACAGCACTTAAAACTTGTACTGATTATATTTATTAATTTATTTTTATGGTAATCAACGAACAAAAAACATTGCTATCAATTTAAAAGCAATCAAACATTGAATAAACAATCTCAGTAAAAAAACTCGACTTATTCTTAAAGGTAAAGGCAAACGGGAACACAAAGCTAAGAGTCTGTTTCCAATTTGCATCTGTTAAAATCCAACCACAGAAAAATGTACAGTATACAAGTACACAAACATGACACCCCTATTTTTACTCGACTGAAGAGTGTTATTTGTTTGGGTTGTATGTATGTTTGTACGTTTTTTAGGCGCATCCTACAGCCTACACGGCTTCATGGATCTTGATAAATGAGGTATCATTGGATTTGTCTTGATCACGAGAGTGCTAAAGGATAGATGAGGTGTCAAGAATACTAACTAATATGGCAGCTTTCAGATGCCATGTTGTATTTCTGACGGAGCAAAAAATTACCTAAACCTATTCAGTGAGGTATTAAAATGCAGGTCTTTAGAATACCATTTCTAATACAGTATTATTATAACTAAACATTAGCTATTTCCTTTTAAGCCTCTTACAAATTTTTCAATTCTAGATTAATCAAGTTAATGTCATAACTAAAGTCTAATGTCGTAATTAAAAGTATTAAAGTAAAGTAAAATATGTATGTAAAAAAAACATTAAATGTATCTTAATACTAGCTGCGCCCACGGTTTCACCCGCGTCGCTCAGGAACCATATATTTTTCCGGGATAAAAAGTAGCCTATGTGTTAATACAGAGTATAAACTACCCCCGTATCAGATTTCATCAAAATCCGTTCAGCCGTATAAGCGTGAAGAAGTAACAAATATACACACACACACAAACCCTTAAATACATACAAAATTTTGACTTTATTAATTTGATTATTTTTGCGGGTACTCAGCTCGTATTCAATAATTTTGTTTGCAGTAGGGTTTTTTGTACTTTTATAATATTTTTTGTCAATTGAAATATGTTGGCAAATAGTTTTTTTTGCTGAAATAGAGGCTTCTGAATCCTATCAATTAGTTTCAGAAAATTATTCAAGTACTCTTTAACCTGCGGGTTTTGTTACTATGTAAAATAATAATTTCTCATTTTTTCCCACTTGATAATTTTATTAAATATTTTAAACATGTTCTGAAATTGAACTAAGTTCAGTAAAATAATAAATGAGAAAGGGTAAGGGATCACATAATAACAGGACAATAATAACACAGCTCCGCAAACTTTACGAGACATGAGTTATGGAAACGCACCTACTTTCCTAACTTCGAGTCATATAACTCAAAGACATCAATGTCCGTTTATTTTCAAAAGAATCTTGAGACTCATATTTCATTTTGCTTTCAATAGCATAAGTATTATAAATTTGATCAGTTTAATGGACTTTAGGTGACCCTTTCATAATCTCATGCACTACGTTTTTTAAGTCAAAGTAATTATTACATTCTTAGGTTAGGCACAAGTAAGCTTTCTTGATAATAAAAGCAAACTTCGTAATTATTCCTGAGTAACAAGTTTGTAAGGAAATTCATGAGGTTTTTTCTACTTAGTATTTTTTTATTTCGTTCGCAGTAGCTACAATACTTAGCAGACGAAATTCATCTTGTTCTCAGGACTGCGCTTGTTTGCTAAAGTTACTAGATTAACAACATATATTTGTAGTCTTTGATAAAGTGGATGCGCATTTAGGTCAGGTTATCTTTCAATTCATTTTTCTTACACAATATTATACAAAATATTTTCTATACTGAATACTTGAAGCTTAATTGATAAGGATTTTAGTGAACTGTAATTTTTCCGGATTTAAATATCACCCATCTTTTTTCTGCTTGTACTATGTAACATATGCACAGAGCAAACATGGATCCATAAGATTGTTAGAAGTAATAGGGCGAGCAAAGTTGTGAGTAACAGTTACCAGTTCAATAAATCATTACTCTACCATAGATCTAAATAAACAGCGCCCAGAATGTAGCAGTTGTTAGGATGTGTGTGTGTATGATTGCCAACATGATATCAAAATAGATTCTAAGATTAGGAAACGCTTTAAAACTATTTAATTCAAACAAACTTTCTTTAGATTCCAAGTAGAAAGCTGTATTATCTAGTAAGGAAGATATATAAAAAACAATACAAGAATATGCAGAAAAAAACGTAGATGAAGGGAAGCGAAAACGCATGAATTAATTGCTAATGTTGAAAAAACTTAGATTGTTTTATTCATATGAAATGCTTTAAAAATAGGCTCTAGAAAAATATGAAATAACATAATAAAGATAATAATATAAGAAAGATGTGGAGTATTTAAATAACACAAAATGATGCCGTCTCAGAACTAAAGGAAATAAAAGCTTGAGTACAACAAGAAAGTGTTTTAAGTCTGGTGCTATACCTATGATATTCCCGAATAAGATAGCAACATCATTGGGACCTTTACGTACGACACTTTACGTTGAATCATAATATGGCACACACAGAATAGCTGTATGAAGTACCCCCAACAAACAGACAAGATCAAATTGGCAAGTCAGCAATTGGGCAAAAAATTGAGGATTTAACTAAAAAAACTGTTACCAAAACATAGTATTCTCCGGTTTATAATTATATCAATAAAAACGAATCTCGTATGAGAATACACCTAGGTATCTCGGCATCACGCTTTATACAAAGCTCTGCTGAAAACTTCACGTCAGTAAGAAAAAAGAAGAAATAGACTTGCGATATAAAACAACATATTGCCTGCTTGGAAGATACTCTACGCTGTCGATGCACAACAAACTATTGTTAAACAGGCAAGTCCAGTTGGGATTTATGGTACAGCTGTGAGGCTGCGAAAATTTGCAAATACTCCTTGGTACATGAGAAACGACGATCTCCACCAGGACCTCATACTACAGGGAGATTTTCAAGAAAGTGATTAAAAAGTTGTGCTAAAGTTCAACATCATAATAGTTATCATAAGTGGAAGTTTAAAAAATATATATGTTTACGTCGTTTTTTTTAAACACGATTGTTTATCGTTTAAAACATTTTGTGAAATTTACGGGTTACCCTTTTTTTTGCAAGCATAAACATATTCGGGCTTTGTTTTGTCCAACATTTTCATTGGACGTGAGCTTCACAAAAAGGCCGTCAGCTAACAATCCATTAATTCTGGATATATTCCAAAGCAATTTTGACAAATTTTATTAGTTTTTTATTTTTATTTTCAACGGCTTATACTATAAGTATTTTAAATATTTGGCAAACTGGCAAATCACATCAAATTATCACATCATCAACTTGAAAACGTTCACTACTGAACATAGGCCTCCCCTTAAAAGAGGATTTTGAATATCTTTGGGGTTTGTTATAATAACCACGATTGGTACATGCACAGAGGTGTTCATTATATCAAGAAAAGTAAGGAATAAACTCCTTGCTATGTAACTTGTGTTCTGAGAACTATTACGTAGAGCACACAGATCTAGATGTAGGTAGGTATGTGCTCCATTATCATCCACGTCATCACTTACCGTAGCGTATCGGTGTTCAAACGTAGACTCTGTAATGAAATAAAAATAAATAATTATTATTTATCAGAATTGGTGAGAATGGTTGCTAACCAACTTTGAATCGTTGTAGATCCTAAATGGTCAATTAAAATGAAAAATGATAAGAGAAACCGAAAGATAATTTTCAAATTCCTATTCAATGATTCCCCACTTGACATAGTTCGTCAACTTTCATGTATTTCTTTATCATAACATGGCGTCTGATTATTGTCGCCAAGTTAAATTTTGGTTAATGTCATGCCTTTAGTAGCACTTGCAAGATTAAGACGCAACGAGTGACGTAAGAATCATCAAAAATGATTCACGCGTTTGGTCTATATACTGAGTAATGTGCAGTTGTCTATGATATAGTACCACAAAGGAACTTACATGCATACATATATACATAGGCTCATAAACATATTACCGGGCGTTGCACAGTCTGGTAAAAATAAGGTAAAACAAATTTATAAACTAGTCTGTTTTGTTGGGAGATCAGCTAATTCGTGTGTGTACAAGCTAAATGGATTAGACACAGGGCCGGAAAGATTGGCGTGAACGAGAGGAGGCCTATACTCAGCAGTGGGTGGATACGGGATGATTAGATAGATAGATATACACGCTAAATTGATTATCCCCAATTTATAATCTCAGCTCGTTAAACCGATCCACTTAATTGACATTTTCTCTGCAAAGATTACACAGGTTGATTGGTAGACAAATAATAGAATACATGCTGGTGATGATCATTGAAGTGTTTAACGTATTAATATAAGATTTTCAACCCCCGATTAAATAAACCGGTCAATATAGTGGAACTTACATAAAGATTACGTACGATGTTTTTTTGTTGCCTTTTCACTTTTTACATTTTTACGATCCCAAGTGTTTTTTTTTAAATTGTTTTGTCATTGGTACATACATAGATACATAGATACATAGATACATACAAGTGAAGTTAAATGAAAGCTTTTAAAATAAGTATAGTTTCTTTTTATTCTGTTATGTTTAGGAGATAAACGAGAGGGACGAGGAGGAGGATGGTAAATTTTCATCTATTATCTATATTCTATACTTGTAATAAAGCAGTATGTACAGAAAAGTCTGTACAATGCAGATAGGTACTAAAGAAATAACGTAAGAAAAAGGATATAACGTTTTTTGAAATCATGTCTGTCTGATAAAACTGTTTGTTCGCGCATCAGGTAAATATTACTGGATCGTTTGAGATGCGGGTTTATTGGTAAGATAGCTTAGGGATTTACTTAAAAACTGGTGTACTATATTAATCTCAATCTGATGAGATATTAATCTCAATCTGATGAGATATTAATCTCAATCTGATGAGATATTAATCTCAATCTGATGAGATATTAATTTCAATCTGATAAGTAGAAGCTGATCAATCAATAAAAAACGATTTGACGTCTGACCGAAGTTTGATGTAATTTTGTATATTGGTACTTCTGTTCCTGGAATAACTCATAGGATATTTACATCGCAGAAAAATTACCACGCAGGCAACCCCGCTGGCATAGCTAGTCGTAAATAACTTTAAAACTACACACATAAAAAGATAATACCTTCACAACAAGCTTTTTCATATGATGTGTACAGTATGCAAACTAATTTAACAAAAAACTATTAACTCAAATGTGATATTTAACATTAATTTATATAAGCTTAACTTCATGCGTGGGTCACAGAAACTAACAGTTTTAAAATGAACAAAATAAAAAATATGTAGCTTACTTCCGCCAAAATTGTAAGTCAGACAAATGATAAATGGTAAAATGAACAAAAGATTACACAGGTTGATTGTACAGGTTGTCTTTTTTTTTTTTTTTTTTTTTTTTTTTTTTTTTTCTAGCCTTTAGCTTTTATTTCATTTATATTTTACAATAGTTCAATTTGGGTAGGGTTTGTTTAGCGTGGGTTTTTACTTTTGTTAATATTAAATATGGATTTCTGCAAAGTAACGCCTGAATCTATCAACTAACAATTTAAAAAAATATATAGAAATATTAATTAATACGTGTAAAAATTAAAATTTCTACTTAATCAATTAGATTAAGAGCAAATTGTCTGTGACAGAAAGATATACAAACAGACAGATGGACGGACAGACACACAAGTACTCCTATAATGTTATCGTTTTTTAATTAGGGCGAAAGAAACCCTAAGAATTAAATTTCACTTTTGAAACTTGTTATTGGTCTTCTTTTATTTTTTCTGCCTAACAACGAGTACAATTCTAGCTGAAAAGGAAAAAAAAACTAACCATAACAACATCTGTCCAATTATGTCAATCAACGTACACTTGCGAGCAATTAAACCGGCTAATCTGGGTAGTATATTGTGATAATAATTTATCTAAAAAAGTCTGGACAAAGAAAATAATTAAAAAAAATGGTCTAATGTACATAATATAAGCTATTTAACCAGAACATAACATTATTAAAATCGTGTCTGTCTGTATGTCTGTATGTTTGTTTGTTAGTTCGCGCATCACGTAAAAACTACTGGACCGATTGCAATGCGGTTTTCACAGTTGGATAAACTTAAAAACTGGTGTAATGGGTATCTCAATTCGATGAAAAGCCGTGCAATCGATAAAAAAAACATTTTGATGACTGAAGACATTTTGATCAAATGTTGGTATTATGGTCCTGGAATTAACCTAGAACAAGACAAGCACCCTTCCAATATAGCAAAGAAGCATCTCGATCTCATCAGTTTTCCAACATAAAAACCGCATCAACATTGGTCCATTCGTTTGGGAGCTACGATCCTCACCCTTATTCCCCTCCCCCCCTCCCCCCCACGTCATTATAAGTAAGAACCATCTCATTTTCGTCATCTTTGAAACAATAAAAACCGCAGCTAAATCGGTCCACTTGTTTTCTTACCCCAATTTCTCACCTCCCCCCTCTCTTCCCCCACTTTCCATCTATCTAAGAACCATCTCGATTCCATCAGCTTTTAAACAGAAAAAACACATCAAAATCGATCCTTGCGTTTGGGAGCTACGATGCCACAGACACAGTGACACAGTGACACAGTGATACACGCCCTAAACTTATAACACACGTCTCTTTGTTCAGGGGTTAAATGACCACGCGTGCCAAACCGCGGGTGCAGCTTGTATTCAATATGTGTTCGAATCGCGAAAGTTTAAAAGTGACACTCGATGATTTTTAAGATGTGTCAAACTCTCGAAAACAAACATGCGATTTAGGCGAAAATCAAATCTAGTACAACTCAATTAATTTAATGATACCATTTTATAATTTATTTATAAACTTGCAACGCTTTTATTTTTTTACATTGCCACTGTTAATCAAAACATTCAACACAAAATTCCTAATGATTATAATTTTCAGGCCGTTATAGATATATAATTGAATCGAGTGATGCTTGTAGTACATCATGCTGTTTAAATTAAACCATTCATCGACATAACACAAACAGTTAATGTAAATATCCCGTCAATCTTATTAGCTTTGTTTACGAGACTCAATAAAATAACTCAATATCGTGCTCTAGATCTCAGTAATATTGAGATATTAATAACTAGTGACTCACCCCGGCAGGGCACGGGTAGAGCTCAGTTTCTTACCTTTAGCATATATATATAAAAGATATCAAAAATAAGCTCATTAAAATGACGATTACTCGCTGTAGGGAACTGATTGAACGCAAAAAAAACGCAATTCACAATCAGTTCCCTACAGCGAGTAATCGTCATTTTAATGAGCTTATTTTTGATATCTTGGGTTACATTATTGCAACTTTTGAAGGAATCTCTAATATAAAAAATAAAATACTGCCCGTATGTATGTTACTCGCCGATAATGTAGCTTTCTATAGGTGAAAGATTCTTTATGATCGGTTCAGTATTCTTGAGTATATCCATTACAAAATCATACAAACATATCTCTTTTTAATATTAGTAACGTCATATTGGATAAGCTTTAACTAGCTAGTGTTGTTAATAAATATTAAAAACATCTCAATATGAAGCTTTATGATCAAGCAGTTGACCCAAACTGACCACATATCAGATTTGTTTTATCTATTCTTATGATAAAGAAGGAAGTAGCAAAAAGTTTGTACATGGATGTATTGGTATTGTACACAGAATAATTTTATTTGAGAAAAAACTACGCGGACAACGCCATTGGCATAGCTAGCGCAAGTTAAAATATAATGCGATAAATTATTCTGTGTATACACATAATAATAAACACGTGTAGATTAATCATGTTTTTATGCGGCCAACGAGCAACGGCTATCCACATCAATATATAAAAGTGAAAAGTTGACTGTGGGGGTGGGTGTTTGGGGAGCTTTCACTCCAAAACAGCTGATCTGAATTTGATGTAACTTTGTAAAAAGCTACTGTACAATATAAATACTAACAATGGATACATTTTATCCTGGAAAATGGTAAGTTGCCTGGGGAAAACTGGAAAATGTCGATTACTCGCTATATGGAACTTGTTGCCGTGGAAATGAAATGATTAAAAGTGTGAAAAAAACAATCAAGAGCATTGGTTCTACACTTTTGCATTGGTTTTTAATACCCTAGATGAACATGGGATGCTTTTGTTCGCGATAAACTGCAGCCTGGGCAGGCGATGTTGCGGGCGAAAGCTAGTCTTTCATGCATTTCATTTAACTCGCGTGCATATAGCAACAAGCGGCCAGCGAATAAATACTGGCCGCCATGACCAGGGCCCCAATAATTCTGTTAAATATTGAACCGTGATAACGCAAGTCAATCACAGGTTTTTTTTTCGCGTAATTTTTTTCTTCATTAAAGTGATCGAAGGCGAAAATATTGCGAAAATTTTGCTTATCTTTGTTTTTGTTTTAGTTTTTTTTTATTTCCATAAAATTTTCGTTTCGTGCACTTTTAAGTAATAAAAAACGAAAAAAAAAAAATGTAGGTAATTTACTTGCGTTATCGCGGTTCAATAGCTAACAAAATTGGGGCCCAGGTCACCGATGCCAGGCCACTTAATGCGCACGTAGTCTGAGGGTCATGAGTACAAAAAGATTTTTGATTTTCAGAACTTGTTGTTATGTTTTGCGAATGTTATCGCTTGGATTTCACCTGCTAATTTCTCATGGGAATTTCCAAGACTTTCTTATCTGATAAAACAACCAATGTACTACCAGAAAATGTTTTATTAATGTTTTGACTAATATAATTGGGTTTTTGTTCGATTTTGTTATTTTTCCATCGGCAACAGTAACTATTTTCTGAGTCTACTAATTTTAACTCTTAAGATATTCCTTCGGCGTCTCCTTGTATTAAAAAATAGAAACATGTATATTTTGTACTAAATAACCTTTATTATTTTTCATATTATTAATTTAGAAGTCTCATCTCTCTACACTATTGTAATAATTCTACTGATCTTGGAAGTGGAGTGACAAATTTAAATTTATTACGGGGCGTTATGTAATATTTTTGAATACGATGTTTCAAGACCATTATTTCCCGGGATATTATATTCATCAGGTAGCTGCATTTATCTAGTTATCAACATCACGACTTCTTTAAATTATAACAATATGAGATGTTCAGCATCGCATCGTATCAAAACTTTTTTCTCTTTGTTTCCTTACAGATATAATCGTCAAGTAAATAGTGAATAAGTATCTTCTAGGCAAGCATGCTCCACCGTCGACCGCGTCATCTTTTACCACCAGATAAGACTGCGGACATAAACTTGCCTATTCGGAAATCATTTATTCTTATAATAAAGAGAAGGACACTTGGCAATATGTGATTATGTGTGACTTGGTGATGAAAGGTGGAGTAGGTATCTCACAGATTGGTGACCACTTGTGGGAAAGCGTAGCCATGGAAGACCAGTGCAACGATGGGTTGACGACATCAATAAGTTTATAGGAAAGACGTGGCATAGATTTTCTCAAGACAGAAATGATTAGCTTATTAGGGAGGAGGCTTATGCCCTTCCGTGGGTGGATTAAGTGCAAATGATGATGACGATAGGTAGATTTTATATAATACATAGATCAACATAAGATACATTTATCCCGGAAAATGAAAAGTTCACACGGGAAATTGGGTAAATTTTGGTAGATTGGTTTTACTCGCTTTCACATCAAAACGACTGATTAAGATTACAGAATGCCACTTACTATATATAAAAGTGAAACGTTGTCTTTTTGTTTGTTTGTTTATTTGGGGAGCTTTCACGCAATAATGGCTAGATGGATCATGATGAAATTTAGAATAAAGATGCTTTATACCCTGGAATAACACATAGGATACTTTTTATCTCGGAAATTTGTCAGTTTCCACGGGGAAACTGAAAAAAAAAAGATTAGTCACTGTAAGGAACGGTTGCCAGCATAGAATGGTCTGTGGGTGTCTTGGAAACGAAATAACAATACTGACAAAAAACATCAAGAGCATTATTGGTGCTATACCTACCTACTTTTACATTGGTTTTTAAAATAGGATGCTTTTTTTCGCGATAAACAGTAGTCCGCGCGTACGAAGTGCCTGAAAACTAGTAATATATATAAAGGAAAGTTGTTTGTTTGGGGCACTTTCACGCGATAACGATAGGAACGAATTAAATGTTTTTTTTTTTGTAAATAGATGGCATATATCATGGAGACCAACATATGATACTTTTTTATCCCGAACAATTGTACACGTGGGCAAAGCTGCAGGGTTTAGCTAGTATAATATAGAAACATTTAATGTTACTGGAAAAAGACGAAAAATATTACGTTGACAAACATAATGAAATTGTATTTTCGTCTCTTTGCATGATTTGACATAGAGCCTATCCTTGTACTATCTTTAAACATTCATAAATGCTTTATGAGCACTCGCCGAGAAATATATGAAAAAGACGCAAATCTCGACGAGATGACATTAGATTTAATTCCCAAGGAATTACTTTGGTAACATTTCACTGAAATCATCGAGGGCGCACGGTTCTGTTTATTTTATTTGCAGAAAAAGGAAGTAGCTAGAAAAAATATGTAAGCAAAATGAAAATTATTTCAGCACGTGTACGGTATATAGAAAATGATGGGTTAATTCCATCAATTTCAGAACATTTTACTATATGTCACCAAAGAATCAACATAATTATATCACTTACAGTTTTTTTCTTCAATATATATTATTATTTGATTTGAAAATACTCGGATAAGACACGTTCTCTGAATCGAATGAATCTAATTTATAGTGACAACCGATTTATCCAAAATCTTTGGAACCCTTTTTATTCAAAATTAGCTTAACTACATATATTTTTTCAATTGAATCGAATTTCTGTAGTGATGTTTAAAAAAATAAAGAAATTAAAAGATTGGCGGGTAATTTTGGTTTTCTTCATTCTAATTTACCTATGTATTTTTTCTTGTTCTCTTATGTGTATATATCTGTAAATATTATATACTAGCTTTTTCGCCAGCGATTTCGTCCGCGTGGTCTACTGTTTATCGCGAAAAAAAAGCATTCTTTGTTCTTCTAGGATATTAAAAACCATAGCAAAAGTATTGGTATAGGACCAATGCTATTGATCTTTTTTGACTTACTTGTTATTTCGTTTATGGCAACCGTTTCTTACAGCTAGTAACCATCGTTTTTCCAGTTTTTCTTGTGTTCATGTGGAAACTTACAATTTTTCGAAATAAAAAGTAAAAAATAAAAATCTTATGTTTTATTCCAGGGTACAAGCTATCTCCATTCCAAATTTCATCAAAATCCGTCCCGCCGTTAACGCGTGGTAGATCCCCAAATAAACAAACAAACAAACAAATAAACAAACAAACCAACAAACAGATAACGTTTCACTTTTATATATTGGTATGGATGTGAAGTTGCGATCACCGTCAAGTAAACCAAAAATTCATTATTTATACTACAAACCGGTTTATAAAAATGCTAAATAAAAATCATTTTAATGTGTTTAAAAGCTTGCTTGTTACTAATTGTTTTAAAACTATAATATTTTGTGAAATATTTGGAACTATTTTAAATAACATTTATTATTATATTAAGATCTTACAGTATTGTTGGTAATATTTAACCCATCTAATTAAAACATAATTATGTTCATTTAGTTATGTGTTAAATTATTTAATTTCAAGTAGAAACTTGTAACTTTGCTTATAATACAATTATATATTATGCTAAGTTTCAAGATTCTACATTTCATGAATTTGCAAAAAGCTTCTGTGACAGCCAAACACGCAGACATGTGAATATTTTTATAAGAAAAAGAAAGATACTTATACTTTTTCAGTCGTAAAGAACCAGTTAGGTTCTTTCCATCTGAAAATGAAAAAAAAAATACTCTCAATAATGTAACATGCAGACAATATGAAGCAGCTCTAAAAATTGTGACTATATTGTAAATTTTATGAAATTTGAAATCACCACGTAATATACCTACAAAATATGGCAACATATTTTGTATATATTATATACAAAATACACAAAAAATACAAAATGTTTATTAAAATAAAATTAAAAATAAATAGTATTTGCCAGAGGTCCTCGCAGTAGTACTGTGTCGCGGATAAAATATCCAACAAATAATCTACCAGTACGCAATGAGAGCGTAATAATGTCGTTTATATCATCAAATGTTTTATTTTATTGTCATTCTTGCAACTTAATTATACATTACCGCAGCCACAGTTTGAAACAATAGGTAGCTGAGCAGATAAAAAATACAAACGATTTCAGAACCTCATCCTCCTTTTGTGAAGTCGTTAAGAAAAAAAATGAGGAACGTTGGAGCAAAAAATAATAATGAAGTAAGCCTACTCGTATCATAACAAAATTGTCGTTCTTCTAAATGCGAATTACAGTTTCAACTATGTTACAAGCATGACCTAATCATCTGTAAACAATGTCAGGTAAGATTTAGAATATGTACCAAATAAATGTAATAAATTTATGTGCTGATTAAACAACTTGCAAGTTAATTTTAGTAATATATTTTCTTTAGTCACACTTTTAAAAATATTACATTTTAGCCCTTCACTACCGGTCAACACCCAACCTCAAAACCGGTGAAGCCCGCTATATTATACCGTGACTGATTACAGTCAGTCATAGTTAAAGCCGTAACCGCAGGTTTCAGAGGCTAATTGCTGAATGCTTACAATTAGAATGTTTTGAATTACTGTTTTATAAAGCTGTTGAACGTAGCAATAAAATAAGTAAAAATAATATAAAATAAATAATTATTTTATAAACTACAGCAATAACATTCTTAATAAAATATTATTGACTATAGTTTTTTCGAAATAAATGACTTTTAGTATAAAAAAAAACCCTTTCGTTTAATATTGTTTTTATATTTTCAGTTACTCTATACTATTTACTTTCTAAAATAAGTAATAAACATATATTCGTTCATAATAATTATTCTAATGTAAATAGCGTCACTGTGGCTTTTTGCAATTGCGTTGTGGTAACTACAAAATGTCGATATAGTTGCGTTGTCGCTAGCAGTTTTGATGTCGTTGCGTTGTGGTTGCATTGCGGCTGTTGTTTGCAGACAGACAAATCTACTCCGGCTTTTGTAGAAAAAAACACGCTTTGGCTGAACGAAATCATGGACATCGGAGAGAAGTCATTATTTGTTTTTGCTATGGGGGGGGGGGGGGGGGGGGGCAGTCGCGTTATGTTTGCGATGTGGCCGGCTGCTAGTGCGCAGTGTCGCTGGTGGTTGCGTTGTGGTTGTGTTGTGGTTGCGTTGTGGTTGCGTTTTGGTTGCGTTTTGGTTGCGTTTTGGTTGCGTTGTGGTTGCGTTGTGGTTGCGTTGTCGTCGTTATCGCACACGCGGTCGAACGCGAAATGTGGTCCATGTTAATTAAGACCGGGTGTCATTGAATTTTATGTCCCTGTCCTTATATGACTTAGAGCGGGAAAGATGATACGTCTCGCGAGTAAAATTTAAGGTTTTTATTTATTTGTAGGAAAACTAAAGCTTTGAATTAAAAAGTGTCTAGACATTTTCTCAATCATAATAAGCTCTTTGTCTTGGTATATCTTTGATATCAATTAGTGACGGTGTCTCTTTCGAATCAATGTTCTAAGCATAAAGTAGTGTTACCTTTGATTTTATTTTCTATCGAGTGAATTCATACTCATCATGTTTATGTGTTCACAAAGTACGCGATAATATGTAATTTTTTGTTGTGATACCAATTTCATAGTTCTGGGTTATTTATAAAACAAGATACAGACGTTCAAAAATGATCAAAAATTGCTAAAAGTGCTAGAACTGGGCCTTAAACTAATCATTTTCATAGATGTTTGCACTCGCTCACGTGGTGAAGTTATGGTTGTAGTGTGGTTATGGTTGTAGTGTGGTTGTGGTACGTGTGAAACGAGCCACAAGCCACAAAACGCAGACTTGTTTCACACGTACCACAACCACAACCTATTCAATCTGAAATCTCTGAAATTGAAACTTGTATGTATACAAAAAGAATAGGTTTGCATTTATAGCGATATTTAATAGCTTAACTTGAAATATAGGTAGTGTGGAGTGGCACCGAAAGATATCATGTTAAATCACAATAACACTTTTAGAGTTCAGACCATAACATTTTTATTGGGCTATTTTCCCTTCTGTCTATCATTCTTAATCTATGTTAGTGGCAACTATTTCCTTTTTCATCTCCCATAAAAATGTACCACCACGTTTAATGCATCTTGATCGAATAGTTGAGATAAGTCAAAATAGTAGATTGGTTAACTAGGGAGCAAATAACCATTTTAAAGGTGAGAGTATTTCTTTGAGACCCTAGCTGCACTCAGAATTTTACTTTAGAATCCCTCGCAAAATCTAGCAAAGGTTAACATTAGGTAAAGATAATAAAATATTTTTTGCATAGACATTTGAATGCAAAGAATGACATCTAAATCTAAATCATCCATATTGTTACCTCTTTTGTTAATTACACAAGACACCAAATAATATCTAAATTAACTAATAATTTTATCCTAGTTAAGAAAATAAAGAAAGTTCGAATTGTGATGCAGATTTCAAATCCTACTTTTAATAGATTTCAAAGCAAAATAATATTGCAACCTTATCACCCTTAGAGGCAGCATGTCTTACAAAACACTATGTCTTTAAAAGTCATATTCATAGTAAGTATGTCGTTAAACCACGATATCTTCCAATAAAATACTTTTCCCCTTCACACATATCAGAAGCCCTCGGGCGGCTTGACAATTTCTGACACCAAAAGCCAGCACTACCGCACACAAAAATTCAAAAATCAATTAATAAATTCAATAATCGAAATGTCTGTTCAATTGCTTGCAAACGCCACTTGAACTACTGACCTTTTAATACCTACATTTGGTTGACTTGGATCGACATGAGCCTATTAGAGATACAAACATAGCAGCTTTATAAAAGCACGTCATTGTTTCAAACTAACAATTCGTAAAAAAAACTATACGCATGTTGTACTTCGTGTTTAAAAAGTTTCTGTTTTGTAGAAGAAAAATCGGGCCATTTTCATCAGGGTATTCTCACTTGATCTCTTTCCACTCCATATTTCTAAACTTGTTGTTGCCCACGGCCTTAACAACTTTGAAGTATGTTTAAACATAGTCTTGCCATAAATATTGTTACAAGGAAAACATCGTTTATACGGTAACAGATCTTGCATCGTTGTAAAGTAAAAATTCATGTAATCGTTGTCATATCTATTTATATATTGCTGAGATCTAAATCAATTAACGATTAGATAACACCCAATGCTTCATAAGAAAAAAGTATAGTGATACAAGTTAGCGTTACTTTGCAATAAAATCTTTTCGAAGAAAAATATGTACTACAGATATGAGCAAAATATTTAAAACAGGTTTCTCTTGCGTAAAATTTCATTTTTGGCGACTTTAGGCATTTTTATCTTTTTATCGATCATTCATGCTTTGATTTTCTCGAGTGTCGTATATATATTTCTCATACGCTTACCAACGAACAGCATTTCATTTTTACCTGACTGTAGTCAGGTAAAAAAAATATGCAAAGCAAGGGAAGAGTAATGAGTTATAAAGTCTATGTATGTATGTATGTATTTATGTATGTATGTATGTATGTATGTATGTTTGTATCTATGTATGTATGTATGTTTGTATGTGGGTATGTGGATGTTCCACCATGGCGTCCCCTATTGGTTTGATTTTGAGAAGTGAGGTGTCAATCGATTTGTCTTCAAGTATACAGTGTCATAGGCTATTTTTTACCCGTTTATGGCAAGGCAATGGAAGGGTTTTGTGTTCAAACTAAAATCTTCGTCGGATTTTAACAAACGAGGTATCAATCGATTCGTTTTCATCGCAAGAGCCTATGGCAGGCTATTTTTTGCCCGAAAGTAGTCGGGCTTTAGATTTTGAACTTATGTCTTGTTATACAACGCTATTTATTGTTTACGCAATTTACAAAATAAGTGAACTCAATTATAAGGTTATAAACTAAATCCAAGTTGCAAATTATACCAGAAGTTAGCATACTCGAAGATACATTGTTTAAATTATTCCGGAAAATGATTAAAATATTGCTTACCTACCTTACTTCAGCAAAGACACCGATGGCGTAGCGGTGCATTTGTTTATTCGCTGCCTTGTACTATTATTTATTCTGCGGCGCTGTGCAATATGAAATGAAGTAGCTGGTTTGAATGTCCGTGGTAGCTGCAAGAATAGTTCCTGGCTAACAGGAACGTCAAAGTCTTTCTCGTTTCATCTTACAGCTGCCTCAATGTTATCATTTTTGCGAGCAAGTATTTGCACAAATTCGGTACACTGGGCGTTATTAAACTAAACAATCCATGTACATACACATGAGTACTGAAAGTCACAAACAGAGCCAACGAAGATAGTAAATGGCAGGCGCCTCAGCTGTGTCCATGCTTCACAACATTTATTATGATTTTTCGGATAAAACTAAGCATGTTATGAAACACTGTTTATTGGAATGTGCCGGTGATTTTGACCTAACTAGTTTCTCAAATTGTGAAAACAATTAACAATAATAAACAACGTTGCTAAAACGATGTGATACAGTTGGTTAAAATGTTATTTAATTTAAAATTAAGCCCATTTCAGCATTTTATCCTTTGTGTCATACCTAGATTAGGATTTTCCCATACTGGAAAAAAAAACTCAGCCAGTATAGATTTCTAGCTTATTTTGTCTCTAACGTGCAACACCACTCAAAAATCTATTAAAACTAAATTCCACTTCACCCTGTCAATTCCATAAATATAAAGCTTTTTAATGCTTGACTAGGATTAACAAGCGTTTATGAGTGCAGTAACTGTCGCACACAGACAGGTCAATTAACACTAAATTCTATAACCTAAACTATGTCAAAATAGATGCCTACAAAAGATTTGTTTTAATGCCTTATTAGGAATGACTAACATTTATGAGTGTCAGTAAGAGATCAGTGACTTTAAATTTTAGCTAATTTCATTTCCATATGTTACCTTGCCACCAACAAAGGACGGTTACAATAAAAAAAACTGATTATCCGTCCGATTTATTTTATATTAATTCAGTTTGAAGTCACTTCAATGTATATTCATCTGAATTATAGGTTTTTTCAAACAATCAAAAGGTCTTATTGATTTTAATTTTCGCCATTGATAGTACATATTATAGAGTTTTCTGAAAAACGTAATTATTCATATATTTTTTCCATTCGCTCGATTTTTGACGTGAAATGTCTTTAAAACAACACAGTTACATAAGGGTACTAAGTCTAAAAAGTAAATTGTAACGAAAAGTTCTATATAATCTCACTCTTATAACTCCAGACATGCTCCAAAGATTTAATTTTGGTTCCGTTTTTTTGCTTGTATAGTCAACTAGTAAGTTCCATGATTCAATATCTAATTTTTCTCAAGATTCACAGAGCAAAATGGATGTTTTGTGGTCTATAATTTGTTATAACTCGCAATTTGTACGTGGCGTAGACGTTTCACGACAAACAAACGGCCGTGCGCCCTGACACAGCCGCACCCTTCGTTTTAAACCTGTTTATCCAAGCATATTTGTATTTTGTACCTAAAATCATCGTTAAGTGAGGCTCAACAGTTGGTATAAGCGATCTAATTCAATTTTTCTTCTAAATTTCGATAATGGTTAGGGTTAAAAATAAAGCAAAAAATTAATGCTTATCATACGTTACATAATATTATACAGGCAGACGAGAAACTATTATTATAACACTTTATATTTCCAAATACCTACTTCTAAAACTGTCTGTCAAACTTATTATTGGTACTGTAGCACTTCCTACCCTCTTATATTGAGGTTGCGTAATAGCAAATAACAAGAAGAGCACCCGGACTGTAGGCTAGTGACGTAAACTGAACAGAACGTGACCTCTCAACTATTTGCTAGCCACAGACTGATATCTACGATGCGAGTGAATTTATTTGACTTGTTTGTATAAAAACTAGTTAGTGCAAATTGATATTGGATAACATAGGGGAGATTTATGATCGTTTTCAATAAATTGTCTTACCATTGTTTTACTTACTGGAGATAGAAATTTGAATTACTTTATCTTTGAGCTTGTAAGGAAAACAGCTAAATAGGTTATTGTAAACGGTCGAAGAGTTTCTAATATTATTTAATTTCTCTTGGTATTTATTGATTACAAGATGCGCACTGCTGCTTCACCTTTGTGGACAGTGAAAGGTATACTTTTCTTCGAGAAGTAAACTAATTTGTTGGTTGAATGATTGGAGATCCCATGACTTACCTGTTCCAGGACCTAAACCAACTATTCACCAAATTTTACCCTAATCCCTGCTGCTGTTTTAACTTAGTGGTAACCCATACTAATAATGATTATAAACATACTTCAGCTGAAGTTAGAATCAGCCTTACCATTTTTTGTTGACTACAAGGAGGTTTTCATTTCACATATTTTAACCGAGTACGGAGAAACAAGGGAAGGGTAATGAGTTTACCAGTCTGTCTATGTCGTGCAACATCATCATCATCAGCCTAATATGTCTGTACACTGCTGGACTTAGGTATCTCATTATGCACGCCACTGAGCTCGGGCTTCAGGTCTCCTCATCCATTTTCTTCCAGCCGGTTTTCGCAAGTCATTACTCCTTCGGCCACAGGAAGTCCTACACTACGTTTGCCTTAATGTGGTCTCCACTTGAAAACTCTTCTACCCCAACGATTATCATTTCTTCGGAATATTTGACCAGCCCACTGCCACTTTAGCTTGCTTATCCTTTGAGCTATGTCGGTTACCTTGGCTTTCCGTCAGATATATTCATTACCAATCTGGTCCTTCAGATAAACTCTAAGCATAGCTCTCTCCATAGCTCGCTGAGCAACCTTAAATTTAGAGACTAGTTTGACCGTGAGTACACGTTTCGGCTCCGTAGGTCATGACTGGCAGGACGCACTGATTGAAGATTTTTGACTTCTGAAGTTGAATCCTTCTGTTGGCTTCCTTTTCAAAGTTGTTCTTACCTAATTGCAATATTTGCCCAAGGTAAACATATTTTTTGACAACTTTAAGAGGTGCACCATTGACTACAATCAGTTCCGGCTCAATACGATTGTTAAACATGATCTTGATCTTATCTATATCTAATAAGATATGGTTATGGTTCATTCCAAGACCGATGCGTCGAGAAGCATTGAGATGCATGTTTCTATGTATGCGTACGATAGATAAATAGAAAAAAAAACTTTATTGCTCACAAAAGATAGGTACATAGGCGAACTTAATACTAGCAAATATTATCTTCCAGTTAACCTCATTGTTTTGTGAGGCTTTTAAAGCGGAATAATGACAATTTAAATTTGGAAAGTCTAATGTATGTTTGGACGTGGGCACAGTACATATATAGATATACTGTGACGTGGGTATGTGGATGTTCCATGGTCCGATTTTGACAAGCGAGTTATCAATCGACAGTAGTCGGATTTTAGTTTTTGAACTTACGTCTTGTTTGTAAAGTGTTTTAGCACATGGACACGCGTTAACACGTGACTATGTTTGCAAACGTTCCAAAATATATACTTTTTATTTATCGGCTCTTTTTTTTCTTTAATCTCTATTTGAGGGGAATCAAATAGAGATTGGCAAACTTCAATAATGTTACATTCAAAAAAATAACTAAAAAGGCATTCGTCCACAGGTTTATATGCGACCCCGGGCAAACCCGGAGACCTCTTCATCGTACCTCTTCATCGTCACAGAATAAATAAAGGTAGACTAACACGTACTCGTATTTATTAATTAATTATTTAACTAAATTATAAATTTTAAGTAAGCGTTTACATCTTTCTAACACTCAATATTAGTTAGGCTATTTAGTTCGCCCAATGTGGACAAGGGTCGGACGGGAAGAAGTTTACGGTAACTTTGGATTTTTTATTATATTTTATCACATTTGTATGTTTTTATTCTTTGGAATTAACAATTGGTAACCGAGATAAAAATTGTACATTTTTTTTAAAATCTTATTTCCTATACTTAGAGCACCTGAAAAACTGTCATTATCAGTTTTACAAATGTAAAACGAGTAATTAGAACAAAGTAATCAAAACAATCATCCTAAAAACATATACATTCCTTTTTTTGGACAGTCTTGTAAAAATATAAGCATTGGCCCATGTATGAAGAAATATTTATGAGTCCAATCGCAATTTCGCGACAAGTCTCGCATTGTATTTTATCTTCGTATGTATTTTCTTTGCATACACTGAAAATAAATCATACTCTTAATTTACTTCTGTCACTGGATAGCCTCTTTTTTGGCACGCGTTCTATTTTTTTATATTTGATCGACGTAAAAAAACACCACCTCCAATAAACTAAAGTATAATTCATGAATACAAAGCATTGATACAATTTTGAAGTAAAACTAATAGTGGCGACAACGGCTTACGTTTTGCGCACAGGGCACGTACTATTATTTATTCTGTGACGTATCCTAAGTTTTATTCCAGGACCAAAAGAAATACCTCTAAAGTACACTATACCAAATTTCATCGAAATTCCTTTAAGCGTCAAAAATTTTTTTTTTACTATTGCTAGGCTTCTATCTCCTCATCGGATTGAGATACGAAGTACACCGGCTTTTAAGTCAAAGCCTAAGCTATCCAAAAGTGAAGTACACATTTCAATTGAACCAGAAGTTTTACGTGACGCGCGAACCAACATCCAGACAGACAGATACCAATTTTAAAACGTTATATTCTTGTTTAGCAGCTTATTTTAAGTCGCCTTATTTTTTTTATTATCTTCGTTGTACGGACTTTTTGTAACTAACTGCTTTATAATGGCAGCAATTTGGTCATTTTACTCTTTAAACTAATCTAGACTAAATTTCTTCAAATGTAATTTAAACTTTGTCGACTTTGTAACAAGGTCTATTTGCCCCTGGCATCTATTCTAAACTTACGTCAATTTAAGCTGCACCACTTAAAATAACGTAATTAAAACAGGTTTTTAGCACGCTGTATAACAGCGTTTGGATAAATTCGGACACGTTCTGAGACGGCGATTGGACAAATCGGGACTCTAACCGCGTGGAAAGAAAGTTGATTTTACGCTGACAGGTTTTAGTGATAGTTTATTGAGTGAGGATTAGATGCCAGGAGAAAAAATACCTTGTTACGAAGGCAACAAGGTTTAAATTATTATATTTTAAGAAATTAAGTTTAGTTTAGGAGATGAACAAATCGCTACCATGTGTTATTATATTAAAAGTTAAGTATATAATATGAGGAGTGACTTATCAAAAGGATTTATTTACACATTAACGTATTTTTCAGATATAGTAAAAACTGATTACTTTCAAGCTAATGCAGCATCTTAAATATATATAAAGTTGTCATTTTATGTAAGTTTAAACATTTTTTTTATGAGTTTGGTTTATTTGTACATCTATTCAATCTGTCAAATCTACATGACATAATAAAACTGAAATAAGCACTTTTGACAGGGACTTAAAGAAATAAAACGATTAGAGCAAGACTTATGTTAATTAAGCACTTTTGAATTGGAAATGTTGCATTGTAATCGTCAAATATTTGAATTTACTTGCCTTTTTATGGTGACATGGAATTTGGAATATTTTTTTTCTTATTTATTTTTCTTGCCAAGTACTCCGAAGATTGGTTCTGAAAAATCATGTTTGGATACGCTCACTAAATAGGCGAAGTAGTTATTTAACCATAAAGTATAAAGTCACACATCGGTTTGGAAATAAGTCTATTAGTCGCAGAAATAAAGTATTAGTTTAATTTTATTCTATATTTTATTCCAGGGTATAAGCTATCTCCGTTCAAAATTTCATCAAAACACGTCCAGCCGTTATCGCGTGAAAGCTCCCTAAACAAACAAACAAACAGACAACGTTTCACTTTTATATATTGGTATGGACTAGCTTTCGCCCACGACTTTGTCCGCGCGAAAAAAGCATCCTATGTTCTTCTAGGATATTAAAAACCAGTGCAAAAGTATAGCACCAACGCCCTTGATGTTTTTGATAGACTTATTATTATTTCGTTTCCATGGCAACCGTTCCATACAGCGAGTAATCAACATTTTCAAGTTTTCCCGTACAAAATTACCATTTTCTGGGATTAACAGTATTCTATGTTTCATTCCAGTGTATAAACTATTTCCATTCCAAATTTCATCAAAATCCATGTAGCCGTTATCGCGTGAAAGCTCCCCAAAGAAACAAAAAACAGACATCGTTTCTCATTTATATATTGGTGTGGATTTTGATGTATTTATGATAGAAATTATCTTAAAACATTTATCAATTTAATTATGCAAGCACGACAATACCAACAGCCCAATGCAAATATTATCGTTAAAATGGCCAAGTAAGTCGCTTGTGCTGCCTCTGGTAAGTATGTTCTTACCTTACTCAACATGCCTACTTATCATTTTGACTTATCTTATTCATGTATAAGTATAATGATAATAAACGGGATATTTACTATGGATACTATTTGTTATGAGTTCCCGATATTAACTCATCGTGTCATATTGTAATCGTTTAACAGCCATGTCGGAACATAACTGTCTCAAACAGCTCACAACAAGCAGAATTAAATGTGACATTAACTGCCCTATACCTGAGTACGTAAGATCTTAAGCCAGCTAATGTCATTAATAGGGTCTTTGAGTTCGAAATAATTCCTTATTGATTAGGCAGCAACTCTTCATCAACACTACCGACATTGTTTTAGCAGCATGTAAAAGAAAAGGATTAACATATTATTTTTATTGCAAAAAATGTAGGGACGAGTACAACCAAATTATACCAATAGAAAAAATAAATTTGTTCCGTGATTGCTCTCAAGCAAAGGGGACTAAAAAGTTCAAATTTCCTCTAAGGTTATCTATATCAGTGGTAGGCGTGACAAGGCAAGATAATGTCTATAATATGTGGTCTATAATAAAAGCTTTTTTCTGGGGCAAAAAGGGGGCAAATAAAGACTAAGCTAGGCTTACAATAAGTAAGAAGCTTTTGTCTGTCTGTGTATGTGTATGTATGTATATGGCATTGTAGCTCCCAAACGGATTGTCCGATTTAAATTCGTTTATTTATTTTTTTAAAGCTGGAGTTGACGAGATGGTCCTTAGCTTTGATTGAAAGACATTGGTGCAGCCGTTCCTAAGTTATTCAGCTCTGATCACTCTTTGTGAAGGGATCTCAGGTACTCTTGAAGCTAGAAAATTGAAGTATATGCTCAAATGTTAAATTTCGATGACATTCTTCTTATCTGCATTTATCCGCATATATCTGAGGTCTGATTATGAAAAAAGCCGAATCCAAGGGATATTTGGCATCAAGATTGGGGGTTTTATCTTTTTTTATATCAAGGTCGTCAAGGTTTTTTTATAGTAAGCTACATTGAAATAAAGGCGTTTTCAACGAATCTAGCAATCGTACCGTCCACAATGCAACTACCTACTACCGAGTGCCATCGACTCTTTTATTGCGCAGTGCAAGTCATGTTTTGTTACGTGAGCAATTAGTGACCAAGAAGTGGCTTAAGTACTTTGTTATTATATTAGTAATATAACCCAAGCAATGTCATTTACCCATAACTTCTCAAATAAACTTAGTCAAGCATGTATGATTGCATATGTAGTAATAAGAAAACATGAATGCGACCCCTCTACCCTTAATTTATAGCTCTTGTTCGGTTAAAAGGTTCTGCTGATAAGTGGTGGCCGATCCCTGATTAAGAATGGCGTTTACTTAATCCGATTTAATCCTGGTGGCACGGAAAATATTTTTGTGGTGGCAAATCTTTTTTTGTGTGATGGTTCAAGGTTAAATTCTGCTAAACTATAAAAAGATAATTAATTGTTAAAATTATCTCAACTCAGGCTACATTAATTTTAAAATTACAACAAAATGGCTGGGCCATTCTGTCCAATAATCTAACTTTGTATTTATTAGCCACCTTCATGTAAACGCATTCACTTACATGCCACCCTAATTTCTTCATTGATTACATTGTCATTTCTGTAAATAAATTTCGATCATTTGACTTGTTCGTTTCCTTTATTATTATCTAGTCCGATAACTATTTTAAAATTCCTCTAGTGGTAATAATTGTCGATGATTTAAAACGAGTGTTTGTGTCAGCATGTGCTGACAACAACATACGCACTTAATTCATACATTAGTAATAACATTAACTCTAGGTATAATTTATAAAGTCGTTTTAAGTGGGAAGGAGGTGAGAGTCAAGTTAGTTGTTAGTTGTTTCACGTGTCAGCGCTCGACGGGTCAACAGTTTCCGAGGATGCATTGTGCATAGGCGAAACACGTGTCGTATATATTGCTGTCAGTTTTATGTGGTAGATAGGAACTTAGGTATTTTTTTCTATTTTAATATTCTGAATAAGGTGTAACTATATAACTCTTGGGTATGTACATAGAAAAGAAAAGAAAAACAAAAGAAAAGGAGAGAAAAGAGTGAAGATATAGATCAGCCATGGTCCTACTTAATTAACGTTAGTTATCTTTAGGGCTGATTTTTAATGCTCAGATAAACGGGCTAATAAACTGTACGAGGAATACATATAGAAAACATACAGTTTTACATTTAGTAACTTATTTTTCAATTGCCATTCATTCCATAGATAGCTATCTAGCAAAATAAAGAAATTCAGGCATCACTAGCTTCAGAGAGGTGAAACATAAATTATATTAATGACACGAATGTTAGAGCAGGACAGATTTCTGTCTTTTAATCAAATTTAATGTCATTGTTTTGTTTGTCATTTATTTTGAGGATGTGTTTAGTTGTTTATACCTACTGTGGTGATATTTTACAAAATTTGTTTGTTGTTCTAGTGAATTCAACGAATCAATGTCAGTTAAACAGTCGAATAAGCGGTTATCTGGCAGTTGAATGGATAAATACATTTATTCCTGTTATGCGAGTTGCTCGTCCAAAAAAGCCTATCTGACGATTGTAAAATTCAGTCTTGTGCTATTTGTCGAATAAACGCTATTTGATTGCTTATCTGAGAATTGAAAAATCGTCTTACTTAATCTGTTTGGCGGAAGTGATGTATAACTCGATTCTATAATAAAATTTATTTTGTTTTACAAACTTAACCATCCGATCTTTAAAGAAAAAGATTGGTTACACAGATTTTAATATGGCCACAGAATAAATAATAGTACAAGTACGGAAGAATAACTGAGTGAAGTCATTTAAATACATAGCGACTTTCGCTACAACGCAATAAAGTGCAATTTAACTCGCACTGCACTGCGAGCTTTCAATGATATTTACCTAGAAGGCACTCGCCCATCGCGTGCAAGATAGAATGTATCGTATCACTATGCACTAGAGCTTCCATTGCTCCAATCGTTTAAGATATGACTAGGTAAGGTTGTATTAATTATGATATGACTTAGATATTGTAACACAATAAACAAGTATGTGATAATGTATTAGTTCATTACTTACAAGCTGTACCCGTGGCTTTGCCCGCAAAGTCATTTAATTTAAAATTAGCCCATACGTGTTATTTCAGGACCAAATTACCTATATTTTATAAAGTACAATAAACTACATTTATTCAAAATACGTTCAGCCGTCAAATAGTTTTTTTTTATCGATTGCAAAGCATCAAGATATTGAATTTAGATACTAAGTACTCATTTTTTTAAGTCAAATCCTAAGCTATGCAAAAGTGAAAACCACATTGCAATCGGTCTAGTAGTTTTTATGTAATGCGTTAACAAACACAAAGACACGATTTTTAAAAATGATATTTTTTTGCTTATCTTAAGTACCCTAGACATATTTTTTTAATTATCTTCTTTGTACAGACTTTTTCGTTCTTATTGCTTTACTAGCAGTACCCGCGGCTTTGCACGCGTGGTCTTTTCTTTAGGTTCAAAGTACCATAATGTGCTATTCCAGGGCCAATATACCAACATTTGATCAACATTTCTTTAGCCGTCAAAAATACTTTTATCAATTGCTCGGCTTCTAACTCGCCAGATTGAGATACCATAATTGGTATCTCAATCTGGCGAGTTAGAAGTAATCAACAATCAACAGTTTTTAATTCAAACTTTAAGCTATCTAACAATTTGATAGCACATTGCATAATAAAACAGCATTGCAATCGGTCCAATAGTTTTTACGTGATACGTGAACAAACAAACATACAGACAAACAAACAGCGACACGATTAAAAAAACATTTATATTCGTTTTCAATACCCTTTTTAAACACCCAAGAGCATTTTTTATTGATCTTCTTTTTACAGCCTTTTCCGTACCTATTGCTTTATTATAAGTATAGATATATGACTGTGTCAATTTGCATAAAAAAACTGTCTAGTAGTTTCAGCGTGATAAGTGTTCTTTTTAATGACTTTCAACCCCTATATTGCGGAAACCCTTTAATTTTTTGAGATGAAAAGTATCCAATGTCCTACCTCGTAGCATGAACTCAAATCATACCAAGCTTCATTTGAATTCATCCCGTAGTTTCTGTGCGATGCACGGTCAAGATACGGACAAAAAGACAGACAGACAAAAATAAAAAGTAAAACAGTTTTGGCTTCAGTATCGAATATAGAGAACCATCCAAAATATATTATTTATTAATTAAATATTAACATAACTTTGGACCCATATCCCGCAGAAGAACTTTAATGTATCGGGATAAACGTGCCCTCAATTTTAATCCATCATATAAATTAAGACGGTGCCAAAATGCATCAAAACCCGTCCATTAGTTTCAGCGTGATGCTTGTTCTTTTAAATAAGTTTCTACACCTATCCTGCGAGAACCCATTAATTTGGAAATTATCCTATGTCCTACCTCGTAGTATGAACTCAAATCATATTCATCCAAGTAGTTCCGGTGGCGTGATGCGCTTCCAAGATACAGACAGATAGACAAAAATGAAAAAAAACATACAGTTTAGGCTTCATTATCGAAAATGGAGTACCCTGCAAAAAAAAAAAACACAATATCTTCAATGTACAGAATTTGGACCCATATCCCGCAGGAACCCTTTATTTTTCGAGACAAAAGTATCCATAATTTTTACCCATCTTATAAACTATGGGTGTGCCAAGTTGCATCAACATCCGTCCAATAGTTTCAGCGTGCTACGTGTTCTTTTAAATAATTTTTCACCCTATCCTGCAGGAACTCATTAATTTTTCGGGATGAAAAGTATACAATATTCTACCTTGAAGTATGAACTCAAGTCATACCAAATTTCATTTCAATTCAGTGAGTATTTTCAGCGTGTTGCGCTGCCATGGTACAGCCAGACAGATGCACAGACAGACAGACAGTAAAAATACATTTTTGGCTTTACTTATTGAATATAGAACGGCCTCCAAAAAAAAATTACACAATATCTTCAATTTACAGAATTTGGGACATTATCCCACAGGAACTCTATTTTTTCGGGATAAAAATTATCCTCAATTTTTATCCATTATATAAAATATGACTGTGCCAAGTTGCAACAATATCCGTCCAGTAGTTTCAGCGTGATACGTGTTCTTTTAAATAACTTTCAACGCCTATCCTGCGAGAACCCTTTAATTTTTCGGGATTAAAAGTATTCTATGTCCTACCTCGTAGTATGAACTCAAATCATACCAAGTTTAATATAAATTCATTCAGTAGTTTCGGCGTGATGCCTAGCCTAGATACAGACAGACAGACCGACAAAAAAGAAAAAAAAAACAGTTTTGGCTTCAGTATCGAATATAGAGTACCCTCCAAAAGAAAATTTCTAAATATCTTCAATGTACAGAATTGGACACGTTACAGTTTTATTATAAGTATAGATTATAAGTATAGATTACTATAAATTTTGATAGTTCTATTACCTACATACATATGGCATTCATACATACTAGTGACATACTAATTACATTATTATCTGCCTAGAACCTCATTATTTGATTATATCGTAGAAGATATTGCACTTCGTTGAATAAAGAAAGGCGTCTGAATTAAGGAGTGAAAAAGAAATGGCTGCCTAAGTAATAAAATGTCGGTATGTAAGTATTGAAAGTAGGCAAGTAGGTATTTTAGGAGACCTTTCAGACCGAGTGCTATGCTGTACCTCTTAGGTCTTTTCTTTATTAATTAAAAACTCATAATATAAAAAAACTCATAAAATTTGGCAATAACTTTAAGTAAGTAGGTACTTTATTGCTAAGCACGGGCATGCTTGATAACCTACTGAATTATTCCAAATATTACGGCTTCGAATTGTAGGTATAATATTTGTACTTATTGCGGAGTGCGACCGGCCAGATATTGCAAAAGGGCCGGGTTGTACCAAATCTTGGTTTGAAAAAAATATTTCTTTTTTGTACTTATTTTAAAAACATTGTTCATATGAATCTGGTATTTTACACCCTAAAAGCTTTATATAAGGGTCAACATATAAAGCAATTGCTCATTATGCACGGAATGATGATTTTAAACCTTCAAGCACGCGAGCATCGTTTCATGCTTCGAAGGTTTCGTGGTCAAATTTTAGAAAACACGCATCGCATCGTGGCAACCAACCACACAACCAACTGAGTATAACCGCTTCAAATTTACTTAAAAGAAAATAATAACAACTACCGTCTTAACTCCTTTTATTATTTGTTATAATTATTATTTATTTCAAAGTTATGACGCATGTTTAGAAAGTTTCCTAAAATTAATTTAGGAATTCATAAATTCCATGACTAGCTAATGGATGGTGATTTGATAAACAGTTGAAAGGGAACCCTATGACAGCAAACTTGGTTAAACCATCAAGTCATTATAGTCCATCAACTAGCTATTCCAGGGTTTATTAACGAGATACTTTTTACCTAAGAATAAGGTGAAAAAGTAAACTGTTCCTTGACACACATACACAATAATTAATTAATGATCGGTCTAGCCGAGGGATTGGTGACCCTGACTGCAAAGGTTTTTGGGTTCGAATCCTGTAGCACAAAATATTGAGTTCTATTCATGGGTGTATTCAATTCATATTTTTAAAAATACGGTTTGGTTTGTCTCCATATGTAGCATTGAACCATTGCGACTTTCCTGACCTGCTGATCCATGGAGAGGGTTTGGTAGATGTTGAGAATTGTGCTGTTTTTTTCTATATAATTACAATAAAAAAAACTCAAAAGTTTTTAGATCTAGTGATTAACTTGGCAATAATGCTGATACTAAGCTACCAGCACTAAATTCTCGACGAATAATACTAAGAGCTGATTTTTCAATGCTGAGATAAACAGGTTAATAGCTGTTGGACGAATAAATTTGATGGTATGT
Source organism: Alsophila aescularia (assembly GCA_946251855.1). Taxonomy (NCBI): domain Eukaryota; kingdom Metazoa; phylum Arthropoda; class Insecta; order Lepidoptera; family Geometridae; genus Alsophila; species Alsophila aescularia. The sequence goes on along the minus strand of OX276377.1, from coordinate 51,774,211 downwards.
TTAAAGGTCTGATATTAAGATACTATTTTTCAATCGTCATTCATTCTGCTGATAGCTATCTGGCCGAATAAAGCAAATCAGGCGTCACTAAATTCAGAGAGGTAAAACAAATATATTGATAACACGAATGTTAGGATTTCTGTCTTTCAATCAAATGTCATTGTCTTGTTTGACATTTATTTCCAGGTTTGTTTATTTGTTCGTACTGTTGTGGCCAGTAAACGTAATCCAACCTGCTTGGTACTGTGGTGATATTTTACGAAATTCGTTTGTTGTCTGTGACATCAACGTTTCAATGTCGGTCTAATAAGCAGTTATCTGGCCCTTATATGGGTAGATACATTTATTCCTTAGTTAGCGAGTTGTTTGTCGAATAAAGCCAATTTACGATTAAAAAATGGAGTATTATGCTATTTGTTGAATAAACGTTTTGTGATTGCTTATCTGAGCATTGAAAAATCAGCCTTAAAGGAACAAAAAGAATTTTGACTTCTTTTGAGCTATCAAGACTGAAAATAAAAAAAACATTGTTTTTTATTTATTTTGAGATTTTGAGCTTTGGTGATGGCGAGATGGTTTTCCTAACAAACATTTCAATCCGTAAACAGCATCGAAAGCAACGTAAAGAGGCATCAAATATCAATGAATTCTGCTCGCAGTATTGCGGTGTGTGGTGAATAATAAATACTGTTTGTGCCTAATTATGCTTTAATGCTCACAAATTACACAGTACTTCTTTACTTTGTTTTCGGAGTTACAAAAAGTTGCTGAGCCAAATTGACTACACGTGATGTGCATAAAATATGAGGCTTGTAATTAGTTTGGCAGATATGTTGTGTAAATTTATGTTTATCAGCGGACAGTATTTTGATAGTACTGAATTTAAATTACCTATTAAGGTTCTGTATGACAGCGGTAGTCTAACCCTCTAATACAGGGTAAATATTTGATATGGGTTTGAACAGCCACATGTGAACTATGGGAAATAGAAGAAAGAGGTTCCTTTATTTGTTTTTGAATAATGTACCAAAAATTCAAATATATCTCAATAATGTATCCAAGAGAAGCAACTAATTTGATAAGTATTTATAAAAGCACTTTGATCACAGATTGATAAGTACAAATCTTGTCTCCGTCTTGTCTTGTTGTTCTAATAGGATGATGTTAAAATTGATGACCCATATAATTATTATAACTAGCTGTCCCCGTTTCTTAGCCCGTGTGGTTATTTCTTTAGGTTAAATCATCCTATGTGTTATGCCAGGACCTAAAAACATATCAACATACCAAATTAGATACAAAAACGTTTAGCCATCAAATATTTTTAATCGATTCATCGGCTTCTACTTGTCGTATTGAGATACAAGTACACCAGATTGTAAGTCATAACCCGAGCTATTCAACAGAGAAAGCCACATTTCAATCAGTGCAGTAGTTTTTGCACGATGCGCGTATAAACATTCAGACATACAGATAAACACGATTTAAAATATAGTTTGTTCTTGTTCAATAGCTCATTTTAAGTCTTTGTACAGTCTTTTTATTACTTACTGCTAGTACAGATAGATAGGTACTGTATTTTCAGTGCATACGAGTACAACATAGTTTATCCGGTAGGTGTTTTTTTATCTCGAACATGCTTGGATATATTTTTACGTTCACTGGGAAAGGCAATTGCTTGCCTCGTAATTTAGAAGGCCAAGCCGCAGGCTAGGCTCATTTAAAAATACAACTCACAAGCATTTGAGACTTATCTATAATTCATAATAATACATAAGGTTGAAACACAATACAAAAGTAATAACATACAGCCAAATTACGAGAAGATGGCTTGATTTACAATTTCATGAATATGTAAAACTGAATATATACACATAAATTATTCTGGCGTTTGTATGGTAAATGTAACAAACAAACGACATAATTGATAAGTCAAACGACTAACTTATTCTTTGAAGTATCTTCAGAACGTAATTTAAGACTGCGTTGGGGATACACACAATTCGTGACAAAATTCGTTATAATGACTTCCTTAAATTGCGTATAGAACTAAAATGAGTCTAGTACTCTGCATGGGATAAAATTTATTTACATATTTATCAGTAGATACCAATAAAAGCAAATATGTCAACTCAATTCCATTCTCGAAGATGGTTACATAAGTTACAAGACAGGAATAGAATTTGGATTTTATTGTGGGGTCATGATCTATCTATACTATTCGTTTGGTCACTAGCAGGATCACAATGAGCAAACGAAGTTTTTTGTTACAGATAGTGTTTGAGACGTCAGTTGAACACGCATGACGAAACATGGACAACGGAGGCAACAATACCACATCATATGATGATGAGATCCTTTATCCAGGTGAATTCACTCTTCAGAGAGAGTTCAGCACGACGGAAAATTCAATCAACAGCTACGTGACGTGGCCCATAGAGAAATGCTTGAAAGCATTCTTCGTTAACAACACAAAGACTGATGACATAACAAACCATATATTTGTCTACAATGGCACTCAAGTAATGTGTCTGGAGCATGCCCCAGTTTTAACTAAAAGCACAGTAATTAGAGCAAGCGTTCTCTCCGCGATGGCATTATTGTCTTTCTTTGGTAATATGGCCACCATAATAAGCATACAGAAAGGAAAACGGGGTCGAGGAAGAGCGAGGCCTTCTTGGACGGCTATTTATAGCTTAATATTCCAACTGAGCATAGCTGATTTGCTAGTAACTATATTTTGTATAGCCGGAGAAGCGGCGTGGTCGTTTACAGTTCAATGGTACGCAGACAATATCACTTGTAAATTGTTCAAGTTTGTTCAGATGTTCGCACTTTACTTGAGTACTTTCATTCTGGTGCTAATTGGAGTGGATAGATGGCTCGCCGTAAAATATCCTATGAAAAGCATGGCAACCGCGACAAGAAGCGGCAGGCTAGTCATTATAGCGTGGGTGATGAGCTTTATACTTAGTATACCTCAGGTGAGTAACTTTATAAATCCTTTCTTGCTAGTTGTCAAACTCTTTAATTTTAGAGTCTCTAATGATCGTTCTGAAACGCTGGAAAGGTATTATACAGATAAACGTTTAGTTGTCGGTTAGTTTACTTCTTTGAAGCAATTAAAAGTTTGGCCGGGTCAGGTCCATTAAGGAACATTGAGACGAGGTCTTCGTTATTAAATTTATGTTTTTGATGTTTTCGCTAGTTAGTGAAGTTAAATTTAAATTATTGTAATTGGAATCAATTTACATAAATAACCAAATTATAGTCAGATAATTTGCATCCTAAAACGCGAGTATGCAAAAATTGTATTGTATTCGGGTAGGATTTCTAAAGACATATTATCAGGCAATTGCTAGTAGAAATTTTAAAAATATTGACTACGGAAGGAATACAATGTGTCAGAAACACCTGAAAAATATTGACACATTATTAGGCCATTGTTTTCGAACTGAGCCGTAGAGTCTTCGAAGTAATTTTCTACGCACCGTTTTACCGTCTGGTAGGAGCTGTACACAATGTCCAATTATGTACGTTTAAAAGTCGATTCAAACAAATAACCTTGGATTGGTAATGTGGTTTTAACACACGTTCGCTTCTTTTGATATTCACACTATAGCAATTGTCGTTTGTATATTTTGATAATAATTTTAATAGTCACAAGGCACTACATAATTCGAGGACATGGTGTCATCCGCTATTTAACCAGCCATTTGCAGACTATTTTTCAGAGTGTTTCGAGTCCCAATAATGAACAAATAGTCCTATGAAGATGTGTTCATTATGTTACAGCACTCTTCAACCACGTCGGTTAATGTTACGGACTAATAATACAGTTTCGTAACAAATTGAAATATGCTGTCAATCAATTATTGTTTACAGGGATGGGGCATTAGAAACTTCAAAGGCTTAACGGCCACTTGAAGCTAACGAGCGGTTTAACACGCAACTTCCAACTATATATATATATATATATACTGGTCGTCAATCAATTGAAACCCTTTTGGTAGTAAAATTTAAAACATGCGAAGCACAATGCAAAATATATGTTGATTTGTTATGCAAGTCTACATTTAGTTCAGGGTATCAAAGATTATTGACGCCTCGCCGCCCTTTGTTGAATTCTCGCTGTTGGTATTTTTTTACGTCATCTGTATTCAGTCTGGTCAGAGTGTTTATACAGTCAAGGTGATTCCTATCGGTGAGAGCCAATTCTAAACATCGATATTCACAGTGGTATAAAATGATTCCCGAGCAGTGAACATGATATAAATAATATTTTATGGCATCAGTTGCAAGAAAATATTCAGTGGGACTGGTTTTGTGGGATCGTATGGGACATACTCTTATGACTAAACGGTTTTATTTATCTTGCTCTATTTGTTTTTTGTTTGTTGTTTGGATCAAATTGAAATTTTATCCCCTTCCTGTTGACCGACTGATCTGAAATTTGGTACATACCTTTAGTTCTAATGACAATACAATTATGTCCCTAAGTATGTTTTTTTTATTACTTTGAGTGACAAGACAGGCTGGTTGCTCGCCTGATGGTAAGCGCTATGCCTGCCCATAACAGTTACAGTGCCACCCATAACTTTAGTTGCAAAATCTTGCATGTCACAGCACTGCGCTTGACACCCTTGAGACATTGGTTGTTAAGTCTCATTGCCCAGTAATTTCGCAATATTCATTATCATTGTAAATCCAAGATGGCCGCCGCGATAAAATGGCGTATTACTTTCTTTTTTTCAACCCCCTCAATATGGGTATTAAATTAAAGGGCTTAACAACACACACCATGAAAAATTCCAAATCCAAGATGGCCGCCACCACATATTTTTTTCATTCTCCATTAAATGGGTATCAAATGAAAGAACTTGACAAGTAGAACACAGTACACTTTAGAAATAACTCTAAATAGAAAAACATGTTTTTTTTTACTTAATGCCTTTATATATGTACTAAAAGCTAAAAAAAAAAAACGTGGGGCGTAGCAAAACCTGTGTAATAGAAATCAGACTCGAGCAAAAATTTGCCAGCCGCTTTTAACTGGCCGTCACTCCCCCTGGCTATAGGGCGTCCTACATTACGGTTACCTAGACGTGGCCTCCACTCGAGAACTCGTCTACCCCAATGGTAATTGTTTTTTCGGGAAAAGAGACCAACCCACTCCCACTTTAGCTCGCTTATCCTACGAGACATGTCCGTTATCTTGGTTCTATGTCGGATCACTTCATTAAGGATCTTGTCCTTCAGAAAAACTCCAAGCTTAACTCTCCCCATAGTCGAAACAACCTTAAGTTTGTGAACTGGCCTGACTGTGAGTGTCCACATTTCAGCTGGTTAAAGTTTTTTGTCTTGAGACACAGTGGTATTTAAGACGAGAAGACTTGACTAAGCTTTTTTTTTTTGTTTTATTACGGACTAGGCAATCGTTTGACCACGATCTCACCTAATGGAAAGCGATGATGTGGTCGAAGGTGTAGCACGCTTGCCTAGTAGATATCTATTCACTCTTGACTTGAACACACCGGGGCTATAATTGACCGGAAACACTGGCGAGGGCAGGGTATTCTACTCCTTTGCAGTTCTTATAATAAATGAAGAAGCGTAACGCTTCGTTCTTGTGCGAGGTATTTCAACCATAAAAGGGTGGCGCTTTGCTGATCATCTAGTCGTACGGTGATGGAAAGGTGATGGGGGAATCAGGTTGTGCAGTTCTTGTGCACACTCTCCATAGTGCAATCTGTAGAATACCGCCAGGCTTGTCACCTCACGTCGATGCTCCAGACTTTGAAGCTTACTCTTTACCAAGCTCCCTTATTTATTTTTTATTTATTTTTAAACTTGCCTAAATGCAAGCAAAAGTGCTTTTCATTATTTATTTCATTGCACAATAGTTAATATTTCATTGAAATAATATTAGTTGCAAAGAAAGGAATGTAATCAGTAGGTAATTTTTTTGGTGTATAACTAAAATTGTATCCTTTCTATGTTGTTTACAAATTATTTTGTAAAAAATATAAAATGAAACTATGTAAGGATATATTTGTGAGTGTAAAGTGTGTCATTCCAGTTTCCTAATTAAATATAGTTCAATATTTGTCATTTTCATTGTGGTTTAGACAGCGACTTTTTTCTTCAATGTATTATTATAGATGAAATAAAAAAGTTTTATTTGTTTAAGGGAAAATATACAGCTGATGTTATTCTTATGCGGCCGTTGAGTTGCCAAGATTCAAAGATATAACAATTTTTTGGAATAGATATTCTTGTATCTTGCACGAGTAGGCGTGACACAGATTTGACGTTCACGAGACAAAAAGTAACACTTTCTCGTGTTTTTTTTTTGACATTTTACAATGGAAACTTTTACAATTTTGTAGTGACAAATACTGAATTTAGGTCGTTCCGTGAAGTTTTTTTTATCTGGGTCAGTATGAGGAAATCCGAATCCATATGAGATACGAGATAACTCTCTTAGAGCCTAAATAAGAGCAGTAACACTGGTTAGGTTAGGTTATGTTACCAACGATACAAAAACCGGTTCTGCACGGAGCGTAACCATTGGGTCGTTTTACATGGAATGGCGTACTTAATATTTTGGTCAAGTGCAAGTTGTCCATAAAAATGAGCATTATATATAATATGAAAATTCATCAAAAAAAAAAAAAAAACAACTTTTGCGGTCCCGATTTTTATTGAATCCGCATTGAAACAATTTTTAACCAATTTGTATGTACAACTCGCACTTCAATATGAATTAATCATCATCATCAACAGCCTGTGTCAGTTCACGCGAATAAAAGCATCTATGTTCTTCAAGGATATTAAAAACAAATGCAAAAGTATAGCACCAACCCTCTTGATACCTTTTGACAGACTTATTATTTCGTTTCTACGGCAACATGTTTATTCTGTTCCTTGCAACGAGTTATCAACATTTTCTAGTTTTTTTGTGGAAACTTACCATTTTTCGGTATAAAAAGTACCCTATGTTGGTCTCTATAATATACAGTACCAATTTTCAAAGTTTCATCAAAATCTGATCAGCTGGTTTGACGTAAAAGCTCCCCAAACAAACAAACAATAATCAGACAACGTTTCACTTTTACATATTGGTGTTGATTTTCTTCCATGCCTCCTACAATATTATCGCAAATCTAAATGAAGTTAAACTTTACTTAATATTAATTTAATTACTAAGTAGTATTAAATGTCCTTAACTCGCATCGTCAAAATAACCATTTGAGTCTTTTTTTACAAAATTATAAGTTATTTCTTCGTTTGTTTCAGACAGTGGTATTCAGAAAAGCCAGAGGGCCATTTATTGAAGAGTTCCACCAATGTGTGACGCACGGATTCTACACTGAAAGATGGCAAGAGCAAGCCTACACGACTTTGTCATTAATATTCATGTTCATTATGCCCCTGATCGTAATAGTTTCTACCTACGTGTCCACCGTTAGGACTATTGCACGTAAGTTATTTTTTTGTTGTTTTGTGGAGAAGTTAGTTTACTTTTAAAAAAAAAAAAACTTTGACGACTATTTACTGGATTATTACCTAATAATTTATCTACATCTACACTAATATTATAATGAGGAAATATTTGATTTTTTGTATTCTTGTATGTTTGTTTGTAATGGATGAACTCAAAAAATACTTTACTGAGTTTAAAAATTCTTTCGCCTATTAGAAATCTACTTTATCAGCGAGTAACATAAGTATTTTTTTAAATTAGATGTCCATACGAAAATTGCAATAATTGTAACTAAGATATCCAAAGTTTTCAATTATTATCGATTACTCGCTTTATAATGACATGTTTACATCTAATAGTCTGTGGACATGTTGCCGTGGAAACGAAATAATAACAAATCTGTCAAGTACGTGAGAATTATTGCAGTTATCTATGGTCAAAAAGCACCACGGTCTTTGCTGCCAAAGATTTTGAACTACGAGTACGCTTACTAACAATATGTTTTTAGAAGTTACTAGAAATTTTATAAGAAAAAGAATATGCCACGGTGTAAACGCTACCCGTACAAAACTGGAGCAAGTTACCTTATATAGTAGGGTTGCAATGTACACATTTGTACCTTAACATTAAATAATATTAATGTAAGTCAAATAAAAATATGTTCTATCTCGAAAAACTTAGAAAAAAGTTAGCAAAGATGAAGAAAAAGTGTGTGGGCAGGAAGGCCCGGGGATTGAATGCCAAATGAAGTTCAACTAAGTATTTTATGAGCTGAAGGGTTGAAAATAAGCTTTACTGGAGGAACCCAAACAATCTTATTTGAGAAAAAAGTAAGACAAATTAAATTAAGCGAGAAAACATAATTCGTTTGGCTGCATCAGCAGTACTTAATATTAAACGGAGTCTCTGAGTGGAATAATCTGGCTGAAATAAAATTTATGCGTATGCAATAAATACTATAAGAAAAACTAGTAGAAAATATTGTTGTTAAGTTTTGGATGTATTTCATGATATCCCATTGATATCCACAATAACTGCTCGAATCAAAATTGTAACTTTGAGTTTTTCGTAAGCTCGTTATCAATTTTTTTGCAAAGTATGAACAAGAGAAATACCAATAAAGCTAACTACAAAATAAGAGGATTCAAAAGAATTTTGTAGAATAAATTAATTACTCAAAAAATTGTTGTATTTCAGAAAGTGAAAAAGTTTTCAAGCCTGAGGTGAGGCGACAAGAGAAGCACTTCCCTCCAGACATGAACAGGCGGAAGCTTATAGAGAGAGCGAAAATGAAATCCTTGAGGATTTCAGTTGTAATTGTAGCAGCGTTCCTTGTATGGTGGACGCCATATTACATCATGATGATCATTTTCACGTTCCTGAATCCAGACAAAAACGTTAGTATTGTTGTAGAAAACATTATAATCATATTTTTACATAAAATGATTTCCAATTAATTATACATATTGTCATAGTCTCATATTATACAATCTCGTAGAATGAGTTATTCAAAGGAATTAAATGAGATTAACATTTAGATACTATTGTGAATTTGAATACTGCTGCGATATAAGTAACGAATGGTAACGAACAAGAAGGTGTAAAAAAATAAATCATAAGCTACAAATTCCTGTTATCAAACGTATATATTTACATAAATTAGGAGAACAGTCATAATCAAAGTGTTAATTTACAAGACATTGTTGCAAAAATACAGGTAAAAAACTCGTTGTTCAAAGCAGTAGAATCTAAATTCACGAAAAAAAGTCTATAAATAAAGATAAAAGTATAAAAAATCTTTCATAATAACAAATATTAAACTGTTATCAAAACTGCCTTAAAGATCCCTGTTTTAGACTCACCCTATTGCTAAGGCGATACCTATACAGAGTGAACTTCATCGTTGACTGTTTTATCACACATCACCAAGCACAAGACTGCCGTCTAACAAAATCGGCATAAAATAGTTCAAACATAAAATCTAAAACTAACATTGAAACTATTTGATCTTATATCCATAGTTAAAGCATCTGATGAGACAAGTCTTATAACATCTTAGTTCTTATGAAGTTGAGACTGCTTTAATGCAACAAAAACTCAAACTCAAATCAAACATCTTGCATAACAATCTAGTCCCGACAGCATTCGTAACTTTTTACTAGTTTACATACGTCTTACATACAAAAAAGGAAGTTAGTTCTTGCACGCACTTTTCATATTAGATAACCTCAGGCTTTGCTAAGGTCTTGAATTTAAAAGATGTGAAACATATTCACTGTTTAAAAAATTCTCTGAAATTTAATATTTAAAATTTCAATGCCAATTCTTAGACGTTGATTCTAAGCTCATGATTTCATCAGCTTTTTCCTGTGATAAAAAATAATTTGAATTCCGTGAACATACATTTACGATCTTTTATAAAACATTTCTGCAAAGCTTTTGTTTAAAATCTCCTTTTCACAAACAAACTTGAAGAATATCTATGCTTTATGGAAGCTTTAAAAGTTTCTGGTTATCATAAGTTATTCCATGTTGGTCATAGTCATTAAACTAACTTTTATAATGGAGAAAAGTTAAATTTACTTTCAATTGTTACCATTTCGGAAATTGGACAATATTAAACGTGATCTGGTATATTTGGGACTTGGGCTTCAACAATATAATTGTGTCACGCAAATGTTAATGAAGGTTCTTATTCATAACTAGCTGTGCCTGCGGCATTGCCCGCGTACACAGCTAGTGATTATTTTTTCTGGGATATAAGGATCATGTGATATTCCAGAATCAAAAGTAAGAAAATCATCAAACTTCGTTCAGACGTCAATTGGTTGTTTATAGATTGCATAAATTTTACTCATCAAATTGAGATTCCAAGTACACAAGTTTCCAAGTCAAATCCTAATCTATCTAACAGTGAAAACCGTTTCGCAATCGGTCCTGTCATTTTTACGTGATGAACATACAAACATACAGACAAAAAGACAGACAGAGAAGATATAAAACATTTGTTATATTCTTGTTCAGTAGGTTACTTAAACTACCCTGGTCTAGACCATTTTTTTAATGTCTTCATTGTACAGTTTTTTGGTACTTACTGCTTTATTATAAGTATAGATTCATGGTAGGAATTTTGTCTGGAGAGCAACAGTGAATGTGCAGTTATTTGTGTTTTTTCTTATTACCATTGAAAATCGTCTTGAAGTATGTATAAACACTTTCTACGTCTAGACTAGGCGTATGAGGTACGTACTTTTATGAAGAATCGATGATTCATCAGAATGTTTCCTCTAACGTGGATAATGCCAATAGCACTTACTACTTAAAACTAACATAACTATAGCTGATCTAACCTTTATATTTTCAAATAACAAAATGCCAAGTGTGTATTGATGGACACGCATAGATTTGGGGTTCCATAGCCATGATCCTAAGCTACCCAACTAAGAGAATGTCATTGCTATCGGTCCAGTAGTTTAATTAATACACCAACAAAGTTGTTTTAACGTTTGGATTATGTATCTCATTAGAATTTGTTCAGAGTTGACGCTGGCATAAAATGCGTTATCTCGGTTGGCTATTAACTCGTGAACTAGTAAGCCCCACATCATCATCATGTCAGAATTTAAAAGTCCACTGCTGAACTTAGGCCTCGTTCAAAGAGCGCCATGACGAGCGATCTTGTGCCATCTCCATCCACCAACTTTCTGCGATGGCTACAATGTCGTCGGTCCATGGTATGGGGATCTTCCTACGCTTGCTTGTTCGTAATCGCCATTTGAGAACATTTATGCCCCAACGGTTGTCAGTTTTGCGAACTATGTGGCCACTGCAACTTGCACACTCTGAGAGCTATGTCAGTAATCTTGGTTCTTCTACGGATTTCCTCGTTTCGGATTCTATCACATAGTGAAACTCCGAGTATAGCTCTCTCCATTGCACGCTGCTCGACTTTGAGCTTGTGTATGAGACCAATAGTTAGCGACTACATCTCAAATCTGTATGTTATCACTGACAACATGCACTGATTATAAACTTTCGTCAAGTGGCTCTTCGGTATCTGTAACGAGAAGATATGGCGTAATTTTCCAAACGCACAAAAGCCCTACATAGCCGTGATAATTAAGTTAGTAATTTCATTCATTTCAAGCGCTAGTGCCTTACATGTCTATTGATACGAGTAATAAGTGACATGCAGCTCAAGCAAACAGGTAATTTTATAGCAAAATATTACGTAACCGGAACCAAATACTGTGAAAGAAACCATATTATAATTTTAAAATAACTATTCAACGAGACCCCACTTTGATCATTATCATAATTATCAACCTATACTAATCTACTGCTGGACGAAGCCCTCTCCTCCCCACTTGATGGTGTACACAATTTATTTTTTCTTTCCTTGTATATAATACATATTCTCAATATTTTATTGTATAGGTTATAACATATCATACATGTGCCAAATTTTAATAAAGTTCATAGTTTCTGAAAAAATGGTTATGAAATACTGACGGACTGATGGACGTACAGATGGATATGACGAAACTATAACATCAGTAGTAGCACAGTAACATCATCATCTGAAACTAGTTGGGGAATAAGGTTGAAAAGAATATTTCTATTCAATGCTTTATGAAAATAATGGCTTTACAAAAGGTAGAAACACTTTGTGTGGGGAGTGGGAATGAATGCTTGTAAAATCCTCGAAGCCGATTATGGATAAAAGCATACGCTATGCGATGTAAATTATAAATCCTTTATTACCAAAGTGGTTTATTTGAAGGGAAAAGCTTATAAAAACAAAATATTATTTTTAAAAGAAATCTAAAAATAATTTAACTATATATACAATACTATAAATTGAAGAGCCTTTTGGTAGACATCCCTGCAAATTTCACGGCCCCCTGGAACCAAAGTTTCAACCTCAAACTGCACACGTATGTAACTCTAGTCGAGCTTACCATATATGCATTTCTTGAGGTTTTCTGCTTTGGTTGCAACGCCACCTGCCTGAACAGGTGGCGTTGCAACCAAAGCAGACAGGGGATTTGTCCTGCTCTTCTGCTGCAAGATTGTCCATGATGCCAAGCCAATCAACCATTTCGTTGCATAGGCAGCGATGTGGGACTTGAGGAAAAACGCCCAGATGCAGAGAAACGGTTAGCTGGAATGTCTGGCTGTCGTGTAAATTTCCAATTATTTTTTTGTTAAGGCTGGCAACCAAAGACCTGATTCCCAACGTAAAATAGCAAGGAGGTGAGCACACTCTACAGAACAAATGGATATATCAAGAAGATTTATCCGTTCAATTTCGCAGAGCGGCTCGTCCATTGCTTTTGGAAAGGAAGCACTTTGGGCGAGGGCTGATTTGGGCAACTTCCCTAACTTCAGTCAAAAAAACTAATTTAAAATTTGTGAGACAGTGTGATAATATAGCTCTATTATTTTGTGATATATCACTTACTAGCTTTCCCGTCCGTGACTTCGTCCACGTGGACTACAGTTTATCGCGAATTAAACATTCTATATCCTTCTAGGATATTAAAAACTCATGCAAAAGTAGGTTTAGACCAACGCTCTTGATGATTATTGACAGACTTGTTATTTCGTTTCCATGGAAAACCAAAACATTAAGTTATCATCCTGTTTCCAGTTTTTCAGTTCAGTTTAAGTTTCCAGAAACATGCAATTTTCTGGGATAAAAAGTATTCCATGTTTTATTCCAGGGTATAAGCAATCTCAATTCCAAATTTCATAAAAATCCGTCCTGCCGTTATCACGTGAAAGCTAACAAAAACAAACAAACATACAAACAAACAGACAACGTTTCACTTTTATATATTGGCATGTATAAAAAAAAATGATAGGAAAGCTGGTAGAGATACACTAGAAATTTGATAGCTTATAAAAGAAGATACGTACTGCGTAGGTATTCGTATACATCGAGCGTGCATGATAAATTGCGAGCGTTAGAGTTGATATTACTATGTTCAGATTCTCATCTCTGGCATATCTACGCCCAATCGCTCGAGTGATAGGGTTGTTTGCATCCAAAAATTAAATACCGTACAATATATTTTTACATTTATTTAATTAAAACTGTGACTAGGTATGGGCGATAGATTCACCCCTGCGCGTCAGTCCGTATGTCCATGTCTCACAGAAATACATCACAGCCGAGGGGATACGAACGAAATTTAAAATGAAGTGCTGCGGGTGCCATTTTGCTAAAATTCGATCGGTTTGCCTTATTTAAACAACTTGCAACAAAAACAAACTCTCAAAAAAGAAAAGAGGTATTTAGAAAACTGAATAATCTGAAAATAAATCTAGTGGGTAAAAATAAAAAAAATTGTACCTATTTATGTACAAACTAACCAACTGCACAAGCAAAGTCGCGGGAAAACATAGCACACCTATCAATATAGCCTATGTGTTATATAGTTTCTTAAACCCTTGTTAGTTTGGAGCCCGAGCTTTAGTGAGGGCTCTAAAAAGTAGAGTGCAGCAAGATATCACTTGAGAGAGTGTCAGTAATCTGCTTTTCTTTCCACTACAAAATAATATCACAATTGTTCACCTAAATGTAACCAGTTCAATTTTCAGTCACATTGACTATTATATTCGTGACCATTCCGTCGCGCTCATACCTACTTAAAAATAGCATATTCTATTTTTAAATCTCTATTGGACGAATGCACTCATTCAATACTAGCTGTGACCCGTGGTTTCGCGCGCGTGATGGATGATGATGATGATGGCGCTGATGATAATGATGATAATAAAAATTATCCTATGTGTTATTCCAGGGTATAAGCTATCCCCATTTCATTGTATCGAAATCCGTTCAGCCGTTTGAGAATGGTGTAAGATGATGATTCTGATGATGATGATGATGATGAAAAGTATCCTATGTGTTACTCCAGGGTATAATAAGCTATTTCCATTCCAAATTTCATCAAAATCCGTCGAGCGAGCTGTTTGAGTGGTGTAAGATGATAATGATGATAATAATGATGATGATGAAATGTATACTATGTGTTATTCCAGAGTATGTGCTATCTCCATTCCAAATTTCATCAAAATCCGTCGAGCGAGCTGTTTGAGTGGTGTAAGATGATAATGATGATAATAATGATGATGATGAAATGTATACTATGTGTTATTCCAGAGTATGTGCTATCTCCATTCCAAATTTCATCAAAATCCGTCGAGCGAGCTGTTTGAGTGGTGTAAGATGATAATGATGATAATAATGATGATGATGAAATGTATACTATGTGTTATTCCAGAGTATGTGCTATCTCCATTCCAAATTTCATCAAAATCCGTCGAGCGAGCTGTTTGAGTGGTGTAAGATGATAATGATGATAATAATGATGATGATGAAATGTATACTATGTGTTATTCCAGAGTATGTGCTATCTCCATTCCAAATTTCATCAAAATTCGTCGAGCGAGCTGTTTGAGTGGTGTAAGATGATAATGATGATAATAATGATGATGATGAAATGTATACTATGTGTTATTCCAGAGTATGTGCTATCTCCATTCCAAATTTCATCAAAATCCGTCGAGCGAGCTGTTTGAGTGGTGTAAGATGATAATGATGATAATAATGATGATGATGAAATGTATACTATGTGTTATTCCAGAGTATGTGCTATCTCCATTCCAAATTTAATGAAGTATGGATAACTGAGTTTACCACTTTCGCTCCTGCATGGTGCAAAAATGAATTCTGAATACAAAATAGCTACTGGCACAGATTCTGGGATGGCTAAATATCTGAGAATTTTTAGTAACCTGTTTTACGAGATAGTTTGTTTTAAATGCCGAAATGTGTAAGCCATTTAAATACACGTTTACATTTTTAATGTTTTAACTATTAAAATCTTCGGTTTAAGAGGCAACAAAGTCTAAATGTAACAAAAGATTAAAATAAAAAGTTTAATAGCATTTTCTTCAGTAGGACGGTCGCAGACATCCCTTGGCATTTTATTTCCAGTGTTTATTAAAATCAGAGATGATTTTAATCGGCTCCCACTTTTATATTATCATGTGAATTTACTAAATTTAAAAAGATTTATGGTTTTGACATTCTCTTATAGCTTCTCTGAATGATTCATAGCTCAATAATTTTATTCCTGCTATTCGGATATTTTAAAGTTTAATACAACGGAGGTCGTTAAAACATGCAAAATAAGAAAACTCACGTTCACGAATACACCATTAATTGTTTTTCAAATAGGCCATTTTTATTTTTATTATTTTGGCGTACGAGCTTTAAAATAAAATCTTTTTAAAATGTTTTTAGTGGGAAAATAATAAATTTGATTAAAAAAGTTGTTAATTTGCTTCTAAACCTTTTCTTTTTAAATGCGTCCTCGCCGAGTTCAGAACCACCCTGAACGTTTCAGCCGGATACCTAATCGGAAAGTGCTCGAAATTTGTGTTGCAAGATTCCAGGACAGACAGATATACATATATGTATACATACAAGTGAAGTTACATACAAGCTTTTAACATGTATTTAAATAACTTTTGCACATGATATTACTAGCATCTTGGTCATAAAGCTCTTTTTTTTGTTTTTTACTCTTTTTTGTTTGCTGCTACTACTTATGCGCAGCTATATGGCAGAAATAAAGGAAATATATAATTGCAGAAAATGTATAATTATGCAGATTGTCAACTTACCTTGACTATTAATATCTACATATTTTAAATTATCTGCTGTGTCAGTGTTAACATGTAATACTCATACATTTTAATAAGAAATTTTCTGCCATTTCATCAGTCTATCCATCACCGCAAGCTGAATGAAAATCTAGCCCACGCGGTCCCGTGCGTGTTATATGTTAGTTATTTTTTGTAGGAATTGCTAAAATGCGTGACGATGCGGAAAAGCTGATTCAGGGTCAGGGGCTGCGGTGATTTCACAGACTATGCTTTAACAGAATTTACTTACTGCTTTTCCCTTTTCATTCATTTGTCAATGAATGATGGGTGAATACCACTACTACTAAGTTTACCTATAACTGATTGTTCTACGATTGATCGGACAACGACACTAAGGTTCAAGAGAAAGGTAAGGCGTATCTCACATGGCATCGCCCTCCACCATATTTAAAACATGGAATCTGGCCTGTTCACGTGGTTTCCGCTCGTCTGCTGGTGCTTCAGACTCAAGGTGCCATAGTTCTGTACAGTTCAACGCTGGTGTACGCTACACCGCCGCAAAACGAGATCAACCTTTGAACATTTCTTTTCTGTATTTTCTTTGTCTGCTGGTTGGTAAAACGCGAAGTATCTCCACTTAAACTAATAGGTCTGGTAAACTATTCAAATATTTTTAATCAAACTGAGCAGCTTAACTAGCGATTTGGAAAATTTAACCAATCGAAACAATTAATTTATTAATTATTATTGATCATTTCACAGACGCCTATTATAATAATGATGTAGGTAATTAATATAATTAATATATTGTTGTATCCTGTAGTAAATCACTTGCACACTTTGTCTTAGCCCCGGGCTAGTGTCTAGTCTAGGCTTAACATGTAAGACAAGTAGGATAGAGGGTCATACGCGACAATAGCGCGAAAGAGATAACAATATTTGTTTGGACTAATTAACTAACTAGATACCTTGTTTGGTTTTCGTGCAAGTGTGTCTTATTAGTTTGGAGTTAATAGTTTAAATGGCGTCCCATCTGTCGTTTTGGCAACTGTTGGTTAATTAATAATAAACCGGCCAAGTGCATATCGGACACGCATACACATGGGCCAGGGCCATAAGCTGTCAAACTATGAAAACCGCATTGCTAATTGGTCCACTAGTTTTTACGTGATACGCCAAAAAACTTATTTTACGGTTGAATCATGGAATCTACATCATAAGTTATGGGGGGTGTGACGAGGTGAAACCTCTTTCATAAATTTTTAATTCTTTCATAATCCATTTCATTCCATTTGATAGTTTGTCATTATTAACTCTAAATTCAAATAACCTGTCATTCCCATATTGTCATTGGATTAGCATAAACGGGAATTTTACGAAATAATATGTTATAAAATACATAAATAAGTTTATTACATGTGGAGTCTTTTAAATCTATATGATAGTACTTCCATTCGTGGTTGTTTTCATCCGTATCGTTGAAGTACGAAAAGTCTGTGATAATAACAATACTATAGCCCCAAGGGTATACTCTTACCAAATACCTTTATTAAATTGAGAGAAGACTGAATAGAATAGTCGAGTGCAAATCTCTGTTTATCAACATCTGATGTGATAAACAGATGATGATGATGAGGTTTGGTCCCTGGGCTAGTGGAACAAACCCAAACCTTAGCTCCAAGTGCTCCTAATTGTTCCTGTACTTTTGTGTCCACAGAGATTTGGTCCCTGGCCTAGTGGAACAAACCCAAACCCTAGGATCGCCTTGCGACACTGGCGCCCTCAACGTGTCCTTACCAAGCCCTGCTCTACCTGACCGACCAGTCATCATGCCTACAAGTTCCTGATTTCTCCGTGTTTTTTTTAATCCATGTGTTTTATTTTGTGAATCAGTGTTCAATTTTTAAGTCGTCCCACAAAATTATAAAAGGCACTAGGCCATCTTGATTTAATTTTGGAAATATTTGACAAACCCAGAACAGTTTTTTATACTAAAATTTATTTTATAATTGCATTCCAGTCATTCATGTAAGTAAGACATTTTCATTAATACGTACTTTGTTCCGAATTTCACTATTGACCTGCCTTGTTCCGAATCGCTCTATACTTTGACGCGTTATTATGCGTGACGCATTAACGCGTAGTTTCATTAACGCATTTTTTTTATATATTTTTATTTTATTTTTTTAAAGCGTTACTTTCGCACTTAACGTAACTTTACTTACATAGTAAACACTTAATTTTATTTGCTGGTCTCATATTAATAAAAATGGACCCTGCGCATCTAAATAAACCAGAGTTGATCTATGAATTAAAATGTCGAAATGTTGAGATAAAATTTACAACCAAGGTTATCGACCTTACTTGATAACTCGAATACTCGGGATTTTCAAAGTCCGTATACATTTGAACAGGATATAGCTGAAATTCAAAAATGTATAACTATTATTACTGCACGTTTAACAGCTTACCCGGTACGAAAGGGGAATGCGTCCTATATTCTGCATGTTAAAAATAGATTAAATAACATGGATATTACCACTGAACTTACGACAGTACAACTAGAAACATTTAAAAATGTTTCAGAAAGTTTTTTTGATTTACAAAAACGTTACTAAACATTAGAAAATCCAAGCTGCTCTTCTACACTCTACAGGAAGTACATATTTTGACCTACTGACACAAAAACTACAAAATATTTCGATCAACACATCAAGCAACGAAATAAAACGGTTTATTTACAAGGGAGACAGTTCTCCAAAAGATTTTATTGAAAAAGTAGAGGAATCTGCAATTGCTCGAAATATTTCACATACTGACCTATACAACCACATATACAAACAATCCCATATTGGGAATCTTTCAAAATTACATTATTAAATGAATTTGAAATCATAGATGCTCGCAAACAAAAAACAAATGAGCGTGTGATTTGTTATTTTACTGAATAAGAATCATTATTTGCAAAATTACGTGAGCCTATTTCAGAAAAAGCCAAGATTGATATTCTTAGACGTAATCTGCGACCCAAACTTGGTCACAGGTTATCACCAAATGATCTTGACTCGGTTGCAACATTATTTAAAACTTGCAAATGGTACGAAAGTTGCATTGAAATGTCCAACTCTGATACTCCTTCTACACTACAAGACTCAACAAAGCCTTCGACTTCTAATACCCAACACAAAGTCGCTGCTACACCTAACATACCACATTATCCGTACAATACCTTGCAACAACCACTTGTGCAAACACACCCTTACCCTCAACCTTATCCTGTACATTCAATTGCTGCAGATTCTAAGAAACCTGCACTACCTATATTTTGCCCTCGCTGTCGAAACGATAACCAGGCTTTATGTCAATGTCCCTACAGACATAAAGCGTGTTTTCGTTGCGGTAAAAAGACTTAATTTTTACCAATTGCCCTGTATGTATACAAACTTCAAAAAACTAATTAGAGAGGAACTATAAGCACAAAATTTGTAATACTAACAATAACTTTGATTAAACTGATTGGAATAATTGACTTAAAACTATTTCAATATTTTTCAAAACATACAACGTTTTTACGCTCCTCTTTGATAATACATCGGAAAATGGACGTCCATACCTTAGAGTAAATGTTGGAAATTAAACCCTTAACGGTTTACTGGATAGTGGCAGTGCCGTTACAATTTTAGGTAATAACTCACATAAATTATTACATGAACATGGTTTGGAACTACAACGTGACCAAATTATCAAAGGTTCTGTTGCTAATGGTCAAACAATCAATTCAATTGGTACTATTAAGCTTCCAACTTTATTTAAAAAGAAGTTTACTATAATTACTGCCCAGGTAATACCCGCTATTACTCAATCTTACAATAACTTTGATGAAACTGATTGGAACAATTGGCTTAAAACTATTTCAATATTTTCAAAACATACAACGTTTTTACGCTCCTCTTTGATAATACATTGGACAATGAACGTCCATACCTTAAGAGTAAATGTTGGAAATTTAACCCTTAACGGTTTACTGGATAGTGGCAGTGCCGTTACAATTTTAGGTAATAACTCACATAAATTATTACATGAACATGGTTTGGAACTACAGCGTGACCAAATTATCAAAGGTTCTGTTACTAATGGTCAAACAATCAATTCCATTGGTACTATTAAGCTTCCAACTTTATTTAAAAATAAGTTTACTATAATTACTGCCCAGGTAATTCCTGATATTACTCAATCTTTCATATTAGGTATCGACTTCTGGAAAACTTTTAAGCTGGCTCCAGACATACTTAATACGGTCAGTATGCACAAGAGTTCAGATACTCCTATGTTTATCATCAATACTAACGATACTTACTTACAGTCTTACGATAGACTTACAGACACGCAATTGATTCTTGCTAATGCAGTCGTAGAACAATTTCGTAATATTTCTACCGACGTACTTCCTTTAGGAAGAACAAACCTTATTGAACACTGTATTGATACTGGTGACCACCCACCAATTCGTCAACGATGCTATCCATTATTACCTGAAAAACAGAAAGCTCTTCGAGCAAAAGTTGATAAAATGCTAGAACTTGATGTTATAGAGCCTTGTGAAAGTCCATGGCTAAATCCTGTAATTATTACCCCTAAGAAAGATGGTACTTGAGATTCTGCGTCGACAGTTGTAAGCTTAACGATATTAACAACGACAACGACAACTAGAAAAGATGCTTATAAATTACCATTCATATCAGACATTATAGATAACCTTTAAGATTCTAAATATCTGAGTTCAATTGACATTGCTAAAGCTTTTTGGAAAGTGCCTTTACGTTTAAAATACAGACCTAAGACTGCTTTTCATGTTCCAGGTCGTGGATCTTTTCAATTTAAGGTTATGCTTTTTGGTCATAATAGCAACGCCAATACTCTAATGCTGTTATAACGCTTAGGAGTTCACGTTCAGTGATAGAATAGTTTCTTTGGGGACCTGTAAGTAATTTGCTCATGTAAGCTATGAGTTTTTCAACTCCATCGAAGTCTTGGGTAAGCATTGCTCTAAGTCCAAAAGCGGATGCGTTGCAATGAACAGCAAAATGTTTAGAAAAGTCAGGGCAAGTTAAAATAGGAGTTGATAATAAAGCTTGTTTAATTTAATTAATTTTATTAAAACCTTTATCGCTACTAGTTTTTACATGATACGCTAAAAAACTTATTTTACGGTTGAATCATGGAATCTGTATATCATAAGTTATGGGAAATATGCAACTCGAACAAAAAGGTCAGTTTAGAGGGAAATATTTTGTAAACGGCACTAAATAGATATAAAAAGGCTGTGACATGGAGAAAGACGGGAAACATATGCGGACAGAAAGACATGACGAAAGTATAAGGGTTCCTTGTTTGACAACGGAACCCTAAAAATCGCCTCTTTTGTTTTAAATTGCACTTGCGATCTTATCCACTCGCATACCAGTGATCTTAACCACTCGCAATTTTAATGAATTATAATGATACAATCTGTCTGATTGACACTTGCGGTACTAAAATTACTCTATTTTTATTCTTATCAACTGCGATCGCGTCGTCAATGAACATCTGGTGAGATAGACGATCTAACAATATAATGTTTATGTTACTCGCGCGGAGTTTAATGTCGTACAGGACACTATTGTCGATATTTTTCGGGGCTCCGTAGTCAGGATACTAAGATATGACCCAACTATGAAAACTTCATTGCAATTTTTACAGATTTGACGTGGACGCATTAAAGCTAACTTTTTTGGCTAATAATGTATTACCCGGATTATATTATTTATTATTAATAAACGGAACCTAACAAAAAACCTATTAAAGAAACTCACTCAATGGGTACACACTTTTATTTATCGGGAAGAGCTACTCAGAAAAATCATTATATATTAGTTTCGTTCAATATAATCTATCACACAGTACCCTTGTTGTGTTTGGTTACCTAATAGCAATGCTAATAACCTCCAATAAGCTCCTTGAGAGATCAAATATTAAATAATAATATCGATATTACATTACTTATCTCTTTTTTATCTAACATCGGCTATAAAACCATACATTTACTTTATACCTAATGGCGTAGTTTATATTCCCGCCCTTCGGTCGTCCATAACAATACCTACTGATAGGATTGTCGGTTGATCTCTAACAGAGACAAATGTACGTATTAAAAGAGCAGGAAATGGGTTTCTTTTGCTGTTAAAAGAGATAATGAATTTACGACTGTTTCCGCTGGTTTATTGCGTCTGCCTTAAATAATCATGCTCACGTCCCATACATGCGATGACCTGTAATTCTCATATTTATTATGGTAATGTAAAAATACATTTAGTGTATTAAATTAATTATTAGTGCTTTTAAAAACAGCCGTGTAAATATGGTTTGATTTCTAAATAAGGGAAAAAAGTTATAGTGTTATGTTAGCTATCAAACAGAAATAAAGTAGATACAGCAAGTTAGAGCTTCTTCAAATTAATTTGATTGAAATGTATATTTGTGCAAGTTAAGTTTCCACTAGTATGAATATATAAAAAAAACATTATATGTAAAGTATAATGCATGTCAACATTTACTCCATTGTGATAGACACTGATTATTTGCAATTATAGTTAAACTATACAGTTCCTTATGATCAGGGTAAACAGACACTTTTAAAATATATTTCGATATAGACTTCAAATAAAATACTATTTGTTACACAATGTTTCATTCAAAACCTTCCCTAATTACATCGTCTAAAGAAGCTACTGGAGAAAATACATTCATAACATGTGCTCAAAATCCCACAGTGCTACGTCCTACTATGCAATTGCAGCAACTTTCACTTATTTCTTCCCTTCCTTGAATTACTTTCTATTACAATACTTATAAACATATAGGTGGTACTTAGGAGGGCCCACTCTAACTTCTTCAATATCCAATGGATTCTCACATGAATTAATAAGTAATAAAGTACTTTTCACTTGTAAAACATTATATTATACGATCAGGATTGATAAGATGAACTCGATAGTTATTATTTTACAGCTCAAAATATGAAATATTACATTCACGCTTGGAGAAATATTTTTTCTATCCCTCCTGACATTAACAACAACCGTTGTTATGACATCAAAACTGTGTGCCTTTAAAATTGTGTGTCTATGGAAAACACTACAGAGGCTGGTATCAACATCGAAAAGATTGGATGTGTTTTCCCCACAAACATAATATTACCGCCTGCCCGTAGAGAGAGTAGTCCCTCTACGAGCCTGCCACATGTCTTGACAGACAATACAAGATAACGTTCCGTTTCACAAAAGTCACAGAGATCGTGTTGTTGGTGAAATATCGAAAAATAATCTCAAAATGTTTAACAAATGTGGGCATCCTTCTTTTGAAGTAGTTCTTTGTTTACGAAGATCCTGGATTAATAATATTGCTTTATACTACCTATTTAATATCTCTGCAATACATTATGCAACCTTAAGAGCGTCAAAATATATCGGATCTGCAACAGGAGCGTGCAAAACTTTTGGAGCCCTAAGATTTTCTCTGTATGGAATCAAGGCATTTGTTTAAACATTTGGTTGATGATGAAATTACATCATTATACCGAACTTTCCAATAATATTTTGAGCAAATATTACGGCAGTTGAAATTATTTGTTATTCAATTTTCGTGTGATCAACATTGTAATTCAGCGAGGCAATACTAACTTTTGGATACAATTGCTTAATCTAACATTAAGTTAGATATGAGCAGATCTAAGTATTAAAGCACTCCATCAAGACGTTACATAAAGTTAGGTAGCTTCAGAGGGTATAATGTGTACGTAACTCCAAATCCCGGGGCTTAAGAAACTTCCCTACAGATAAACAATATAAGACAAAACTTATGATGTACTTCTCGCTAAGTACGTGGTCTACTTAACGTTTCTTAGCGGAGAAAAATACTTATTAAATATAAATGTCAAGCGCAGGTGATCAAGCGTAATAAAAGTGCGTTCTGCAATTTAGTAGCACCGGGTTCGATCCTCTGCCCAGAACCAGTGACTTTTCATAAGTTACGTGTGGAGGTGCCATGGCTCCGTGCTTTGGACGGATTATCCGTTGATATCGGTTACTAACTATTATAATTGATTAAGTAACATCGTCATCAGTCGTTAAGGCCGTCCCTTGAGCGGCCTGAAAAACTGACATCCAAGGTTGGCTTGATTATATATTAACTAGCTGCGCCTACGGCTTTGCCCGCGTGCAATCTTCAAACATGACAATTTAGTCATATTAATCAATATAGAAGACTTTTGTTTTTTATATGTATACATATTTTTTTAACCATTAACTCTCGTAGACCACTTCAGAAGTCCCTACCTCTATGACTCCTTTCATTTTGACGATGGTCAGATTTGATTCAAAAGCTTCAAATGTTTCATGTCCTTCAAACTCCAAAAAGATTAAAAAGAAAAATGGAAGAAGAATTTTTCGTTTATTTTTCTTCTAAATTGTGATGTTTTTTTAGGCATAGACCATCCCGGGCGTCATCAGAAAACCCTGCCAAAGTTTCGTCACAATCCGTTCAAAGGTTTAGGAGCGCATCATGCACAGACAAACATACATACATACATACACACATTCATTTTCATATATAAATAACATCATATGAGTCATATGATCATTATGTGAGTCATATGATCATGATTTCTAAGTACAATATCATTTTTAAATAAATATAATGATAATGAAAATATTTGAAAAGCATATTATTAATATTTGCTAACAAATTAGCCCCTTACTAAAAATATAGTATGAGTTCACTTATAAGTTTCAAAAAGTACAGTTTTAAGTCATGATAGGCAAGTATTTGACTGCGATCTAATTTGATAATAAGTGATAGCCTTAACTGATACATGATACCATTAACTCGTTATACCCTAAAATGTTACATGATAGGAGATTATAATAGATGTTGTAAATGTTTGTCAGTTTGTGACAGCTTTTGTCTTGTGCGTGTTAAATTAAACACGCGTCTGTGAACTAGGCAACTTAACACTGTCACTGCTGACCTTAAAAAGCGAGTCTAGCTCTGGTTGCTGACGATGATGTCACTGGGTTAAAATCACGCCTAAAAACGCGCTGTGCGTGTTTTTGCCGCACTGGCATCACTCTTTCAAAAACACAACGTATGTGTTTTCATCAGTGAAAGAGTTAAACATTATGCAAGACTCGTTTTGCATTTACGTTGCTACTAGTTCGCAAGCAAGCAACTCATATCGATATTACTGCACGATAAAATCACAACATGATAGACTTTATCACATAGATTTGTTTTCACCAATGACCTCGCCTAATATTTTTATCCAACAGTGCATTTTTAAACGAACAACCGTTGGTCTTATTGAATTAATAACAAGAAATAAGTTCAAAAACTAAAACCCGACTGCGGTCGTGTGAAATATCCTATGAACCTCTTGCGATGAAGTCGAATCAATTGATACCTAGCTTATCAAAATCGGACAAAGTTTTTAGTTTGAACACATAACTGGAAGGGTTTGCTTCGCCGTAGTCGGGTAGAAAAATAGCCTATGACACTTCATACCTGAAGACACATCGATTGATACCTCGCTTGTCATAATCGGACTAATAGGGGCGACGCAATGGTGGAACATCCGCACACCTTATATGCATACATAGACTGTTAAACTCATTTACCTTCTGTTGCTTCGCTGTACTCGGGTAAAAATAAAATCAGGTCTAGATAATTTTGAAGTAAACAAGGCTAGGATGAGTTTGATCTATTCAATAAAGCAGCTCCATAAACATTTTAATGCCCGTTCCAACTTAAAACGAAATTGGTTGGTTTACGAATAGCGTACCAACAACGCCTATTGGTCTACAAACTATAATTAAGTATCAATCGATACAATTATAACAGAAGTAATACTCTATTGAGTTAAAGCTTATTTATTTGTTAAAGTATTTATTAGCTTCCATCCTTTATCTATACATATAATAAAGCAACAGAAACGAAATAGTGTACAAAGAAGATAATTTAAAAAAATTGTCTATGGTAAAGAACAAGTATTTTTTGAAATCGTGTCTTTCTGTTTGTTTGTTTATTAGTTTGTCTGTATGCTTGTTCACGCATCACGTAAAAACTACTAGACGGATTGTGATTCGATTTTCACTGTTGGATAGCTTAGGGTTTGATCTAACAACTCCTGTACTTGGTATCTCAATCCGATCAGTAGAAGCCGAGCAATCGATAAAAACTTTTTGATGGCTGAAGGAATTTTGATCAAATGTTTGTATATTGGTATTTTAGGTCTTAGAATAGTACAAAGAGTAGGTACTTTTAACCTAGATAAATTACCACGCGTGCAAAGCCGCGTGCATCAGCTAGTAATTATATAATTACGTAAACTGCAAACGCCTAAATTACAGAACAGGCTCTCTACCAATGGCAAGAGAATCTGGAGAACTATGGGCTAAAGATCTGTAGGACCAAAATGGAACATGTGATTTTGGGAGTCCCTCAGTTTATCTTCCATTAGATGGTGTGTTTTTACCAGCCTCCTCCGATTTTAGATGCCTCCGTTCACTCGTACAGAGCGATGGCGAAATAAGCCGGGTCGTAATTAAAATAAAAAATTCGGTATGGATGAAATAGCAACAGGTCACAGGAACAACAAATGGCCCGCGTATGCCTCTTAAACATAAAGAAAAAATATATAAAAACATCTTAGTTTTAGGTCACCAAAGAGTCAGAAAAAATAAGATTGTATACATAAGAGATGCGAATGTTGAGATGGATGTGTGGAGTGACGAGAATGAATAAAACTAGGAACAAGTGTTTTAGAGGAAGTTTGAAAGTAGTGACAGAAGACTTGATAAATAAAAGGTTAATAAAGGTTGGTATGGGCACGTATTGAGGAGAAAGGAATGTCATGTAACGAGGAGAGAGTTAAAAATGAATGATAATGGTAACACGCATAGAGGAAGTCCAAAACAGTGTGAATGTATTGTGTGAGAGATGATATGTGTAAGAAGCTAGTAAATACTGCAATCACGGCTGATGGACAAAAATGGAAGAAAATTACATGTTGAACCTACCCCACATAATAGTGGGATAAGGGTAGAAAGATGATGACTGGAAAATGCTTAAATTGTTATCATTTATAACTTGTTTTATTTTACAGCAAAGCGAAGAACTTTTATCCGGGATTTTCTTCTTTGGGATGTCGAACAGTCTAGTCAATCCTGTGATCTACGGAGCATTCCATTTATGGCCAAAGAAGAAGAAATCGCATCGACATAGTGACAGGTAGTATTTTTATTTTATCAAGTAAATAAGGAAGGGGTGCAAGATAGGAGTCCTCCACAAGCCATTTGATCGATCCCTAATTCTAAACGGCAGGTGAACCCTGCGGGCATAGACTGCATCATTAATCGGCTAAACCTGTCACCACAATATTTCAACCAAACAGGGCCTGGATTCTGTATGACCACTCACGCCAATTCCACGCCGATTCCACGCTGCATGCATGGAATCACGAACAAATTCCACGCAGGCGGCGTGGAATTGGCGTGTTAAAATTAGAGAATTAGGCCCCAGCTCATCTCAAGATTCAGGACACAATTGTTCACAAAACTAAGTAACAAAAGCATTTTTTTATATATATACTTAATTTTGCGACCATGACAAACATATTATTATTCCCGTTTGCGGGGTGCCACACTGACATCTTCTATGCTTTACGTAACACTTACAAAGAAGCTCTAACATAAATAAAATAATAATAACATATTCGTATACAGGCTGGATTTTTGAGACGGGACAGTAAGGGCAGGTACCTTAACCGTTATAGTTACAGAAAAACGTTAATAAGAGACCATTAATAACTTTTTAAAATATTCTAAACTGCATTCACAGGTTTTGGAAAAAAACAGTCAGCATGAAAATGGTAATTTTACACAAAATCTTTTTTTGGTGCCAATCGATTCTGTTTCTTCAAAAGTCTCTACTGGACCGATTCAGGTTTAAGTACAAGAAATGTCAGAAATTGTGAAAAACTTTTCCCATACATTTTGTACGAAATTACCCTAACCGTTGCAGATACAGAAAAACGTTTTTAAGAGACTCCTTAACTTTTGGAGATATTTGGACATGCATTTACTGATTTGGGAAACAAATTACAGTCATCAAGAAAATGGGCATTTCACAATACAAAATATGCCAACTGATCCTGTTTGTTATAGTCCAAAAGTCTCTATCTGACCAACTGAGGTCAGAGCCGCCAGTACTTTTGAAAAGTTTGTATTCAAATGATGTTAGAATTTTATTTTATTAATTTCGTACAAAACGTTTAGAAAAAATATTTTTGGAAATTTCTAGTTAACACATGTTAATTCATACAATAATTTAATAATACTAACATTATCATAATAATAATCTCATTAACAACGTCAACTAAAGAAACTACTCTTACCTCATTTGATCCTGTAGATACTTTTGATCCTTATAAGAAACAGGAAAGATTGGCATCAAAAAAAGTGATTGTGTTAATTGCCAATTTTCTCGATGACTGGACATTTTTAACAAAATCTGTGAATGCAGGTCAAAATATCTTCAAAAGTTGAGGACAGCCTTCTAGGAACGTTTTCCTATAGCTAAGATAATTTCCTACGAAATGTATGAAAAAAGTTTTTTGCCTTTTCTGACATTTCTAGTTCTTAAACCTCAGTTGGTCTCATAGAGACTTTTAATCCTAACAAGGAACAAGATCGATTGGCATCAAAAAAAGTTTTTGTGTAAAGTGACCATTATCTCGCTGCCTGTACAATTTTTTTTCAAAATCTGTGAATGCAGTTCAGAA
Organism: Alsophila aescularia; assembly: GCA_946251855.1. Classification (NCBI taxonomy): domain Eukaryota; kingdom Metazoa; phylum Arthropoda; class Insecta; order Lepidoptera; family Geometridae; genus Alsophila; species Alsophila aescularia. Next base: position 51,745,169 of record OX276377.1, on the reverse strand, counting down.
TATCTCATAAAATTAGGGATGGTCTCCTAGGATCGTGTTCCAGTAACTATAACGGTTAAGGTACCTACCCTTACTGTCCCGTCTCAAAACGTATAATTAAATAGTTTGATTTTGATTACAGGGAGTCCGGTGGCCAGCACGCTTCACTGCTTCGACGTGGAGACAACAACACTTCTTCAGTGAGACTGACCACTGTGAGGTCACTGAGGTCCTCAGCGAAATACTCCAATGGTCAAAATGTCACCTTGTTATAACATAAGCGAAAACCTTTCCTCAACGAAATCATCCGTGAGGAAAGTTTCACGGAAGTGCAAACCGTTGGACAAATAAACTGTGTAGTGTGTATAGAAATGAGACGTCAAAACGCACTCAAAATGGACTCAAGGGTGTGAGCTAGAAGTGTTATATTATACTTTATATACTTTTCTTAGTTGACGTTGTTAATGAGATTATTATTATGATAATGTTAGTATTATTAAATTATTGTATGAATAAACATGTGTTTATTTTCGATTGAATACCTCTAACTCCAAGTTTGTGACGATGAAACTCTGATAGTTTTTTTTTACTCCTACCCCCTTGATTTTCATAGTAATCGTTAGTAATCGTAGTACTAAAGAAACCCAATAATTAAGGAATTATTTCTCGTTGTAAATATTAAATAATTTTGCGTGTCTATTTCTCACTATACTAGAATTATACTATTGGCATTCTTGACAAGCAATAAGTCGCTGGTACAAGCTTAACAATATCAGAATACGTTCCAATAGCACTTGAGTAAATTTCAAAATAGGAACGTTTTAAGCAAAATGCTACTTTACAGAAATGATCGTAGATCATAAATGAGCTTCACACAGATCTGTGCTCAACATGCGAGATTCTCATTGAGTCGTAAAGCTTTGTTTCTATTCAGATTTTTCAAATTAATCTCAGAAATGAGATATCGAACCCACATTCGAGTTCTACCCAAAAATATTCCAGTATTATGTTAGAAATATCTAACCGTTTTAATGTAAACATTCCTGAACAGAACTTTAGTGGAAGCTCGGGTTAATGCAGGCCCAGAGAGAAACAAAATCCACACCATCGAGCTTTCACGCAAAAGCGGCTGGACGGATTTTACATATACATATAACATATGATATACACTGGAATATAACATAGAGCTTTTATTTTTTTATCCCTGAAAATGGTGGAAAATGTTGATTACTCGCTGTAAGGAACGGTTGCTAGGGAAACGAAATAATAACAAGTCTGTTAAAAAAAAACTCAAGGTGCCTAAGTAATCTAGTGACGAAATACATCTGAATCTTGGACAAACAAAATCCAACATAATTTAAAACAGAGCTAAAATCGCGTATTTCGTACGTATTCGATGATGTAATAGCGGACCAGAAGTTTTAAAACTAATTTAAATCACTGAACATTGCGGTTTACCTCAAAGCCAGAATTTCTCTGATTAAACAATCTTGGAAGTTAGCCGCTATATTAAATTCACCTTAGCATCGAGTTCGACTACAATGATCTTGCCGTTTCTGTATATATTTTTTATCCTACTGCACGGAGGGTTATTTGGTTGGGTTGTATGTTTGTTTGTTTGTTTGTACGTTTCTTAGGCGCGCCATACAGCTACAGCTAGATTTTTATAAATGAGGTATCATTGGATTTTCCTTGATCACGACTGTATTATAGAATATGTTATCAAGAAAACTAATATGGCGGCTAACAGCTGCCATATTGTATATCCGACGGAACAAAAAATGACCAAAACCTATCGAGTGGGGTATATCAGTGAAGGTCTGAATTTGAAAAAAAAAATCTGATTGAAAAAAAATATAATTCATATAACTAAACAGTAGCAATCGTCTTTTAACCTTGTTTCAAAATTTACAATTTTAGATTATTCAAGTCAATATTAGTCTAATGTTGCAATTGCAACTATTCAAGTAAAGTAAAAAAATGTAAGTAAATAAATAAATATTTATTTTATATTTATACTAGCTGTGCCCCACGGTTTCACCTGCGTCCCTCAGGAACTATGAGTTCTAACGGGATAAAAAATAGAATATGTTATAATCCAGAGCAAGCTACACATCAAATTCTATCAAAATCCGTTCAGTCGTTTAAGCGTGAAGTAGTAACAAACATACCCTTACATATGTAAATACAAAATTTCGCCTGTATAATATTGGTGTGATTATTTTGGTCGTATTCAATAATTTTGTTCGCAGTCAGGTTTTTTGTATTTTTTAATAATAAGCTATGAATGTGAAATAATTATTAGTAACGAGTAATTGATAAGTATGAAAATAATTACATTTGTCTGGCTTATACTTAGATAGATAGATACATAACTCATTATTACACAAGAAAAGAATTGCAATAAAAAACTAACTCTTAACTTAGAACAGTCGGCGGCCTTATCATCAAGCAAGGATCTCTTCCAAGCAATCGTAAGCTGCATAGAGACACGCGCTGTTAAGGTTGGTAGTGTGCAGAATGCCTATGTTTCTATATTATGTGAGCAATATAATATAATGTTACGTGGGTAAAAGGAATTTGCAAGTTTCTTAACAATTTTGATAGAACTTACGGGCCAATAGATTTTTGGGTCACTAAATTGGTCTGATTTGGCCCAATTCATATAAATTCTTGTGAAATTTTGGCTATACAATTCACTGTCCTGCAGTGGGCTAATATCCTCTCTATTTTTAATAATCCAAAAGGCATAGTAAGTTCTATATACAAAGAGCCACACTAGTGTATTAAGTACTAGTATATTATCTACCTCGTAAAATTAATAATTATACCTAGTAGAGTGAAGTGTAAAAAAAATTGATTTAAATAACAATAATAATATATTTATTTTTAAAATGGACCCTTCTCTAAATATATAATAGACACATATTACGTTGTTACATATCATTGTTTTTCTATCCGACATGAGTCATGTTTTTTGTACATTCTATAAACAAGATTCAGAGAAAGATTTCCGAACAGGCTCCAAAAGAATTGCGCAACTAAAGGACACCTGACAGATTTTTATGGCTCTGCCAGGAAGGTATTAACACAATTTGGTATTTTGTGGTATTAGGTTACTGTTAGGAGCTATTGATTTTTTACAAAATTGAGAGTGTCTATGTAGTTCAGATATCATAAAGTAACATCAACATATTGATAAATAATTTCCTAAAAATATTTAATAGTCTCCGCTATGAAATTAGGTACAATCGCAAATAAAAAATAATCGATTATTTGTACCTTTTGGTAGTACAAATTAGAAGCTTTCAGGAGAACTCTATGAGATTGAGATCCAGTTTAGAATGAGCAAGAAATACCTGTCGCCACAGACCTAAGCCGTAGGTATCCATGGAGTATCTGAGCTGATCGATTTGTCACTGAGATGCAGTGGGTGAGGTGAAGTGCAACAATAAAATTGCTGTGAAGTACACAATGTCATTAATACTGAGATAAACATGTATGTGTGTCTCTGAGCTGAAAGGTTTTGGGAATTTCCTCCCAGTGGCCTCCGATCTCCCCTATAGCCACCTCGAGCCTCAATTTGCTGATTTGATTCTGGTTCTGAGTCTGAGCTGAGCTGAGTCTGACTACTCTCCGTAAATAGTCCAAGCGCATCGGTTTCTGGTACATAAAACACATGGTTATAGGTGAGAATACATGCACTGAAAAATTACATGCTCACTTACTGAGAGAAGCTGGTGTCCTGCGCTCTCCCGTCCAGGAATGACGAAGCGGCCGCGCGCGCCCTCTCGCCATGTCAGTCGTCCCAGCGCGTAACTTCAACTATCAAGTGAGATAGGATACGTACACTTATCTATAGCTTCGCACTCGCGACAATACCCTCGCTAAGCACACCCGGACCGAAAGTAGCAAAGGACGGCCCTAAGAGTCGATCGACGACGTAAGTTGCGGAAGACTGCTAGATGTGGCGTGCTATGAGGGAGGTCTATTTGTTCAGCAATGGACGTCTTTCGGCCGATGATGATGATGAACCATGACGCATACAGCAGTTTTTTTCACTACTAACTTTATTAAAATTCAATTATATTGTCACACCAAAATAATATCTAAACGGTGTGTTAATAAATTCACGTAGATAATTTTCGATAAAGCATACAGAAAGATCATGTGAAAATAACAGGTACCTATAGGTTATTGTAGTGGTAGGAATGTGACGCAAGAGTCCGCCTGGGGAAGTACCACACATTTGTCAGATATTCAATCGCCAAGTGAAAGTCTGTAAACATTTTTGTGCTTCGATTTAAAAGGCAATGTTTGCAGTGAAGTTACTAGGCAATGAGACATAAAAACCAATGTCTCAGGATGACGAGTTCAGCGCAGTGACGCGCAAGAATAATCTTGCCCGTCACTTCACTGAACACAGAACTTGATTTATTAAACAACTAAAGTTCTGGGTGGCATAGTAACTGGCGATGCGGGGTAACACTTACCACCAGGCAAGTAACCTGCTCGATTCGACAGTTAACAGATAAAATAATAAGAATGAAGTTCAAGATAAAACACCTACATGTACAACAAACAATATATTCATGTTTAAAGAAAAATATGTATAACAAAGAATAGATACCATTACGTCGTGAATCATTGTTGGTTCAATTTTCACTTCGTTATCCCAATACACAATTTATGAGAAACACGATTGAAAGGCACGTAATATATGGCACGTCTTTTACGAGGTCACGCCAAAAAAGATACAATAGATGACACAATTTACTCTAAGGTATATTTTGGGTTTAGTACTTTTACAGCCATACGAAAACTCATAATTGAACTTGATGACCCCAATAGATACCTAGATATCGGGTTTTAGTTTTTGTACCTAGATACAAAAACTAAAACCCAACTACAGTCGGGTACAAAATAGCCTTATGACACTCTTGCAATGAAGATGCATCGATTGATACCTCGCTTGAAATCTGACCAAGTTTTAAGTAAGAACACATAACCCATTATTTTCTTCGCCATAATCGTGTAAAAAAAAGAAGTTCATGACACTATAAACTAGTGGCTCTGTGAGCTGTAAACCTCACGAGTACAAACTTTTGAAAAGCAGCTATAGGTAGCTTAAGGGATAGTAAGGGTGTGAAACAGGGTGACAGGGATAAAATACTCAATATTTGCACGCAATATTACAAATTTCTGTATGCCAATAACGATATGGATCTCCAACAAGCCACAGAAGCTTACTCATGTTCTGAAAACATTCCGCCAATAACCGGATACGAGGTTCATCGGGCATTGGTAAACATGAGTTATAGCAGAAGTCCTGGCGAAGACGGCATTGCTACCGAAGCCTTAAAAGTTGGGGAACCAATACTTTTGCCAAAAATTACAAATTTATTTAATTTAATTTTAGAAACAGGTACTTTTCCAGATAATGTTTGCCATTCTAATATAATTCTACTTCACAAAAAAAGAGACAAGTTAGATCTAGGGAACTACCGCCCCATAAGCCTCGTTTCACACCTTTTTAAAGCTTTTATCAAGGAACTAGAAAACATAATTTCAGGAAAGCTAGACCTACACCAACCTGCGGAACAAGCAGGTTTCCGACGCGGCCTCTCTACAACCGACCACCTTCACACTCTCAATCAGATCATCGAGCAATATCATGAATTCAAACTTCCACTTTACATAGCATTCATCGATTATACCAAAGCTTTTGACAGCCTCAAACATTCATCAATATTTGAATCTTGACATAACCAAGGAATAGAGACCACATACATTAATTTACTAACAAAACATCTATTGCAACAGTACCGCAGCCATAAAACTACACAAGCTCGGCCAAACATTCCCCATCCACAAAGGAGTTAAGCAAGGAGACCCGCTGTCTCCAAAACTCTTCACAGCAACATTAGAAGAGATTTTTAGGAATCTTTAACATTGCTGGGATAAGAAGGGCATTGTTGTCGGAGAAAAAAGGTTAACAAACCTGCGCTTCGCCGACAACATAATTCTTTTTTCATCCTCGGCATCACAGTTAGGCACCATGATCACTGAATTCAACCGAGCAAGCCTTGAGATCGGACTGAAGATGAACATGTCGAAGACCAAGCTGTTGACAAATAGCACGAAATGTAGGTTAGAAGTCGACAGCGCAGAAATTTTACGACCATTTTTTTTAATTTTTTTTACGTCCATGAGTACATTTATCTGGGACAATTAGTCTCTTTCCAGGCGAGACAAGAAAAAAAGTTGCTAGACGCACCGAAAACGCCTGGAAGAGCTATTGGTCCATGAAAGACCTAATGAAGGGCAACCTACCTCTCACCCTCAAGAAAAAACTCATGGACGTGTGTATTCTGCCTATCCTCACCTACGGTGCTCAGACTTGGTCCTTGACAAAAAATCAGAAGTCCGCACTCGGGATTTGCCAGCGAGCTATGGAGCGCAGTATCTTAGGTGTCCGGCTATCAGACCACACAAGGAACAGTACACTACGCTCCAAAACGCAGATCGCCGACGTTGGTCAAAAAGCCGCAAACCCTAAATGGAACTGGGCTGGTCACGTCTGCCGCATGTCGGACGAGCTGTGGGCAAGACTCACCACTGAGTGGATCCCACACAATATTAGACGACGTCGCGGCAGGCCCAGACGGAGATGGCGGGACGAGCTAGACGCCTATTGGAACGATTGGCCGCAGAAATCTTTCAACCGAGAGGAGTGGAAAGAGGGTAGGGAGGCCTTTGCCCTGCAGTGGGATGACCATGGCTGCATAATAATAATAAGAACTAACGCGGATGAGAATCTAATAGCAATAACTTATGCAAGACTATTCAATATTGTTCTCGAAAATTAAGGCTTATGTGTGGAAGATAATTTTTCATGTTTTCGTTCCTTACGGCTTTTGCAGCCTACAATGCAACAGTTTACCATTATTGTAGGTCAGATTTAAATTATTCACTATAAAACAGTAACATGGCAAACGTTCAAATGCAGTCAATATAGCACAAATCACTAAAATATCGACGACAAAAGTTTCTTGAACGGTTTATTTGGCTGAAATGAGCTTTCAGCTAAACAACCAAAACAGCATACACAGGAAGGGACAAAAAATATTATCATCTTCTCTTTTACTATCAGGTTACAGTGTATAAGTTTATCTCGCTTGCATAATTATTATTATTAAATTAGGATCTCTATTCTTGATACTCTCTCTATGTTTAGTGGCATTGAGCATTTCTTACGTCAATGATTATTAGATCTTCTGTGATTTCGTTTCCATGCCAACGTTCCATATACAAAGACACGTATCTCCTTATTTTATTTTTTGCAAAATGTTATACTTTGGGTTACATTATTGTAATTTTAGAAGGGAACTCTATTTTTTTGAAAAATAAAATACTGCTAGTGTTACTCGCTGATAATTTAGCTTTCTTGGTGTGAAAGAATTTTTAAAATCGGGTCTGTATTTTTTGAGTTTATCCATTACAAACAAACAAACAAACTATCAATTTTTTTCTCTTTATAATATTAGTGTAGACTAGTTTTCCCGCCCACGATTTCGTGCGCGTGGACTACAGTTTATCGAAAAAAAGCATCTTACTTTATCTAGGATATTAAAAACTGATGTAAAAGTAGGTATAGCACCACTACGTAGTATTATTAGGTATTCTATGGCACCACTCTTGTTGTTTTTTGACATACTTGTTATTTCGTTTCCATGGCAACCGTTTTTTACTTAGTAATCAACATTTGGCCAGTTTATCCTGTTTTCCCGTGAAAACTTACAATTTTCCGGGATGAAAAGAATCTTTTGTTTTATTCTAGCCGAAGCCCCCCGAGGATGTCTACCAGCTCTAAGGGACTCCTTGCTCACAATAATATAAAGTAATATGTGTAGAGGAAACTTCGTAGTGCGAGCCATCCTTTTAGCTTTGGATAGAACTGTTGGATAGTATATTCCCTCTCATAGAAGATAATAGGCTCGCAGCTGAATTGGCTTGAAGATCTTGCTATTTTTGAAGAAGAAAGAAGTCACAGATTAAAGGTACTTAGTTAGGTTTATTTTAACTCACATTTTTACTGGTATCTACATCGAAATGTTTACTGGTATCTATAGCAAACACGTTGCTATACTTAGTGAGATGCATAATAAACTTGAATAATGTTAAGGATAGAAAACGATTTTATATTTACAACTACTCTAAACTTTTCTAGTCGCCATCAAGATGGGCGAATGCATGAATGACAATCTAGAAATGACAGGTTATTTGAATTTAGAATTAATATAGACAAACTATCAAATGGGTATGATTATGATGAAAGAGGTTTGACATCGTCACAAAGCTATCTCCATTCCAAGTTTCATCGAAATCCATGCAGCCGTTATCGCGTGAAAGCTCCCCAAACAAACAAACAGACAACGTATCACTTTTATATATTGGTATGGATAAGCAAGTTCACCAAATAAATTATCTTACGTACCTTATATAAAAAAAGAAAAATAACTATAAAAACAGAATTCTTCGGCCCACATATTGGTAATAAGCGTAAAATGTACATTCGGCCTATAAAGACACTCTCGGAATGCACACACAAAATTTCTGAAGGAAATTATTGTTCATACGTATACTGTACTTTTATCAATTTGTATCACTCTTTTACCAATTCTGAGATAACTCAAGTTAGATGGGCCGGAGCGCAACTTTTGTGCCGCGGCGCAGAGCCGGTCGAAACCGTTAACTGCTCCCGCCGTATTGCTTTTAGAAATCTTAGACCGCTCAGCGGTTAACATATATAGTTTTACCCTTTTATTAAGTTTTTATCTAAGGCCGTACATACATTAATTTAACAAAAATCAAGTAATTAATGTATCATTATCATCGTCGTGTTGGCTTCAGCCCACTGCAGAGAATGGGCAACCAGGATAAACCTGGATGCGAATGATGAGTTCTTCTTCATTTCATTTCGGTCCATCGGTATGGTCATGGTCCGTGGCACGCCATTTCAACATTTAAGTATTTTGATAAACATCTAAATATATAAAATAAAGTCAGGTTATTTTCTCAAGATTGGCTGGACCGATTTATATTATCTTTGAAACGTCGAAAAAAGACACGAAAAAACCATTGAGAAGAAAATTTATTTTCTCAAATTTTTTATATGGAACGGTTTTTTTGATGATATCTCGAGAACGAATCGACTGATTTCGATGAATGTGGTGGGGGAAATTCATTAGGGGTTGTTGTTAGGGGTTTAGACGGGATGGGGTGGGGAGGCGGAGGGGCGGAGACGGAAGTAGGGGAGGAAGGAGCCGCGGGACGCAGCTAGTTTTATATAATCATTAGCAGGAGAAAAAAATGCAAAGCTGTGTTCTTACTCATTATTTCTAAGAAGATAATGATAGACATTTTTTTTAGATAACTGCGATGTTACCCGAGCGTTATTCCTAGTAGCACGTGTTAGAATCTAACGATACTGGGTTCAGCCTGCACCTATGATTTTTCTAATTATTACCTGTGTATTTCAATCAATCCGCTCCTCAGAAGGCTCGTTAAGCTGACGGCCCAGTTTTTTTAGTTCGTAGCAGTCGTGAAGCCATGTCAGAAGCCTTCAAGTGGTCTGAAAAATTCTGACACCATAATAATTCTGCAGCACGACAAGCAAGTGACGTGCATCATATTTTTTTTACAAACAGCCAGCCTGAGTTATCAAAGTACGGTAACGAGGGCTTCCGATCATTAAGTGTAAAGGAAACAAACGAATATTGGAAAGATGGAAGTGCTTAAAATGTTATTTTCGTTGCGAGTGTAGGGATTGTATACAAGTTTAACAAACACCGAACATAAAATGTACGAATTAAGCTACCTTTTAGGTAAGAATGAGTATACCTATATTAAAGCAATAAGTACGAAAAAGTACTTAAAATACTTAAAATAAGCTACAGAACAAAAATATAACATCTAAAAAAAACGTATGTCTGTCTGTATGCTTGTTTGTTCGCACATTACATAAAAGCTACTGGACCGATTGCGATGCGGGTTTAACATAAAACCTGGGATACTTGGTATCTCAATCCGATGAGAACAAACCGAGTAAGCAATAAAAACTTTTTGACGGCTGAAAGATTTTGATCAAATGTTGGTATATTGGTATTTTGGAATAGTACATGGATTACTTTTAACCTAGAGAAATGACCACGCGTGGAAGCCACGCATACAGCTAGAAAATAAATATTTGGTTTACCATACATACGATGTTTATTTTTGCAAAATTGACAAAATTAGTTTGATTTCACTGAATTAGTTAAAACTATTGCGTTAAGCTCAAGCTGCTCTTAAAATTTACCGTTATAAAACCGGTTTTGCAGTACTTAGTTTGACGCTAAAGCCACTGTGGCTAGGGACAAATATAATAGGAATAGGAATCGCATCAGCTAGTTATGAAATATAAGATGCACTCGGAAGCATAAAGAGTTAGCTCGCCAGGTTCTAGCTGATCCCCTCAAAGGAGAATATAAATGTACAAATATAATAGGACATATATATTCTCCTTTGAGGGGATCAGCTAGAACCTGGCAAGCTAACTTTTCATGCCTCCGACTGCATCTTATATTTTAAAACTAGATGATGCCCGCGGCTTTGCACGCGTGGTCGTTCCTCTAGGTTAAAAGTACTCTTTGTGCTATTCCATTATCAAAATTCCAATATACCAAAAATTTATCAAAATTTCTCCAGCTCCCAATTTTTTTTTTATCGATTTTTCGGCTTTTACTCATTGGATTGAAATACTAAGTTAAACAGTTTTTAAGTCCAACTCTAAGCTATACAACAGTGAAAACTGCATCGTAATCAATTCAGTAGTTTTAACGTGATGCGCGAACAAATATACAGCCCAACTAACAAACTTACCAATAAACAGACAAACAGACAGACACGATTTTTAAAAATATTCTTTTCTTGTTCAGTAGATTATTTCAAGTAACATAAATCATTTTTTTTATTATCTTCATTTTACACACTTTTTCGTTCTTATTGCTTTATTATAAGTATAGATCAAAAATATAAACCTTTTCTGCCTCATTTTAGTTTGATTCACAGTCTGTTTTTTTTATAATACGTTATTTATAATTCATCCATGAAAATATTCTTTCTCTTTTCCGTAGCGTGTCCTGGCTTTATGTGGGCCACATAATATTAGTTTAGTACTTGGTTTGAGTTTACATTACGAGTATGTATTTGGGTCAACCACATTGCACTACGTGTTGCGCGTGTATGTAAAAATGTTTAGAAACAAAATGGGTTTTTGCAAAAGTTTGGTTATTAGGTCTGATTCATCTCCCGGCTTCTGCGATACAAGTCTAACTTATGCAGGAATGGTTTCGCAATCAGCAGCACTGTAATTAACAATCGTAATAATTATCATCGGACCGGTAGAACTACACACATGCCTCCTCCAATACCATTACCCAAAACAGTTTTGGTTTTTATATTATTTTATCTTCTGTTTTTGCTTACTATTTATCCTACAATAGACGATTGCAAGTTTTATCATCTACAGACTCCTTGGGACTTTGTCCGGTAGACCAGGTCGTCGGTTCATCTCTGTTTTATATTTATATCGTATGCGAAAATCTATTTATTATTTGCAAGTTTTCATTGTTTTTATTTTGCGTCTAATAGACAAAAGGCTTCAATCAGTGCGTCTTACTAGTCATGACCTACGGAGCCGAAACGTGGACACTTATGGTCAGACTAGTCCGCAGATTTACGGTCGGTCAGCGAGCTATGAAAAGAGCTGTGATTGGAGTTTCTCTAAATGACAAGATTCTTAATGAAGATATCCGACAGAGAATCAAGGTAACCGACATAGCTCCAAGGATAAGCAAGCTAAAGTGGCAGTGGGCTGGTCACATTTCCCAAAGAACCTATAACCTTCAGGGCAGAAAAACTTAGTGTAGGATGCCCTGAGGCCAGGTTGAGAGATGACCTGCGAAAATCAGATATAAGAATATGGATGAAGAGAACTGAATACCAAGCTCAGTGACGTGCATAGAGGCCTACGTCCAGCAGTGTACAGATATAGGCTGATGATGAATTTTGATAAATACGAGTATAGTTGGAAAATAATAAATGATAGCGAATAGCTTGAGTTTGTCTGGATCAGCGCTTCAGAACTGCTACCCTCACCACTAACGCTGTGTCTCAGAAGCTACCCCAACTGTATCTTCTTTCATGACTTCAAGCCATCGCCGCGCCGGCAATCATCTAACCTGATTGAACTCACATTGAAGAATATAGGACCCAACCCTTACCTTTTATCATGGCACAGATTTAAAAAGTTGAATGAAGTGTCATCTCAGGTTAGTAACAAAAAGTTACTACCCAGCTCCTTTTGTGTATTATGTAACGAAGAAAGCTAAAAGTTTTCTTTGTGTAAATATATTGAAGTAAAATTAATTCTTTATTAGAATGCCTGTTCTTGAAGATGGGTAAAATGGGTTGATGAATAAAAGAGCTCCCTAATTCTTAAGGATTGTGGCAAAATCTTGAAAGGAATTTATGGAATTATATTCTGGTTTAAGATGATCAGCCAATTTTCGTTCCTTGGGCTTTGTGAGAAGGGTACATAATTTTTTTATGCAAATCGGGCATATTTTCTTTTCCAGTTTCTAGGACAATTTGCTGGCATGGTTAAGTTCACAGAATGTTAGTAGTTTGAACGATACGATTTTCTGTCAAAGTGTAATTATTTAGGTGTAAAGTAACCTAATGATTGTACGAAATAATTTCACTTCATTTAATTTTGTTTCATACTTTTAAGCAAGCAGAAATGCTCAAGTAAGAAAGCATGTTGCGAAGGCATACTGCACTAATTCTAGCAAACAAACAAACTTGCAAACAAGAATGGAAACAAACATGCAAATAAGTAAGCAAGTAAGCATGTAAACAAGCAAGGCTGGAGCTCTGCATCACTTTTATTTACCGCCTTAGCCTTCTAACCTACCGTGAGAGTCGGGGCGCCCGGCCTCTTTCGACTCATAATATTACTAGCTGCGCCCCGCATTACCCACGTGGATAATGATGACGATGATGATAATATTGAGCCTATATTCTATTCTATCTTCGGTCCTTGTAGTATATACACTTATGTACAAATATCGTCAATCCGTGTCTAACTCGTGTAAAAGAAGGAAAAGCAAACCAACATACAAACACATTTTCGCATATAATATAAAATATTAGTGTAATATGATTATCGCCGCAGCACCCGTGACAGCAGTCATAAACTTTCTTGAGCAAAGGATTTAACATTAATCAAACAAAATTAAATAGAAACGCTTCAACGATGATCGACCGAGAACGAACTCTCCAATCAATCAAACAGTTTTCCAATAGCCTTGTAATTTCAAATATTCAATACGAAGTCGTTAACAACAAAATTCTATTACAAAACGGTACGCTAGACTAGATAATGATTCCACTCGGTAGATTTATGTTTATATTATATTGTAAAGTGTTGCCAGTCATTCAACTGACTAGTGTATTTGAGAATTTTCTATTTAAAAATTTGGTTACTACTAGAAATTTTAAATGACTGGTTACTAAATACTAAGGTCAACATTAGAAATGGGACATAACTGTTACTCTATTAGTAACAGTTATGTCCCATTTCTGCAGTGTTAGGGAGACTCTGTAGGTTTTTAGAAACAGTGTCTCCTAAGTCCAGAAAATGTGGTATGAATGAACTTCACGGTCTAGCACAATGCCAGTATGCTGCGACAGACCAGACCAATTAGAGGTAATTTTGGCCTACTGCACTTCCGGGGTACAACAGACATGCCAAATCCAATGCCATTTTAGCTTGGCGGCCAATTTAGCAACCTACAATTTTGATTTTGGGACTCATTTTCAGTCTTTTGAAGATGATCATTTTTGTTTTTTTTTTATTATTATATCTTGATGAAACTGTACCATTAACCACTCCTGTGTGTTTAAATAATTAAAGAAGGTTGAAGCACTGTTCATAAATAAGAATCACACTCTCAAACGCCTGAACGGATTTTGATGAAATTAGGAATGGAGGTAGCTGTAATTCTCTGGAGCAACACAGGATACTTTTCTTCATCATCATCATCGTCGTCATCATCATCATCATCCCTCACGCGGGTGTAACCGCAGGGCGCAGCTAGTATTATATATAATGGATTAGAATTACGCATTCCATTACTTATTTGTTTTAGTAGTTACATCTCGATATCAAGTGGATAAAGTAAACGATGAATACGGAATAGGATCGTGCTTGGAGACGGTTTGTGGGAATTTGCCATAAATTAATGCTGCCAGCTTTGATAGACATTGCTGTCAGCTGGGATTTTCTTGAGCAATTTGACTTCAAACCTGAAAATAAATCCAACCATGCGTAAGTTATTTAAAACCGACCATGCGTAAGTTAGGCTTCGCGCAATTAGCCCGGCCCCATATAGTATGAAAATGCCTGACAGAAAAGTTCTAACGAGCGCCTGAAGGCACACTGCGCATATATTTTGGACTAGCCCTGCAAACCATAAGAAAGTTGTCGTACCAATCAATCTTCTTTCTTGATTTTTATCCACGTGGGTAAAAATGCGGGGCGCAGCTAGTACTACGGACTGGATAATATTAATAGTTATAATAATAATTGATTAGGTCACCCAAAAAGTTAACAAAACAATCGGATACCTTGTAGTAAACGATATTTTGTTAATTATTGACCAAGCGAGCGAAGCGAGTTAATATGGATTATAAGTCTCTGCTTCAAGTATAATCAATTTGCTTTAATCTGTCAGTTTGTTGGTACTCCTCAACAGGTCGTATTTTACAACCGATCTAGACGAAATTTGGTCAACGACATAAAGACTTTGTAATTATTTTTTTGTCGTCACCGATTTTTGATATATCTTTGGCTGACGAGATCTGAATTCGATGGTTTTTTTATTATTTGAAGGTAGTAACTTTGAATTAGTATCATAATAAATTGGTGAACATCTAATGAGGATCTTCGGCGTGATAAGCAGAATAGCTCCTCAAAATGCAGTAAATTGCTCACTTTTAGGTTTCTACCAAGGGAATCAGCCCTTTATCTACTAGGTAGGGATTGATGGAAGACCTTGGTTATTAATGTTGGTTTAACAATAAGTTACACATTAGATGGCGCTACTGTGCACGGCTATATTGTTGCAAAAAATTGTGCTCGCGAGGTCTACTGTTCGCAGAACTACTAGTGTTAATTAATGGTGGGTATTACTAGTTCTCACAAAAATAAAAATAAAAACTCGAAAAAAAAACACTGTATATAATATATTTTTATTCCGTGTGTTGCGGGAAACTAGTTTCTTCTAGGGGTTCCTAATTTTAAGTTGTTAATACAAGCATAACCTTATTAATAATTGTTCCTAATCAGTGCACACCACAGAAAATAAATATATATTTTGTTTGGTTAAATTTGCACATGATAGGTTGATTCAAGGGAGCATCGTTAGTAAAGTAATGCCAACATATTATACCTCAAACAAAATAGAATAACAAAACAAAGCCAAAAAGAAAGAAGTAATTATAAAATAAAAAAGGTAGAAAATAATTTCCTACCTTTAATAATTAGGAAATAATTTTTGTATCGATGCAAGTAAAAAATACAGTTCACTATATACAATTTACATAATTTTTATTCTGAGTCATGGATGTTATATTCGTATTAGGTATATAAATGTATGTTTATCCGTTATCTATTAGTGCCCGTAGTACAGGATATCCTAGTTTGGGGCTAGGTAATTGGTGTGAATTGTCCCGTTTTTTTGATATATTTAATTATACTAGTGTTTAACACTTATTATATGCTAGTAAGATCTATTTTGTTAGCAAAATCTTTTTCTCACATACTTAGTTATAATGTGCTCCCGGCCTAAGGGTATCATACCACATAATAAATAGTGTGCGAAGTAGTCATAATCAAAGAGTATACAAATACAATGTAAGAGATATAATTTGCTGGTATCCCTTTGTTTTGCATAACTTTTCTATTACTCATTTACTTTGGCATAATGACTGAGGCATAACTTTTATTGACGTAATATTAATTTAACATAAACAGTATTTGGCATACTGTTAAAGTAGGCATAATGATCTTTTGGGCTATGTTGTTTTGGACTATTATGAAGTCGCATAAAAGTTATAAGGCATATTATTTATTTGTGTAATAGTTAATTGGTATAAATCTTAAGAGGCATAATTTAGTTTTATCATCTAGATCTTAGAGTAATACATTCTCAAAGATCTAAATACTATACTGCGACAGTAGGTTAAGGTGCGGCGGACAAGCCGTGAGCATGTTTGTTTTTAAGAAGTTAATTTTTCTGGCTTATTTTTTTGTACGCCGACGGAAATTATGCTTGTTTATCGTTATGCTAACTTAAGATATGGTAAACACGATTCCACCTTAACATTTATTGCGTAATTATTGTTATGATTACATATTATTAGGATAAGTAAAATTATGCCTCTCTAAATTATGACATTGTATTTTATGCGAATCGATAGAGAACCTAATTTGCCCTCTGAACATGTTGTCCAACAGCTTAGTCCGCTCGATTGGATGATGTATTTTTTTTTTCAGTTTATCCGATGAAGACTTTCATAGCACTTTTTGTTCTGCACAAACTGGTTGAAAAACTGTTTTAGTTTTTTGTTGACATTTTTTATGGCATGAATAATAGAAATATTTCTAGAAAAACTGTAAGTAACTGTGTGACATGTTGTAGTTGTAAGCATCACGCTCTGCCCAGATTAGTAACAGTACAAACTTTAGTTGTAAAAACTTGCGCGTCACTGTACTGAGCTCGTCACCCTGTCACTTAATTAATATTTATTTAATAGAAATAAATATGCAAGGCAAATAATTAATCCAAAAATTTTATTTGATTAAATTAAAATACAAATTAACTTTTACAATGGAAACTTATTTATACAAACGAGCGATTGAAATGAGTCATAATAGTCATAGATGTTAATATAAAAAATAGACATATTATTACAATACTGAAATGTATTTTTATTTATTTTTCCACTACGTAAGTAAATAACACAATTAGACGTAGTTCAATTCCTTACGTCGATTTTAAGGAAGCTTCCTTTCAAACACGAGGGTATTAGCGCCATCGGCATAAGCGCCAAGAGACCGGATAATGAAAGGCTTAGGCTGTACCCTATTAGTTCGAGAGAATTAATTTCGGTCAAAGACCTCACTTATTGAGGACATAGATCAGACGAAATGATTCTGAGCTCATGCACAAAAAATACATCTTAAATGAGAGTGCGGCAACTTGTGGAGAGCGGAATAGCAGAGTGAATTTGCGGAGCGAAGTAGACAGTGAATATGTAATGCTTTTCATCACATTACTTCATGTCATAGTTTACCACTTTGCATTGTCCACACCCATTTTTCACATTTCCATTCTCAAATTCAAATAATTCTATCGCAGCTTTAATTTTCCATTGCATTCATATTCTTGACTCATTCGCTAGCTATTGACTAATTTACTAGCCTAAACAGTCTTAACTCTAAAATAGCTTTATTATAAAAATCATAAAAATATCGAAAAGCAGTTTAAATTGCAAATGTATTTATTAAAAAATATTATAAAATAACAAAAAAATACTGACATTATTTGTTTGTCGTATGTAGTGGAAAAATTAATGAAAGATACGGAGCGCATAAAATACATTTGAGTATTATAATAATATTTATATTTTTTATATTTACATCTATGACTATTATGACTCATTTCAATCGCTCGTTTCTATAAATAAGTTTCCATTAAGTTTTCGTTAATTTGTATCATAATTAACTATTTTTTTTAAAAAAGAGGATAAAACCCTTTTAAAGAACGATTTCACTCTTGAACCACGTCTATAAGTTGTTTTCGAGGGTCACCTAAAATCGTCTCGCAAGAAAACATGACGAATTCCAGCCTCTTGAGCAGGCTGGGTTTCGTGGAGGATTAAGCACCATAGACCACAAACAGTGAGGCAGGTTAAACAGAAGTCTGAAGAGTATAACCAGCCTCTGTGTCTTGCTTTTGTGGACTATGAGAAGGCCTTTGACTCCGTTGAAACCTGGGCGGTTCTGGAGTCTCTGCAGCATTGTCAAGTAGACTGGCGATACATCGAAGTGCTTAGGTTTCTGTATGACGCCGCAACTATGAGTGTCCAAGTACAAAACCAGCATTCTAAACATATCCAACTGCGCAGGAGAGTGAGAGGGGGATGTTATATCCCCGAATCTGTTCACTTATGCCCTGGAAGATATGTTTTAGACACTGAATTGGAAAGGAACGGGCATTAATATCGATGGCGAGAACATCTCACACTTAAGATTTGCCGATGATATCGTCCTAATGGCGGAGTTGCTGCAAGACTTTAAAAGTATGCTGACCAACCTCGATGATGCTTCTCGACGGATCGGTCTCGGCATTAACATAGATAACAACAAGATCATGTTCGACGATCTTATTGATCCGGAACCGATTGCAGTTAAAGGTGTACCTCTTGAAGTTGTCCAACAATATGTTTACCTTGGGTAAATATTGCAATTGGGTAAGAACAACTTTGAG
This sequence comes from Alsophila aescularia, assembly GCA_946251855.1. NCBI lineage: Eukaryota > Metazoa > Arthropoda > Insecta > Lepidoptera > Geometridae > Alsophila > Alsophila aescularia. The sequence goes on along the minus strand of OX276377.1, from coordinate 51,726,531 downwards.
AAAGAAGCCAACAGAAGAATCCAGCTGGGTTGGGCAGCATTCGGCAAGCTTCGTAAAGTCTTCTCGTCTTCCATACCACAGTGCCTCAAGACAAAAGTTTTCAATCAGTCATGACCTACGGTGCCAAAATGTGGACACTCACGGTCAAACTAGTCCACAAATTTAAGGTCTCTCAGCGAGCTATGAAGAGAGCTTTGCTTGGAGTTTCTCTGAAGGACAAGATTCGTAATGAAGATATCCGACGGATAACCAAGGTAACCGACATAGCTGAAAGGATAAGCAATTTGAAGTGGAAGTGGGCTGGTCACATTTCTCGAAGAACCGATAACCGTTGGGGTAGACGAGTTATCGAGTGTAGACCACGTTTAGGCAAACGTAGTATAAGACGCTCTGTGGCCAGATGGAGTGACGACCTGCGTAAAGCGGCTGGAAGAAAATGGATGAGGAGAGCTGAACACCGACTCAGTGACTTGCATTAGGAGACGCCTACGTCCAGCAGTGAACAGATATACGCTTATTATCATCATCATTATCATCATCATCATCATCATCATCATCATCATCATCATCATCATCATGTCAGCCTTTAGACTGCCACTGCTGAACATAGGCCTCCCCCAAAGAGCGCCATGACGAGTGATCTTGTGTCACCTCTATCCACCGACTTCCTGCGATGGCTACAATGTCGTCGGTCCATCGTATAGGCTGATGATGAGTATAAATATAGGATAAGTTAAATGCTTGACAAGTAGATTGTAAGGGTGCATCCATATGCAACACATGTATATGTTACAATAATAAAAAAAATAAAAAAATAAAAAAAATGTTGTAATCCCAGCGTAAAAAAAACTTTGTTGCCGTTATAATGTAAACACTACTCATGTAATAACAACAGAAACGATTCCAATGTTTTCACTAATAGGTAGCTTAGGGTTTTGGCCACGGAAGCCTAAGTCTATGCGTGTCCAACACGTACTTATCATAGCAACATCACTTTATTTCAACAACGGGCTGCGGCTCCCTGGTCCTATGCCGTCTATTTTCCAGCAACTATAAGTTTCTCAAGGTTTTCTCAAGGTTCTTCCTTGCAATAGTCCGAAATAATCGAGTAGTGATTTGAGGCAGATGATTGAGAGCCTTATTAAAATGTTGTAATGTTTTAATATTTATGCGTTGGTCCGATGTGCTCTCTGAGGAAATTGCAACATCTTCGTACCTACTTTTAGTTATTCTATGGTATCATAGTGCAACGACGCTGGAGTGTTGGTGAGATACGGGCGGTTCACATACTTTTTATTCATATAAATATTAAGAAAAATTCTAGACTTACAGGAGCTAAGTAGCGGGTCGCTAGTTACTACGGTGTCGTTCTCTGTCCACACGTATAAATATATAAAAGTGAAAACATTTGTATGTTTATTTGGCGAGTTTTAACCCTGGAGTAACACATATAATACTTTTTATCCCGAAAAATAGTAAGTTTCTACGGGAAAACTGGAAAATTTCGATTACTTGCTGTAAGGAACGATTGCCATGGAAACAAAATAATAAAAAGTCTGTCAAAAAGCATAAAAAGCGTTGGTGGCAAAGATAATACAATACGTAGGTGGTTTACTTTTCCATTGTTTTTCAATAACCTAGATGAACACAGGATGCTTTTTTCGCGATAAATTATAGCCCACGCAGACGACGTCGCGAGCGGGTCACTAGTTTTAAAATATTTCCAGACACGCAAAAAGTCCACGGTTTGCCTACCAACTCGCAGCTACTCTGTCGACAGTATTGTGCCGGTCGTCTGAAAGAGCCCTGCGGCATCATCTAGGTCAATCAAGTTGGACCATGTTTTCTTCACATTGCCACTGCCACTTACTTGGTGTCTAAAGATACTTGTACACTATCTTATTATTGTGTAATATTATTGTGTTATTTTATCTAACAACATGTTATTATGGACTTTGTGTCGGACAAGATCGATAGATAGATAGATAATACTTTATTGTACACCGGTTTCCAAAAAAAATACTACAAATAGGAACAATCTTATAACTAAAGTAAAACGGGCGGACTTGTCGCTAAAAGCGATCTCTTCCAGTCAACCTTGAAATAAATAATTGAGTGAGTGAGACAAGCAACTGCCACATAGGTGAACAGATCGTGAGCTTGCCCCAGGATGATTATGACAATGATGAAATGAAACTGAATTTGTTGTAGTTATATTACTTAGATGATGTTGCTATGATAATTACTATCATCATCATCATCATCATCAATGTCAGCTTCAAATGCAGGGCATAAAGCTTCTCCCTCTGACACTATCATCTCTGCCTTCAGCCAATCTTTGCCAAGGTCATATCAAATTTTGTTATGACTCCTCGTTGTTGCACTGGTCTTCTACGGCTGCGATTTTCAACGCGGGGCCACCAATCTACCAGTGACCTATTTCACCTGCCATCTTGCCAAGAGTCCTTCTCATCGCCACTTAAGGTTTATGTACTGATGTCTTCCACCTTGGTTTTTCTTTGGATCTCCGTTTTTCGCACTCAGTCGCTTAATGTGAGCTTAGAAACAGTACCTACTTTAATAAAATAAGAAATCACATGGTGCAGTATTGGACCTACTTACCTAGAGCAAATAGAATTCTGTTCAAAATTGAAACAGTGATATCACTTTCAGATATCGTCACAAAAAAGAGCAGCGGGAAAAATGTTTTAACCAGTTCAATAAAATAATTATTCAGTTGGTTTTGCCGTAACAGTTCCAATGTGTTCTTTTTAATCACCTCCTTAACTGTTATTTTGGACTGTTTCTATAAATATTCTTCAATCTTACATTGCAGTAGTAAATTATGGAATTTTAAAGAGCTAATGTAAGGCCGGCTTTAGTCGATCTCCTGTCAACATATACTCAATTCCCAACAACCCAACGAGACAAAATAAAAGAGGGGTTACAGTTGAATCAACAAGTTTTATTGATTAATACTTACATAACATATTTCTAAAGCAATGTATTTCCTTTCTGTGTATAAATTCAACTCTGAATCAGCACATGAAAAGGAAATTTCTTTTTCAAACTCAAAGTATAGTTACCAAATTTATTGATCTGGTCTAATTATAATACTCGTATATGAGACAATAAGTTTTGACTTATAATAGTGCTACGAGTATATTATGTTATACATTTTACATTACCATATTTACAATAAATTACATTGAATAAAAATTGCCTTATTACAAATTATTAACATTTACTGGAAAGCCTGGAATGGCCTGCGCCTTCTCGGGGATGTATAGGGTCTAAAGGCTCCTGATGGTACCAGGCTCTGGGTAGGTAGGCAGCACAGGCATTTGACTTGTTTGTGAGAGTCCTGCGTTAAATAACAGAATAGTTTTGTATCCTTTATTGGCTGAAAAAAATATATCATTATTATTAGACTGCACATTGGTAATTAATATAACAATAATAAAACCTTTGTTTATGTTTACGCCTCAGATGCATCCATCTCTTCCATGCCATACATAGCATAAGGATCATTATATGGTTGAAGGACCATTGCCTGTGCTGCCAGGATCATAGCCTCGGAACTTATTCCTGTTGTGGAATGCCTTTTATTTTACATTATTTTTCAGATCCTGCCATACCTATAATGATAAAATAATATTAGTCCATAAAGCAAGTTTCATAAGCCAGCTAAGTTTTCTTACTAGAAATATGCTCCGTGCACATCAAAAACTAAGTGAAAGCTCAGTCTGTTTTGTGAAGGGGTATACTAGCACCACAGATTCACATCTATACTGGTAGACGGGACGAGCTTAGCTTAGCTCACTAACTTAGCTTCGCATATTAGCCTATTATATTTATTTAGCCCACATAGCTTAGTTTGCAGTCTGCACACAGGTATGAAAAACTGCGTCAGCTAGCTAAGCTAAACTAAGTTAGCTAAATTCAAACAAAAACAACAACAATTTTCGGTATCTAGAAGTCCTCTAGATACCGAAAATTAACTTTTAAAATACCAGTTAGATGCGAGTCATACTTTCCATCTAATCTAGAAATATAAACAATTTTCACATGCTAATAAAACGATTCAAGAACTGTAAATAATAAATTATACCATTTACACATTCATAACCCCGCACTAGGATTTGGTCGCAGGTGTCATGGCAAACAGCCAAGACCGAGGACAAAAATGTATGCTCAACACACAAACATTTGCCCCAGCCAGGATTTGAACCTGGGACACTAAGCTCAGCAGACAGATGCACTACCAACTCTCAATTGGACAAAATGCATAGGTAGGGTCTAGGTTAGGTTAGGTTAGGTTAGAACCTACAGGTTGCAGGCCGGATGGGTTGCAGGCCGGATAACCTCCAAGAGTGCCGACTGTTGCTGGTCCCCTTCGATGCGTTTCATCTGGGGGGAAGAGCAGCCGTTGGGACGGTGCAGCCGGGGATCGGTCAATAATTCTCCTCGGGGGATTATTGGCCGTAGCCGATATCTGGCAAGGTGGGTCTGGGTAGTTTTACTACCTGGACGGCAGGAGGGGAATCGCTACAAAGAGCTTTTATCTTTGTGGAGGTTCTCTTCCTGTGAGATGGGCGTCCTAGTGACGTGGAGGGGGGGCCCGGGCGCTCGGCGCAGGCTCAAAAAGGTGGGGCCTTGTGCGCTTGGCGCCGGCTCGAGGAGGTGGGGCCCGGGTGCATGGCACCGGCTCGAGATGGCGGTCCGCTCTCAGACCTACCATACTTCGGAATGATGGATTTGGTGCTGGGAGTGTGACGTGGAGGTGGGGCCTTGTGCGCTTGGCACCGGCTTGAGGAGGTGGGGCCCGGGTGCTTGGTACCGGCTCGAGGAGGCGGTCCGCTCTCAGACCTACCATACTTCGGAATGATGGATTCGGTGCTGGGAGTGTGACGGGCACTGGGGCAAGATGGTAGAATGCAACCGCGACCCCATCTTGCCCCACCTCGGTGGAGGACTGCTCACCATGGGGTTTTAGTGGGTAGGACAGGCAGTCGCCCGGTGAGTCCCACATAGCCGCTGGGCCTTCCCCGGGCTCAGTGGTATGCGTAAATGCATTTCCCCATGAAAAGAAAAGAAAAAAAAAGTTTGAACCTACAGTTGATAATGATATGAAGAGCCACAGTTATTTTTAAGTAAATACATACTTGCTTCCTAAGTGGAAGTAAGTATGTATTTCACTATTTTGACTGGACCTGCTAGTTTATATCCATACCAACATATAAAAGTGAAACGTTGTCTGTTTGTTTGTTTGGGGAGCTGTCACGCGATAACGGCTGAACGGATTTCGATTAAACTTGGTATGGAGATAGCTTATACCCTAGAAGGAAACATAGGATACTTTTTATTCCGGAAAATTGTAAGTTTTCACGGTAAAACAGGAAAAACAGGTCAAATGTTGATTACTCGCTGTAAGAAACGGTTGCCATGGAAACGAAATAACAAGTATATCAAAAAACAACAAGAGCGGTGCCATAGAATACCTAATAAAACTACGTAGTGATGCTATACCTACTTTTGCATTGGTTTTTAATATCCTAGAAGAACAAAGGACGCTTTTTTCGCGATAAACAGTTGTCCGCGTGGATGAAGTCGCGGGCGGGAAAACTAGTATTAATATATTTGCGAGATCCGTCCAATGTTGCTCCAAATCAGCCCGCCCTTGCAGTGTAGTAATGAGGTGCCTTGTAGCCATTTTCGAGTAGGTTTTCATATGCTCACTTAAAAAAGTTAGCTTGATTGTTTAGGCCTTGGTATTGGTTCATTTTGTCTGCAAACAAGACTAAATCAAATTGTGTACATTATATTTGATTTACTTACTACATAGAAAATGAAAAAGTCACACAACTATAATTATCCACTAGCTAAGCCCTCGTGGACAATGTTCCGGAAAAAAAATAACAGAAGTAGATCGGTTCAGCCGTTTATTCATAAAAAGTTGGCAAACAGTTACTCTCGTATTTTTATAGTTTGACGGGATGATAATACTCATAACACAATAGGAAAACATACGTCTCTGTGGGTAGCGATAAATATTTAATTAAGTAGCACGTATGTATTTACTCTAATAAATCTGCGATTCGCACCAAATAGTTTTGTTTCATAGTATTTAGATCGCACTACGTGAGGTTGCGAAGTTGTGGTCGGTGGTTTTTGACAATATGAGCCACAAAACAAAAGTTTGGCTGAAAAAAATGTTTTTTAGAAACTTTCATAAAGCAGAAAACTATAGAAACAAATCTAATATTCTCAAAGAACTATATTCTTGTTTGTTTTTATAACACAAGCTCGATATTAACTGTTCTATAAATCATAAAGACAATAACGTGCGCGTAACGCGCCTAGTCGCGTTTGTCCAATTTGAAAGTGGCTTCAAGAATAGTATTTTACGTTACACGACAATTCCACGAGGATATCTTAACGCGACGCGTAACATGTCTTAGTGGCAATAGAGAATGATGGCCCTATTCATCCGAGATAGCCTTTGGCAATAGCGGACGGACGCGCCATTCGACCTGACCGCAAAAATAATAATATTTACTTAATATAAATTTAACGTTATCTTATTTACTTCCATATTTTACATTATTAGTTGCAATAGCGCCGCAACTTGGACTTTAATACTCACATAACTTGAATAATCTAAAATTGAAAATTTTGTATGAAGCTTAAAAGACAATTGGTATGTACTGTTTAGGTAAAAATATTATTATATTTTTGAAATGGTCTTTTCAAGACTTCATTTTGATACCTCTCTCGATAGGTCTTGTTCATTTTTTATTCCATGGAAAATACAATATGGCAGCTTAAAGCCGCCCTATTAGTTTTCTTGACGCTTCATATATATCCTATTCGCATTTTATAGATACATCCAATTTTATCAAATTTCATCAAGCCTTTAGGCTGTAGGATGCGCCTAAGAAACGTACAAACAAACAAACAAACATACATACAACCCAAACACGCATAACCCTCCCCAGTCGGTTAATAACAGGTACATAAGTGCCTATTCTCGTTTAAACGTCTTCAATAGATGTGTTATTTTATTGCTACTGAATTAATCTGCGAACGATACTAAATTAACAAAAGCCAGCCTAGCCAGTTCTCCATCCATCGATTTCTACAATCTTCGTTTTCCTGATATATTATTATGTCATCAGCGAGTAGAATTCTCCTTGAGACGGTGGACCAACACTCGGGAGGTCTCCGATGACAAGCTTATACAAAGCATCGGATAGACAGAGCGTTACCTATTTATTTATTTATTAACTAGCTTTCGTGACTTCGTTCGTTCGCGCGGACTTCAGTTTATCGCGAAAGAAAGCATCCTATGCTCTTCTAAGATATTAAAAAACCAATGCAAAAGTATAGTACCAACGCTCTTGATCTTTTTTGATAGACGTTTTATTATGTATCTTAATAAAACCCGTCCAATACTGCAAATAGGCAACATTTTACTGTTTTTTCGTGGAAACTTACCATTTTCCAAGATAAAAGTATTCCATGTTTTATTCCAGGTATTTCAATTCCAAATTCCATCAAATTCCGTCAAGCCGTTATCGTGTGAAAGCACGCCAAACAAACAGACAAACAGACGCCGTTTCACTTTTATATATTGGAGTGTATTTAGGCAGGCCGCTAGCCTGCCCTGGCTTCGCACAAGTAACTCTAAATATTTATTTGTAAGAAACCTTATTTTGATCACTACCTCGTCCCCCGAAAAACTTCGTTAACGAAACAACAGAATCCACACCAATATATGAAAGTGAAACGTTGTCTGTTTATTTGTTTGTTCGTTTGTTTGGGGAGCTTTCACGCGATGATGGCTGGGCGGATTATGATAAAATTTAGAATGGAGATAACTTATTCCCTTGAATAACACAGAATACTTGTCATCGTCATTATCATCATACTTCACTCTCTAACTGTTGAACGGATTTTTATGAAATTTGGAATCGAGATATCTTATACATTGGAATGACACATAGGATACTGTTCATCATCATCATCATCATCATCATCATCCCTCACATGAGTGAAACCGCGGGGCGCAGCTAGTTAGTAACAAAATTAGTATGAAAGAAGTTCGATCAGAATAAACTTAATTAATCTGATTATTGTATAACATCGTCAAAACATTCCAACTTCTAGTCAATATTGTACGGTGTACACGGCAAAATTTATCTACACAAAATGTGAAACACTAAACAGAGGTATTAAATGTGGGGAACAAAATCTGTTATTTTGTGAGGAATTTGTTTATAGACAGACAGACATACAGCTAGACAGTTAGATGAATGGTGAATTTATTTTATAATTATATTTATTGATTTATCACTAAATATATTTATTAATGGCATGTAATCTTTAGTTAACATGCCAATAATTTTTTTATATTTTTTTTTGTATTCCGGACAATTCCACACCAATTACTTAGCCCCAAACTAGGATACCCTGTACTATGGGTACTAGATAACGGATAAACATACATAGATACGAATATTATAACGACATATAACATGTATATAATGTATTCTTAGATGCATATAATTAATTATATTTATATCTATCTTGTATATTTCAAATCTATCTATGTATACTTCTACTCCTACTCAAAATAAAGCAGTAAGTACCAAAAAATCTGTAAAAAGAAGATAATTTAAAAAAATTGTCTATTTTACTTAAAATATGATACTGAAAACTATTGTTTTTTTAAATTCGTTTCTTCCAGTTTGTCTGTTTGTCTGTACGTTTATTCGTGCATCACGTTAAGAGGGTTTGACTTAAAAACTGGGGAACTTGGTATTCGATGATTAGATGCCGTGCAATCGATAAAAAACTAATTGACGGCTGAACAAATTTTGTAGAAGTGCGGTAACTGTCTAGCCCTTCGACTGAATGGTGTTCCATTCAACTAATGGCCTGAATGATATTCAGCCATTCAATCAAACAGCTAGGAAAATTATTTGGATCCATCACGCTTAACTACATGCCTAGACTATGTATTGAAATGCAGTTCCAAATTTAAATTTAGTTCCACTTTCTGCCTCCTGGCGCTGAAGCCCATACACTGACAATATATAGTGGTAGTGCTACCTAGTCTGTGGTCAATATGGCGTCGGCAAGCAACAATATTGTTGGAATTTTTTAACAGTCTGATTGCGTTTACACAAAAACAATGTTCAATGGACTAGTGACAATAATATAGTAATTTGAATTCAGCTATGAGTCGTCTGTTTGCAAACTACTATTTTTAATATAATTGCGCTTTTTTAAAATTGGTAGGCTAGTTAGGTTGAACATGAAAACTTTTTATAAACATTCGTCTGTTTGAAAACTTCTATGCTTGATAGAATTGCGTATTTTTTGTCACACGGTCACCCTACTGTATGAATGGCCTAAGCAATCATCCAGCCAGTTCAATGTAATGGCTGAATATTATTTGGGCCGTTTGTTGAATGGCACCATTAAATCAAAAGGCTAGGCAGTTAATTATCTGTATACGACATACTCGTATATGTAAAATTAATACCATCTCAGAGCAGTAATTATGCATGAAAATGTGTAGTTTAAACAAATAGCTCTCAATTTTCCTCCAGTACTGATTCCTATCAGTACTGGAGGAAAATTGATAGCTATTTGTTCCTACTAACTAATAACTAACGAATGTTGAAAAATATTTCAACATTTCAATAAGTAATAATTATTATTCGTAGATATACTATAATATACTATTCCTCAATATCAGCACAGTCAGTATCAATGACGATGATATATCGTTGTCTCTGTTAGAGACAAGGATTGCGTTATATTTGCGGCACGTCTTATCTATTGGGTAAAGAGATATTGTTTGAAAATACTTGAAGGCTGAAATTATTATAATTTCATTTTCAGGACCTGAAACGTGTACTGAAATACACAGGGATAGATAATCCAAGGCTTATTTATAGAAATAAATATGTATCATTGTTGTATTTTTTCAGGTAACGGTATCATTTTTTCGCGTATGGAGCCCTTATAAGCCTGTATTAAAATAAAAGTAGCGTACTCGCGGTGAACGTGTGACATATTATTAGGCAATGAAACTTTTGGGAGACGCGGTTTTTCCCAAATTTTCAATCTCTGAGCACTTGTGGAATCTTCCTCCATGGTACGTGTTCTGACTGCTTATTTTAAGAACTCCCTGTCAGAGAATTCTACCCCCTAAAGAAGGGAGGGGGCAGCTTTTTATTATTAATCAAAATGGCATTCGCCCGTGGCTTCGCGTTACTTATAAACAAATACTTTATAATAAAAATGTCTATCAACCCAACCAGCGTTTCTAAGAGTAGAGCTTACAATATGATTAATTTTACATGCGTTTTATCACTCATCACTTCAGTACACTCTACAGTTACTACATTTTTAGCCTTCTAGTTTTAGAGCCTTGGATTGAAATCAACATAAATATTTTGTGACTAAGTGTCCGAAGAAAACGAAGTGACGTCATCTTGTGTTACACGTCTCAATTTGTGAAATCGAGTAGCGGTACCTACATGAAGGAATTTAAAGCCAGTGGTTCAAAAATAGGTCATTAACCCAGCGAGTACGAGGTGTCAATTCGTACGTTGTTGAACTTCTTAGTAGCTGGAGCTATTGAACCCCTCTCCTTCCAATTACCGCAGATTGGTCAGTTCAGCATAGTCGAATAGGGTAAATATGACCCTGTCTCAAACGCAATAAAACGCTGTATTTGTAGAAAATGCAAAGAAAATGAATGTGATCATTGTAAAACCTGTGTTAGAATCAATAAATTATTACTTGTCGTACCCTAAATAGTGTAAAAAAATAAATTTAAGTACGAAAGGTAAAATCCTGCTAAAGATGATTATATTTTGTAAAATATGCCCAACGGTTTAACCCGCGTGAGAGTTGATATGTTATTCTAGGATATAAGCTATTTCTATCCCAAATTTCATCAAAATCCGTTTAGCCGTTTCAGCGTGAAGGAGTAACAAACATACACACATACAAACTTTCGTCTTTATAATATTAGTGTGATTACATAACTTTTGTATTAATGCTTTAATAAATGCATTTATTTGTTAAAATCCTTTGTGAAATATCCAATTTGTATTATCAACTTCAATGCTTTGTAGAAATATTTACCAAAGTCAAATTCCTTGACCAAAGTATAATATTTAAAAAAATATAAATGATATACGGGATCACATACTAGACTTTTTTTTTGTACCACATCCTCGCCGGGTTAAATCTACAAAGGATGGGTTACCTTCTAAGCATTAAATATTGACAATGTTTATTAAAGTATGCGTGCAAAGCAGAAAGTCTCAGTGCAAATGAGATAAGTTTCCCGTCGCAGTTTACGTAGCAAGTAGCGTAGGCAGTTCCATCTACGTAAAAGCTACGCTTAAACATACGTAGCATTATGAAAGTTATGGCACGTAGCGCCATCTGTTACATTTCAAAAACAATGCTACATACATGTAGCAAAGCAATTTTCAAAGCGCAAAAGTTCAATGTTTGATGAAACAGTTTTTGACTCTTGCGATAGATGGCGTTTGTATTAATTTTATTGACCGTATATTTCAGAGCCATGTGATTATGATTTTAGTAATCTTTTAAACTGGTGCCTTGACTGTGGGTTGATGTGCTTGTCCAAGGACGAAAGAAAGCGGTTTTAGGTTATGTTGTTGATGTTCACAAGGAATTTATATACTAATGTAACTATATCAATTCTTTGTATGTTCATATGTAATTCTTTTTTTCGCCTGTTGTCTAAGGTAATAAATCTAGAAGATGTGTATATCTCCTTCTTAGTTTGTGATGTGTATACACTTCTTGATACTGCTTCTGCAGTATTCTCACTTGAAACTACCAATAGTAGTTTCCATTATGCCATACAAAGAAGGTAGGGAATTCCATTACTAAGCGGTACTCGCTATAATTAATAATTGTGGCACCAAAACTAGGAAATAAGAATGTCCACCACGTACGAATAATAAATGAAACAATTGTTGTTTATTAAAAAGAATCATGAAATTTTCTGTGAAGAGCTTCCAATACCAATTTCATTCAATTACTAACATGAGCTTGTAATTTCAATAAATCACATTTGAAGGGATAAGGGGAAAAATTGGCTAAGTTAATTTTTTTAAATTGTTTTTTTGTTGTCTTTGGCCACAAAAATACTCATTTCATAGTATGAAATCTAAAAAAGGGTAAAAATGCGTTGTGTGACAAGTTTTTTTTATGATGTATTTCTTTTTTAATAGTGAATAACTAGCTAAGTCCGGGACATGACCACGTCTTCCCTACAAACGGAACCAACGACAAGTAATGTCTATAAACGGAAAACATTCGTGAAATGTCACATTGACGTTGACTTTGTTTGACCGTGAGTGACGTTTGTTTTTCGAGATCTGTGGATGAATGGTTAATGACGATAAATATTTGTATGTGTCTCCATACATTATTTGGGTTTCCATCGACTTAGAGATAACAGTGCTCAAGAAGTTTAGTTTACCCATACATAAATATTTTTCTATAGAATGGTAAATGAGCAATTCTCTGTCAAGTTATTACCCCTTAGGTAGGCGTAGGTGTACTTTATTTTAAGTACTTAGTTATTGCCTTGTAGCCAGCATTCGAAATAAAACACGAATACGAATATGTGCATTTTACTCTCTGGACGAAAACATTGGCAACCAGGTCGGAATGCTATGCTCAAAACATTTTGTATCCCTTCGCTTTCGTAAGACAGTGCATACAAACTATAAACATATATACGCAGCTGATCTATAAAAATGCCATTCGCGTTCATTGAAATGTATGGAACAGCTTACAATTTTCGCGATTTCTGGGATTGATCTCATACTCGTAAAAGTTGTTCCAAGGTGTTCATAATGATGACTCGATGACAATGATATCCTCGAATATGTTTGTCGTCTATCTGACCCATACATACGTATTACATAAATAGTACAATCATGTGCATATTAATATGATTGTATTGTATGAAATATGTATGTATGTATGTACCCATAACACAACATATGATAAAATTTGTTTCCCCATTTTTATTTTTTACTTTTCAGCCTCCAGAAGAAGATAAATCTATCGCGATTGAGCAACCTAGTACTAGTAAAATGAGTAAATAGCAAAAACTGGTATATATAAATTATGCCCAAATTAAAATCGAAAATTACAACCGGCCAACCTGCTGGTTAAAGTCGGGGGTTTCTCTTTAATCACACTAAGTTTGACGTTTTATGTATAACCGTTTTAACGACAGCCGAGTTTTTACATATGTATCCGTCACCACCAAATTAAAGTGATTGTAGCTTCTTCGGTATATTACTTTATTTTTACCTGACTAGGGCGAATCAAAAAGAAGGATTATTTTTTAAACCGGTATGTATTTGGGTATGTATGTATGTTCATCATCATCATCATCATCATCATCTTCATGTCAGCCTTTAGAAGTCCACTGCTGAACATAGGCCTCCCCCAAAGAGCGCCATGACAAGCGATCTTGTGCCACCTCCATCCACCGACTTCCTGCGATGGCTACAATGTCCTCTGTCCATCGACATGGTCGGTCGTCGTCCTCTTTATCGATCCAACTTCGACAAAGAGGTCAACCGACGAATCCAACTCGGATGGCCAGCGTTCGGGAAATTACGCCATATCTTCTCGTCGCAGATACCGCAGAGCCTCAAGACGAAAGTTTATAATCAGTGCGTGTTGCCAGTGATGACATACGGCACTGAGACGTGGTCGCTAACTATTGGTCTCATACAAAAGCTCAGAGTTGCGCAGCGTGCAATAAATGATAGAATCAGAAATGAGCAAATCCGTAGAAGAACGAAGGTTACCGACATAACTCTCAGAGTTTGCAAGTTGAAGTGGCAATGGGCATGCCATATAGTTCACAGAACCGACAACCGCTGGGGAATAAAGGTTCTCGAATGGCGACCACGAACAAGCAAGCGAAGTGTGGGGAGACCCCCCACACGATGGACCGACGACATTGTAGACATTGATGTTCATCTGTTCCCTCTTATTATCATAATTTGACAAATGAGGTATCGTTGGAAGCGTCTTAATCGTCCGCTGGGTTTTGGCCATGTGACGTCACATTAAATTAATTGAGGATATAAAGATGTGAACAAAAAAATATTTGCTACCATTTTGTTACATTTCGTCTTAATCCGCTTGTCTTAATCCGGGCGCCAAAAAAGGAAGTTTTGGAACTGAGAATGCCAGATCTAAACGCCACTCAAGTTGCTAGGGTTGTTACTTTAATTGAAACTAATCACACCTACAGTAGTCGCAGCGGAAGTTCTTGGCTCAGAAGTTGTCGGCAAGTCGCTGCACAAACTGATATTTTTCAGGTGCAATCCCAATGTTGAAGGTGGTGACATCATTGTATAACTGCCTCGCTCACACGCTTACGTTTTTTCGCATATTCTAACTCGCTGATACTTTATGCTGTTTTATCCTCACAGCAGTACCTACGCAACGTTGACAGAGCCTCACTTCACAACCACAAAGATCCATTACGACTACTATATAGACGCGACCCAAACATTACGAGTATCAAGTTCGAGGGCGTTTCTTCGTAGCCTAACTAGGCAGACTAACTGATTCGGCCACGAGGAATTATTTTTCCTCGTGTCCTGACTATTGCGTCACAGTAGGATAACACAAAAATAGCTCATCCTTTGTTTACGAGTACTGTCGAGTAGTCAAATATTACTATAAATTTATTAATTTTCCTTCTTTGTAAGGACCTTTAAACTAATTTAATGATGCAAACTTATGAACTTACTTAAGAGGGCTTTATCTCGGAAACGATTGATCCTAGACTAGAAGTTTCAGTACATATAAAATGAAGATCTCGATGAGATTTATCCCTTCTGTAAAGAAACTACTAGTCTAGGATCAATGGGATCCGAAATAAAGCCCTTTTTAGTTTGACAGCTGTCATATATAATGAAGATCTTGATGAGATCTATCACTTCTGTAAAGAAACTACTAATCTAGGATCAAAAGTTTCCGAGTTAAAGCCCTTTTAAGTTTGACAGCTGTCACTTTGAGACATTTTAATTAATTAATTGTTGCATTTATATATGTCGATAAGTAATTGATCGTTTGGTTTCTCACACTACTACGAGTCTTATAGTTTATAGCTTACTAATGGTCACACCATGCAGTGAAACCACGAGTAAAACATATTTAATCGTGTTCACACCAGTGTGACGAATCGGTGTGACCACGAGTACGTTCCCTGTATTTGTGCGTATGACTGTACATAACCCATCACGTACTTTATACAGATTGAGTCAATAGATGAAACACAAACCGTTAGGACACGAGGGAAAATAATTTCTCGTGGCCGAATCAGTTAGGCTGCCTAGTTAGGCCACGAGGAAACGCCCAAAATCGATGGTATACCGAGTTCTCAAGAAGTTATCGGCAGATCACACAATATACGAGACTCGCAGGACAGGGATGTACATGGAAAACTGTGACCAGAGATAACTGGTTCATCGTTACCAGCTTGCTTAGAAACCGGACCTTAACTTCTGAAGTAAGAACGAAGCTCCGAGAAGTTCAAGGGATTACAGTAAGCACAAAAACTGTGTAAAGAAGACTGGAATCGACTGGAATAAATTCAAACCTACCTGCCAGAGGCCCCCTTCTATCTACATGCCATAGAGTAGCTCGAGTAAATTTTGCTCGCAATCACGTAAATTATAATGACAAAGCTTGGAGTCAAGTTTTATTCATAGAGGAGTCCAGATTTTGCCTGAAGCCAGATGATAGAAGAATTAAAGTGTGGAAACGCCCGGGAGAGAGGTAATTTCAATGCAACATCATTGGAAAAGAGGCATATGGTGGAGGGTCAGTCATGGTACGGGAAGGTATTTGTATGGGGGCACGTACGAAACTCCACGACATTTCAAATGGGTCACTTAAAGCGGCACGATATGTAACTGAGGTTTTGGAAGAAATTGTGGGCCCATTTGTCCCTTCCATAGCAGGTGGATTTGTTTTAATGCATGCGCCCCCATACTGAGGCCGTAGTTGTCAAAGAAGTTCGAAACGTTAAAATCAATGCTAAAAGATGGCCAGCGTGCTTGCCAGACTTAAACCTCATAAAGCATGTATGGGCTATGCTTGGAAGACAAATTAGGAAAAGAAATCGTGCCCCTCTAATTTTATAGGTCCTAACGCATTACAGGTAGAATGAAACACAATCTGTTAAGATTTTATTGATAACTTGATTAAGGGTATGCCACGGAGACTGGAAGCAGTTCGAAGAGCTAGAGGGGGCGCCACTTAGTAGTACTTACAAAAATGTCCCTTTCCTGTTTTTATCTATATTTGGTTAATTTTTTAAAATCATTGCTAAAAGATGGCCAGCGTGCTTGCCAGACTTAAACCTCATAAAGCATGTATGGGCTATGCTTGGAAGAGAAATTAAGTTTTTTTTTAAATCTTAATTAATAAACTTAAGTGACAGAAATATCCACCATACTCGTTATTTTGTTTATAAACACTTATTTTGTATTCCATTTGCATTAAATTTGTCCTTAAGCGGTTTTCTGATAATTCTCTCCGAAATTTTAATGTGTCGCATTTGTTGTTGAGCTATGCTTGGAGGCTCCCTAAAGGATAAAAATCGAAACGAGGTTATCTGCCAGAGAACCAAAGTCACCAACATAGCTCAAAGGATTAGCAAGTTGAAGTGGCAATGGGCTGGCCACATGTCTCGAAGGACGGACAATCGCTGAGGTAGACGAGTTCTCGAGTGGTTACCGCGTCTTGACAAACGTAGTGTAGGATGCCTACCGCCAGGTGGAGAGACGACCTGCGAAAGGCGGCTGGTAGAAACTGGATGAGAAGAGCCGAAGATCAGGCTTTGTGGCATTATTTGAGAGAGGCCTATGCCCAGCAGTGGACGAACACCAGCTGATGATGATGCATTAGTTTTTAAAGAGAAAGCTTCCCTTCTCATATCCAAATACAGAAACAGT
The DNA here is from genome assembly GCA_946251855.1 of Alsophila aescularia. Taxonomy (NCBI): domain Eukaryota; kingdom Metazoa; phylum Arthropoda; class Insecta; order Lepidoptera; family Geometridae; genus Alsophila; species Alsophila aescularia. The sequence goes on along the minus strand of OX276377.1, from coordinate 51,709,468 downwards.
GCAGAGGAAGCCTTTTAGATTATCGTAACTTATCATTCTATTACTTGAAACTTGAGAACTAAAATTGAGGATCGATCAAAAGTAATAAGTATAAACTGAAGAAGATAGATTATTTTAATCAGACGTTTACTTTTTCAGAGAAAGGAAGGAAAAATACAGTAATCAAAAGCCAGTCAGTGTTTATGACTGACATTTTCATGAAAATAGCTAACAAAGTTAAAACGATCTGTGTCACAATATGCAAATATAGTCAGATTACACGAACGCACTCCAAACCCGCATCAACTCATTCATTTATATTCTTCAACCGTAACGTATCCTCATTCAATTCTGACTCACGGCTTTTGCCTTGCAACTCCCCTTTGAATTTTCATTAGTTACTCATCTCTGAAAATTGGGTTGGTATCAGAACGAGTCGAACTTTTTGAATCGTTATTAAGAATATTTAACAAATATTCCAAACTAGCCCTGTGCCCGTGGCTTTGCCTGCGTGGTCAGTTCTCTGGGTTAAAAGTACCTTATGTGTTGTTCTTGGACCTAAAAATACAATATCTACATATCTTTATCTATGCTATAATAAAGCAGTATGTAACAAAATGTCTGTACGTACAAAGAAGATAATTAGGAACTTATTGACCTTAATGTAAGCTACTGAACAAGAATATATATTTATAAATTGTGTCTCTCTGTTGGTCTGTATGTTCGCACATCACCTCAAAACTACTGGACCGATTGAAATGTGGTTTTCACTGTTGGATAGCTTAGTTTTTGTTTTAACGTCTGCTGTACTATTTTTTTAAATCATGGAATGCAATAACAATTTATATTTGTACTTTGACTACTTATCCGATAAATAAAAGCCGAGCAATCAATAAACAAGTAAAAATTATTAAAAAAAGAACAAAAAACCTGACTTAGAACAAAACATTACATAACAAAACGTACGCTATGGGTTTAGCTTTTCAGCCACGATAGCGGACGGACGCGACATTGCGTTGCTGGCTGTGTAAACAAGCAACGGAAATTCAGAAAATGGTCAGCAGCATTTTCATAAGTATGTGTGTGTGCGTGTGTGTCTCTACTGCGATCACCAAGACGCCTGGCAAGCGTGGAGATTATGGCTAAACCCCATTTTTTGGGGGAGGTCAATGATTGTGATGTCAATAGTTTTAAATAGCAACACCTCAGTAAGTTCTTTCACCTCTATACATTACTGTTTATGTGCAAGCTCTTTGTGTAGTGATAGGCCTCTCACGCAAAAATCCGCCCGGGGAAGTACCACACCATTGTCAGATATTCAACCGCCAAGCAGTAGTGTGTAAACATTTCTGTGTTTCGGTTTGAAGGACAATGTTTTCAGCGAAATCACTGTGTCAATCACTGAATCAAATCTTTCCTCATTTTAATATTACTAGCTGTGCACACAGCTTCGCACGCGTAGTGATTTCTCTAGGTTAAAAGAATTATATGTGCTATTCCAGGACCTAAACTACCAACATACCAACATTTGAAAGAAATTCCTACTGCCGTCCAAAATTTTTTTATCGATTGTTCGGCTTCTAATCATCGGATTGAGATACGACTTGTACACCAGTTTTTAAGTCAAAGCCTAAGCTATTTAACAGTGAAATCGCATGGCAATCGGTTTAGTAGTTTTTACGTGATGTTTGGACAAACATGCAGACAACAAATAGACAGAAACGATTTAAAAAAAATGTTCAGTAGCTTATGTTAAGTACTCTATACTTATTTTTTTAATTATCTTCTTTATTAAGTACTAGTTTTTCCGCCCGTGACTTCTTCCGCGCGGACTACAGTTTATCGCGAAAAAAGCATCTTAAGTTCTTCTAGGATATTAAAAACCAATGCAAAAGTAGGTATAGCACCAACGCTCTTGATTTTTTTTGACAGAATTGTTATTTCGTTTCGATGGCAACCGTTCCTTACAGCGAGTAATCAACATTTTCCAGTTTTCCCGTGAAAACTTATAATTTTCCGGGATAAAAAGTTTTCTTTCTTTTATTCCAGGGTATAAGCTATCTACATTCCAAATTTCGCGTGATATCGCGTGAAAGCTTCCCAAACAAACAAACAAACAAACAAACACACAAAAGTATACATCAAATGTTTTTTCTTTTTAGTATTACTGTAGATGATATTAATATATTCAAAATTACAGCTGTAAACACAGACAACGTATTTTTATTTAGGTTTTTTCTTAGCAGTCATGGTTTTGTTATACCAATATGTTCTGAGTTAGTATATGATTAGGCAGCTCCATTTTTACAAGCATCCAGTTGTTTGATGTGCTAGTGCCAATATATATTTTTCTTTTTCATAAATCCTGAATATTGATTAACATTAAGACCTTCCATTTTTAGCCCCCGAACAAAGAGATGGGTGTTATAAGTTTAGGGTGTGTATCCGAGTGTGTATCAGCTCGGAGCTCCCAAACGAATGAACCAATTTTGATGCGGTTTTTTTTCTGTTTGAAAGCTGATGTGATAGATGGTTATAAGCTTTATAATGAGGGAGAAGAAGTTGAGAAAAGGGAGGGTGAGAATTGTAGCTTCCAAACGAATGCACGAATGAAGATTTAAAACTAAAAAAAATCTTAGGTAAACGAGAAAGGGGGTAACCCCTTTCCCCCTTTCTCGTTTACCTAAGAAGATTGAAGATTGTAGCTGCCAAACGATTGGAACGATTTTGATGGGGTTTTTTATGTTTGAAAGCTGATGTCATCGAGAAGTTTCTTACCTATAATGGGGGGGTGGGTTTTTACATATTTTTTTAATTTGTGGGTGTGGTCCTCAGGGTCACGGAGACGCTTGCAACAAGATGCATACGCTTACAGCACGTGTCTTAGAATTGTGCTGTTCCAATAGATATCCTATGCAGGCAGGGAAAGTATCCTGTTGCTGTGTGTGCTAGATATTTCAATTGCGTATTTGTGTCTCTCAAAATATTACACGCAGGGTTTTTTTCCCTAATTTTGTGCGCTAATCCCAATTTTTAAGGTGTTGGCGGAGGGTGAATTTCCCATTCAAAGGTAATACCAAAATAAGTTGTAATTTCTAGCATATTTCCACAGTGTTATGATATTATTCAGATTCTCATATCTAGGTTCTCAACAGTATTTGGTTTCAAAATAATTACCTGAAACGAAATATAAACGAAAATCGTTATATCTCGATTTAAGATTATGTTAACTCTAAATGAGTTAACATAACCTAATGTGTTCATAACACTGAAAAACAACGTTCTATGTCCATCTTTTATTTATTTTCTGCGAGAAGTATTAAAGGTTTTTAGTAGGTATCGTACAGTTCTTTTTATAATCCATACTCACAAAAAAAGGTCCCAAATAAAGAAGAAGCATCTATAAAATGGGAAGAATATTACTTTTACTTCGAGTCACTTTAGAGTTTAGTGCGCGGTGTATAAAAAGATGAGAGGTTTATAAGAAATTTAAATTTAGAGCTGTCTACAATTCGTATTTAGATTAATAATGTAAGAAATATTTTTGGCTTGTACCATTGCCCCATAAGTTTTTGATTTATTTTTTTATCTGACTGAGCAGAGGGTATTTTGTATATCAGCCTATACCTTTGTCACCTTTGCCTTTATAGAAACCAAATGCACGGACTGATTTTGATGATTATTACATTGATTTGTCTTAATATTGCGAGTTTTATTACATTAATTAATTAAAATTTAATATGGCGAACACCAGACGCCATTAGTGAAAAAGAAAGCAAAATAAGTTTTGAAAATCATGTTCACATTCTTGTCATTTTTCATTTCGAATGACCGTTTAAAGTTTGACATAACGAATTAAAGTTGGTTAACCATTCTCACGCCATCCTTTGATCTATTAAGAATAGATAACAGCGACATCTCTACACAAAATATTGAACTACAACGAGGAATGGACAGGTGGTGACATCTACCGTTCAGTAGCAGAACAAACTTTCTTAACACCCAGTTCAACAACGAAACCAACTAAAATTCATCGTTGTTTTTACGAATACCATTGCTTTGTTAAATCTAAAGGGGGCGCCACGATGAAAATGCCAAATATAGAGCAACTGATTAAGGAACTCAGAGTTGATATAAGTAAAGACTCGGTAGAGTCGTTGAATAAGTTGCATTCAAGAATAACAAAAAATATAAATGAACATACAGACCAAAAAATCGGCGCTATTCATGAAGAAATAGACATAATAAAGCAAACGAATTCAGAACAAGATAAAAGGATACTTCAGTTAGAAAAGCATAACCGATACAGAAATATCACATTTTTTGCAGTAGATGAAGGAGAAAAATCATATGAGGATCTAGAAAGTAAAATTATAGAGATAATTAATAATGATATGAAAGTAGAGTGTCACAGAATCGAATTGGAGATGGTCAGAAGAATGGGCAGAAAAATTGAAAATAAAATCAGACCCATTGTAGTAACTTTCACCACGTTCGGCAAAAAACTAGCTATCTTAAACTGTATGATTACATTTTAAGATAGCTTGAAAGAGAAAACGATTTACTTGAAAGAAGATTATCCCCAACAAATACTAGAGACTAGGAGAAGACTACAAGACCAACTACAAAAAGAGAGAAAAGAAGGGAATATTGCGTTTCTACAATACGACGAACACCAATTACCTAGCCCCAAACTAGGATACCCAGTACTATGGGCACTAGATAACGGATAAACATACATAGATACAAATATTAAATCCATGACTCGGAAACAAACATTTATGCTCATCACACAAATTATTGCAACTTGCAGGATTCGAACCCGCAACCGTTTGATTACGTACCTAGGATCTTTAGCCACTAGACCAACCGGTCGACTGGTTAACCTCAATGTATGTATAGGTACGTACATACTACAGGATCCATTACTCGAAGTGTTACCTACACACTTCACACTGCTGCAACATTTAAACTACGTAAAATTCGTCACAACGCTTTCTTGTAAAACATGACAAACTAGCACAATTTAAAAATGTATTTAACCCACGACTTCCCAACCCCCATTATAGCTAAGAAGCATCTCGATCACATCAGTTTTCAAACATAACAATATTTACATCCATTTGAGAGCTACGATCGTCACCCCCATTCGCTGAAAGTAGCGTTTCTTAGGGAATGGGAACCTCACAATATGGGGACTCGATGCCATTATCCATGTCAAAGGGGGTCAGATTAAGCAATAAATTTGGTTTTCCTTGAAATGTTATTTTTTCTGGAAATACTCTGAAATTTTGATTAATAAATAACAACATTTTCAAGTAATACTTTGAGTGACGGTCCCTGTATACTATGCTTGTGATTTACTAATTTGTTTATTTGTTTGCAGTATTAGGTAGTGCTGGCCTCTGGTGAGTTTGTCCGGCCGCCCAGAGGACTCTGACATGGCTTAAAACGACTTCTAATAACAGCTGAGACCGATAGCTTAGAAAAAAACCGCACATAACCGCACAGAAAAGTCAATGATGTGGAGCTGAGGACCGAACTCGTTGGATTTTAGCTCGCATTATAATAGTCGTAGTATACCGACTGCCATCGCTATTTTAGCTCGCATTATAATTGTCGTAGTATACCGACTGCCATCGCTATTTTAGCTCGTATTATAATAGTCGTAGTACACCGACTGCCATCGCTATTTTAGCTCGCATTTTAATAGTCGTAGTATACCGACTGCCATCGCTATTTCATACTAATTATATGAATCTACCAAGACTCTACTACTCTATATTATATTTATTAACTACTAGGTGTGCCCTAGGCTTTGCTTGCATTGTATTTTTTTAAACTTATGTGTAATTCCAGGACCAAAAGTACAATTAAATATACTATATTAATTTGTTCAAAATTCGTTAAGCCGATAAATAAAGTTAAATTTAGATTTTTATCGATTAATCGACTTCTACTCATCGGATTGAGATACCAAGTTCACAAGATTTTATTAAAAACCTAAGATATTCGACAGTAAAAACATCATTGCAATCGGTCCAGTTGTTTTTTACGTGATACTCGAGCAGACAAACAGACAAACACCATTTTTTTTAAATGATTCTGTTTCCTTACCTTGTTGTAAGAACACTACGTCATTTTTTATATTATCTTTATTTTACTGAGTTTTTGCTACTAACTGCGTTATTGTAATTACAGAAGATAGATGAATGGTAAGCCCAAAATAAATATATATAACGTTTTCCCGCCAAAAAAAAACTTTTATAATGAGTAGAAAACGCATTTTTAAAATCTTATAAATCTTTTACCTTTATGTCGCAAAATATCTTTCGTATCAGATCACAAAATCGTTATTCGGTTACGTAACGAATCTTAAACATCTATTATACTCGTAGGAGAGTTTCGTTAGTAGGTATCAGCCCTTGTTTTATGTAAATCAGAACAAGAACGATATCTTTCTATCCCTTTGCATCTCAAGTAAGCACAGACGGGTCAACAAAGTATGAATAATTTTCCAGCTACCCACATTTTCTTTGTATGAAATTGGTTCTTCAAGTATAATATTCGAACTGGTCCTTTTCCTATTTGTGTGATTGAGAGAGCTCGTCTAGGTCGACTAATGGGTTAATTCGTTGACGAGCTGGCCCCCGCAAGCTAGGACACGTGGCCATTATCCTGCAACAAAAGTATCAGAAGTGTTAAACCTAAAAAACAAAACCATTTTCACCAAAATTAGTTTAGCCTTCAATATGTGTTAAGTTTTTAAACAGCGAAATTTCAATCGGTCAAGTACTTATACGTGATGCGAAAACAGAGACAAACATAATGTAATAAGAGTATCTGCTTTATTATATAAATACGAGTATATATACTAGATATAGATCAACATGAGTATTAAATGTTCAATAATTTCATTAAAAACAACAATAACTCCTCAATTTTGTTCTTGCTCCCGAACGCACAATTTCTTAACTTATTTTACAGAGACGTAAATTTTATAAATTGTAAGCTTTTCATAAATGGATAAAACTCATTCATAGCATTCTCATATGAGAATTTAGTCGTCAATTTATATTTTCATTACGCTTTGTGTTTCCAATGAATCGAGCATTAAAGAGGTACTGATATGTTTTTGATTGAAATTCTACTTTGTAGCCTTGACCGAGCGGAAAAAATGAATACAACGTTCATTGTTTTCCTTTCTCTTTATTACTTAAGTACTTCAATAAATTTAGTAATAAAACGTATTATTAAGGTTCCGTACCGAAATGTTTTAACGGAACCACATAAAGTAAGCAGTTTCCAATGAATTGTCAGAACCAATGATCCAGACTTCGTTCAAATGGTGCTGACTTTTAAGAAACCGGCAATTCCAAGACCATCGTCTTGCTGATAAATGAACACGGCGCTTTAAAATAATGGTATTCTTCAGGGAAATGCGCTGGCACCAGCGCTCTTCAATATATGTACTAACGATTAGCCTAACTGTCCAAACACTGAGAGTTTCATATATGCGAATGACCTAGCTTGACAGTGCATACATCTACCTCTAAAGAGGATGAAGAAAAATTGTTGGATGCACTGGAAGATTTAAACAAATATTATGATGCGAATGAGGCACAAACCAACAAAAACACAATCATTAACATTTCACCTTCGCAATCGCCTTGCTGATTGCAGTCTTAATATCTCTTGGTGCAGTTTCATGATTGAGAATTGTTCCAATCCTAGTACCTGGGGGGGTTTTTAGGAAGCCTCACTTTCATATTTTTTATCCAGCTTTGGCAGCGGCTTCGCTGGCTTGGTCATTTCTCTATGTAAAAGGAACCTAAGTATGTGTTATTCCAGGGCTTAAAGTACCTGTAAACTACATTTCATCAACATTTTTTCGGGCAGCAAATAGTTTTTTATTAATTTCTCGGATTCTACTCATCACATTAAGATACAAAGTACACCAATACCAGATTTCAACTCAAAACCTAAGCTAAATGATAGTGAAAACCGCATTAAGGTTTTACGTGATGCTCAAACATACAAACAGACACACAGACAGACACCATTAACAACGCATATTCTTGATCACTAGCTTACTTTAAGTCCCCCATCATACTTTATTAATTATTTTCTTTGTGCAAACTTTTTGTTACTTTGTGTATTAAAAGTATACAAGTTATATAGATAGATGATTCGTTGTAATTTTTATGAGAAAAGTTGTTTATAAGCCAACTTTTAATGATTCTTCCTTTAAGGAACGAAATAGGATTTAAATTTAATCTGCCTTAAATAATAAATTACAACTTAATTATCCATTATCAAGTATGTTAATGGCTTTAATAGCATTCAACCCTTTTTAATTATGCAAACTTGTGAAATGGGCTTTTAATGAAGAAACTTTTGGACCAAAGTACCTAAATGACTTTCTTCTTTAATTCTTTTGATAATAGTAAATATTTTTAACCATCAAAATGTTCAAGTAATGGTAATTTAAATACCACTTAGTATAAAACAATTAACAAACAAAAAAAACTTTAAATTATTTGATATAGTTATTATAATCTTGTCCGTCATTATAATAACTATATTATATACTCCTTGTAAGATTTTTTTCTTTATATTGTTTAAATATACTATAGTAATGGGTTTTAAAAATGACAGAGACGTGGGAAGGCATTGCGGATAGATAAAAAAGGTTAAGAGGACAGGAAATAGTATTCGAAGGATCCAGCTTCCTCACTCCCCACCGCAACTACCGACAGCGTACCACAGGCGTATCGAGTACCAAATAGTCCCTCTCCTGCAGTAACCAGGATCACAATAAAAAATATTGAGAAATAATTCCTACCCTGAATCTGACAGACATGTCAGGTAAAAACCCCGAAACTTTCCACGCCAATATTCTAGGAAATTGGAAAAGCTACGCCAAATATCCTGCTTTTCAGGATATTGGCTTTCGGAAATGAAAAATGGTTAATATGGTGGGCCAATATTGGTGATACCGAAATTTTCGTATCAGAACACAGAGTTTCCGAGGGAATTTCAAGGATTCCTTGACCAGTCAGCTGAAATAAGCGGCAGTAATTTTCTTGAGGGTCTAAAATTACCTATGGCTTCGTCCCTTCATTTTTTGCGTTGGTTTTATGTATCTCTGCCTCTTCAAGTGTTGTGATTGCACTCTGTGATGGCTAGAGGGTTTTTGAATTGACAATATTCCATTTTATGTTCGCTTAGAATACCTAAATACTTTAGTGTGCAATAAAATTAGAGATTTTTCTCACGCCAATTTAATAGCTGTTGGGACGAACAAATTGTTCACCAGATAGTTTTTCTCAACGACTACTGCCGATGCACCCTGAAAGAGACTTGCCGGCAGACTTTCTGCTTAGGTGGTAATTAGCTAGGTCCACACTATTGTGCCCTACGAACTACGACGTGCAACCAAGGAAGCGCTAACCTACACAAACCATTTTGACAGTTATATAATAAATAATAATAATAATATATTCGGGACAAATCCACACCAATTAACTAGCCCCAAACTAGGATACCCTGTACTATGGGTACTAGATAACGGATAATCATACATATATACGAATATTATAACATCCATGACTCGGAAACAAACATTTCTGCTCATTACAAATATGATTGCACCTTGCAGGATTCGAGCCCGCGACTGTTTGATTACGTACCTAGGATCACTAGCCACGAGACCAACCGGTCGTCAAATATTAATTCAGTTCCTCAAATACTTTGCAACAATATGTAAATGTTTCTCACATCCTGCGACAAATTACAGTCATATAAACATTCATTCTTAAAATGTTTCTTAGTTACTACAGCACTAAATTCAACCATATTTCGTGGCCAAGTAGGAACCGCTTCGGAGTACTTATACATACTAAAAACTGAGCACGGTTTTAAATAGATGGACGGATTTTCCGGTGTCCACTTTATTGGGGGTTATCGTAAATAAAATCCTACGGCTTTCGAGTTAACTGAAACATCGATACGGGATGGTAGTATCAGGCTTTAACAATATATCATCGCTTATTGAGGCCGTTAATTTGTGTATAGACGCCAGCAGGTAGAGATTATTGCCTTGCAAAAGTTGGTGTAGTAATGATTTCACATATGGTTTTTAGGTATAAACTCTGATGAAAAATCCAAGTATTTGACCTTGAGAGGAGAACGCAAGCCGCCATTTTGGTTTAAAGGTGTGAAAAATTGGCTTTATCAAATAATTCGCCAATGGTTCATTATACGTCAAAACGTCAAAGGACAAGTTAATGAAGGTAAAATGATTTTCATTTTTGTTTTTACACAATTTTTTTAAGTCCTATAACTAATTAGTTACAGTTGCGAATAGATGAACTTTTTACCAAACAAACCCCCTAAACTGGGTATTTTCCTCAAATATACTCCCAAACTGTTGAAGTGTTGCTTTTAATCAAATTAGCTATCGGACTTACAAAAAAAGTGTTATACAAAAATGAAAATAATTTTTCATTACTCATACTCGAAAAGTAGGTCTGAAGTTGCCTGAGGAACGGGTTAAAAGTATTACTTTTCAGCCCTAGAGAGAATCGTTTTTAGCTGACAGCTGCCAAATTATTAAAAAACTAGTTCTATTTTCACATGTCTATTGAACCATGTTCCAACTTTCTATACAGCCACTCAATTACAGCGCGATGTAAAATTGAAATAACATAAAGTTAAGTAATAATTAAGGTTTTTTTTAAATGACTAATATAATTTACTTTCAACTATTTCTTTAAAATAACATCGTCATCATCATCATCATTTCAGCCTTTAGCAGTCCATTGCTCAACATAGGCCTTCCCCAAAGAGCGCCACAACGAACGGTCTTGTGCCGCCTCCATCCACCGACTCCCTACACCGGCTACAATGTCGTTCGTCCATCGTGTGGGTGGTCTCTCTACACTTTGCTTGCTTGTTCGTGGTCGCCATTCCAGAACCTTTATTCCCCAGCGGTTGTCGGCTCTGTGAACTATATGGCCTGCCCGTTACCACTTCAACTTGAAAATTCTGAGAGCTATGTCGATAACCTTGGTTCTTGGTACTCTCTTTGGTACTTTTGTTAGAAAATACCCACAATTTTTTATAATACATACAAGCGGACCAAACATGTCGGTATGCAACTAGGTATAAACATAAACTAGTATTTGCCCTCATCAAAATTAAATATGTACAGTTCTGGCACAGAACACCAATAATAATGTTCTGGTCCAAACGTTATGTCAATTATAATCTTTAATAAAATACCTATCTTCCTTTGCTTCTTAGTAGTCGGGTAAAACAATATAGCATATGACACTCGGTATCTGAAGACGAATCGATTGACGTCTCGCTTGTCAAAATCGGACCAATAGGGGCGACGCTATGGTGGAACATCTACATACCATAAACATAGATACATACATAGTCTGTTAAACTCATTACCCTTCCTTTGCTTTGCTGTTTGGGTAAAAAGGTACACACAAATCTTAGAATCTCGCACAGAACAACAAACTGCGCAAATTTTCGTTGTAAATCCACAATTAAAAAATACGCCAAAACGTTCATGTACGGCTCTCGATATGAGTTAAGATCAAAACCCTGTGATCATTGAAAATGGCTTTATGAAAAAGGAAATCTTTTGTGTGTAAGAAATTTAGTTTGCCATCGCATTATCGTTCTTGCGGGATATTAATTTGACTCTTTACTTTTTATGGTTATTAAACCTCGGTGGGGTGAAGCTTATTCCGGTCGAACTCGCTTATCTCTGCGCTGCTGTATTGATGAGATTTGGTTTCAAAGCGTTTTTCGAATGGTTACAGTTTTGATGGACTTTTCAACAGATTGCTATAACAATAAGCCGAGGCGATACGGATCACTTTTAGTTTACTGTTGAAAACGTTATTTTTATGAAATATCAAAGTTTTTTTTTTTCGATTTCAGTATTACGGAACAAATTCAAATTATTTAACAATGAATCAGTGTCTAATGAACTATTTTGAACTGGAAAATATCCGATTCGCCGCATTAAGGTGAAATTGAAATTGTTGTTTCAGGCTTACAATTATCTAACAAAGCATACGGTTGTTGCATATTCATTTTTCTTTTCCTCATTTTACAGTAAAATCGCCTTTCTTTGCGGCAATGCAATATATGCAATATATATGCAAGGCTGTTTTTTGTGTATCGAGGCTTTTGGGCGGATCTACGCTTATTGACCTTATTCGCCGCATCCATCATATCTTTAGAAAAACACTCGCCTGCAGAGGACCTCCTTTTGTATGTGCAGACTATTATGACGACAAGCATGTTTTATGTACTAAATGAGCTGATCTGATTAGCCCCATATAACAAGTTTTCAAAATTAACACTGAACATAAAATAAATACCCATGAAAACCATAGTGAAATTCATATCAATTCCGATAATTAATACTGAGCAGTTTTAAAGGAATCATTACAACATTTAATTACCACGTTTTTATTAAGTCACTTTCTTGTTTGTCGTTCCGGATGGAATCTTACAAATCAAAGAATCATGTCCAGATTTGACCTGTCCAATATTTTGACAGGAGATGTCGTGTATATCGATGTTAGATATTGCATAAAAAAGGTTTTTTTTCTATTTACATAGCACAAACTCAAATCAAAATTAGTAATCTGAAAAAAAGACAATGAATTTTTAAATAATATTTTCTGGGATTGTATCATAAGTAGTAATCTAAAAATAGGTAAATATACTACAGGTGGTAGTATTTCAGTGGTCGATGATCTTTTTGTTTTTGCCAAGCAAAGATCTTGAATTACGCTTTGTTTTTCTATGACTAGAATAGTACCATACAACCATAGAGTAACATACATTTCTCACGTCAATGCTTACTTCGTTGGTGTGTGCTCTGCAGTACAGAATAAATAATAGTACAAGTATGCAGTGCGATTCCGTAAGCCAATACGATTTGTTGTAATCAGATTTTCATAGCAATATCGACTCTTACGCACTAATGATGTGTACATGATAATGAAAATCCAATTGAATATTGTTTCAATCAGATTTTCATTATCATTTTAACATAATGCGGTGCGTACCCAAAGACCTAAATAGAGAAGTATATCTCTATCTACGATTAGTATATTATAACAAAGTTACAAATATTTAACCTATGCGTCGATGGCTGACCATGATATTACATTAAAACTTTTTTCCGGATTGGCAAATCTGTAAATATTCACACAGTATTTTAGAAACACTTGTTTGTAATTTAAACCAATAAACATCATTCTACACCACCTGAAAAAAATAATTACAGGTCATCGCATGTATGGGACGTGGGCATGATTATTTCGAGCACTTCCGGTTTAACTATCCGGATGAAACTTTTAGGGTATATCACAACAAGACGAAAACACAATTAAAAAAAAACTGATATTTAGATTAGTTTTTTAATCTACATTTGCAGCTTGTTTAGAAAACTCTGTCACATTCTGATAAAACCACATTTACTTACCTTATGTGGGCAACCAAATCGCTCACACTCAAAACGAGCCGATCACTGGAAATCGTCACTCACACTGACACGCGAGTCAATAGCAAACATGGTCAAATCTAGCACGTGCGGGAGAATAGAAGCTACGCGATGCGCTGATTTACATTGACATTGAATATACTGCATTTATTTCTGTTTTTACCCGTCTGAAGAGGATTATGTGTTTGAGTTGTATATATCTTTGTTTGTTTGTACGTTTTTTAGGCGCTTCCTACAGCCTAAACGGATTGATGGTTTTTGACAAATAAGTTCTCACTGGATTCATCTTGATCACGACAGTGCTATAGGATATATGAAGTGTCAAAAAACTAATATGGTGGCTTATAGCTGCCATATTGTATTTCTGTCGGAACAAAAAATTACCATAATATATCAAGTGAGATATCAAAATGAAGATCTTTAAAATACCAATCGAAAAATATATAATCATATAACTAAACAGATGGTAAGATTCTTACAAAATTTTCAGTTTTAGAATAATCAAGTTAATGTAATAGTCTAGTGTTGCAATAAAAATAATTTATAAAAATACCAGCTGCGCCCCGCGGTTTCACCTGTGTCCCTCTGGAACTGTGCACTTTTCCGGGATAAAAAAGTAGCCTTTGTGTTAATCCAGGGTATAAACTACCTCCATAACAAATTTTATCCAAATCCGTTCAGCTGTTTAAACGTAAAGAAGTAACAAAAATACACACACACACCCTTACATACTCGTACATACAAACTTTCGCCTTGATAATATTAGTGTGATTATTTTTGTGGGCGGTCAGCACGTATTCAATAATTTTGTTTGCAGTCGGGTTTTATGTATTTGTATAATAATTTTACTTGTTCATAAGGGTGTTCCAATTCATTTGATGATTTGATTTGCCTCGATCTACCCTATAAGCCAGCTAAACCACTGGTTTCGTTGCACTGCGTCCTAATATTAATTTAAAAAGCTTTTGACAAAAACGGCCGTATCATAAAATACATCTTACTACTTCACAATAATCCATCAATCGGGTTGTTAAACGCCTCTTGTATGTTTTCCCTATACTTTGCCAGATGGGACAGTGACCGTCCCGGCAAGCTGAGAGAAAGCCACGATGCAGTTGAAAATAGGAGAGTGTGTATTGTTTACATTAGATATCCATTCACTTTGGACTTTAGATACTAAGTCAACATACAATATTGGCAGCGACGAAGGCGGGTATTGTAAAAGCAAGTAAAATTAATTATTCTGCGGGTCAATGTTTAATTTTGTCCCCCAATGCCCGTAAAACTCTCTCCCTCTTTTCCGTTCGTTTTCTAATCCCTTGCTATAATAATAATATTGCAGACATCGATGTAGGAAACTTTTTATAGTCAATGCACTTCCATTATATAAACAGAATCGCGCGATTCTCTAACGTTTAACCGAGTCTTTTATTGATTGTTCTGTTATACCCTTACGGAAATTGGAATCACAGTAACCAAATTACTTTTGACGAAAACTTGCTTGCTTAACTCTTGATAGCTTTTAATACGGGACTTTTAACTTTGTTATCAGAAGCTTCAAGCATGCAGTTGCACTCTTGCACTGCTGGCAGTTATAAAGTTCTTCCAAAACGTCAAAAGTTTGTAGGATTGATGAACTGAGTGCTAATTTTTACACAATATTCAAATTTTGGAGGTTGACCCGCGGAGGTTGGTTTTTACTAAGCACTTTTTCTAGTTTCACAAAAGGGTTTATTTACACTCATATCGTAAAATCCGGATTATGAACTCAAAATTGGTGGCATAATGACATACTTTAAGTACGGCACGGCACGTCTTTAATAAGAAAAAAATACATTATAACACTGTTTTTTTAACTAAATATATATATTTTCTCATAAAAGCGCCGGTTTGGCTCCGTCGTCGTAGGGTTTTCGCCATGTATTTGCTAAGGCGGCGGGCACTGGCGCACCAATTGGCTGTGAATTAGATTTTGGCGCCATAATTTACTTTACATTAGTACCTAACCAATTTAATGTATTTATGTTCATAAAAAGTTTTATCCTGTGTAAAAATGACAAACAGCAGTGTTAGTGAGAAGGATTTCACTTAACCTGACATCACTAAAACAGCAATAAGTAAGTTCATATTGCATGAGTGAAGATAGTGTATAAAACGGCACATGACTAGGTATTAAAACATAGCCCTCATTATGCAACCGTTTCATAATCTACTATTTTAAATGTTGATTATTGCTTGTTTGTTGTTGTTGTTGTTGTTATTGTTGAAAGTCGTTTAATAATGACGGCTGGTTGGCAGAATGGTAGGTGACCATGACTGCTAATTGAGGCGGTCAGCGTAAGTGTGGTTGTAGTGTTTATTATTATCAACACTACGAACTACAGACAAAAGAGCCAATAACAAAACAAACGCCTAGGAATAGGAAAGACGTATTATCGTTTAGAGGATTGCTATGAGTTTTCAGTCGGCAAGTTGGCGCAAACTATTATCCTATTACCTATATGACCTATAGTTTGATACAGGAGCTGGACCTAAGCCTTGGGCAGATCACCATTAGTTGCATAAGTTACGATACCACTCTCTGGGCTGTTTGCAGAATGTTTGTCCAGCGTAAAAGTACGGAATTGTGGTCCATCCATTGTTAGGAGGTAAATATCTTTGCGTTGTTTGGCTTTGTTTCTCTTTGCAAAGGTATCTATGAAACAAGAAAAATATACTCTGTTTACAGAATTCAATTTCGAATCCGTTAGAAATTAGTTATCAATTTAGCTATAAAAAAAGCAGATTATTTGTTCGCTCGCTTTAACTCACGGAGCACGAATTCACCACATGGAAAGTTCTAGATGGTTGCTACGGGCTGCGGCCGCAAACCAATGATGAGGCAGTATCCGGAGAGACTCGAGATGTGAAGGACGCAAAGGAGGACTACGGAAAAACACAGAGGTGGTTAATCAGCGCTACCATTTAGTGCAGCGTAGGCAACCAAATTTATTACGTACGAGGGAAGATGATCTACTAAACTGGAGGAACGAGTAAGGTCGTCCCGTTTGCAGATCTACGTCCCAAGCCTAAACGAACAATTCCGCATGCCGGCGTGATTCCATAAGAAGACCCTGTAGGAAGCGCCCGCCGCATCCTAACCGTCACTATGCGAAGCCTTAGCCTTATCCTTAGCTTTCCTTCAGGGGGAGGAATGGGCGTGCCTCGATATGGATCCCTTGCGTAATATTCCCCCTTTGCAAGGTAAAGCTTTAGTCATGACTCGTTAACTTCAGTACTCGGAATCTCAAAATAGACTTATCATCGTACGCTAAATAATTGTAGACCTTAATCACTCCAGTGTACCTGCGTCAATTCTCTAGGAACTCTAACGAACAATTTGCCAGGTGATCTAGGCCATGTATTTTAGATTAAGATTTTGATAACCTTAAAGTAATTATAACCTTCGTTATTCCATTATGCATTGTTTTCAATGCCTTCATCACCCCAAAGCAAACATACATAGGTAGGCATCTGATTGACACTGCTGCGGCCTTTGAAAGCTAAGAAAGAAGGTACTTCGTGAACCGATCGGAGGTATCCAGGCAACTTTTCTCTGTGTGGTGAAATCTAGGCAAGTGTGTTCCCTTCTAAGCTAACGCAGTGCAAGCAAACCCGTCCTTTTTCAGCAACTTTCCCCATATGGTGTATCATTTTGAGACAATATTGATTTCTATTGTGTCTCAAAATGATACGCCACTCTTGCGCTGACCACCTCAATTCAACCAGCGACTGCGGGTTTGAATCCTGCAATCCGTCATTTGTGGGACATGCAGAAATGTTTGTTTACGAGTCATGGATGTTATATTCGTATGTGTGTTTATCCGATGTCTAGTACATGGCATCCTAGTTTTGAAATTGGAGTGAATTGATCCGAATATATTTATATATTTGTTAATGTATAGAATTACCTAAGTCTAGTGTGACTAGCAGTTTCGTACATCATTGTTATTAAAATAAAAGGATTGGTCGAAAAGTACCTACGAAATTTAAAAATATCTCTGTAATATGCTTTTTGCTAGTAGATATATCCTTTTATCCGCATTCGGTTACGTACGAGTACGTGTACCATTTTATATCGAAGCTTTGATAGTTTTATGTTAGTAAAAAATAATGTATACTATTTTAGAACAACAGGTACCTACCTATATCTGTATTTGAGATGTTTCTTTTTAAACATAATATTGTCTGTTTTCGTTCAAAGTCCGTTGTATTTCGTAAGATATAAGTGAGATTATTCCAATAACAAATAGCCCAACTACTGTAATCAACTACATGGGAATTAATAGCTTGGTAATAGGGACGACGTTCTGATCTTCACAAATTTATTTTTCAACATTTATAATGTGAGAATGAATCAGCACCGCATTTCACGACCGAAAGCACACGTTCAATCTTATTGCAGTTTGCAAAGAATAGTAATTAAAGAGGAAAGAGAATCCGATGGGAATACATCTATATTCAAATAGTATGATCTGAATAATTTTAAACTTAAGTGATCAAGCAAATAATCTGCTGTTCTAAGCAGGTAATCTCATAATGGTAAGAACCTACCATGGTTGCTCATAACATTGGTGGTGTGCAGAATTTCTTAGAATTGAAAAATCTTGAACGATATTGAAAACTTTTAGATGTAGGCAGACATTTACGTGAGTGAGACCAACACTTCATATTATTATCATGTCATGCATGTAATAGAGCCGACCTCTAGCGTCAGAGTTTGTCAGGTCACCCGAGGGACTTTAACAGGCTGTTATGATGTGTCATCACCCTTCATCACAATTATACTTGTGACTTGTAAACATATTTGGTACATACAAACAGACATATTTTCATAGACAGGATATTGTCCGTCTAAAACTAGTACTTCATTTTTCCATGTCTATAAATATGTCATAGCCAACTAGTTTAATGAGCCGTTCAATTAACCGCCGTTCAAACTAGTGGCCTGAAATAGAATAAAGCTTAAAAACTAGATGGGTTAGTGAGGTTGAAAGTGAATGCTATCAGCGACCGGGAACTGGGGCTATATTTTATTATTTGTGCCGTTTTTGAGGAGATTTTGCCCATAATCGCAATGCTGGGCATGCGGGTTGGCGATCGCAGGGCGTAGCTTCTGGCACCGGTGCCCGTCACCGGCCTTTATCTTTGGCTACGCTTGTTTTTAAGATTTTTATACCGCCATCTGTCGGTAAAACCATCCTAAACCACCATCGCCTAGTTTGTTATCCAACAGGATAATCGCGTCAGCGTAGGTGAGGTCGGCTTGGACACAAGTACATATATTAGACTAATATATGTACTGTGGCTTGGAGCAGTGAGATAGTTTTTCGCTCCCATTGATCCCAAACATCTATCAAACATAGTAGTTTGCAAACAAACAAATGTTAATAAAACGTTTTCATGTTCAACTAGGTTGAACATGAAAACGTTGAACGTAGGTTGAACATAGGTTGGTTACTTAAGCTACCTAGTTTTTAGGCGCAATATTATTTAAAGCCGCTAGTTGAACGACGCCGTTTGGTAAAAAGGCTAGGCTGTTAATTGACCGAGCAAACCCAAAACGGTATGTATTAAAAGAAAATGAATGGTTCAAATAATATTATTTATGTTATATTTCTTTTATAAATTTAACTTTAAATATTTACAGTTTTATTAATATTAGATTTATGTATTCAAGCAAAGCGTCTCCGTTTCAGCTTGTCGTAAAAATTGTCGTATGTGCGAATGTCTGTGCGGCTGTTCTCCTCT
Organism: Alsophila aescularia; assembly: GCA_946251855.1. NCBI lineage: Eukaryota > Metazoa > Arthropoda > Insecta > Lepidoptera > Geometridae > Alsophila > Alsophila aescularia. Next base: position 51,690,159 of record OX276377.1, on the reverse strand, counting down.
ACAGGTCGCATTTCTCAACCAAACTAGACAAAATTTGGTATACAGATTTAACCATATGTCTTTGTCGTCTAATATTTTGATTAGGGGGTACTTCCCCCAAAAAAGGTCTTTTAGGGCTACTGAATATCTCCGCCTTACTAGATCCAATTTCGATGGTTCTTTTTTCATTTGAAAGGTAGTAATTTTATATTTGTCTCATACAAATTTGGTGAAGATCTGATGAGGCTCTTCAGCGTGATGAGCAGAATAGCTCCTCAAAATGCAGTTAATTGCTCAATTTTAGGTTTCTACCAGTGGAATCAGCCTTTTACGTACTATTGATGGAGCACCTTGGTTATTAATGATAGTTTTACAATAAGGTAACTACATGGCGCTACTGTGCACTGTCAGATTGTTTTCAAAAAGTTTGTGCTCGCGAGGTCTACAGCTCACATCAAAGCTACTAGTTTAACGGCTAATTAAGCTAGTTGGCTGCGACATATATTTTTCTTTGAAAGAAATCCTGAGTCTGAGCGAGATCATTGAAGTGAATTCAATGATGGGAATGTACCTAATAAACTGATGATAATGATAGATTTTGACACTGTTTTTTGTGATTGATATCGTTATAATGACTTTCTAAAATGAAGCCGTTCAAAACACCGCAGGGTAGGACGCCGCACCGACAAATGTCGCGCCCCGTTGCCAGTGACAGGCAATTAACATCACATCCATTGTGATCGTGTCACTGGTATCTGGCGTTGATAAACCGAGCGACCAAATAAATGTGTTGCAAAAATACCTTGCGTTAACAGATTGGAGGCACAGTAAGCGGGTAAGAAAATAAGGCGTGGGGTGTGGTTCCGGCTTTTGCATTCATAGAGGAATCCATACCAATATATAAAAGTGAACCTTTGTCTGTTTGTTTGTTTGTTTGTTTATTTGGGGAGCTTTAACGCAATAACGGCTGGATGGATTTTGATGAAACTTGCAATAGAGATAGCTTATACCCTGGAATAAAACATAGGATACTTTTTATCATGGAAAATTGTAAGTTTCCACGGGAAAAATGGAAATACTGGAAAAAAAATGATTACTCGCTGTAAGAAACGGTTGCCATGGAAACTAAATAACAAGTTTGTCAAATAACATCAAGTGTTATATCTACTTTTACAATAGTTTTTAATATCCTAGAAGAACAAAGGATGCTTTTTTTTCGCAAACCAATGTATATAAAATATTTTTCCAAAAAAAAAAAAAACGACTTCCTAATAAAAAAAATATTTTGTAAACAACCACTAAAATGAATAAAATAATTACAATTGAGCCAGAACAGTATCACTTTTTTGAAATTACCAACGTAATAATAATGCAAAAATACAACATAAGATAAAATATTTTATTTATTATTTTAATTTTTTTTTTTGATTTTTAGTGGCCTTAGCAAACATCGGAAAGAATATATGCCAAAGAAAATAGTAGACACTCACTCAAATTAGACTCGAAGCGTTGGTGAATTAAAACCAAGGATGAATAAACCCTACATATATAACAAATTAATTAGTTTTGACCATTTTCGATCATTTTATTGTTGCGTTCCTGTGACTACCTTCCGGCTCCATCATCAGACACTGGATACCACATAAAACTAGAGAATTCGTCAAGACAAACCAAATGAGCTTAAACTCGAAAGAGATCCATAATTTTGGTATTGAATTCTTGTGACTACTTTCCGGCTCCATCATCAGACCTTGAATACCACCAGAGAACTCATCAAGACAAACCAAATGAGCCCAAACTCTAAAAAGTTCAATCATTTTGTTGTTGAGTTCCTGTGACTACCTTCCAGCTCCATCATCAGACCCTGAATACCACATAAAACCAGAGAACTCATCAAGACAAACCTAATGAGCCCAAACTCAAATGGGTTCGATCACTTTTTTGTTGAGATCCTGTGACTACCTTCCGGCTATATCATCAGACACTGGATACCACATAAAACTAGCAAATTCACCAAAACAAACCAAATGAGTCCAAACTCAAAAGGGTTCCATCATTTTGTTGTTGAGTTCCTGTGACTACCTTCCGGCTCCATCATCAGGCCTTTGATACCATAGAAAACCAGACATGCCCTCATCAAGACAAACCAAATGAGCCCAAATTCGAAGGGATTTCATCATCCGATTGTGTAGTTCCTTTGACTACTACTACTACTACTACTGCTACTACTACTACTACTGCTACTACTACTACTACTGCTACTACTACTACTACTACTGTAGTTTTTAATTGTCATCAGAACTACATCCATGTGCAAAACTTCAGCATCACTGGACGTCCTTAAATTGTTCAAAATTGACTTGCAATTCAGTCCTAAACATTATAACACAGTGAATTAAATTAAAGCTTGTTTAAAGCTACTAAACCAGTTTTGATGAAATTTATACAGTAATACACTAGAGGACTTTTTACTCAAGTAAAAACAATCATCTAATTCGGTTCAGAAATCACAAGATATTAGAGAACACTATAAAAAAAATGATTTTCTTATAAAACTACTGAACCAATTTTGATGAAGTTTATATGGGACTACACAGAAACTTAACCCTTTTGAATAAAAAACAACCATATAAATCAGTTTAGAAATCTTAGAGATAAACACAAAATAAAGGCAATATAAACACAAAATCGAATGGATTTACTCAACAAAACTATTTATTCTCGAAAAACTGCTGAACCAATTTTGATACAATTTGTATGAGACCAATTTGTTTGAATTTGTAGAGTATACACTTACAAAAAAAATCGTACTAAAGTGATAATACTTTAATCATATATTGTTTCTTCATTGAAACATGATTATTTGCATCTTCATAAAACAAAAAAACAACAAATTTACCCATTCAGAAGCCCGTCGAAAAATTTAAGGGCTCAATACGCCCGGTAACCAAAACTCAGTACCTAACCCGGTATATGCGCGCGCGCATGTACCGAGCTTAATCTTCCGTGCGAAGTAGATTGTTATCTTATACGATAACGTTAAAAACGGCGAGCTCCAATACATGTCAATAGAGACAAAGTTAACAAAGCTTTGTAAAGTTTCGGTTTAATCAGATTAGTGGTCGTCATTCACGGCGGAACAATGGTTCGACGAGATGATAATTGGTTGTCAAAGACATACAATCTGTACCTATGATTGAGACGAGCTTGTGGGAGAGATAATAGCATGTTGTTGGGTGATTGGGCTTGTAGGAAGACCTTATAATGTTTAGACTTTTAAAGCTATTTAAGAATGAGGTTTGAATGTTGAATACCTACTTTAATGCACTTGAGAGGCAGGATATGGAAGAGGAGGAACAAAAACCTTGTAGTTAGATACAGTCCAAAAATAATGTTACTAAGTTTTAATAAATTTCCTAACAGCAGATAGATAAACCGGATTAGTTACAGAAAAGATGAGCTAAGAGACGTTTTGCTAGACGAGCATGCAACAGACATTTTACAAAATCCATGTCCTTACTAAGTACATAATAATGTTCAATGCTTCATTTCCTTGCACTTGATATAGCAAATAGTGCTACAGAGTCAACATTTAAAATAGAAACCGGCCAAGTGTTAGTCGGACACTCGCACCGAGGGTTTCATACAAATTTGTAGTTAAGTAAATAGTTCTTCCATCAAGGGAATAGTTAGTTTTTTATTATTTGACTACCAATTTACATATTTCGGATTTTTCCCTTTACTTGTACATTGTTTCTCGACAAATTTCATGTATATCAAAGGGAAGTACCTTAGGTTTTGATGACCTAGCGAGTGACAAAATATGCGGCATATCGGCTTGTGACTGCGTTGACTTAGAAGTTTGGTTTTTCACAGCTCCAAGGGATTGCAAACCTGAGTATTTGATATTAATTTCAAGTTGATACCACGCGTACCTGAGAAAAAGGGCCTTGATAGAAAGACAGACAGACAGACTGACAACAAAATGATCGTACAAAGCGGGTTTCTTTTTTCATATTGAGGTACAGAATCGTAAAGATGAATATTGTAGTTATCCATATAATTTACCTTTATCTTAACAAAACCACTCATGATTTTGTAACTAACAATTATAAAGGAAATGAATCCATTAGGAAACAAAATAGAAGCATTCTTAAGAATCACACATATTTTCCTAATTTTATTGCAGAAAACCATTTTAGTTGCCTAAGACATACAAATTAATGACTCATGAAATTGAACTGAAGCTATTGCCCATACTTCTAACGTTTTTTTCAGTACATGTTATTTCTTATTTTAAGATCCAAGGTGTTATTTTTCATTTGGAATGGTTACCTCTCAGGAAAGACCTTAAAAACAATAAAAATTGGGTTAGCATGCTCAATGCCTTATTATATACTAGCTGCACCCGCAACTTCGCACGCGTGGTCACTTCTGTAGGTTAAAAGTCCTCTATGTACCAAAAATACCAATACCAATACCAAGACCTAAATACCAAATTTGATCAAAATTCCTTCAGTCGTTAAAAAGTTTTATCGATTGCTCAGCTTCACTTTAAATTGAGATACCAAGTACCCAAGTTTTTAAGTCAACCCCTAAGCTATCCAACAGTGAAAACCGCATCACATTCGGTCTAGTAGTTTGTACGTGATGCGCGAATAAACATACAGACAAACAAACTGAGAGACACGAATTAAAAAAAAACTCGTTCGTAGCTTAATTTAAATACCCTAGAACTTTTTTTTAAATTATCTTCTTTGCACAGACTTCTTCGTTTATATTGCTTTATTATAAGTACTAGTGTCTCGCACAGGTAGAGGTCACACCGTGGCATTTTACTTACTTTTAGCATTTTTATACCTCCTATATTGTAAAAAACCGCCAGTAAGCGTAATTCAAAATCTTTGGCAGCAACGACCGAAGTGTTTTTTAACCATAGACAACTGAATTATTTCTCACGTAGTTGACAGACTTGTTATTATTTCGTTTCCATATCATTCCGTTTTGTATTTTTGATACCATGGGTTCAAAAATACAGAAGCAGAATACATTATTGCAATTTTCGTAGAGATGTCTAAAGTTTAAAAAAAAACTGCTCATGTTACTCGCTGAGAATGTAATATTCTATAACAGAAGGAATTTTTAAAATAGGTTCTTTATTTAATGAGTTTATCCATAACAAACAAACAAATAGTTCTGCTTTATAATATTAGTGTAAATAGTTATAGACAAAGACAGCTACCTAAACAATGCGGTAGGTCATGAAATTGAAAACATCATTTAATCTATTAAAAATAGTAAGTGAGATTTCTTAGTGGATAAAGCTTTTTTTCACTTATATTCTAAGTTTGGGGGAATTTAATAACGGGTTTTTTTTTAATATGCAATTGACTTTCCTTAACCAAAAATTCATTTTCTAAAGGAAGCATGTGACTTTTTAATAACCACGGAGCTTCTTCAAAATATTTTCACTGTGGCACAAATGAATTGAAAGGAACTTTTCCGATCAATAGTTTTTTTCATTTTTATACAGTCTTTTACGTTTTCACTGCTAGGATACAGACTTTCTCTCAGTGAGACCAGATTTTATATGTCGCAGGCAATTTGTAGAATCCATCATTTTACAAATGGCTTCGTCTGTTTATAAAAAATAGACATACTACAACATACTATAGTACCTATTATACAGACGACGCCGTTTGTAAAAGTACTAGTTTTACAATTTGTCTGAGAATCGTTGTTTGTAAAATGACGGTTCTACAAACTGCCTGCGACATATATTAAAAAAAATAAACAAAATGCTCTACACTCAAAAAGTTTTTTTTCTTCAATATATTAATATGAAGCAGTCATGGATCAAGTTATGATCCAGAAGAATATTAATTTATTGCTTCAATAGTATAATACAGACGAAGTATTATCAAAAAATATTTAAATGTATCTTTTAATTTCATTATTAATTTTCTATCGATTTTGTATTGTCTGTTTGCCTTTAAATTTGTAGCTAAACTAATAATTTCACAACGAAGGTTTGAACAAGCAAGCTAACTGTTTGCTTTCAAACAAGACATCGTCCAAATAATGATAGCCAGTGTATCACCGTATACTGGTAGACCAACATATACTATTATTATATACGATACAATGTTTGCAGTGTATCAGATACGAGAGCTATTGATCGGGCCAAAGGCTAGATAGGGGTAGGACAATATTATCTTACAGTATTTACAAATATACTACATAATGTAAGCTGAGTTCACACACTGCTTAAAACATTTCTAGCCGAAGATTATACATAAGTTAAATTAACCAATGATGCGAAAAAACATTTGTGGAATGTTCATAAGATTTTAACATTAACGGCTGCTTAGCGAGAACATAATATCTAATAATCTAAAAAATAATAAGCAGCAGCATTAGCAGCATTACTTATAAAATAATGGTAATTTCTTATTCAACGAATAGTTGTTTAGGAAAAAACGTTACTTATAAAGGCTAAATTACTTTAATCAGTCACTATTAATTGTGTAAAGTTGCTGTCAAATTAACCATTGTTGTACCCATGTTTCAACAGTGAATAATCAACATGATTCAGTTGATTCTGTACTGTCATGTAGGTACATACATATGGTTTCGCAGAGACTTGTCAAATACTTGGTTGGTCAAATACTACACAAGTCAAAAACATACTTCAATGGTGCTGTCTGTGTACTCGGTGTGTTGTTTGCGTGCGCGCCATTTTTACCATTAAAAAAACAATTTTATGTGTCGGATGGATTCTGAACCTGGAGACGATGTCTTACGATGCTTTCGTGCTGAAATTAAAGAACTAAGGAATATCCGAAATTTTCTTTCCTTTCTTCTTCTTCCCAATAACAGTTCTGGACTCACTTGGTAACTGTTGGAATTTATATTGTAGAGAAAATATATAACACAAGCACAACTCAATTATACACTCTCACTCTTATTATTACTATTTTGACTACAAATTACAATTTAAAATAAGATGAACCGACCGAAGATCTCTGAATTAGTTGAACGTTTTCAGATTTTCGTTGCGTTAATGCGTTCAAGCGTTTGCGCCAAAATATTCGTATGTTGTCGCCTTACGTTTTGATGGGTTGTATTGCAAGGTTCGTTTCGCCATCGTTTCGCGCCATCGCGCCCTTACATGAGTAATTCGCACCAATACAAACACTTTCAGATTGAAATGTTATTTTTGACATTTGCCTGACCTGTAATAAAGAAGACTGACGTGAAAATTATAGTCTACGGCTCAATAAAAATCCTCCGAAATCCAATGTTGTCAGAGTAGATTGATTTACTATTTAGGCCCTTATTTATGTTTTTAAGTAAGAACTATTTTTGCACTAAATAAGGATTTATTGAGTGATTAGCGAGACACTTGCTATTCACTGATTAGCAGGTTTTTTTATAAATAAGGCTGTAGATTTGGGAAACGTTTAGATCCCTACGACACGAAGTTAATTAATTGCAAAATTAGCCGTGTTCGGTTGGTCAGTTCAAAATACTGCTATGCTGCTTATGAGAACGGTAACACCATCTAGGTGTTACCGTTCTCATAAGTTGTATTTACAAACTAAGCGGAAAATTTTAAGCATGTAGTTCCTGTCACGGTAGCCGAACTTGATAAAGGCATGTGCCGCACAGAGGCACGGAATGATGCGGGTTCGAACCCCGTCCGTGATTCAAATTTTTAATGTAGAAAATTATTGGATATCTGTGGAATGGTCAGAAGTATACATCTGTGGCCATGTTTTATCCAACAGAAAGTGATCTTTCAAAAATGGCATTTTCATTGTAGTGACATAGTTTTTTTTCTCAAAAAAACCTGGCTCAATTCAAGGGTCATTGAAATAAAAGTATATTTACATTTTTTAAAGTATTATAATAATGTTATATTTAGGTGATAATACTACAGAAACTTCGACCAGACATGACAAAGGATTTAGGCGTGCTTCAATAATCCGTGACACAAGATAATACAACTAAAAGCTTTAGTCTGTTGACGAATGCTTTTTTAAGAGTTTTCGTTCTTCTGGCTCCGTATGACCTAATGAAATAAATATGTTCTTTTTAAATAATTTTAAGTTTTTAGAGCTTTTTAAGAAAATAAATGCAAATTGACCATCCCCCATATCTCTGAAACTACTGAGCCAAAAATATAAAAAAACGAAAATAGTTTTTTTACTTAATATATGTAGATTAGAGGAAAACCTGTAAGAAGTCTATTGGTCTTGAAAATAACATGGTAAATCTCTCAATATATTGTACGGAACCCTGTCCACGCCAGTTCAACTCGCACATGCCCGGTTTAAAATAAATGCTTTTATTTAACTTCTCTTGTATGTATGTATGTATCGATGTATCTATGTATCATTGTATCTATATATCTATGGATAAATAAATATATTTGGGACAATTCCACACCAATTACCTAGCCCCAAACTAGGATACCCTGTAATATGGGCACTAGATAACGGATAAACATACATAAATATGAATATCACATCCATGACTCGGAATCAAACATTTCTGCTCATCACACAATTGATCGCACCTTGCAGGATTCGAACCCGCGACCGTTTGATTTCGTTTCCAGGGTCACTGACCACTAGACCAACCGTATCTATGTATATATGTATCTTTGTATATATGTATCTATGTATCTTCTATGTATTTTGCCCTGGAATCTTGTAATTAAAATTTCGAGCACTTCCCGACTTGCTATCTGGCTGAAAATTTCAGGCTAGGTAGCTCACAAACCGCTGAAAGAACAAATAAATAATTAAATACGTAATAAGTTTAATGAAACAAAATAATAATAATAATGGTCGTAATAGTTTTTTTAAATTATTCGTATTTAAAATAATGAATGGTTCAAAGTTTTCCCCCACGCATTATTGCTATAAGTTACATAGGTATATTGTACAAAACTGTACTGTAAGTTATATAGGTACAATGGTGGTTTAGGTACAATTACCTAAATAATAATACCATCGACGCCCATGGTTTCACTATTATTTATTCTGTGGTTTCATCCGAAGTAATGATTAAAATTATCCTATGTGTTATTCCAGGAAATTAGGTAGATACATACCAAATTTCAACTTTTATACTTTCGCGATTCGAACACACAGTTATATATAACTGAAACACACATAGTTAAACGGGATTTAAATGAACTGAAAACTTAATATTTATTTACCTTGACTTTCGATCAAGTTGTATTGATCGTGGTCATGAGAAGACTGAATGCGTCGAGAAGGGCGAGCGTTGTCTCCAACTACCCGCATTTGGTTTTGTAAAAAAAAAACACGATCAATGCAACTTGATCGAAACGTCGAGCTAAGTAAAGAATTAAGTTTTCAGAGCATTTAAGTGCTGTTTAAATATATTACTATACCAAATTTCATCAAAATCCATAGAACCGTTTAAGCGTGAAGACCAAACAAACACATTTTTTCGCATTTATAAAATTAGTAGGATTTATATGTAACGTTTTATGTATGACAATATTAAAATATTCTAAAAGAAATATTAAAAAAAAGATCAAGAAGATCAATAGAGATTACTTGAATCGGTAGATCGACATGATATACTTCTAATCAGTTGACTGGAATATACGGAATGTTGATCTTCACTTAATGTAGGTAATTTAATTGTCTATTAAGATTTGCTTGATTAAATTAAGTAAAGGTCGAGAGGATTCTTATTGTGAATACCGCCGACATTAATGGATGGAGTCAGCTTTGTAACTTTTTTGCTATTTATTCTGGATTGTTGAAATTGACTTGAAACGAGGACGGAAGGAGTAGAGAAAATAGCACAATGGAACAGAAAATTTTAATATATTAAATATTTTAATAATTATTTATTTATGTGACCCCGTTGATCTGCAATAATTGGCTTAACAAGTAGGACGGACTGGTTAAAGACTTTAGTTTTCAAGCATTGGGGAATTGGTGACGAAAAGACTCTACGAAGTTTACCAAATGCTGCCCAGCCCAGCTGTATTCTTCTACAGGCCTCTCTCTCTCTCTCAAAGTTGTTTTTACCCAACTTCGGCGTTTGCACAAGGTAAACAATTGAAAAACTCTTGAACTTAAGTGATACTCTTGAACAACTTCAAGAGGAGATCCGTGAAAATCAATCGGTTCCGGAAATATTTGATTAATTATGTGTATGTTCACCTTTAACTATTTAAATTGAAAAAAAAAATAACTAAAACTTTTCTAATAATTTCACTATATAATTTCAAAAATGAAAAGTAGTTTAATATTGGGATTGCATTTTATTGGCTCACAGCAAACTCTTGTGCTTTATCAAGACACTTGTTACTTTTTATTTATTAATTCACACTAGGATTGAAACTCGCTAAATTTAAAGTTTACATTTCAGCTACCACCAATTTATTTCACTGATAAGTTGACAGAATTTGACAGGCCGATTTTACCCCTCTATAGGCTTTTCGTGCTGCAGTTGACTTTAATTTCAGTCGACTTGAACGAGAACATAGGGTCACGTAATTAAAAGTATTTTTGGGGTTAGCTAGTGATTTACTTTCGTTTCGGGTTATCTTTGAAATGTGGGAAGGTTAAATTTGTATGTGTGGTTTTTATAGGATTTCAAAAATAATGTGTATTGAAAATCTAGCGTGTAAGAATAGAAAAGTTCCGCAGATGCTCCTTTTAGAAATTTCGAGTAAATTGTTAGCATAAACAAACATTAAGAAGGTGTATTTTTCTATGTAATAATTTTCTATAAGAAAAAATTCGTTTACGGACGGGATTCGAACCCGCATAGGTACATCCAATTCTCTACGAGGCACATACGTCTACCGTGAAGCATGTGCCTCGTACTCTTTCGGCTACCATGACCACCACGTTTTAACCAAATTTATTCCCTATCTCAACCCGTCTTACGGGGACGGTAACGCCATCTATGAACTGACCAACTGACACGGCTAATATTCGTATTGGAAAGATAACGCCTCCCAATCTATTTTTTTGTGATTTAATCAGTTAACGCCTGCTTAGCGTAAACATATCTGAAAATTTTCTAAAGGTTTTTTTTTTAATCCCGTCCGTGATCCAAAGTTTCCCTATATAAAAATTGTGAATTTTTCTGCCAAACGCTATAACGTGCATCCGAGGCTCAAATTTTATCCTATTATCATATATATAAAAAGTTTTAGCCATTCATAAAAACACACGTTAAATCCAACTAAATGTAACAATACCTCAGACCGCGGATCTTTAAGGTAATAGTCATAGTCAAGACAAGTCCCACGCCGCACGTGTTGACAATCAGAGGAGTCGTCAAAACATCCAAATACATTACTCGCACGTGAGAAGCTGACCTAAATGCATTACTGGATATGGGCCTGCCCGCACCAATTACCGAAGTTGTGTGGAAGCCGCCTAAGCGTGTTAATTGACTGTTTTGATGTAAATGGTACCTTCATTTTGTTTGGTATTAAGGTTAGATTTTTTATACTTGAATGGTCATATTTTTTGCCAACTATGTAAAGTTTCCTTTTGTTTTAAATTGTTAAAAGTATAAAGATGTGTTTCATGAAGAGCAAGTTTTGGAAATCGTTAGAAGTTTGCTTCTACGAGAACGGCCAGTTTCGAGTCGGATTTGCGCACCGAGGGTTCCATACAAACTCAACTTTCAAGTCTGGAAAATTCTCGTATTGGTCATCATATTGGTCATCACAGTTCGCGGACAGTTTACCAAATACATTTTTTGTGACTTACCTTTCTACATATTTACGGTTTTCAGATTTTCCCTTTACTTGTGCATATTGACACAGACATTGCTACTTTGGCAAATTTCGTGATTCTAAGTCAACGGGAAGTACCCTATTTAGTTTGGATTTCCAATTTTATTTTGAAAAATAAATTTTTGATCAGCCTTCCTTATTTTGATTGCGCCTTTCTTCTTTTGATTGCGTTGACTTAGAACTTTGATTTATTCTCAGCCCAAAGGGATTGCAGACCTGATATAAACCTACTACCTCCAGCCGTTCCTAAAACAAAAGGTCTTGGCAGACAGACAGAGCGACATACAAATAGACAGACAGATGAACGGACAACAAAGTGATCATAGGATCACTCTGTGGTTTCCTTTTTTCCTTTTGAGGTATGGTACCCTAAAAAATATATTTAAATAAAATTATTTTACTTATTCGTGCTTCTTGACCTAATATACTACTTGACACGCGGTTCCAAAAAGGAATACGTATATCACCATATTTGTGTCAATATTTTTAAAGTACCTCTGGCTATTTTATTCCATCAATCATATAATAGAAAAGCACGGTAAATTTACATCTATACTTATAATAAAACTGTAACAGGTCCTTCTGTATATTGAAGATATTTAAAAATATTTTTTTTTAGGTGGTACTGTATTCCATACTGAAGCCAAAACTGATTATTTTTTCTCTTTTTTGTGTGTATGTCTGTCTGTATCTTGGCTAGGCATCACGCCAAAACTACTGAATGAATTTAAATGAAACTTGGTACGATGAGTTCATAATACGAGGTAGGATATAGGAGATTTTTTATCCCAATAAATTAAAGAGTTCCCGCGGGATAGGGGTTGAAAGTAATTTAATAAAACACCACACTGAAACTACTGGACGGATTTTGATGCAACTTGGCACAGTTATAGATTATATGATAATAAATTGCGGATATTGTTTATACAGAAAAATAAAAGGTTTCCTGCGGTATATGGGTCCAAATTCTGTACATCGAAGATATTTTCTAAAAAAAAATTTGGAGTCTGTTCTGTTATTCGTACCGAAGCCACAACGGTTTTTATTTTCATTTTTGTCTGTTGTCTGTCTGTCTGTCTGTCTGTCTGTCTGACTGTCTGTCTGTCTGTATCTTGGACGCACATCACGTTGAAACTAATGAATGAATTCAAATGAAACTTTGAGGCATTATTTGAGTTTATACTACGAGGCAGGACATTGGATACTTTTCATACCGGTAAATTAAGCAGCAGGAGAGGGGTATTTTATTCATGTTTTACGGTTTATAGTTACTACCTTAATTCACCTCTAGGATACTCAAAGAATATTCAAGTACCTAGGTCCACCGGTTTAAGCTGGAAATTGTCGGTCAGTCAGTCAGTTAGTCAATAGGTATGTCACGGTACTGTTTTATATAATCTGCCCAAAATTAAAGACTTATAATACAGCACTAGGTACGAAAAGGTATATACAAAAGACATAATTTAAAAAAGTGTATTGTACTTAAAATAAACCACGGACCTTTTTTATTTTTTAAATTATTTCTCTTATTTTGTTTGTTTGTTGTACGCGCATCACGTAAAAACTTCTAAAACAATTGCGATACAGTTTTCACTGTTAAATAGCTTAAGGTTTGTCTTATAAACTGGTGTACTTATTATCTCAATCCGTTGAGTAGAATCCGAGTAATCGATAAAAAGTTTTTGACGGCTGAAGGAATTTTGTTTAAATGTTGGTATATTGGTATTTTAGGTAATGCAATAGTCATATTGGAGTCATGGATGTTATAATATTCGTATATATGCATGTTTATCCGTTATCTAGTACCCATAGTACAGGGTATCCTAGTTTGGGGCTAGTTAATTGGTGTGGAATTGTCCCGAATATATTTCATCATCATCAGCATCAGCCCGTGCTCGTCCACTGCTGGACATAGGCCTCTCCCAATGAACGCCACAGAGCCTGATCTTCGGCTCCTCTCATCCAGTTTCTGCCGGCCGCCCTTCGCAGTTCGTCACTCCACCTGGCCGGTGGGCGTCCTACACTACGTTTGCCAAGACGCAGTCTCCACTCGAGGACACGTCTACCCCAGCGGTTTTCCATCGAGAAATGTGACCAGCCTATTGCCACTTCAGCTTGCTAATCCTTTGAGCTATGTCGATGACTTTGGTTCTCTGGCAGATTACCTCTTTTCTGATTTTATCCTTCAGAGAAACCCCGAGCATAGCTCTCTCCATAGCTCGCTGAGCGACTTTAAATTTATGGACAAGCCCTACTGTTAGTGTCCATGTCTCGGCTCCGTATGTCATAACTGGTAGGACGCACGCATTAAAGACTTTCGTCTTCAGGCACTGTGGAATGGACGACGAGAAGACCTGACGAAGTTTTCCGAATGCCGCCCAGCCCAACTGAATTCTTCTGTTGGCTTCCCTATCGAAGTTGTGTCTACCCGACTGCAGAGTTTGCCCAAGATATACGTATTCATTAACAACTTCGAGGGGTTCACCATTGATTACTACAGGTTTCGGGGTAATAAGATCGTTAAACATGATCTTCGTCTTGTCTAAGTTCATCCCGAGACCGATTTGTCGAGAAGCATGAGCCAGGCCGTTCACCATTCGCTCAAGTTCCTCCAGCGATTCCGCCGTTAGGACTATATCATCGGCAAATCTTAAATGTGAGATGTACTCGCCGTTTATATTTATGCCCTTACCTTTCCAGTCCAGTGTCTTAAACATATCTTCCAAGGCGTTCGTAAACAGTTTCGGGGATATGACATCGCCCTGTCTCACTCCCCTGCGCAACTGGATATGTTTAGACTGCTGGTTCTGTACTTGAACACTCTTAGTCGCGGCGTCATACAGACATCTCAGCACTTCGATATACCGCCAGTCCACTTGGCATCGCTGCAGTGGCTCCAAAACAGCCCAAGTCTCTACGGAATCAAAGGCCTTTTCATAGTCCACAAAAGCAAGACACAGGGGCTGATTATACTCTTCGGACTTCTGTATAATCTGCCTCACTGTGTGTATGTGGTCTATGGTACCAAATCCTCTACGAAACCCAGCCTGCTCCGGAGGCTGAAACTCGTCAAGTCTTCTTGCGAGACGATTTGTGATGACCCTCGAAAACAGCTTATAGAGGTGGCTCAAGAGTGAGATGGGGCGGTAATTTTTCAAGTGGGTTTTATCACCCTTTTTGTGAAATAAAACTACTATACTCCTGTTCCACGCCATTGGATTTCTCCCAGTATTCAGAGCAGAGTTAAACAACTTCTGAAGCTCCCGAAGAATTGAATATATTTATGGATTTTTATTTATTATTTTGTAGAGTTCTTTTAACCTAGAGAAATGGCTGTGTTTCTGTGTTGTAATAGCGGATCGTAAAATGATACGGTACTTAAACCTGATATTTATATATGATTATGAATACATCATCATCATCAGCCTATATTTGTCTAGATAGGCGTCTCCTAATGCACGCCACTGAGCTTGGTCTTCAGCTCTTCTCATCCATTTTCTTCCAAACGCTTTTAGCAGGTCGTTACTCCACCTGGCCACAGGGCGTCCTACACTACGTTTTCCTTAACGTAGTCTCCACTCCAAAACTCGTATACCCCAACGGTTATCGGTTCTTCGGGAAATGTGACCAGCCCACGCCTGTTTAGCTTGCTTATCCTTAGAGCTATGTCAGTTACTTTGGTTCACCGTCGGATATCTTCATTACGAATCTTGTCCTTCAGAGAAACTCCAAGCGTAGTTCTCTTCATAGCTTGCTGAGCGACTAATAAATACATTTATAATTATAAAAGCAAGCTGAACACTACCATGCGAATGTAAAATTGATTTTTATACGAAACCTAACACCCCAGTAGTGGTTGTTTATCCTATTTATTTGCCTTTGACCTAGAATGCGGTAGAAATCAGAGTAGACAAATAGGACTGTGTTTGCGTTCGCCCAATATTTAATTTGCATCAGCAAGCTGCAGACTGTTCTGGTTGGTAAGGTTGGCAAGCAACTTTCAAATAATCTTGCTGTATGGAATTTTGTACTTCTAACGGTATGTTATGACTAGTAGGTCTGCGAACAGTAGACATCGCGAGCACAACATTTTTTGCAACAGTCTAGCGGTGCACAGTAGCACCAATTAGTGACCTTAATATAAAACTTACATAAATATCCAAGGTGCTCCATCAATCCCTACTTAGCAGGTAAAGGGCTGATTCCACTAGTAGAAACCTAAAAGTGAGTAATTTACTGAATTTTGAGTAGCTTTCCTGCTCATCACGCCGAAAATCCACATCAGATCTTCACCAAATTTTTATGAGACCAATTTAACGTTACTTCCTTTCAAATAAAAAAAGAACCATTGAAATGGTATCTAATGAGGCGGTTGCTTTTCAGTAGCCCCCTTTTTGCCTTTTTTAATACGACTATAGCAAAGCAAGGGAAGGGTACTTGGAGAAAGTACCACCTAATCAAAAATTCAAAAACTTCGTTAACCTTTCCAAGTTTCGTCCAGATCACAAAATAAAAAATGATCTTTAGAAGAGTACCAACAAACTGACAGCAAATTAATTGTACCTGAAGCAGAGGCTTGAGCTCGTTTCGCTCGCTCGGTCAAATTTAATATGGGAATTACACAAAGAGCGTGGATACGAAGGAACCATGTTTTTTTTTGTATCCTAAACTAATTTCGATTTTCTGTATGTATTGTTAACGTGAAAGACTAAGAAAAATCATTTGATTTTCATACGCATTTCATTAATAAACTTTAAGATACCTTAGTAATACAATAATCGCTGATTACATTTATAATATTAACGAGCGCATTACAAACTAAGCATATAGGGTAAAACCCGGATAGATGCCACAGTGGGATAGGCGCCTAGTTTTTCTAACCTAATGCAACGAACGCTTCAAAGTTTCAGACGAAAGTATTTACTGTTGCATAACTTTACAAGTAGGAATAAATTCCATTTTTTATATCAATACACTGGTTATTAAGTACACACCAAGTGTCAATAACCGCTCTTTTGTATAAAGATTAGTTAAATAAATGAAAAGACATCTATCCATATTCAAAAGGATAGTCGCCCCGATTTTTAAGGGTTTAGGTGCCCTTCGGGGCATCTATCCCTTTATGTCAGCGTATATTTGAAATATTTTTTAATTGTTGTTACCCATAGTTTTTATTGCTTTTTCAATTGATTCCAAGAAACATTTAAAAAAATAGTTAGGGCGTCTATACCCCGGTAGTGCTCTAGCTGTATGTGCTATAATTATGTTTATTTTTTATTAATATATACTGTTTTTAGGTGAACCATGCCACAAAAATACAAAAAAAATAAGGAGTACAAACTCGAATACGTTTTTGGACTTGAGAAAACAAACAAAGAAACCATAGATAAAATTATTATTTAAAAGTATTAGAAGGTCGAGAACACGAAAAATACAAATTATTTAAAGTTCGAACAGCGCAAATGAATAGTAATAGAAAGCATTTTCCAGCTCAAATTAAGTAGGATAGGTTACAAAACCTTAAGTTAAGGTTGTATTGATTTTTTGATGATTTTGAATTTTGAACAAATGATTAAGTTTGATTATACTTATGCTGTCTATTAAAATTATTGTCTAAAGACTACAAATTTATTATGAATTTTACTTATTTTATTCAATATGGCATCTATCCTACACTACAGGCACCTACCCTTCTTAGCATTTTCATGGTGGGCATCTATACATATAGTTAGGCATCTATCCTAAAAATATAGGTCTGCAAAAACTCAATTTCAGCAGAATTTGTAACTGTTTGGTCAACAAAACATGTAGTAATATAAGGTAAGAGAACAAACTAGCTACATTCATTTGAATTAATCATGGTAAATCTATAGTTTTAAGTATAGCAGGCCCTTTCAAAAAGTGGGGCATCTATCCGGGATTTACCCTACCTTGTACAATGTTTAATTTAATGTCGGCTAATAAAAGCTTGTAAAACCATGTCTATAAAACATGAATGTTATGTTATGTTTAGTATGTACGGCCGTCGCACAATAACCCTCTGAAACAGAAAAGTAAATTGCAAAGAGGTTGAATTACTGGTGTTACCTTATGCCTCAAAATAAATCATAAAACGAAGAAGCTATCCAATAAAAACAGCAGGCAACACCAACACTAACGGGCATCTGTTTGCTGCTAGTCGGAACTGACAGCAGATATCTATACCACTAATATAACTAGAAAAAAATTGTTATTGTCGATCCTGATTCAAGCACTAATATTATTAACTAGATTTTTAAGCGTTTTGTAATGCTAACATGCAATTTTGTAAGTTTTTTTCTGATTTACATATTACGATATATTTTTCAACCACATATGTACCGCTAATTATAAAGCTTGCAGTTGAATTCAGCCCCCATTACATTATAACAACATTATAATTTCAACCTACGTCCCTCAAACCCTGACACTGAAGGAGTACTGCCTACTTAAACCATGAGATTTGACTCTACAGATGTAGTTTTTAGTAATCTCTACCATATAAAATAGCAGTTAGTTAGAAAAGTCAATACGATGTACGATGAGGATAGTTAAAAAATAAATGGCCTCGGACTTTTCTGATTTACTTGCAGTTTTCCATCGCTCCGTGCTTTGGAGGGCACGCTAAGCTGTCGATCCCGACTGTTATTTATAAATTAACCGCCTCATTTATAAAAAGTTAATAAACGTCAATTAGTACAGCGCAGTACAATATTGTAGTGCGCAGTATTACTAATCATTGCTTAACTTTTTATAAATAAGGCGGACAGTCTTTAAGCCATGTCAAAGGCTCTCGGACGGCTTGATAAACTCTCGACACCAGAGGCCAGCACAACCTTATACGACAAACAAACAAACAATGGTCTAGGGTACTGAATAGAAGCTACTGAAAAAGAATATAACATTTTCATAAATGGTGTCTGTCTGTCAGCTTGTCTGTCTGTTCGCGCATCACGGTAAAACTACTGGGTCGATTGCAATGTGGTTTTCGCTGTTGAAAAGCTGAGGTTTTTTCTTAAATACTTACACCCCTTAGCGAGATAGCGAGCTTAGATTCCATAGTTAAACAACGAGCCCTAATAGTTTCGTCATAACGATCTCCATTCGTCTGTATGTCGCAGCCATTTTATTCACATACGTTAGGCACTACAAGCGAAATTTGTCATTTATAACCGCTATATAGGTGTTACGCCACTTGAGCATAAAAAGCGATATTAACCGGTATTCCAGTATTAGCTACGTTATTTTGGTGTTGTGTTATGCTCAAAACTATGAACGAAAATATTTTTTTGAGTGTTGTTGCTCTTACAGGAAAAGTAAAGACAAAGCAAATTTGGGTTATCGTTGAATATGTAATGAAATAGTCCGTTAATGAAATAGTCGGCTCAAAAGTGGCCTTTTTGCTTAAGTTGAAAGGACTTTTTGCTTAAGTAGCAAGTACCTTCCCCCTACCCTCTATTTTCTAACAAAATATAAAAATCTAGTGTGCTACATAATGAGGAGATACTAACAAAATTATCACGGCTATCTAGAATTACTAATTTAAGAGATAAAGCTGACCAAGGTAGACCAACTTCATTGTCGTATCACGTAAAAACTACTGGACCGATTGCAATGCTGTTTTCA
This sequence comes from Alsophila aescularia, assembly GCA_946251855.1. Taxonomy (NCBI): domain Eukaryota; kingdom Metazoa; phylum Arthropoda; class Insecta; order Lepidoptera; family Geometridae; genus Alsophila; species Alsophila aescularia. The sequence goes on along the minus strand of OX276377.1, from coordinate 51,670,727 downwards.
CAGTTGAGTAGCTTATTAGATCCTGGCTACGGAAACTTAAATCTATGGCCAGTTCTAAAATATAAATCCGGTTTAAAACGTATATATGAACCCTAAGTAGTTTGTAGGCATATCATGACTCTTATTTAGTAGTATTACTATGTACCTAGGTATTGCGAGTATGTGTGCAAAATATTACATGAATATACCGGTCGACCATTCTGTGCAAAAGCTTACAGGTCAATCGAATATAAACAACCTGAGGCGAGGCTAGCGTACGGTGGTAGTATGATCTTTAAAGCAATAAAATAAAGTAAAAATATCCCGTTCTGCTCCGTTCCCGTTCTGTTCGTTCCGTTTCTAGTGAGGCTAAAGCCTTAATTTTTTTAATTTTCCGGTCTCACATACATAAAAAAATTGTGTAAGTGTGTCTCATTTACTATTAAAAACATGTATGTATACACAATATTTAATAATTAATTATAGTAATAAATAGTAGAAAACAGTCTGGAATTCTGAATAGATACTAACGATAGTTACTTAGGGCTCTGCATTCAATTTAAAAAACTCACTTTTGTTTTTCAAGTGTGAACTTTCTGTCGTTCACTCTATGACACAACTAAAAAAACTAATTGAAAATGAATTTGTTAATAAACTACTTGTTTAGTTGTTTTAAAACTTAAAATATGCGTAAACAATGAAGGCCTTTCAAATTAAATAGATTCATCGAAATAAGTTCAGAAATCACGCTCAGAGAAAATCAAGTATGTTTATATGATTTTAGCGTTAACGTCTACTTAGTGAGAACATCTATACTTTTAATAAAACTATAACGGGTCCAATTCTGAACCTTGAAGATATTTAGAATTTTTGTTTGGGATATTCGTACTCTTTATTCGATACTGAAGCCAGAACTGTTATTTTTTTTTCATTTTTGTCTGTATTGCTGACTGTCTGTACCTTGGCTAGGCATCATGCTGAAACTACTGAATGAATTTAAATGAAACTTGGTAAGATTTGAGATCGTACTATGAGGTAGGACATAGAATACTTTTCATCACGAAAAATTAAAGGGCTTTTGCAGGATAGGGGTTGAAAGTTAATTAAAAAAACACGTATCACGCATTAAAGATATTGTGAATGTTTTTTTTTGTGGTTTCTCTATATTTGATAATGAAGCCTAAGCTGTACGTATTTTTAATTTTTGTCTGTATGTCTGTCTGTCTGTATCATTCCCGCGCATCATGCCGCCAGTATTACTGGAAGAATTTAAATGAAACTTGGTATGATTTGAGTTCATACTGCGAGGTAGGACATAAGATACTTTACATCCCGAAAAATTTATGGGTTCTTGCAGGGTAGGGGTTAAAACTTATTTAAAAGAACACGTACCACGCAAAAACTAATAGACGGGTTTTGATGCAACTTGGCACCGTCTTATGTTATATAATGGGTTACAATTGAGGACACATTTTATCCCGAAAAAGTAAAGGGTTTCTGCGGGATATGGGTCCAAAGGTATGTTAATATTGAATTAATAAATAATATTTTTTGGAGGGTTATCTATATTCTATACTGTAGCCAGAACTGTTTTTATACGCTTTATATTTTTTTGTCTGTCTGTTGGTCTGTATCGTGACCGCGCAACGCAACGAAACTACTGAATGAATTCAAATGAGACTTGGTGTCATATGAGTTCATACCACGAGGTAGGACATTGGATAATTTTTATCCCGAAAAATTATAGGGTTTTGGCAAGATAGGGGTTGAAAGTTATTAAAAAGAACATTGTAGCACTCTGAAACTACTGGACGAATTTTTTGATGCAAATTGACACAGTCATATATCTATACTTATTATAAAGCCATCGGTACAAAAAAAGCTATACAAAGATCAATAAAAAAAATGCTCTTGGGTGCTTAAAAAAGCTATTGAACATGAATAAAACAACTTTTTGAATCGTGTCTTTCTGTCTGTTTGTCTGTATGTTTGTTTGTTCACGCATCAAGTTAAAACTACTGGACCGATTGCGATGCGGTTTTCATTGTAAGCTAGCTTAAGGTTTGACTGAAAAACTGGTAATGGTATCTCAATTCGGTGAGTTAGAAGCCGAGAAATTGATAAAAGTATTTATGGCGGCTGAAGAAATTTTGATCAAATGTTAGTACATTGGTTCTGGAATAGCACATTATGGTAATTTGACCCTAAAGAAAAGACCACGCGTGTGAAGCCGCGAGTACAGCTAGTATCTAATAATATTCTAAACGAAAAATTTGACCCCGTAAAACGGGCTTACAAACTAAGCGAAAAATTTGAAGCATGTGACCTGTTACGGTAGCCGGACTTGGTAAAGGCATGTACCGCGCAGAGGTACGGAATGATGCAGGTTCGTACCCCGTCCGTGATTCAAATTTTTCGGTTAGAATATTATTAGATAAATCAAGTATGAGATAAAAAAGATTTTAAAATGGTTCCAATTGAGAACTTCTCCCATTTTAAGTCGGTTGAAAGTATACCTTTTACATTAATTTATTGTTAAAAATTAATATTGTTAATTGAATGTTGTGTACATTCAATTAACAATATTAATTTTCCTATTCCAAACGATCATGTTTGTGTCTATTTAGGAGTGTAGTCGTAAATGTCGTGTAGCTGTACCGTAGCGTGTAGCGCTGTCGTAGCAGCAGTGTAGCATTCCAGAGAAAATCACATTCCCGTAGAGTTTCTTGGTGCTCTCTTCTCTAACGGCCGTATTTTCGAAGCACCGGTAGATTCAGAAAGGTCTTTCTTTTCCCCGTGCGTGATTCAACTCTTAGTCGGCGAAAGGGAAATTTCCTTTTCAAACTCAAAACAGTCAGTGTCGCTCCACAGTTTAGGTACATTTGACTGGGCGCGCCTCTCGGGCAGGCATATGGCAGGGCTGTCAGTAGGCTAGGTTTCTGCTTGGCACTCGCTCAGCTCGCACGCTAGCCACGTCGCGCGTAAGTAATCATTTTTTCTCTGATGTTTGCAACAAACAATGACTTTGAACGATCTTATAATTAGTATAACAAACAACTGACACACTGACGAGGGCAGAGCATTCCACTCTTTGCAGTTCTTCGAAATTCTTCTTATTATAGTCCGAGAGCTAATTAGTAGTAACACTTTCGTAAATAGGTATAGGAAATAATTTCAAAATAAAATGGACAACCCTAATGTGGCGCCCCCGCGTCAGGTGAGATAAACTTAAGCGTTAGAAATCGAGACGCATTCAAGTCTAATAAAATGATACGCATTCAGGGTCGTGCGAGCTGAATTGCACATTATTGCGTCGCACAGGGCTCGCTTTTTATTTAATTGTCTTATAGGAGTAATTTTTTTGTACGTACCTAGTACTATTTATTCTTCTGTGCTCAAAGCATACTTAGTTAATCTTATTTAATGCATTTGATCTAGGTATTTATAATATAGGTTTTTGTTTTTGTACCTGATATGTTAAATTTTGACTTGTAAAAGTGCTATAATTTCGCTTATGTATCTATATCCATACATCTATTCTATCTATAAATATTTTATACATAATAAATATTCAAACTATAACCATAAAATCTGTTCATGGAATAAAAGTTAGAAAACACATTTTTATTTGAGTACAAAGTAGAATTCAAAAATATCGTTATTAGTTTTTTTTCTGTCTTTCTGTATGTGACTTCATCACGCAAAAACCACTGGATGGATTTGATGCTATTTGCTTAACTGTATTCTTTGGATTCTTGCGGAGGTTTTTATTTTTGTTTCATCATAATCGGTTCATCCAAAAAGGAGTTACATAAGCGAATTACGACCTATTCTTTGTTATTAAAATTAGCTTATTCTGTGGTGTAATATAACAGACGCGGCGCGGGCGAAGTGTAGGTATTTTTGAAAGGACATGGGTGCGGGTGGGTTGCGGGCATAGAATAACTAATAATTATACCGCAGGTGTGTGTGGTTGGTGTATCATTTTGTACAAATAAAGAGAAACTCTTAGCTACCCGTGCGAAGACAGGCGGGTCACTAGTTTACAATAAATACTTTGACTGTAACTTAAGGCCAGGCTCCAAGGTTACATTTTCCCACTCCCCACTCCCCTGCCACCTACCCTACACTCTGCCACCCGCTACCCGCAATAAGCACTGAAGTGCCTGCGTAACAAGGTTGAATATCACGAGTGCTGTTTGAACAATTTAGTTCGGAACTAAATGAATAATAATGTCTCCTATGTTATTTATTTTATTGGCAGGCTAATAATTAAGATATAAGATAAGTTAAGGTAAATTATGTCTAAGCATTAGATAACAAACTATATTTTCTTGCTGTGAGATTCATTTTAGAGATAAAACTTAAGCCGTTGTGTAGAAAATGTAAATATTACCAAAAATAACGTAATTTTTGGTAAGAAAATGTATCGAAATAAATTCTGTTAATCATGTTTTATCAGGTTTGTGGTTGACCCAGCAGATTTATAGAAAAAAACCCTTAAAAAGCACAGCCTGGTCTAAAGTAGAATTATGCCACTAACAATGCAGCATTGTGGTAAATTAACACTACGCTGATTACACTACACATAAATACGTTACAAAACCTCACTTGACTCAGATGTAGTGTAGAATCAACGGAGCAGTAGTTTAGAACAAGCATAACAGGGTATAATAAGGAACGTAGTAGTTGTGTAGAAGCTGCTTAGCTGTGGAGTAAAAGTAGCATAAGAAGCATCGTTGCAGACAATTACTAATCTGTAATGTAGCAAGCTCCAGAACTCTTTACATTACACTTTGGCTGCTTTCATAACCAGCATGAGTGAGACAAATTCTTCATTATCACTTCAGTAAGTGACTTTATTATGACGCCGTCGGCGTTTGCGTTCCACTCGCTAACGAGGTTATTATCAACGGGAGTTAATTGAATATTGGTGAATTTATAGAGTTTGCTGTAACCTGGATGGAAACAATATTGAACAAAGGGTCTGCTTTATGTCTATTCAGTTGCTCTTAAGGGTAATTTAGGCGATTTCAAGAAATTAAATTAATAAATCATTTTGTAAGTAAAATAATTTAATTAATATTTGATTTGACATGATGATGGATGATGATGATGATGATGAAAGTAGCCTATGTAATAAACCAGGATATAAGCTATCCCAGTACAAAATTTCGTCCAAATCCGTTCAGCCGTTTGAGAGTGAAGGAGTACTATACTTACACACACATACACACAGTTCTAAAGATAATAGATAGATGGCGCTAATCGGATTTTATGCATTACGTTTTGTATGGAATGTCAGTTCTAATGTATGCAGTTTTGCATGGCGCAAGTTTTCTGCTCGATAAGAGATTATTCATTTTTAAAACTCTGATTGGCCTGATTACGACAGTGGCTACACTTATCTTATTTATCTACACTAATCTACAGCTACATTAATATTATAAAGAGGAAAGATTTGATTGTTTGTTTGTTTGTTTGTAATGGATGAACTCAAAAAATACATTAACCGATTTTAATAATTATTTCTTATAAAGAAAGCTAAATTATCAGCGAGTCACCATTTTATTTTTCGAAAAATTAGAGTTCCCTTCGAAAATTGCAATAATGAAACTTTGTATCACAAACCAAAGAGTATAATAAATACTACGTAAGATCACAAACTAAGAAGGAGATACGGGTCTTTGTATATGGAACGTTGCTATGGAAACGAAATCACAGAACATCTAATAAACATTGATGTAGGAAATACTCTATATTAATAATACACGAAATAGTAACCGTAAATCAACCTCCTTGCGTTAAACAGAATAATACTATACACGAAATGGTACGTGAGTATAAAACCTATAAACATAAACATTATGTGTAAGAAATTGTTGTTGTTCTACTTGTCCAAATAAAGTACCTACTAATTTTATCTTTTTATATATCTACCCGTGCGAAGCCGGGGCGGGTCACTAGTAATATAATATAATGTAATATTAGTCTGATAATAATATTTACCTACACTCATATCATATAATTCGGATTATGAACTCAAAAATGGTGGCATACTGACATATTTTACGCAGGGCACGTCTCTAATAATAATAAAAAAAAACATTAGAACTAATATTATTAATATTATTATTATACTAATATTATAAAATATTTTTTCTCTTAAAAGCATCGAGTTGGCTCCGCACTACGATATTTTTCGCCATTTATTATATATGGTGGCGCTTTGAGACCGTATGCGTGTGAATTCGATGTGATTTCAATTTTGGCACCATAATTTACTTTATATTAGTACCTCACCATTTTATTGTGTTACATAATATGTGTTTTCGTTGATCATCAGTTTTAGGAAGGAAAATTTGACTCACGGAAACAACAACGAACATGATGAACGAGGTTTTACCAACAAAGTCAAGAAAAAATAACGTCATTTTTTTTAACATAAATAAGTTCCTGTTGCATGAGTGTAAATAAAGTAGTGAATGAAACGGCACTTAACTAGGTATTAAAACATTCGAGTGATACTATTAAAAAACTCGCCTAGTGCAGCTCTTTTTTTAAACTCTTGTTTTAATCACCCTCTTTATGCAATCGTTTCATAAACTACTATTTTCGTTGTTGCACAGTTATGGCCACAACCAACGAGAGTTTTGGCTATATATATATATATATATATATATATATATAGCCAAAACTCTCGTTGGTTGTGGCCATATATATATATATATATATATATATATATATATTTTCTATAATAGTATAGTTTTACCCGAACAAGGAGGTTTTAATTCTGGCTGTTTCGCGGTTTGTCTGATTCTTAATACGTCTGGAATACGAATTGAGAAAATATTTTCTCAAAGTTCATAATTCATTTATTCATAACAGGGTTACACGTCAGCATTTTACGAGAACATAATTAAATAATTTAAATACAACTGAGTATACATCACTTCAGGCTCCTTAATACAATGAAAAAACTCTTAAAAAATAATATTCGAACATTGTCAAAAATATGTACTTCATTCATCAAAAACAATATATATATTTTTCAATAAAATCATAATCTAATACAATCCAATAATCTTAAAAATTTTAGAATGTCATCCATAAATTACTATTAATATACCTATTGGTATGGGTTCGTTGGTGACATAGTCAACTCTTCAAACGAATAAAACCTTTTTACGACGAGCCATGCTTTCAATCTATTTTTAAAGGATAAGACAGATGGTGCTTCTTTTATTTCCTCCAGTATGCGGTTGTATACTGCTGGAGCCATTACGTGCACCAGCTTCGCCGTTTTTGCCAGTCGCTGTGGCACAGGTCTCAGCTTGTGCGCGTTTCGTGTTTGATACTTATGACCATCACAGAGCCTTAAATAGTCTGTTAAGTTATTCCTGGCATACAACGCTGCCTGCAGAATAACGAGAAAAGGGATGGTCATGATTTTTAAGGATCTAAAGTACGGTCTCGCTGAAGTATCCTGAGATACTCGTACTATAGCTCGCACCGCTCGTTTCTGCATTCTGAAGACGCTCTCTCAGTCGGCAGCGCGTCCCCAGAACTCTACACCATATTGCACGATTGACTGCACTGACGCAAAGTAGCAACTTCTGACCATATCCGACGGTAATGTAGCAGAAAGGCGCCACAGCGCGAAGCAAGCACGGCCTAGTTTGCTACACAACGTGTCAATATGCCCTTCCCACGTCAAGCTTTTGTCAATTATAAAGCCTAGAGATGCAGTTGTAGTGACACTTTCAACAGGTCCGCAACTAAGTGCTACGGACATTTGTCTAATTGATCGGCCAGCAAGATTGAAATGCATGAAATGCGTTTTTCCTACGTTTAGTATGAGGCCATTTATGGTAAACCACTTGTGCAGATCTTTAGCCACTGTATTAAGTTTTCTCTCCAAGTGATCGACCGAAGACGCACTCACGACAGCAGCGACATCATCAGCATACATTAGTATGTGACCGTTGTGTATGCTGTCGGGGAGATCGTTGAGAAGGATGGAAAACACTATTAGATATTGAGGAGCCCTGAGCTACACCAATTGTGGTCTCCAATGGTCTTGATTTAACCTGTCCGCCTTTGCCCACGACGACTTGGGACCTACTTGTCATAAAGTCCACCAACACAGATAGAGCGGGCCCATCTATGCCTTAGTATCGAAGTTTTGCGGTGAGGACTACGTGATCCGCAACATCGAAAGCCTTCGATAAATCACAGAAAATGACGGCTACCTGCGGATTTCGCTCCCGCGCCTCGAGAACCCGGCGGACAACTCCGCGCGCCACTTCTGAGGTCGACCTCCCTGCTCGATAGGCGTACTGGCTTTCCGACAGGCATTGGGTGTCGTGAAGGAAACTGGCTAGCCGCGTGCTCAAACCATTTTCCAAGATTAAATAAATAAATAAAATAAATAAATATATTCGGGACATTTCCACACCAATTACTTAGCCCCAAACTAGGATACCCTGTGCTATGGGCACTAGATAACGGATAAACATACGTAGATAAGAATATAACATCCATGACTCGAAAACAAACATTTCGCAATTACAGGTATTATGGAGACTGGTTTGTAATTGTTCAAGTCTTCTTGTTTCACTTTTCCCTTGTAAAGTTATGACACTTTCACATTTTTCAATATATTAGGATAAACACCTTGTCCTAGGCAGGTATTGTACAAATGCGACAGAATATTTGCCAAAGGAGCAGCAGCTGCGTGCAATATAGGTACGGAAATGTCATATATGTCCTTAGTAGTTTTGTATGCTACTCCGTTCTTCACAATTTTGTATTCTTCATCCGGCGTGAAGCGCTTCAGCCGAAAAGACCGGTCAGCATGCGGGCGCGCTGCTACAAGCGCCGCCAGTGCAGCTGCAACGTCAGCAGAGGGAGCGCCGCACGTCTTAGCCGCATTTACAAAGTGTGCGTTGATTGCGTCGACGGCGTCCTCCTTGGTCTGAAATTTGGAGCCATCAGGCTTTTTTAGAAGCTCCAAGTAATCAAGACAACGCTTGCTCCGCCCTGTTTCCATGTTCACAAAATTCCACATAGTTTTAGTGACATTCGAGGAGCTCCTTATTAAACTGGTGTAATGTCTACTTCGTTCTGTTTTTAAACATAAATTTTATTAGATAACGCTTCATTATTTGAAAAAGATGATTGAATATTTTTCATGTCACGCAGTAAAGTATGTAAATTAATCATCTCATCTGTGACCCCCGACTGCTTCTTACTTGAAGTTACACTCTGTTTTAACGGGAAATAGATATCTATTTTATTCTTGATGATGTTTGTAACGGCTTTAGCAAGATTTTCCGCTGCGTTCGCATGTTTGCGTCCAACCTCATCCCAGTCAATGCTGTCTATTGCTAGAATGAAGTTCCATTGACTAGCCTGAGTAAAGCAGAGAGATAAACATGTGCGGTTGTTGTTGAGGGCACGTAAGTCACATAGTAGCTGAATGCGGACAGCGAAGTGGTCACTCAGCTGTGTGCTGACGGGCAAGGCTCAGACCTCGCCTGCGAACTCGCTACATACGTAAACATGGTCAAGGCTGGTGCTCGTGGTGTCTGTTACCCTAGTGGGAAAGTCAACTAAGTTTATAAGGTCATGTGTACATAAAATGTCAGTGAGCTTTTTCTTGTCAGGACTTGCAACTAAAAAGTCAATATTCATGTCTCCTAGTATTATGTAATTTTTACCGCTTTTATAAATCTCGTCCATTAAACGCTCCATCACAGGAAAAAATTGTGATGTGCTAGTAAGGTTTGACCTGTATATACATATCACAATTATAATAACGTCCAACAGTTCAATTGCCGAAATCTCGCATGCTTGTTCTAACGACAGTCTAGTGAAAGGGGCTACATCAGTAAACTTTATAATATCATTTCTCACATAAATGCATGACCCGCCGTGACTAATACTCGTTCTACAATAATACGATGCTAAAGTACAATTATGAATATGAACCGCTTTCAATTCGTGTTCTTTTAACCAATGCTCAGATACACATAATACTTGACACTTTAAGTCCGACTCAAGTAGTACTTCCACTCGCCTCGATTTGTTCTTTATTGCAGCTATGTTTTGATGGCATATTGTCAATCCAGTTTGTTTGTTGTCATGTTTTGAGGTCCAAGTGCGCTAACAGCGGGAACGAGGCATGGGGCGAGCGGTGGACTCTGCGCGAGCGGTTGTGGCGACGCCGTTGTTGTCAATTGTCGTTGAATCATGACCAGAGTGTGACGCACGGTATGCGCGCCACTCTCCTGCATGAAACCACTGGGATATTTCCGTGCTCGGTGGCCAGTTCTCGGGTGCCAAAAAGTATTCCAATTTGCTCGTCGGGACACTACTACGCCTCATTTGTGATCACCGGATCACAAATGAGGCGTAGTAGTTATGTTTTAGGACGAGTTTTTCAACAGTGTATTTGTCCGAGTTGTTCTTTTTAATCATATAGTTTTTGATCATCTCATCGGTTGTGTTGGGTCGGAAGAAGCAGGCATGTAGTTTCTTTACGCGTTCGACGGTCTGTATTCATTGTCAGTTTCCCCAGTGCCTAAAATAACACTACGACGTGGTCTCTTATTCGCTGATACTACTTGCCAGGGCAGATCTACTGACGTGTCTCTGGCTCTGGTTATAATTTCGTTGATGTTTACTAGGCTCTGTGTGCTAGTGCTCATGTTCGTGTTCGTTGTGATTTGTTGTTTTTGTGAGTTGTTAACATGTAAGTTTGGTACCTGTTCTGTGTTGTTCTTGATAATAGCAGCATTCTGTTTAGGGCCTGCAAGAGGGGTACTAAGCCAGCGATGTTCTCCGGCTGTGGTTAAACGTGCCTCTCCTGGTCTATTTGTCTGCCCTCGAGCTTGTCTCACACAAGCTCGTTGGGATCGAGCTGATCTCGACTCTTTTGCTGGTGCGACAGTTTCTGTGACAGACTTACTAGTTCCAGGTTTGATAGAGATAATTTTCGAAGCACTTGTAACTGTTTCAAGTATCTGTTTGAGTGGTTCTGACATGACATCGCATCAATTTTCTCTTCGAGACGGATTATTGTAGCAGCCATCTCGGTTTTTTTTTCTTCGAACGATGATAGACACTTGTTCATCATTACCTCAATCATTTCTATGCACGCTAATAAATTAAGATTTAATACAGCCACAAACACACTTTTTTTTTGTATGAAATTTTCTCAGTTTGTTTGGTTTAGTATCACTTTGTCTGGTTGACCAAATGCGATTTAAAAGTTAACTATTTGTCTGGCAGACCAATTACGAAATAAAAATTGATTCTTTCTCGTTTGTCTGGTTTTCATTTCATCTGGCATACGACTTGAGAAGATATATTCTCATTTTGTCTGACATTATGTTCTCCATCCGTTTGGCATGTTCAAACTTTGTCTGGCAGACCAAAAGCAAATTAAAAGTTATCACTTTGTGTGATAGACCGATAAAAAAAAACACATTCTCAATATGCCTGACACACCAAATAGTTCGTATATATCCTATGATTTAAATAAAAACTGGCTGGCAGAATGTGGTCAATACAAAACTCTGTGGATGTAATGGATAATGATCAAAGTGACATTATTATTATTATGGTAGACAAATTAAGAACAAAAAGTAGCAGTTTGTTTGGCAGACAAATTGAGAACAAAAAGTAGCAGTTTGTTTGGCAGACAAATTGAGAGCAAAAAAAGGCGTAGTTTGAATGGTAGACGATATGCTATATTAACGACCAAATATACTCAGCTAGCTTGGTTCTCAATTCGTCTTAAAGTACTCGTTTAAATATTATATCAGAAGAATTACAACACAAAAATGATACACCAGACAAATTGCAGAAATCAGACGAATTGATAATCGGACAAACCACGAAACAACCTTAATTCTGTGTGGCCGTTAAATTATCAATGGCAGCTCGTGCTAGAGCTCGTGCATACGCGCGGATTCGTTGTAGACTGCTGTCTACGCTACTGGTGCTGGACTGAATTTTTGCACCACAAGTTAAATTATTCGTTTATTATTATTTATTTACCGTGTTTTTGTTGGTCTTAAGTCTTATTCTGAGAAAAAATGTATAACAGCAGTGATTTTGAGAAGAATTTGACTCTACCTGACATCATGGAAACAGCAACAAAAATGACAAACGATCTTGTATCAGCAAAATAATGAAAATATAACGAAAAATGTATTTTTTATTCAAAGTCTGCACCTATTATTCCATGAGTGTAGATAAAGTAGTGTATAAAACAGCACATAACTAGTTATTAAAACACTCATCTGATACTATTAAAAAACTCACACTCGTGTTTTTATATCCTCCGTTATGCAACCGTTCCACCTTTTTTTTGTCACCCTCAAGTTACAGGCTATATTTTAAAAACTACTTCAAATATAAGGAAGCGTTTTTGCGTTATAATATGTGTTTGCACCATTTTTGTTCGCACTAACTTATAGAGAGCGCCACCTAGGGTAGATGTATCTAACCGCTCAAGCTTACCAAAACGGCCGCACACTGCACCCAACTCCAGCGCAGCTCCGTTGGTGCAGGGAATCGATGGTATCTATACCCGCCAGTAAAGTAGCTCGGCGGAGCCACCAATGTTTTCGAAGCAAGATCGCGTTGGTCCTCCTCGCTTTTAGTCGCTTTTAGATTACTACCTACTACCCAGTCTATGGCTTTTCGAATCCAACTGCCCCGCTCCTCTAGGGATAACGTCGCACTGTATTCAGATTACCCCTTAAACTATTGCTGTTCATCATCAGAATGTTCTGTGATTTAAGCTTCTATCGGGTCAACCACATTAGTGTTTCATTGTCTGCACATCTGACTGAGTACAAATTAAGTAGCTTGAGCATAAGTGCATTTATTTACACTTTGACTACTTTCCTTTAGTTTTATATAAACATGGTACTCTTCTCACTCCTCTTTATTTAATTTTCGCCCCGCTTCAACATTTTTACCAACCCCCATCCCCAATATGTTTTACGTTAAACATATTCAACGTGTTAAAAATAAATTACTTACTATGGGGAATAACACATGGTATTAAAATTTCATCAAAACTGCCATTGTTTACATTTTGGATGGTTCAAATATAAACAAAAAATGCAAGGAACCTACCTAAAAGTTACTTTGGTCTGTGGTAAACTTCTTTATACTTCATGATTGCTTCTTGATTAGCAAGGCATAGCATACCTTATAATTTTCAACAAACTCACTAAGATATTCCAAGTGTAAACGCCTCTAACTGACCCCTCACTTAAAATTAATGTAGGTACGACTTAAGAGGTTTGGTCACTTGAGTTACAGCGTGAAAATGACTTTGCGGAACCTTTGTAATCCATTTCAAGCATAACTTAGCATTTTGTAAAGGACCATTCATTTGTAAACAATTGACAAGGTAAATTATTTTCACTTCAGTATCATTAGGCTCAGTTTTACGAAAACTTCTTAGAGGATCCCAAATTAACCCTTTCTTTTTTTGAGTTTTATGAAAAAGGTTTAGTTTTATACAGTTCAAAGACAACATAAGTAGAAGGAGAGGCAACGCAATTAAATAAAATACATAAGTTCAAAAACTAAAACCCGACTACGGTCGGGTAAACAATAGCATATGACGCGATGAAGACGAATCGATTGATACCTCGCTTGCTAAAATCGGACCAAGTTTTAGTTTGAATACACAACCCTTACTTTGCCTCGCCGTAGTCGGGTAAAAAATTATAGCCTTACACTCGTTTGTCTAAATCGAACCAATAGGGGCAACGCTATGATTGAACATCCACATACCCACATACATACATACATACATACATACATAAAACATACATACATACATACATACATACATACATACATACATACATACATAGACTGTTAAACTCATTACCCTTCCCTTGCTTTGCTGTAGTTGTGTAAAAATAGCAGCTGTAGCTTCAATGAATTGTAACTGCCTCTAGAGCCTTAGCTCTATTACCCGAATAGAGGTTAGTAAGAAAAGGGTTAAGTTTAAATTTCATGTATCTATTAGTTATCAAGCCCGTGACTTCGTACGCGCGGACTACTGTTTATTGCGAGAAAAAGTATCCTATTATCTTCTAGGATATTAAAAATCAATTCTAAAGTAGGTATAGCACCAATGCTATTGATGTTTTTTGACAGACTTGTTATTTTGTTTCCATGGCAACCACAGACCATTCGGTGGTGGCAACCGTTCCTTACAGCGAGTAATCAACATTTTCCAGTTTTCCCGTGGAAACTTACTAAAAAGTATCCTATGTTTTATTCCAAGGTATAAGCTATCTCCATTCTAAATTTCATCTTAATCTGTCCAACCGTTATCTTATGAAAGCTCCCTAAACAAACAAACAGACAACGTTTCACTTTTATATATCGGTATGTATACATATATAATTGTTTGTATGTACAATTAAGTCGTACATTTTCAACCAAATAAAGCGGCCTTATTATTAAATGTAGTACACAAACTAAATAAGATTTTAGTAACTATTATCATATTTTTGGTAGATGTTAATGTTTAACTATTTTTTAATTATAACTATCGGACATACGCAGGCAGATTTCTGTCCGGATGATGAGGGTTGTAGTAATTCCTTCAACCTTTACCATCCAGATCTAGTTTCAATCTATCTCATATATCTATACTTATAATAAAGCAGTAAGTAACAAAAAGTATGTACAAATAAACAAAATGCTTCGATGGCTTGTGAGCTACAGAACAATTATAACTTTTATTTAATTCATGTCATTGTCAGTCTGGTTGTTTGTTCGCTTATCACCTAATAATTACTGGACTGATTGAAATGCAATTTTCATTGTTGGATAACTTAGATTTTGACATATAATCTGGTGTACTTCTTAACTATATCAATAAGATGAAAAAAAAATATTGACAGCTTAAGAAATATTGCTGAAATTTGGTAAATTGGTATTTTAGGTCCCAGAATAGCGCATGTACAGTAGATACTTATAACCTAGAGAAATGACCATGCGATGCTGGCGTCTAGTTGGATTATTCCCGAAAATTTCACCAGACCGTCCCCACTGGTGTGGATTTTGGGAATATAATGTAAAGGGGTTATTATGCAACTCCCTAAGATACTATAAGGTCGCTCACCTGATGGTAAGACACCTATAACAATTGCAGTGCCATCCAAAACTTTGGATGCAAAATCTAGGGCATTGCTTCACTGCGCTTGTCCCTCTGAGACTCTGGGTTATAATACCTAGTAGTGACCGATAGCCTTGCAACCTTGCGTTAGTGCTCATGTTTCTTGAGTCTACTTCTTAACTTAACTAGACTGCACCATTTATGGTGGAACTAAGTTATTGTGAAAGTAGGTCAGAATCCGGTTTTCCTCAATTTAGAATCAACAGACCCTTGAGATAGAAAAAACGTGGTCAGAAAACTTATTTTACTTACGTTTTTTCAATTATTCCGGAGCTCTTTTGGGATGATTGGATCTTAACAACAAAGAGAGAAAATGAAACATTCGCTTTAAAATATTTATATGGAGTGTCTACAAAGAAAAGTTTTCTTCGCAATTTTATTTGTCTTTAACTTAATTTTCAGTTCTTAATTCTCCGGGTTGACTTCATTTCTATTTTATATTTTCAAAATATATTATTTTTACACTTTTAGATACTTTAGGATTCTTCTAGATCTGCTTCCATCTTCGTCCCAAACGTCGTTGTTGACGAGTTTGTTGTCTAACGAAGATCTATTCTTTTATTAAAAAAATAGGGACCTACTCAAACTGGAATTTAATTAGTGCAACAAAGTCTAGGTCATTAACTTTAAGAGCACCTGGGACCTTATTATCTATTGCCACTCGGCCACGTAACGCGCCGCGTTAAGATATCTGCGTGGAATTGTTTGTGCATGTTCGAGAATTGCCATACTTTTCCGAACGATTCCACAGCAAGACGCGTTACGCGTGTGACTGTTCATAGAGAATAACGGCCCTGATAATACATTTAGTTTATGAAACGGTTGCATAGCGAGGGATAGTATCACTCGAGTGTTTTAATACCTAGTTATGTGCCGTATCATACACTATTTTATCTACACTCATGTAATAGGAACTTACTTTTAATGTAAATAAATATTTCGTAATATTTACTTGATTTTGCTGGTAAAAGCTCGCTAACACGCTGGTGGACATTTATAATCAAGATAAAACTTTTTATCTTCAAAATCACATAAAATATTTAATTGGTTAGGTACTAATTAATTATAAAGTAAATTATGACGCCAAAATCCAGTCCACAGCAATTTCGCACGCATACGGTCTAACACGCGCCGCCATGGATAATAAATGACGAATACCCTTATTGTACCAAACCCAAACCGGTGCTATTTTAGGAACAATATATTTTATAACATTGTTTAGTTCAAAAAACAGTGTTATTATGTAATTTTTTTCTTACTAAAGACGTGCCGTGCGTAAATGTCATGTCATTATGCCAACCTTTTTGAGTTCATAATCTGAATTTTACGATATGAGTGTAGAAAAATCAGCTTTACGCATTTGAAGCTAAAAGCCCTCAGTTACAAAATAGCATTCCAAAGAGCATCTATGTTCATTATGTTTTCAGATATGCATTGAATTAACCACCATAACATGACTGAATATTTTTCAATGTCATTTTGTAATCAAAACACCTATTGTTACTACTTTTACGGGCAGACGTGGCGCTTCCCATAAGGTGTAAGACCTGGTTGCTTGTCTCATTACACAGTTTTATAAAAAAACTGGCCATACACATACGTTCTTTAACTGTGCAACTCAATGAACCTGCACCCTTTATGATACAAAAAGAAAGAAGCTTCTTTTTTTTAGGGTTGTCAAATACCTTTACAGGGCTGTTATCTTTTAATAAAGTAGCCGGTTAAAATTTTCACAGAATATGTGGTACTACGGTGGATATCATAACAAATAATTAAAGCTTAGGGTCCTGGCTACGGAACACTAAGTCTACGCGTGGCCGGCCGACACGCACTAGGCCGGTTTTTTTTACCTTAGTGAACTACCTGATAGTTTTCCTAATATAATCATCCCTGTTCCTTCCTGTCGGCGTAAGTGATTAAGCTGTATTTAATATGAAACTTATTATACAATCGAGTTGAATTTAATATGAAACTTATTATACGACCAACGGTGTAGCACTTTAAGCTTCGTTCCTCCGCTCAGATGCTCTTTGTTGTCGAGCAGATCTACCATTAATCACAAGACGTGTCTTCTTAACTCAAAGCATTTTTTAGGTCAGCTGCCAAGATAAACCTTTTCACACCTATTCAGGGTGAATCCAAAAAAATAGTCGAGCGGAGATGCGACCTTCGCAGATCTGCCGGGATGATTGTGGAATTGCAGATTTAGCAATTTCTTACAACTTACTGGGATAATGAATGGATAATCTGGGGAAAATAGGAAAAATATGCGTTATATAATTTAATGGGATGGAAGTTTTTATCTGACGCTTTATATTACGGTTTATTATATAGTGAGATGGTCCAAGACTACATACTTATTAAATATTGTTAGATAATAATTCCAATGTTAATAAGTATATGAAATAATAAGCAATGTGATAGAAAACTCTCTGATTTTCTAAAAGTAGTCAAAGCTGAGGTGTCTTTGCAAGCCAAATGTAGCCGAGTCCAAATCGCCACTCACTATGCCACCTCACCGCCAGTCAGGCGACTTCAGTTGCATGGAGGATATTCTTGCATTTAATGAAATCATCTCATGAGATTGATGAGATGGTATATAAGTATTTATTTTTTTTATACCCCCCGGTATAAAAACTGAAATACTACCGCCTAACCCCCGAACCCTCCTACCCCCAATTCTTCCCACCCCCAGCACTCACATGACACACCTCCCCCACTTACTTTCCCCTCTCCTGCACAACACTTCCCGCCGCATTTCCCCCACCTACTTCCCCCTACCCCGTATCCACAACCCTTAACCCCCTCTCAATCGCAATGAAGTTTAAATTTAGTGAAATGATTTAATGCTTTTAAGAATATATTTTGTTTACGTAATATCAACTAATCAATGCCTAGACGGTTTACGATAAACAATATTATAATATAATTAACGTCTTTTTTTAAATTAAATTCTATTATGAAAAACCACAATCGATGAGACAGACAGAACGCATCTAGAAATCACACCAGTCAAAGTTAAACTAATCACTCTAATCTCTGAATCTGATTTGCGACTAAGATCATAAAATTTTGAGTTTCTGGCGATATTTTAGAAATACATATATGAGAGATTTGAGAGACTCGAAATCTGCACCTATTTTTTTCGAGATTTCTTGATAATGTGGTGATCTTTGTAGAGCGAGAATTAGTTGCGTCTTACCGGAACAAAACTCCCGAATAAAGGACTTTAAAAGTTCGAAACCTGTCGTATTATTCTGGTCTGGTCCTCTTACCCATGCGTTTTAGCCGTTTTAGAAGTCAAATAGTTAAATAGGAGTTTTTATTTTTAGTACATAGGTAGATTGGCAAATTACCTACATTAATAAAATGTCCTATGTAATTTTGTTCCAGTTCATTGTTTCCTTCTCAACTGGATTGTACGAAGTAATGTGCAGTTGTCTATTACTGAACTACATCTCATAAATAACATTACAATATACAAATCAAAACGTCACAGTCCAATATTGGAACTTCATTTAGCACATATAGCAATGTCGCAAGCTGAGAGATAGAAATGGATTCCGGACGACAACAATTCAAATATGATATCAACGATAGAAAACTGACCACAAACTGTGGGTTTTGGCCCGTTTCCAACACTTACTGCCGATAAATGCTGATAGACGATAGACCCACAAAAAATCTATCAATTCTGATTTAGTAACGCGTTTAAACGCTCTGGAAAGTCAGTTGAGTTTTGAATTTGGTCAATACTACGTAGTTTGGTCTGTGTAAATAACAAAGACTATTTTTCGAGGCTCTATGGTTTGTTAAAAACTATTTGAATATTTACCTATGCTTTAATCTAAAATTCTAAACTCACATTATTAATACACTTTCTGATTAAAATTGACCATTTCCCGTTAAAATAGTAGTACATGAAACGGTAATAACTAGTTATGTGCCGTTTCATACAGATGCAATAAGAACCTACATTTAATGAAAAAAATATGCCGTTATATATTCTTATTTTGGTAAAAGCTCGTTCGTCGTACTCGTACATCAGAGAACTCATCAGACCATTCTGTGATGGCAACCGTTCCTTACAGTGAGCTATCGACATTTTCCAGTTTTCCCGCGGAAACTTTCAATTTTCCGGAATAAAAAGTATCCTATGTTTTATGCTAGAGTATAAGCTGTCTCCAGTCTAAATTTCATCAAAATCCGTTCAGCCATTATCGCGTGAAAGCTCCCCAAACAAACAAACAAGTAAACAAATAGACAACGTTTCACTTTTATAATATATTGGTATGGATTCGTGTATCCTTATTTACTTATAACATTTTACAACTATAAAATTTCCTTACACAGCATTTTTTTGTATACTTTAACATTTACCTAACCCAGTAACTTCATTCTAATTAACCTTCCATAAATATTCATCTAATAATTCGTAACATTTCCCTAAAATGCTAATACGGGGTTCTAAATTATGTGTTCAGTAATGTAATTTGTAATAACTAGCCTAATAGGCCCTTTGAAGTTAATTACAAGTTGCAAGCTAATTTACAAAACATTGACGGGGAATTTTAGTTAAACACACAACGTGGGAGTTAATTTTGGTAGTAATATTAGATTAGATTAACAATGTTATCAATGTTAATGTTATGTTATAAGGCACAACAACACTGAAGTTTCAGTCGGTGTTTGAACGATTTTGGACAAAACTTAGCTACCTCCGTCTCATTTTTAGGTGCAAAAGGTCCTGTATTGTATGAAAGGAATAATGGAGATGCGACATGCACAGCCGCACAAAATTTGCGCTCTTCCTATCTCATATTCCTCCTCTGTGCAATTTTTCTTGATAGTAGCTAACACCATGCTCGGTGCAAAGCCAGTCATACGATTTTCAGACTGGCCACTGTAGATTATGCCCCAGGTAGAAGGAAGGCGATCAAAATTAATACAAGGCAGTTTTTGTTTATATTATTTTTCAATTAAATTATTTATTTTGAGTAGTAAGTACGTGCAGGTTTGAGCTGTCTTCTTCCCTGCTTCACACGTCTTCTGTAGTCATGAAGTTCATTTGAGATTTTGGACCGTTTTTCGAGTGATAGGTTTATCTTCTCGTCAATTGTGCACCATTTAACATCGAACACATATTGGTAAAATTCAAGTTTTTCTCATTACACCTTTTTAGATGTATTAACATTAAAACTGTCAATTTACCTACAATTGTCCAACATTGTTTCAACGTAAAACGAAAACCAACATCACAAAAACAACGGTATTAACATTTTACAACGGTTGTAACCGTATACAAATCTCGACCGCGGATAATAAAAGCGGGACACGTTTTCGTACTAATTTAACTTGCTGTCGCGTTGCTTTTAGCGAAGATACATTGGGTTTTGTAAAGCTTTTAAAGCTTAGTTTACAACCTAAACGATCGTCATGACTGAAATGAGAGTTGTTGTCTAGCTTATTATATGTATAAACCATTTCTCTCTTTAAAAAGAGCATACTGGAATTTCTCGATATAGGACCGATAAAATATGGACAACCCTGTTGACGTACTAGGACATTTACACATATTCCTAGTTACCAGTTGCAAAATAAACAAGACTAATATTGCAAATGTACCTATATCAAAATACCAAGCAATCCTAACTAGTCGATGATCGGGTGGCGATATATCGCCAACACGCCTCATTGAGTGCATATTGCGCGTGCGCATGCGGCAAGGTACTGCAACCAGTGATTGTCCAAATTATAAAGTAGGCATAGTGTTTTATGTTTTTTTTTAAATAAATGACTGAATTACCAAATCTTAATTGCTTAGGTTGGTACATACAATTTATTGATGCATTTCAAAAAAGAACAACTGTTCCCATTGAAGTGGGCATAGAATCGAAAGACTGCGAACCAAATTTTTATGAAAAAAAATTAAGTGTCGCCTGTTGCATATTCGAATGATGGGTATACCATATTTGACGCAAAAACTGCTCAAAAATATATGCCTAGTTCTCCTTTTCATTACGTGTAAGTATTACTATTTTTTATAGCTATAAACACTATTCGCCTCCCCTTGGGACCATACATAAAGCATATCTTATTCTATTTAAGACCAGGCTCCAAGGCTACATTTTCCCACTCCCCACTCCCCTGCCACTTCCCCTACACCCTGCCTCCCGCTACCTGCAATAACCACTGAAGTTCCTGCGTAACAAGGTTGAATATCGCGAGCACTGGATGAACATACAATTTAGCTCGGAAGTAAATAATCAAAATACCATACGTCTCAAAAGTTATTTATTTTATTGGCAGGTAAATTTTGTCTAAACAGTAGATAATAAACTATATTTTCTTGCTGTGAGATTTATTTTAGAGATAAAACTTAAGCCATTGAGTAGAAAAATGAAAATATTACTGAAAATAACGTAATTTTTGATAAGAAAATGTATCGAATGAAATTCTGTTAATTCCGATTCTGTCTAAATAATAGAGAGATAAAGATCTCAAAAACAAATATGTTAAGTTTCATATTTGTCGGGTTTGTGGTTAACCCTGCATATTTATGGAAAAACCCGTTAAAAAGTGGAGCCTGGTCTTTAGAATATACATTATTATAGGCCAATATGGATGGTTTCCTTACGAGTTTTTACGAACTTTCTTTGCGCTTTGACATGAATATGTATATTAAGACGTATAGATGCAGCGCGCTCGCCATAACATAGCCTCTCTACTTTAAACAAAAAAAACTTATCTATGACTGATCGTGTTTCTATCATGTCTCGCTCCTAGCAGATACAATATTATATGTCGCTTAGGTGTGTCTGAAGATTCTGTTTTGTTACCCCGGTATATGTGCTTTGTTCCGCCTTTGTATTGAAATGACGAGCCTGTGCGTTTATAATACTCTTTTGTCTCACATTTGCGACCGTTGAATATGATAACATTGTAATTAAATCTCATAGGATTGCATTTTTTAGCCCTGGTTTCTATTTGAAAATGATGTAAAAATTTGTATGCCATGTAAACGTTTGATTTAGTTTTTTTATAGCCAACTGTCACGTTACGATATTAGAAAAAAAGCGTCTGAGTTACTGGCGTAAGACCCCTAAACGAACGCCGGTATATTTATGTCAATTCGAGTGTAGGACCCATAGACATACCTACGTCAATGGAAGGTCTCGACTGACGTTTGTGGAGATTTTTCAGTTTTCATGTAATGTTTCACGATCTGTGATGTACGTAAAAATCAACGTCTAAGGTTTTAAAGAAGGAGTTTAAGAATCAAAGGAGGTAAAAATATCCCGACATGAGGCATATTTGATGGGATATAATGCGTTACGGACCTAGGTAGCAATTAAAACTATTAAATTAAACGATTGCGATCAAAAGTTTAAGAGTCAAAGAGTCTGTCTGAGTCTGTATGTGACTTGGTAGAGTTCCCTGGCCTAATTGAGTTTTAATGTTTATTTAGTCTACCTGCATAACACTGATTAAGAGTTTTTCCCTGCTTACCTATAGGTCTCTATTTTTTTTATTTAAATAGTTAACTACTAAAGTGGCGATATAAAACGAATAATACACAGAGAAGGTTCACCAAGAATCTTCGATAAGGTTCGTAGACCGATGGAGCAGCAGCTGGAAACTAGGGTAGGTCTGGAACTGCTTCTAAACTCAGGAATCTCTATCTGGATATCAAGTTGGAAACCAATTCGGAATTGGAGTTTGAAGATGGAATCCACCTCGAGGATATACTCTTTTAGTTCTGTGGAAATATAAATTGGTGCTTGAAGCACTTAGGCTCTTTGCATACCTGAACGACAAGAGAGCCTTTCAAGTCTTTTGGCTCCGTCCAGTTCACGGCACAGGAACGCTCGGTGTGGCTTCAGCAGTCTAAGCATAGATTCCAGACGGCTTATTCCATAAATCCCCTTTGACTATCCCCTGCGAAGGGGATTTTAAGAATTTTTGGACGGACTTGGAGTCATCTGGTTCGAAGCTGGAGTCTCTGTGGAAGTACTCGTATAATCACGTGCTTGGTGAACTTTAGGCTTTTTGCATACTAGCATGACAAGAGGGTCTCCAAATCTTTGGCTTCGTCTAGATCACGACACAGGAACACTCAGTATGGCCATCAGCAGTAGTCCATTGGTGATGGAGTGGGCAGACGATCTTCATTCCCGGAACTTTTGGTGTATATTCACCACTTCAAGGCGTGGACGTGGCACCAAGAATCATCATTCACCTATATCTGTCCATTGCTGGACGTAGGCCTCTCCTAATGTACGCTACTGAGCTCGGTCTTTAGCTACCTTCATCCATTTTCTTACGGCTGCCTTTCGCAGGTCGTCACTACCTGGCCACAGGGCGTCCTACACTACTTTTGCCTAAACGTGGTCTCTACTCGAGAAGTCGTCTACCCCAACGGTTATCGGTTCTTCAGGAAATGTGACCAGCCCACTGTCACCTTAGCTTGCTTATCCTTTGAGCTATGTCGTTTACCTTGGTTCTCCGCCAGATATTTTCATTACGAATTTTGTCCTTCAGAAAAACTCCAAGCATAGCTCTCTACATAGGTCGCTGAGCGACTTTAAATTTGTGGACTAGTTTGAGCGTAAGTGTCCACGTTTCGGCTCCATAGGAATTCTTCTGTTTGCTTTCTTCTCAAAGTTTTTCTTACCTAATTGAAATATGCACCAAGTAATTAAGTAAATGTTAGTTGTTAATTTCGGATCTTACAGGGTGTTTCCTTCGTAGCAGGCTGTAGAGGATCTTCAGATCGTGCGGTCCTCTTGAAGCGTTAACATGACATTACGAGAAGGCTAGACTTATATTTGTTTCGTAAACCTATTGGGTCATTGAAACCGTAACAAAAAACCGTGATTTTATGGCCGCATCAACTTTGAACAAATTCTATATTGAGAGACCAGACTTTGCTGGCATATAACGTAAAAACTACTGGACCAATTGCAATGCGGTTTTCACAGTTTGGTAGCTTAGGGTTCGGGCTACGGAACACCAAGTCTGGCGTTTTTTAAATTAAATCCATGAAGTTGATTTCTTAACTCATAAACACTACCATGGGTACTGAGTTTGGGTATGGGTAGGGTATGGGTACATGGGACTGGGTACCCTTAAAACATACACATGTACATTTTAAAATTCCAATATTTGGAAAAAAATTGCGAATCCATTTGTGCCATTCCATTCCGGATGCAAGGCACCCTGGTTTGGAATGTAGTATGTACTATTATTATTCTGTGGTTCAAGCTAATCTTTAGTGAATAGCACAGACCATTACATTTATGGTGAATAGTTTCCGCGTAACTTGGTAAGTCGCACGCTAGTGTCGCGCAGTCGTCATTGCAAGTGCACTCGGATACTGTATGACCCCACGGTGTAGTATTAATATCTATTTAACAAGACATATTCTAATGTGCTAAAAGTGACTGCGAACAAAACTAAACAGACAAATATTTAACTAAGACTAGTTGCTAACCAATTTTAAATCATTATAGAACCTTAAAGGTCATTCGAAATGAAATATGATATGAAACCTAAAGATGATTTCCAAATACCTATTTAATTATATCCCATTTAACATAGTTTGTCACAATGTGGCGTCTGGTTGTCGCAATATTGAATTTTGATTAAAGTCATATCTAGAGTAGCACTCGCTTGTAATAAGAATCTCAAAATCGGACCGCGCGTTCGGTCAATATAGTTCCACAAAATAACTTATATACAAGACCACATGTCGAGCTTTTTATATACCTACTTGGTCAAGCTACAGTCTACAGTCAAGCTATACTAACAAAAGACTTGAATTACACTTTTAGTGAAGATGCAAAGACTTTACTTAGCGTGAATGACGTTAATTGAACTGAGAGTTACGTTAAGTGTTCTTTATCTAGTTAGGAAAGTACAGTTGGGCTTGTACATAAACTATGGTATACGCATAAACTGCTTCTAACATCAGTTAGATCAGTTTCTTGTTTTAATATTTTGGTACTGAAGCAAATTTTCTAGGGTAACCTATAAGTATTTTTTTGTAACAAGAAAATTATACTTATAATAAAGCAGTAGGTAAGTATCAAAAAAACTGTACAAAGAAGATAATTATAAAAAATGGTATGTCGGTTTTACTGTACGTTTGTACGCGTATCACGTAAAAACTACTGGATTGCGTTGTGGTTTTCACTCTTGGATAGGGTAAGGGTTTGAAATAAAAACTGAGGTACTTGGTATCATAATCCCATAATTAGACGCCGAGCAATCGATAAAAATACTATTTGACGGCTGAACGAATTTTGAAGAAATTTAGTATTTATTGTACTTAGGTACTTTTGGTCCTGGAACGTATGGGCACAGAATAAATAATAGTACAAACACAGAAGGATAACTGAGTAAAGTCATTTAAATACATAGCGACTCTCGCTACAACGCAATAAAGTGCAATTTAACTCGCACAGCGGTGCGACTTTTCAATTATATTTACCAAGAAGGCGCTCACCCATTGCGTGCAGGCTAGAATGTACCGTGCAACAACGCACCAGAGCTTCCATTGCTGTAACTGTTTCAGAATCTCTCTGTCACTTTTTCGCTCGGTAGGGTTGTATTAAGATATGACTAGGTACTTGTACTAGTGATTATTCTGTGATATGATATGACTTAGATATTGTAAGAGAATAAACAAATACATTATTACATATGTTGATAGTTCTATTAAATACACATAATGACATTCTTATCAGAATAGACCACTTATTACACTTTGATGAATAAAAGGCGCCTGTCCGAATTCCATGCTTAATAATGAATAAAAAAGGAATGGCTACCTACGCAATAAGATTTATATACAACATCATTGTACCTACGTAATAAAATGTCGGTATATATGCATTTTACGAGACTTGTCAGACCGAATGCTACGCAGCACCTTCTAGGTCTCTTCTTGGTACTCATAATTAAGAAAAGAATAAAATTTGACAAAAACTTTACGTAAGTAGGTACTATAACGTGAGCACACGGTGCGCGACTCATCGCGCGCACGTTTGACACCCTACTGATTTAACCTCAATATTGCGCCCTCGAAGTAAATAATAATATTTAATATGATATTTCCAAAAACATACAAGGAGGTACATTATATTTAACATTATACCTATATAAAATATGAAAAATAACTAGTAGGTACCTACAATGCATGGTCACCTAATTTCACAAAACTCCGCTATTAAATAGCAGATTAATTGTGATTTGTCACTAAACTTGTTCAACATTATACTAACCTTGCAACGAACACACAATAGAATCAAGCTTGATGATATAACAAGCTTGTCATTTCAAAATTTACACAATAATATGGAGTTCAAACAAACAATGACAAATGCTGATTCCAATGTAGGTTATCACTTAAATCACTTAAAGTCAGAATTACAGCCTAAGACTTCATTACAATTTTACATTGCGGAGTGCGACCGACCTGGTATGGGCTACTTTTAAATAAAATGTCCACGCGGGCACAGCCGCGGGTACAGCTACTAAAGCAATACGTACAAAAAAGTCTGTACAAAGAAGATAATTACAAAATTAATATCATACAGACGTTTAAATATAAATGTTACAAACAGATTAATAATATTGCATTCAATTGAAGCAAATTCGTGCAAATGAATGTGATTATGACTCTCGTTAAATTGTTGTTAGTCCACTAATTGTTCCGATGAAAGCACATTGATTATTGTATTATCGGATAATTATGAAGCGAAACCCTTGATAATCTAGTTTTGCTAATTAACTAATATATTTATATTAGTTTTAGGTCTGGTTATCAACAGTTTTATTTAAAGTTGTAAGAAGCGAGGACTCTAGTACGTTTTCAAACCTTTCTACGTTTACCGGTACCTATTTGTACACAAATTGTTTATTTTTTCTTCAATTTATGAAACAACAAATAATAATAATAATCTATACATATAAAACAGAAACATGACATACCTACTGACTGACTGACTGACTGACTGACTGACTGACTGACTGACTGACTGACTGACTGACTGACTGACTGACTGACTGACTGACTGACTGACTGACTGACTGACTGACTGACTGACTGACTGACTGACTGACTGACTGACTGACTGACTGCGTTTGGCCACGGTGGGCACAACCTTCGTGGACGACTGAATACGCGCCCTAGGATCAGTCCTAAAAAAGAGAGGAGAAGATAGAGATCTTGGAGAGGGCAAAAGACCGAGGCCCTATTGTTCTATGGGCCTCATGGGGGACCCCCTCCAGGAACGCGGGTACAACTGGATGGGGTGATGGTCCAGGTCGGGACCCAGATGAAATATTTGGGTCTCATCCTGGACAGGAGGTGGGCATTTGAGGCCCACTTTGCCTAGATGGCCCCAAGACTGGTGGTAGCGACAGCTGCCTTGGGAAGGCTGCTGCCCAACGTGGGTGGCCCGAGCGCCAACTGCCGTGGACTATACTCCGGAGTGGTCCGGAGTATGGCCCTGTATGGGGCACCGGTCTGGGTGGATGCCCTCAACCGCAGAACCAAAACCCTGCTGCAACGTCCGCAGCGGGTGATAGCGACGAGGGCGATTCGCGGATACCGGACGGTTTCCTGGACGCTGCCGTCCAGGGTTTTGCACCCTGCGGTGCGTGTTGGCCGATGATCCCCCCTGGGAGCTCCAACCGGAGATCCTTGCTGAAGTGTACCACTTCATGGTGGGGATGTGATCGCTAGGAGAACTCCCAGCGTGGGAGGAGGTCACGCGCATGCGGCGGTAGGCGAGGGCTGCCATGTTTTGGCAGTAGACGGAGGACCTGGCTCCACCGGTCCCTGGGCAGTGGACGGTGGAGCTATCCGCGCGGTCCTTCAGAGGTGAGTTAGGCGGCAGCATGGACCGATGACCTTCCGATTGGTGCAGGTGCTTTCTGGACACAGATGTTTCGGAAAGTACCTGCACCAGATCACAAGACGGGAGAGGACTCCGGTCTGTAACGAGTGTGGGGCACCGGAGGATACGGCGCTCCACACTCTGGAGGCTTGTGCCGCATGGGGCCCGCAGCGGCACACGCTTTTAATGATGATAGGACGGGATCTTTCTCTGCCGACCGTGGTTAAAGCCATGCTTGGCAGCGAGCGATCGTGGCAGGCGATGGTCTCCTTCTGCGAAGCCGTTATGGTGCAAAAAGAGACCGAGGAGCGGGTCAGGGAGACGGACGCCCGAGCAGACGCGCAGAAGACCAGGTGGGAGGAGGAGGCATATTGCCCACCTCCTCCCTCCTCCGTAGTGGGGTCACTGGTGTAGAGTCGCGGGACTCTTCACCGGTTTGCACGACCCCACATGTCTGGGGGGTGACCTTTGTGAGCAAGGTTGTCCCTCCAAAGGCGGAGAGACCTGATAAAGGTCTGCCACTGGGGCAAGATTGTAGAATGCTACCGCGACCCCATCTTGCTCCACCTCAGCCTAAACCTGTAGATTTAAAGATTTGAAATTTAGAAAAATCATTGTTCGAGGTGCAATAAGAAAGGATTTTTGGAAATTTCACCCTAAGCGTGGCAAAGTTTGCACGCCGGCAAAGCTGCAGGGCACAGCTAGTAACATAATAATCCGTACTAAAAACAGTAGGAACCGCGACATACTGACTGATTGACTGACTGACTGACAGACAACGCACAGCCATAGCAGGTGAACCTAGAGATTTGAAATTTGGAGTAGGTTTCCTCGATTAGGGCACACTAAGGAACCATGTTTTGAAATTCCATTCCTTTGGGTTGAACGGGGGAGGCAAAATTTGCACACGGGTAAAGCAGCGGGGCGCAGCTATAATTCCTTTTAAACTTTCTGTTAGGCTCACTTGCATCAAACGGGGTTAATTCTGGAGGAATTTGGTTGCAACTTTTTTTTTGTATCTTGATTGCAACTGCATTCGAAAAAAACATCTTAACACCACATTGTTAGAAGATTCGCCAATAAAACCAGTGTGTTTTGCATACCATGATTTAATATGGTGTCTAGACATGGACGCTGACAAAAGCAGCTGTGCATCAAGTGGGTCATGCACCGAAATTAGACGCCGTACAAAATTCAAAGACGTCGGAGAATCAATTTTTAAACTCAATTCGTGTTGGGCAATACACGTGGCAATGAGGAAGTGTGCAAACAGTTAGAGTAAAGTGTTGACCGAGTGGTGACCGAGCACAGGTAGTAGAAGTGGTCCAGTAGTGAGATGAGTCGACGACATAGTATCGATCGTAGACCAAATGTAAATGCACACAGCACAGGATCGAGACGGTTGGCGTACAAAACGAGCGGCCTATTGCTCAGCAGTGAGCGGATACAGGATGAAAATTATGAGATGACGATGAATGATGCAACATACTTTGTTGCTATAACTACAACTAAACAATTCGTAATCGATAGCCTCAACAATGAAAGCTATAATATTTATACAATTTCTATATTTCCTAATTGTTTGGCAAATATTTATGTCGCTAATTAGTATTAACGAAATTCAGATATATTGCTAATGCAAGTTGTAACCTTAAGCTTGCATTAACAATAAAATAAGTCACTACCTTATAGAATAATGACAGCTGGAAACAGTTAATTGATTCAGGCGTTGACATGTTACCCTTGAAGCAATCTTCGCGAATAATGTATGAGTTCAACCGCTGGAGTTGAGATCGCAGTGAAGATATAACTAACTAGTGGCTCGCCTCGGTTTCACACGGGTATCACTCACACCGCGGCATTTTTCTTACTTTTAGCATATTTATACAAGTCGTAACTTCTAAAAAAATACGCCAGTAAGTAAGTGAAATTCAAAATCTTTGGCAGTAACGATCGTGGTGTTTGACCATAGACTACTGCATTTTAATTCACGTACTTGACAGACTTTTTATTATTTCGTTTCTATGGCAACATGTCATTCCATTCTGTATTTTTAATACTTTGAATACATTATTGTAATTTTCAATGGGAACTCTAAATTTATTGAAAAACTAGCTGACCCAGCGAACTTCGCACCGCCTTAGAGTCAATAAAAGTTTTTAACTTATTAGCTGTCTTTTTCTCATACATTTAATATGGAACGGCTTTTTTATGATATCTCGAGATTGGATTGATTGATTTTGATGAATTTTGTTGTTCAACTCGTGATGACATATGCCCGCGTACAAATCTTTTCCCAGTCCCATCCTCCTTCCCCTGACCCCGTTCCCTTTAAAACCCCTACCAACAACCCTCAACCCCCACCCCGGCCATGTCAATTTGACAAAGAATTTGCATAAATATATTAATGATGATATAACTTCTTAAGTGTTTCTGCTCTCCTGGTACTTCAAAATACTTTATTAAAAATATAATCACAACATTTAATGTTAATGGGGAGGTATACTCACTTTTAATAACTTTATTTGTCAATTTTGTATCTTCAACTTCTTATGTGTTTCTGCTCTCCTGGTACTTAGAAATACTTTTTTTAAATAATCACACCATTTAATGTTCATGGGGAGGTATACTAACTTTTAATAACTATATTTGTCAATTTTGTATCTCCAACTTCCTAAGTGTTTCTACCTCTCCTAGTACTTAGAAATTGTTTTTTTTTTATTTAAATCTTAACGAATACGATATATTATTTTTTCCTATTTTGGGATCAAAATACACTACGGCACTAGGAATTACAAATTTTATTAATTATGTGTCTCGATCTCTCGATCTAGAAGTC
Organism: Alsophila aescularia; assembly: GCA_946251855.1. Classification (NCBI taxonomy): domain Eukaryota; kingdom Metazoa; phylum Arthropoda; class Insecta; order Lepidoptera; family Geometridae; genus Alsophila; species Alsophila aescularia. Next base: position 51,639,778 of record OX276377.1, on the reverse strand, counting down.
TACCCCGGTTAATGAGGAATTATGTATATAAAAAAATGTTATAAAAACACAAGAATGATACGTAAAGATACTCTTAAATTATGTTGAAATTATGGCATAATTTATTAGCATAGTTAGTTACATTTATGGGAACAAAATATAAGCACTTAATGAAAACACGAAAGCAGACAACGTGAAACATGTTTGTCATTCTGTTGCAAATTGACTTTTCATTTTAAATACATTAAACGGTTAAACTATAGGAGCAATCACAATTAATTCCATTACTTACAATATTTATGATAATCGGAACCCCTGAAAATTGATCTCTATGAATACGACCAACATTTACGGATCATTGTAAAAACAAAATTGGAATAATGAAAACAGACCGTTACATGAATAAATCGAAAATGTTTGTAGTAGTTAAATTGCAAAATCGAACAACAGACAAAATTCGTGTAAAGTTGAAAACTGCAATAAATCCATTTGAAATTAGTTTTCAATGACAGAGTACTCATCCGTGGAGAATTAATCGCTTTCCGATTACCAATAAGTAGTTTGTTGAGTTATAGCACTTAGAAAATTTGTGAGATTGTAAGAAACTTGGAAATCTAGACGATATAAATTGAAATTTTGATGACATTGGGTAAAATTTGTTATTATATAGCAAAAATACTTTAAGGCTAGTAAGCACACTGCACACACATTTTTCATTATTTCGATGAAATTGCCGCGGCATTATCGCACGATCAATGAAAAAGGGTGTGCTGTGCGGTTGAGAAGCCTAAATTTAAACCATTGCAGTGCCATGGACTGCCGTGCGATTTAGCGTGAACATTGCGGTACCATGTCCTGCACATTGTTTTTGTCGCGCGACCTGCCCAGAGGATAAAAATCAAGCTGCTATGACAACGAGTTCTTACAACTTAAAAAAAACAGCTTTATTCCCAATAGAAAGTATGCAAATAGTGTCACTGCAATGATTTACTAATTCGCTTTTAAACTAACAGAACTTGCATGCACCTGGTGCTAACAGTTCAACCGCACCAAATGGTGCGAAGTAATAAACTGCATTGCGGGTCGCGAGTGCATATTTGTGGTACCATTAGTGAGCGCGACACGAGCGAGTCAAGTCAGTTATCGAATTACTGATTATTTTTTATTTTCTGTTACTATAGGGAAATCTTATTCTAAAATTAATTTTGTAGTTTCAGTCGACACATTGTTCGAGATTCGAGAGCCACGAGTGCATTTGTGGCACTATTATTGCGCACGTCGTTTTAACGGCCGTGGTGGGTTAAGTTATTTACCCACACAATGCACTACAACTCTGTTATTAGACTAGGTTAAATAAGATTAAGTTAATATTTCTAATATTGGGTAAGCATTTTAGTTGTTTCCTAACATTTTTTTTTATATTGTTGACGACAGGGACAACACAAGGGAGTGCACAGCACTACAGAGGTCATTCCCGGTCGGTAACGCCCTGTCGTCAACAATGTTATCTCTATATTGTAAAGAGCCTATTTACAAAGTTTTATCAAAATCGGATAAGCCGTTTCGGCTAAGGGGAAAGTTCCACAAACAAACAGATAAACGAACAAACAAAAAGACATTTTACTTTGATATATTGGTGTGGATTAGTTTATTTAGTACTTATTAGGCTGTTCTTATAAAAAATATCTATACGATACATGTTTTTTCCATAAACTATACTTTTTATATTATTCTGATAGGTATATATTAAACAAAAAATTAACTTTCTATTGTAATAATGTGAAGAACTGTAAAGGCATTTTAACATTTAAAAAAATACTAATATAGTAAGCTGTTGGTCTTCTACACTAATATTATTATGAGGAAAGATTTGATTGTTTGTTTGTATTGGATAAACTCAAAAAACACTGAACCAATTTAAAAAAAACTTTCACCGATAGAAAGCTATCAGCAAGTAACATGAGCAGTATTTTATTTTTTATAAAATTAGAGATCCCTTCGAAAATTGCAATAATGTAACCCAAGGTAACAAAAATTTTCAGAAATGTCGAAAATTCGCTGTCTAAGGAACGGAATGACACGTTGCCGTGGAGACGAAATAATAACAAGTATGTCAAGTACGTGAGTAATAATGCAGTTGTGTATGGTCAAAAAGCACTGGTGCCAATGATTTTGATTTACGCTTACTGGCGTTTTTTTTCCCCTTAATACATGTTGGCACATTTGTTGCCAAAATCTCCGGACCTCCGATACATTTTGTCACAAATGTGACATTTTTGAAAACGCGCCGATGCACCTGGTTGCTGCGGCAGCCAGTTTTTGATTTAAAATTGATTTCGCGTTTTTTACCCATTCTGAGTGTTTTATTCGTTTAAGGAATATTTTTCCTATCTTTTAAAACACCTAATAAGTACAAATTACCTTAGTAGGATAAATAAAAAACAAATAAAACAGACCTATATATATATATATATATATAAAATTTTGAATTATTTCCGGTTTTCATAAGGATTTTCTGGTCACTTATTTTCTAAACTGTGTTAATATTTTAATGTTATTAGATAGATACATTCATGTAATATTTAAATAGAACATAATAACAGGGTGTCATTGATCTTATTTCCGAGATACAATTATTTTCCCAAAAATACTCCCCATTTTTGCCTTCATAATTTTCCCGCGGTTCCCTCTACTTACAGAATAATTTCATAACTCTGGTTTGGTTTGTCAGTGGCTACTTATATTCAGCCAATCACAGGCCGAGTTTTGTACAGATCCGCCAAACCGTTGAGGAAGGAGCGGACAATAAGTTTCACGCGACCACAGCGGCAATAATATTTCGCGCCATTTTGCCCGCAGTAACTATGACTTATTCCATATGCCGATGCATACATAGACATTTTACATACCTAAGATTCAAAATGCTTTAACAGGTTAGAAGTTACGACCGGTATATAAATGCCAAAAGTAAGAAAATTGCCGCGGTGAGAGCGCTACTCGTGCTTAGCCGGGGCCAGTTACTTGCCTATAATAAATAGTACAAGCCTAGTTAATTGCATGTAAAATGTATTAAAATAGTTTTGTTATCTAGATCTAAAGCGGTTTCTCGCCGCCCAAGAACAGGTAGGCGACTATCAATAATAATTATATTTACATCAGTGACATAAATCACATTAGATAAGTTGGCTAAGGTAACGACAGCCAATAAGCATTTGACTTTGCCGCGAATTACCCCAAGATAAATTGCCTACGCCTGACATTAATGCGAATTTTCCTGAGAAAATAAATTACCTGTATCAGCCCTCGATAGCGACACGTCCTTGTCCAAAATAGGTTTTCACAGGTTATAAGGCAACTTTGTCAATGTCGTTCCAGATAAAAAAGGTGCTTGCGACAAGCTAATACTAAAAACCACGACGAAATAGTGAACTTCTTTGTTGCAAAAAAAATACTATGTGCAAAAGCAATAAATGCTATTTTTGCAAAATGATTCTGAACTGTAGGTGAAATTAAATCTTACAGTTACGTACTTTTTAAACCGATTTTTAATGTATGCACTATAGCGTACGTACGCTGTCTCTTGCGACCCTGTGTTGGTTAGTCTGTGGTCACTGCAACGAGAGCCATTAGGTGGGAGAACTCCGTGGGAGTGTACGGTGAAAGATAACCAAAATACGGTGAGCACTGCTGACCCAGTGTTAGTGAAAGAGGATATCTAAATGACTCGCATATGTGGCCTCAGGAAAAAATAAAAGTTAATAAATTTTACAAAAATCATTCAAAAGCGAAAAACCTGACGTCAGTATTATTGAGGTTACAAAACGGTCCTACAAATTGCCGAATTTCATCATCTACCAAAGCAAAACACCATTATTTATTGTACATTTAATGGTTTTACCACTTGAGAACTACCCCAAACTTGAAATTACAGCATCAAAACAATGTGTCAATATGTCAACTTGAAGTCTACATACTTCAATTTACAAAGAAGCAAAAAATAATGTATTGAGCGAATTTTAAAATATTTCAGGTGGTTATATATATATATATATATATACCCACCTGAAATATTACCTATAAACCTATAAGGTTTTGAGTAGTTTATGAGTGAAATAAGTTTGGTAATTTTCCTAACAACAATTGACGGAAGGATTTAGAGACTAAAGGAGAAATTTGGATTATGACTCAGTGGTCACGGTAGCCGAATTGGTCAAGGGCATGTGCCGCGCATGACGGGGTTCGCACCCCGACTGTGATCCAAATTTTTCCTTTGGAAAATTATTAGATATGTTCTCGCTAAGCAGGCGTTAGTGTTAAAATCATTAAACATTAAATAAATTTGGATTCATGCTTGCATAATTTTGGAGGCACTTTGTTAACGCGGAAACCAAATGTGCACTGAGAGCAAAAACCCTTTCAATAATAATTAGGTGAACGCGTCACACAAGTCAGAGATATAATGGGTAAAATCTGATTGTTTAAACAAATTAAAACTTCTTAAACAAATTGAGAAGCTTGAACCACGTAGACGCATAGCGAAAAACAATCAGTCACATTACTAATTCCAACTGGATATATACACCTAGGTAGACTTATTACTAGTTACTACATTGTAGAACTGCTGAGATTTCATTTTATTATGCTGCCGTACAATCCTTAGAACGCAGTAAAACTGAAAAGGCGGTTTCGAGAAAACCACGAAAAACCCCTTTAGAGTATCGTTTTGTTTGTTTTTGATGCTAGCAGCTACATTTTTTATTTTTTTATCGGAACCTTTGATTATTAGAAACAATATGATATGACAAAAAGGTGCCATTTTGTGTAACTTTTGAATTAAAAATATTTTTCAAGATATGTAGCATTTACTGCAGTTATTTTTTGTCAAAATACTGATTGTAATGCAGTTTAAAAACTTAATACTGCAAAAAACATACATGTTTCATTTATATTGCCTATAAAATTGCAGTATAAACATTACTTTACTGCGCTTTAGTTAGTATTTCAAACAAAAATCATTAACACTTGCGACATTTCAGTATAATAATTGTATATGTATGCATTCAGTATTTTTTTCATTTTAAAATTTCGTTGTTTTGATAATTTTCCAAGTAGAGCACTATTTGTAATATTCGAAACAATGTCTGAACTTAAGGACAAGCATTTATTGGAATTTTATCATAAAATAATGGCATATTATAGAAAAAAACATTTTAGCACTATTATTTGAAAAAAATATATTAAGGTGCTTTTAATTGCGTACTCGTTTTGGTTACAAAAAAAAAACTAAAATCAAAATAGCGCATGTCCAATATTTTAATAGCCATTCAACAGTCTGCAAAAGTCAATAATTATTTTTCTTGGTCTTTAACTCAGTAAAGGCACATATACCTCTGTAGGTACCATAGATTGTTAATAATGAGATCAACATATCAAGTTGTTAGACTGTAGCTACCCGTGCAAAGCCGGGGCGGGTCGCTAGTTGAATCATATTTTTGCCGTATTTATGATATTATTCGTGTTTGCATATTTTTTTTATCTAGATTCCCAAATGTTTTTTTTACCTGTAACGAAATGTTACCGAATACCTAGTATGTTTGTCGTGAAAATATGAAAAATGCATTATTCACTTACAATTCATTTAAGGTTATATTAAAAAAAAAACTGTGGGGAACCAAGACAAATACTATCCGAATAAAATCTTAGTTTTGGAATAACGTTTGTATCCTCCGCCGGCCTTTTTTGGAATACTTGATAAAGAACATGGTTCAATCCCATACAAATTTTAATGTCAGTACAATTCACGGCGTCTTAAGACAAAAAATATCGCTAGTAATTCAGCATCATTTCCTGAGATTGTAAGTCTAAGTTATTTTATTGGGGAGGCCAGGAATAATTGATAGTAAGCTTGAAAGTTTTGTAGGTTATGTTACTGTTAATGAGTTTTGAAACAAGTCTTAGAGATTTTAATTATATTATCTGCGTAATTAGGTAGTCAATTAAGTACTTACCTATGCGTGATAAATATAATGTTTAAGGCCTGGTTCTAGCACTTTTAGTATTTTTTGATCATTTTTGAACGTCTGTATCTTGTTTTATAATTAACCCAAAACTATGAAATTGGTATCACAACAAAATATGAGATATAATCTCTAACTTTGTGAACACAGAAATATGATTAGTATGAATTCACTCGATAGAAAATAAAATCAAAGGTAACACTACTTTATGTTTAGAATATTGATTGGAAAGAGTCCCCGTCACTAACTGATATCAAAGATATACCAAGAGAAAGAGCTTATTATGATTGAGAAAATGGCTAGACACTTGTTAATTCAAAGCTTTAGTGTTCCTACAAATAAATAAAAACCTTAAATTTTTTCATCTTTCCCAGTCTACTTTATCAAGGATAAGATGGACATACATTTCATTGACACCCGGCCTTAAAGATAATAATAATAGGTGACACAACAATTGAAACAGAGAACATACCGATCCGTCGTGGCATTTTTCAGGGAGACTCATTGAGTCCTCTCTGGTTTTGCTTAGCATTAAACCCCCTCTCAAATCTGTTAAACAATAGTGACAATGGCTTCAAAATTAAATATGACAATACTTTCCATACCCTATCGCACTTGATGTATATGGACGACATTAAACTTTTCGGCAGCAGTCTATAAGAAATTCATGATCTAGCAAACATCACTCATTCATTCTCAACAGACATACATATGGAGTTTGGAATAGATAAGTTCAAAATCCTATCAGTCAATAAAGGTAAAATAGAACAGAACATACTTGAACTAACAGATGGCCAACAGATCGATCCAGTAGATCCGATATCTGGCTATAAATACCTAGGCTATTTTCAATCACAACAGATTCACCAAAAACAATCAAAAGTTATAATAGAGCTACAGTTTAAAAACAGACTCCATAAGATATTCAACACCCAACTTAATGCTAGGAACACAATAAAAGCAATCAATACCTTCGCTATCCCTATTCTTACTTACTCTTATGGTATAATTCATTGGCCACAGTCTCGCTTAGCTAAACTTCAACGCACAATAAACACATTAATGACTAAATATAGAAAACACCACCCACGCTGTTGTGTCAAAAGGTTAACACTGCCCCAAAGAGAAGGCGGAAGAGGACTTATCGACATCAAAAACCTACACAACTCACAAATAACGGCACTGCGATCCTTTTTCCATCAGCAAGCAGACCGTTCTCCTCTACACAATGCAATCATAAATGCAGATTATAAGTTTACACCACTAAATCTTAAAGATCACTTACAACAAAACAACGAGAAAATAACAACGTCAGAACAAAAACTACAAAACTGGTTGCAGAAATCGCTCCACGGTAGGCAACGCCGTGATTTGTTGAACCCAAATGTCGACAAGGTTTCTTCAAACACATGGCTTAAGTGCGGCGAGTTATTCCCGGAAACAGAGGGATTTATCCTGGCCATTCAAGACCAAGTAATAGATACGCGAAATTATAGAAAATTCATCATCAAAGATAGCATTTCTGACCTCTGCAGACATTGCCACAGCGCATCGGAAACAATACAACACATAACCGGAGCTTGTAGGTCCATAACTCAATCAGACTACAAACATCGACATGATCAAGTCGCAGCAAACATTCATCAATACCTCGCTTATAAACATAACCTTATTAAAGAAAAGATCGCTTACTATAAGTACACGCCCGAAATAATATTAGAATCAGATGATTATAAATTCTACTGGGACAGGACAATTATCACAGACACGACAATTCATCACAATAGGCCCGACATCACAGTCTACGACAAAAAGAAAAAAATCTGTCTTCCTAATTGACATTGCCATTCCCAATACACACAATATATCATCCACATACACAGTCAAACTAACTAAATACACAGACTTAGCAATAGAATTAAAGACACAGTGGAGAGTTCGAACAGTCAAAACAATTCCCATAGTTTTGTCATCCACAGGTGTAATACCAAACACACTACACACTAGCCTGCAAGCACTGGATATACACCAACTAACCTTCATTCTGCTACAGAAAGCCGTTATTTTAAATACGTGCAGATTTCTACGCAAGTTTTTATCGCTCGATTAAATTCAAAAACTGATTTTCGTTTGGCCAAAAGCCCGCGATTATTGGTTAAACCTCGGCAACGAGAGAATCATAAACGATTTTGACAATAATAATAATAATAAACACTTTATTGCACTAGAATTAAGGGAAAAAAATATACAAGAAACCATTTTAAAAACAGACACAGTAGGCGGCCTTATCGCTAAAAGCTATCTCTTCCAGACAACCTTTGGATGGAAAGAAATAACAAAATAAAAAAAAATTACCTATTCATTTACCAACCTAGTTTAACAGACTAGGCGTTTGAATAATAATTATTTTCAATCTGCTACTGCCAAGTAAGATTGATTACAAAACGATATGTTTAGATATGTTGCTGCTGTTTCACTGTGCAAGGAAACAGTCGTCCAATATTAGCACAAATATTTTGAAACGATTCCTTACACTAAATAATTACAACCATAATACAACAGTTCCTTACTGTGTGTTTTCATCAAAAATATTATACATGTACGAGTTTCCAAACTTGTCTTATGAAATGGATCTCACAACTTGTTTTGTTGACTTTTCGTTCGCACCGCAGAAGAATGTGTAAATTCATTGACAAGTTTCAAGATTTGTTGTTGGCTGCGATTGCACTGACTAAAAACTTCATAACCATCATCATGTCAGCCTTTATAAGTCCACTGCTGAACATAGGCCTCCCCCAAAGAGCGCCATGACGAGCGATCTTGTGCCACCTCCATCCACCGACTTCCTGCGATGGCTACAATGTCGTAGGTCCATCGTGTGGGGGGTCCCCCCACACTTTGCTTGCTTGTTTGTGGTCGCCATTCGAGAACCTTTATTCCCCAGTGGTTGTCGGTTCTGTGAACTATATGTCCTGCCCATTGCCACTTCAACTTGCAAACTCTGAGAGCTATGTCGGTAACCTTCGTTCTTCTACCGATTTCCTCATTTCTGATTCTATCACGTAGTGAAACACCGATCATAGCTCTCTCCATTGCGAGCTGCGCAACTTTGAGCTTTTGTATGACACCAATAGTTAGCGACCACGTCTCAGTGCCGTATTTCATCACTGGCAACACGCACTGATTATAAACTTTCGTCTTGAGGCTCTGCGGTGTCTGCAACATGAAGATTTGGCGTAATTTCCCGAACGCTGCCCATCCGAGTTGGATTCGTCGGTTGACTTCATTATCGAAGTTGGATCTACCCAGTTGGATTGTCTGACCCAAGTAGACATAGTGATCAACAGCTTCGATAATGTCGTTCCCAATATAAACCGGCATGTGTACGACATGGGCATTTGACATGATGTTCGTCTTGCCCATGTTCATTTTAAGACCCACCTGTTGGGAAAAAATATTGAGGTCACTGAGCATTGTGCTTAGGTCTTCCAGGGTTTCAGCCATGATGACTATATCATCAGCAAAGCGAAGGTGAGTGATGTATTGGCCATTGATTTTAACACCAAATCCGTTACAGTTCATAAGCTTGAATATATCTTCCAGTGCAGAGGTGAATAGTTTCGAAGAAATAACGTCTCCCTGTATCACCCCTTTTTACAGCTGAATAGAATTCGTTCTCTGATCCTGAAGACGAAATGTCATGGCAGCTTTGCTGTACAAACACTTCAACACTTTGATGTACCGGTAATCAATCTGGCACCGCTGCAATAACTGTAGCACTGCCCAAGTCTCGACTGAATCAAAGGCTTTCTCGTAGTCCACAAACGCTAGACATAGTGGCCGATTATACTCTTCGGTCTTCTGTATAATCTGCCGGAGCGTATGGATGTGATCTACGGTGCTAAAGCCTTTCCGGAATCCAGCTTGTTCGGGAGGCTGAAAGTCGTCAAACCTACGAGCGAGACGGTTTGTAACTACTCTCGAAAACAGCTTATAGACGTGGCTCCGCAGCGAAATGGGCCTATAATTCTTCAAAAGGGTTTTATAACCTTTCTTAAAGAACAAACCCACTACGCTCCTGTGCCACGCTTCTGGCGTAGTACCCTCGAGGTTGACGGAGTTAAACAGCTCCTGAAGGACTTTAAGTACCGGTGTACCGGTACTTAAAGTCCTTCCTTAATTTCGCCCTTGTTCTTTCATTGAATAGATAGGGATATGAAAATATTGTTTTTAAATTGGTTAATCCTGAATAACAATTCACGTCTTTCCGTAAAACAAACACCCGTGGAACCCTTCAAAAATTGATGAAAAAGGAGTCAACAGAGGTATCGCGTCATTGCTTCCCATAGTGTCATGGCTATAATAGGTGACGTTTACGGTTTCTACCCATGTCGAGAATGTATGTCGAACGATGTTAGCCGAGCGGTAACGTATACTACGTAGTACGTATAGAATATAGATTCTATACGTTCGTTGTATACGTACTCGTAGTAGATTATTATTTTACATGCTGTGCCCGTAGCTTTACCCACGTGGTCATTTTTCTGGGATATAAGGATCCTATGTATTATTCCAGAACCAAAAGTACTCGTACCAATATCATCAAATTTCGTTCGGATTTCAAATGGTGTTTTATCTATTGCTCGGTTTCTACTCACTGGATTGAGATATCAAGTACACCAGTTTTTAAGTTGAACCTTAAACTTTTCAACAGATAATCTCATTGCAATCGGACCAGTTGGTTTTACGTGATATGTGAACAAACATACAGACAAACAAACAGACACGATTAAAAAAATGATATATTCTTGTTCAGAAGCTTAGTTTAAGTACCCTAGACTTTTTTTAAAATTAGTTTCTTTGGACATACTTTTTCGTTCCAATTGCTTTATTATAAGTATAGATGTCACGTGGAAATAAAACTTAATTTAAATGTTTAGTAGTATATATATTAATTAGATAAGAAAGTGATACAATGATTCAAAAAGTGGTTAAATTTTGTACAAAAGATATCAATTCTGGTTCCTGCGCAATCAGGTCATTGAGCATATTTAGCAGTTTGCGTGCGCACCGGCGGTGCCTCAAGCAGGCGCCGCGAACGCCGCCACTGCAGCCGGTCTGGCGCGAACAATGCGCAGCGAGCCAGAGCAGCAGGGTTATAAACTTTGTTGTTGAGCAGCAGGTAATAGTGCAATGCACACTTACGTCGCAACTCCAACGTGTTGACATCTACCATTCCGGCGACGAACAGGGACGGATATAGAAAAGGGTAGTATTCATATAATATTTTGTATAAAAATTGGGTGAATTTCCGCTGGACGCGTTTTAACATAATTTTATATTTCTGCTCATGCGGATCCCACACTAAGCAATTATATTCTAATCTGCTGCGTACAAATGCGTAGTATAATGCGATTACTGTCGCGGAATCTGTACGTTTGTCTCATGACGAAACCAAGAGACTTGAAAGATTTTTTACAAATTTCTAAAATATGATGATTAAAGGTTAGTTCTCCATTCACTCCCAAGTCGCGGATTTGTGTGACACGCTCCAGATTGAAATCGGAAATGTGATAATTATACTGAAGAGGCGCACGCGACCGGGTAAATGTAATGGTTTTGCATTTCGAACTGTTAAATTCCAAATGGTTCAGTTCACTCCATTTTACCACACTATCGATATCCGTCTGAAGCGCTTCACAGTCTTTCACACAACCTACACCAAATACAGCTTCAGGTTATCGGCAAACAACAGACACTCAGCCGCCTTGATGACCTTCGGCAGGTCATTAATCATGATAACAAACTGGGTCGGTCTCAACGTGCTACCCTGAATTACACCAGAACAGGTCATATAAGGATCAGATCGGTACCCAGAAAGTTGTACGTATTGCAGACGATTGGTAAAATAGCTAGAAAACAGTTGCAGTAACTTAGGCGTAAATCCTATCGCAGAGAATTTGCTGAGCAAGGCATCATTGTGGACGCGGTCAAACGCCTTTTTAAATTCAAAATAAGCCGCATCAACTTGCATATTTTGATCCATTTTACGTCCCAAGTGCGATTGGCTTCCCTGGTTAACCATCAAAAAAAAGCTCGAATGCGGGTGGCTTCTGTGGAAGCCACCTACCTAAACTTGCAAACTTTTCGAGTTATTGCAAGTTTGGGTGGTATTAAGGCTCTTTTTTTTTTGGTTTATGGTACTAGTTTAAAAGTGTGGCAATCCGATTAAATACAAAAATCGAAAAAACAGTGTAAATGTAATTTAAAAAAAAAACTGTTTCGCACGTATCGGGAGAAAAAAAACTGTCGTTGAAATATTATGCAAATTCTACAAATATGCCGTTAGTTTATGTGATTTCAAGTGTTATATATTAAATTAGTTGTTGTTTCAACTACAATCGATTAAAATATTTATATGAATGAAGCCCCGATTGTTGCCAAAGTTGTACAAGCCCGATTGCCGTCTGGCAACAATAGTTACCAGGCAAACATTTTTTAATTTATTGAAATTTTATAGGGCCATATAACGCAAGTTTGTTTACGCAAGGTAGCTGCCGGCAAATAGGCATCCCGCGCAAATTTTGACAGCTCCGCACGGGACGCGCACTTGACAGGGTAACAACAAAGTCTACAAAATTGATGTGGTTAGTAGTAGTAGACTTACTGGCTTACGTCTATTACATCTAAACGGAAGCAGCGGAGCGTAGATCTTTCTCGCTTTTTAACTCACGCTAGTGGTCTTGCTATCTCGTTTACACAACGTAGTATTTGTTTTAAGGGTGCAACTAGGTAAGTTCTATTATTGCGTAAGTTTGGACAAAATTGACTTCGAGTTAGTTCTGACAAAACGCATCTTTTAATAAAAACATCAGTATTTATATATAATTACTGTTATGTTGTTTTTTTATTGTAATGTGTTCAATAAAGAGTTATTGTATTGTAACATTGCGTTCGACGAATAGAAGTTCATTGTATTAGTCAGGCAATATCCTGAGATATATGTCCTGCAAAATGAACACTACATGAATACTCTTAGAAAAAAACAACATTTGGAAAGAAATTGCTTCATCACAAAGCTTGACCAAGAGAAATTAATTGTATTAGTCAGTTAGTATCCTGAGATGTACCTGCAAAATACACATTACATGAATACTCTAAAAAAAAACAACATTTAGAAGGATAATGCTTAATCACAAAGCAAAGATACTAAATATCCAAGTAATTTTCGTCCAACTGTCACAAAATAATGTTCATATCAGTTTCTTCCATCCTCCTCCGAAATTGTTGAACGACTGACAGACAACTTTGCTGCAAACTGTAACGCCACTGCAGTTTAAGTGCGGTATACTAAATAATGTCGCTACGTGTCACGTCGTAGCTCCGCTGCCGAGAAGTTCCGCTTAGTGCGGTCTCTGCTCACCGCATCTTTAAGTATTTTATAAAAAATATCTTTGGCAAAATCAACTGTACTGTCCAACCATATCAGTACAATCGATAGCAGATACACCGGATTACTATGAGAAAAATCTGGCAAAATTCTGAAATTCCAGTCAAGGGCGTAAGTGTTGCAATCTCAACGCTACGCGGTAAAGACAATACCTTCTCGAACTGCGGGTGGTATAAAACGACTGGCACCAAAGGCATAGTGTATATATACTGTGCCAACGATACCACTTCGTCAGATACGCTCATGTTATAAGATTGTAGATTGGACAACATTCCGCCATTACAGTTCAAAATTATATTGTGCTGGTACACTTTGCAGAAATCTGTGAACAAATCAAACTCCAACCTAACACTGGCTCTACAAGAATTTAAGTTAAAATCTCCAACAATGAATAAAATAATATCGAGCAGCGTCGAATATTTATACAGCATTTTCAATACAGGTGAGAATATCTAAGTATTGCTTATCTTTGTAACTGGGAGGCGTGTTACACAGATAAGCAATACTTACACAGACACAAGTTATATTTAGTAATTTAAGTTGTTTTAAGTTATGTTTACACAGACTAAAAAAACATTTTTACTAGATATTTTCACTATCAATATTTCCTTGTCGTCCGTTAAGCTGTCCACATCAGTACCTAATTTGGGTATAAGTATACTTGAGAATGTGCTGATGTTCATGTTCATTATTATTAATAATCTCGCATAAAACGTTTTTTTATGAATAAACCTACAGTTGAATGTTGTAAACAAGAAGCGCGATGGAGATAAAACCACTTAAAAGTTTTGCATGTTGCCTTTATTTTTGGCCTTGTTATTACGGAGGAATATTCAAGAAAACTATATTAATATATAAATCCAACAAATAATTCGATGATCCTGATGACTCTAAATGACTATTGATTTTTAATTTATACAACTTGAGGACCAAGCCTCGAATAATCATAAAGGTTATTGATTTAATATTTTTGTCAAGTAATCAATTCTACAATATAGGCTGAATTTCTTCCGGGTACATTTTTTAACAGTGCCAAGTATGTGTATTATCTAACAGCTATGTTATGAATATAAAAAAAAGGTTACGTATTCCAATCTTCCAAGACCAATTCCGGATTAGGCCATGAAATGATATCTTTCGATTAGCTGCCAATATTTATGACACTACTTAATAGATTCAATTCGATTATATTTAGCCATTTTCTTGCTAGTTTTGGCATTCCGCAGATGTTATTGAAAACGCTAAAAATGACAAAGTGTCAATCGTAGGCCATAATGTGCAAAGTAACGGAGTACTTACTATAATTGGTAACTGTACTGAATCTATTACTATTATAACAGTCTCACTGCTTCGTAACAATAATACTACATATAACTCATTTTCCCATATAGTGCTCTGGTAACATGAGTTGCGGAGACATTTTGTTCAAAATAATAATCTATTAATTACCTATGGCGAAGCAAGGGAAGGGTCATAAGTTTAACAGTCTATGTATGTATGTATGTATGTATATTTTGTAATTAGGTATGTGGATTTTCCTCCATAGCGTCGCACCTATTGGTCCGATTTCGACAAACGAGGTATTAATTAATTTGTCTTCATGTATAAAGTGTCGTAGGTATTTTTTTTATGCGACTATTGTGAAGCTATGGAAGAATTATATTTCGCGTCTAGATTGATATATAAACACATGTAGTATCGCCACCCGGTCCCACCATTTTATGCACAAGTTGAGAGTAAAAAGTTGAAGAAAACCTCCTTGCTCCATTAAAACATCCCGTATTTTCCTATTTCTAGTTATGTCATTCGCATAATCTGTGCTCACATTTGCACACGAAATAAAATATTAAAAAATTAAAATATTATTTATATATATATTAATTGGGATATCAAAATAGCAGGAGGTGTGCGCCTGTAGATATGATGACTATTTCCTTCTGCAATACATTATAGCCAGGTATGATACATACGGCGCATCACTATACATTTCAGTGGTTTTGATCTCAGTTGAACCCATCATTCCTTATTTGACGTTAGGTCAGGAGGAAATGACTCACGGGTAATAATCATCCCGATTATATTTCTTGTTTGTCTATCAGCCGTTATTAATGAAATAAAAACATTAAAATTCTGATCTAATTCGCGATTTCTGTCTGGCGGTAAGATGAATTAAAAAAAAAATTTACTCATATTATAATATACACAGTTTTCCAAATATATTTTTTGTGTCATTAACTACTGATAATAGAACAAATTGAAGGAACCTGATCGATTTAAATGTACCGTTATAAAGTCGCTCGCTTGAAATTTACTGTTATAAAACCATTTTATAATAAGGTTTTGCAGTACTTAGTGTAACACAAAAGCTACCAGCTGCGACGAAATATTGTTTAAATGAACAAAAAACCAGGCGCCATATTATGGTTTAAATACATCAAAATAAATAAAAAATAAGATCAAAATTGAGACTGAGTTGTTGAAGCTATTTTATATTTCTTATGCTCATACGGGTATGATACATACGGCGCATCACTAGACATTTCAGTGGTTTTGATCTCAGT
The DNA here is from genome assembly GCA_946251855.1 of Alsophila aescularia. Classification (NCBI taxonomy): domain Eukaryota; kingdom Metazoa; phylum Arthropoda; class Insecta; order Lepidoptera; family Geometridae; genus Alsophila; species Alsophila aescularia. The sequence continues at coordinate 51,623,771 of OX276377.1, read as the reverse complement.
TGAACCCATCATTCCTTATTTGACGTTAGGTCAGGAGGAAATGACTCACGGGTAATAATCATCCCGATTATATTTCTTGTTTGTCTATCAGCCGTTATTAATGAAATAAAAACATTAAAATTCTGATCTAATTCGTTATTTCTGTCTGGCGGTAAGATGAATTAAAAAAAAACTTTACTCATATTATAATATACACAGTTTTCCAAATATATTTTTTGTGTCATTAACTACTGATAATAGAACAAATTGAAGGAACCTGATCGATTTAAATGTACCGTTATAAAGTCGCTCGCTTGAAATTTACTGTTATAAAACCATTTTATAATAAGGTTTTGCAGTACTTAGTGTAACACAAAAGCTACCAGCTGCGACGAAATATTGTTTAAATGAACAAAAAACCAGGCGCCATATTATGGTTTAAATACATCAAAATAAATAAAAAATAAGATCAAAATTGAGACTGAGTTGTTGAAGCTATTTTATATTTCTTATGCTCATACGGGTATGATACATACGGCGCATCACTAGACATTTCAGTGGTTTTGATCTCAGTTGAACCCATCATTCCTTATTTGACGTTAGGTCAGGAGGAAATGACTCACGGGTAATAATCATCCCGATTATATTTCTTGTTTGTCTATCAGCCGTTATTAATGAAATAAAAACATTAAAATTCTGATCTAATTCGTTATTTCTGTCTGGCGGTAAGATGAATTAAAAAAAAACTTTACTCATATTATAATATACACAGTTTTCCAAATATATTTTTTGTGTCATTAACTACTGATAATAGAACAAATTGAAGGAACCTGATCGATTTAAATGTACCGTTATAAAGTCGCTCGCTTGAAATTTACTGTTATAAAACCATTTTATAATAAGGTTTTGCAGTACTTAGTGTAACACAAAAGCTACCAGCTGCGACGAAATATTGTTTAAATGAACAAAAAACCAGGCGCCATAATATGGTTTAAATACATCAAAATAAATAAAAAATAAGATCAAAATTGAGACTGAGTTGTTGAAGCTATTTTATAGATTCCGTATCTCTTTCTGGTACATTAACAGATATAGGCAATTATATTAAAGTGGAAGTAGATAATATAATGAAGAGGTTAAGAGGTAGAAGTTTAGGTTTGCCCTAAACGCGCTCTAATGTGCCCATAAGAAATTACTCAAAAGATGTTTTACTTGTTTAAGCTCTCAGTCAGCGCAAGGCAATCTAACGTCACGGTACAATATCTTCGTGAAACCGTTCGGCAATTGCCGCAATGACGTCATACGCCATCCGCAAGAAATCTCGCGCGGCACAGAGTACGAGCTCCCACGAGATCTTCAATTCAGGCAACGGACTGCAGCATGATCGAATTTGAAACGTCATCTAGTATGATTTGGTCTATAATAGAAGTTATGGGATATAGGTATTATGATCTTGGAATTGTAATAAACCGAGGCGAACGTGAGGTGGACACAGTCGACAACTGGTGTGAGGACCCTAAACTGTTTGTGGACGCCAGCGACAACAGTGAAAATGGTGCGTGCGTAAGTGAGTCTTCATCTAAGTGAGTCTTCATCTGGGCTGGGGCTCCCCCGCCTGCAGCACCCGCGCCGCCAGCGCCACTGACGTAATGAACGACACGTGCGGTGGTCCGCAGTTCACGTCACGCCCTCGCTGCGCAAACTCCGATGGACGTCTTTAACGTCCGAACACCGGTCGAATTGAATTATTTGACGAAACAACTCGTGAGTGACAGTCGTAAGATATCTTTCAAGTCGAAACAGTTTTACAATTCACAAGTTCTAGTGATGTGTCTAAATTAAATTCAAAATGATCGATTATGTTTGATAAACATGGTTATTTTTATGTTTTTTTAGCAGTTAGCGCATGCTTAGCGTAAATTTATATAATAATTTTCTAATGGAAATAATTGGGTCACGGACGAGATGGTTATTATTATATTTAGTTAAAAGGAGTCGAAGTTTACTGCAGATACTTTTCAGCCCAAGAAAAATAAGTGAAATAAGTTGCTTATCATACATGTTCACGATGCATTACTCGTATACTCAATTGTATAGGTTATTAAGGACTTCTTAGAATTGTCATAATCATCAGCTGAGTTAGAAAGTTTGTTCAGTTATTGAAGCTGCAAACTGGATCTTAGACCCATAAATGCAAAATAAAAACAAAATAACGACCAGAGTACTTAGCTGTGTCTTTGACTCCGCGCCGAAGAGTTTGCAAGAGGAAACCTTGTGCGCGATGCTACTCGCTGGCGGCTCCAGAATGCACCATCCAACTACACACCTGGGGCGAAGCTTGAAGGTTTTGGTACACTCGTTGTCAATAATAACCCCATTTTTTTAAATCGGTGTCCGGCCGCCTGTTCTGTCTACTGTTTTAGCAGACTTCAGTATAAAGTCTAAAGACTTCGGAGTAAGCTCCTATATATTGGCGTTAACTAGAACTGTTTTAGATGATGCCTCAAATAGTTTTCTAGTTTGCAACATAATTATCATTTTCTTAAGACAATCTATCTTTCAATTTAACAGCATGTTAACGAGATCTCCAAGCTATTGCGCTGGACTCATATAATAAATCACGTATCATTATAATATTCCTTTACATCCAAAAGATTAACTGGAAAACATAGCTTTTAGCGATAAGTCTGTCTCTATACTGGTCCCTGGCTCCAGGCAAGTATCTTCAAGTATAAAATTTGACCATATTCCCTTCTGGGCATTTAAGGCTATGTACTGTACAAGCGGTCTACAAGAACTTTGCCTGGCCTGGATGCTGAAAAGATTAACTTTGCAGCTTATCGGATAATATAAATTTTAAAATAAGAGAACTGCTGGATCTAGATCTGTTAAAAAACACAAGGTCTTCGGTGATGCTCCTTGATTTTATCCTCGGTTATCCCGGTAATCTCGTTTGAACTCAGTGCCACGTAAATACTTCATGTGTTATTCCTAATGACTAAATAGTCGAACATGGAATAAAATAGTAATTATTTACAAATATTATCATGATGACAATTCAATGTAATACAACATATTTCGGTAAGTCGTTTACCAATGTCACGTAAGTACTTCATAATATGTTATGTTCTATGACTTAAGTCAAACATGTAATTTACCTAAATAGGTAAAAGTAAACGATTGTAACTACAGAGCAAGAACCGCTTGTGATATTTCTATGGAAGTAACGCCAATCTTTCATTGTTGCAGCGAACAAGTCCCAGACTGGTCAGTCTGGACAGGTCAGATTGCATTTTCATCGTAGCGTAAATACGCTTTTTCAAGATGTGAAAATATCTATTTTGATATCCCAATTAAAATATTATTTATATATATATTAATTGGGATATCAATTAAAATATTATTTATATATATATTAATTGGGATATCAAAATAGCAGGAGGTGTGCGCCTGTAGATATGATGACTATTTCCTTCTGCAATACATTATAGCCAGGTATTTTTCATTGGATGAAATTCCAGTTTTTTGATATATTCACATCTTGAAAAAGCGTATTTACGCTACGATGAAAATGCAATCTGACCTGTCCAGACTGACCAGTCTGGGACTTGTTCGCTGCAACAATGAAAGATTGGCGTTACTTCCATAGAAATATCACAAGCGGTTCTTGCTCTGTAGTTACAATCGTTTACTTTTACCTATTTAGGTAAATTACATGTTTGACTTAAGTCATAGAACATAACATATTATGAAGTACTTACGTGACATTGGTAAACGACTTACCGAAATATGTTGTATTACATTGAATTGTCATCATGATAATATTTGTAAATAATTACTATTTTATTCCATGTTCGACTATTTAGTCATTAGGAATAACACATGAAGTATTTACGTGGCACTGAGTTCAAACGAGATTACCGGGATAACCGAGGATAAAATCAAGGAGCATCACCGAAGACCTTGTGTTTTTTAACAGATCTAGATCCAGCAGTTCTCTTATTTTAAAATTTATATTATCCGATAAGCTGCAAAGTTAATCTTTTCAGCATCCAGGCCAGGCAAAGTTCTTGTAGACCGCTTGTACAGTACATAGCCTTAAATGCCCAGAAGGGAATATGGTCAAATTTTATACTTGAAGATACTTGCCTGGAGCCAGGGACCAGTATAGAGACAGACTTATCGCTAAAAGCTATGTTTTCCAGTTAATCTTTTGGATGTAAAGGAATATTATAATGATACGTGATTTATTATATGAGTCCAGCGCAATAGCTTGGAGATCTCGTTAACATGCTGTTAAATTGAAAGATAGATTGTCTTAAGAAAATGATAATTATGTTGCAAACTAGAAAACTATTTGAGGCATCATCTAAAACAGTTCTAGTTAACGCCAATATATAGGAGCTTACTCCGAAGTCTTTAGACTTTATACTGAAGTCTGCTAAAACAGTAGACAGAACAGGCGGCCGGACACCGATTTAAAAAAATGGGGTTATTATTGACAACGAGTGTACCAAAACCTTCAAGCTTCGCCCCAGGTGTGTAGTTGGATGGTGCATTCTGGAGCCGCCAGCGAGTAGCATCGCGCACAAGGTTTCCTCTTGCAAACTCTTCGGCGCGGAGTCAAAGACACAGCTAAGTACTCTGGTCGTTATTTTGTTTTTATTTTGCATTTATGGGTCTAAGATCCAGTTTGCAGCTTCAATAACTGAACAAACTTTCTAACTCAGCTGATGATTATGACAATTCTAAGAAGTCCTTAATAACCTATACAATTGAGTATACGAGTAATGCATCGTGAACATGTATGATAAGCAACTTATTTCACTTATTTTTCTTGGGCTGAAAAGTATCTGCAGTAAACTTCGACTCCTTTTAACTAAATATAATAATAACCATCTCGTCCGTGACCCAATTATTTCCATTAGAAAATTATTATATAAATTTACGCTAAGCATGCGCTAACTGCTAAAAAAACATAAAAATAACCATGTTTATCAAACATAATCGATCATTTTGAATTTAATTTAGACACATCACTAGAACTTGTGAATTGTAAAACTGTTTCGACTTGAAAGATATCTTACGACTGTCACTCACGAGTTGTTTCGTCAAATAATTCAATTCGACCGGTGTTCGGACGTTAAAGACGTCCATCGGAGTTTGCGCAGCGAGGGCGTGACGTGAACTGCGGACCACCGCACGTGTCGTTCATTACGTCAGTGGCGCTGGCGGCGCGGGTGCTGCAGGCGGGGGAGCCCCAGCCCAGATGAAGACTCACTTAGATGAAGACTCACTTACGCACGCACCATTTTCACTGTTGTCGCTGGCGTCCACAAACAGTTTAGGGTCCTCACACCAGTTGTCGACTGTGTCCACCTCACGTTCGCCTCGGTTTATTACAATTCCAAGATCATAATACCTATATCCCATAACTTCTATTATAGACCAAATCATACTAGATGACGTTTCAAATTCGATCATGCTGCAGTCCGTTGCCTGAATTGAAGATCTCGTGGGAGCTCGTACTCTGTGCCGAGCGAGATTTCTTGCGGATGGCGTATGACGTCATTGCGGCAATTGCCGAACGGTTTCACGAAGATATTGTACCGTGACGTTAGATTGCCTTGCGCTGACTGAGAGCTTAAACAAGTAAAACATCTTTTGAGTAATTTCTTATGGGCACATTAGAGCGCGTTTAGGGCAAACCTAAACTTCTACCTCTTAACCTCTTCATTATATTATCTACTTCCACTTTAATATAATTGCCTATATCTGTTAATGTACCAGAAAGAGATACGGAATCTATAAAATAGCTTCAACAACTCAGTCTCAATTTTGATCTTATTTTTTATTTATTTTGATGTATTTAAACCATATTATGGCGCCTGGTTTTTTGTTCATTTAAACAATATTTCGTCGCAGCTGGTAGCTTTTGTGTTACACTAAGTACTGCAAAACCTTATTATAAAATGGTTTTATAACAGTAAATTTCAAGCGAGCGACTTTATAACGGTACATTTAAATCGATCAGGTTCCTTCAATTTGTTCTATTATCAGTAGTTAATGACACAAAAAATATATTTGGAAAACTGTGTATATTATAATATGAGTAAAGTTTTTTTTTAATTCATCTTACCGCCAGACAGAAATAACGAATTAGATCAGAATTTTAATGTTTTTATTTCATTAATAACGGCTGATAGACAAACAAGAAATATAATCGGGATGATTATTACCCGTGAGTCATTTCCTCCTGACCTAACGTCAAATAAGGAATGATGGGTTCAACTGAGATCAAAACCACTGAAATGTCTAGTGATGCGCCGTATGTATCATACCCGTATGAGCATACGAAATATAAAATAGCTTCAACAACTCAGTCTCAATTTTGATCTTATTTTTTATTTATTTTGATGTATTTAAACCATAATATGGCGCCTGGTTTTTTGTTCATTTAAACAATATTTCGTCGCAGCTGGTAGCTTTTGTGTTACACTAAGTACTGCAAAACCTTATTATAAAATGGTTTTATAACAGTAAATTTCAAGCGAGCGACTTTATAACGGTACATTTAAATCGATCAGGTTCCTTCAATTTGTTCTATTATCAGTAGTTAATGACACAAAAAATATATTTGGAAAACTGTGTATATTATAATATGAGTAAATTTTTTTTTTAATTCATCTTACCGCCAGACAGAAATCGCGAATTAGATCAGAATTTTAATGTTTTTATTTCATTAATAACGGCTGATAGACAAACAAGAAATATAATCGGGATGATTATTACCCGTGAGTCATTTCCTCCTGACCTAACGTCAAATAAGGAATGATGGGTTCAACTGAGATCAAAACCACTGAAATGTCTAGTGATGCGCCGTATGTATCATACCCGTATGCACGCGCGTAGTCATTCGTCGTGAAGTGACGTTTCGTCAGTGTTTCAATTTAAATATGGGGCTGTTTGACACATAGTTATCGCTTGGAGACAATTGACCATATATTACCTTTCGGTATTTTAGATATATACGTTGAAAACTCAACGGTTACTCGGTGCCTAGTCTTTATATCGTATAGTGACCCGGACTTTTTATCCGTTGATTCGATTACACCAATAAAATGTTATTTTATTTAGTTATTTAAGCCATTTCACCTTTGTTTTCTTACAATACTGATTGAAGACTCCTGTTTCGCGTACTGTGACCCAACTTTTTTCTTCTTTTATTTAGCGATGTATTCGTATTATTGTCAAAGAGAAGATATGCCGGATCGCATCTTGATATTATAATATATATTATAATCTTCATACTTTATATACTGTGAGATGGTGGAACTTTTATTTGAAGTCTGTCATGAAGTAAGAATTCAATATCGACAGTTATTTATTTTTTGAACTCTTTAGTTTGATAACGGCTCCTAATATTGGACCATGGAATGGAAGGAACAATTAAAGGATCTTAATTCAATGCCTTTAGGTTGCCGATGATACGTAACAGTAATTTTTAAATTATTACTTCGTTCGAAGCTTACAGTAGCACATGGGATATTAACTTTGTTTTGGATAATTTCAATGATAATTTCTCTTTAGGAGTTTTTTGTCTAAGCTACACTTTTGAATGAAGCTGTTTGATATTTTTAGCTCTGCTGATGATTATAATTATATTATGATAGTTTCCGATAATTTTTTAAGTTTGTCTATAAAATTGATAATGTTGGTATATTGCCTTACCGTATCACGATGAAATCTCAGATATGTATTATGATAGATATAATATTTCACACATGGATAAGCGTGTGTTATAGTTAGATATTTTATTATTATTATTATTCGTCAATACGCTCAGCTGAAAAGCTCTTACATTGTTGTATTGTACATCGTTTTTTAATGGAAGTCTGAAGATCTATTTTATATGTATTAATAAGCCTCGCAAACTGGTAGTTGTGCAAACATTTACTTGCTTAATTAAAAGCAATCTGGATGAGAGCAGGATTTAAATAAAAAAATAAAAATAAAGAAGTAAATTTAAGAATTAAAACGATAATGGTGACACAATATCAAGAATATTTCGGGTATTGGTCACAATATGTTATATTAGTAGACAGAGTTCTAAGGTTAATTGTTCATTAACGTTATCACAAATTAATTAGTGATAAAAATGTACTGTGAAGGTACAAACTTCTGCATTGATGATATTACCGTTATCTCTCAAGGTCTATATGTGTTTAATCTAGAGGACTAGGCGCGAAATATAATTACTGATTAAACGAACTTACCTGTAAGTGAAGTTCTATCATAATTATAGGAGCGCCTCGTCCGAAGAGATTGATAGCCCACCCTCCCTATATTTCATATTCCCAGTCTAAAGACTAGCGGTAATATTATCAATGACAGCATGTTTTCCAGCTCTAAACAAAATGACATAACTAGAAATAGGAAAATACGGGATGTTTTAATGGAGCAAGGAGGTTTCCTTCAACTTTTTACTCTCAACTTGTGCATAAAATGGTGGGACCGGGTGGCGATACTACATGTGTTTATATATCAATCTCTTCGGACTAGGCGCTCCTATAATTATGATAGAACTTCACTTACAGGTAAGTTCGTTTAATCAGTAATTATGTGTGCAAACCATGTTCAAACTAAAAATGTTGGTCCGATTTGGACAACTGAGGTGTCAATCGATTTGTCTCTATCGCAAGTGTGTCATAGACTATTTTTAAGGCAACGGTAGGCAGGTTTTATATTGTAAACTTATGTCGTGTTTTATGAATGATCTACCAAATTTTGGTATATAACATCAGGAGTTTGCGCAGCGAGGGCACGACGTGAACTACGGATTGCCGCGCGTGTCGCCAATTGCGTCAGCGGCACTGGTGCTGCAGGCGGGGGGACCCCAGCCCAGATGTAAACACACCTGTGCATGCACCATCATCACTGAAATCCAATGATACATTATTTATCAAAATCCATCAAGCCGTTTAGGCTGTAGGACGCGCCTAAGAAACGTACAAACATACAAACAAACAAACAAACATACATACAACCCAAAAACATAACCCATCTTGGTCGGGGAAAAATACAGCTAAATGGAGAACTTTCTCTAATTTGGTGTCGGTCAAATAGACCGTAAATCCCAAAATGCCATTATCTCATTACAGATTCATTGCGACTTTCAATAGTAAGATCTCCAATGTTGTTTAAGTACGAGAATAACATACATCAGCTCTATATCGCTGATCCTTTTTCGCTATGGTATATAAATAGGAATTATCATCAATACCCTTAAAAACAATACGGGAACACTCTTTATGGCGGTGGCTCAAACATTGCTTCGGAATCCAATTTCTTTAAATGGGGAATTTCTTTTGCCTCTATGACGTCAATATGCAATTGATGGAAGGACCGGCAATCATTTGGAGTATCTAGTTGTTTATTTCAAACGAATACATGGGAATTTCTTGAAAAATATTGTTGTTTGTGTTATTTGAAAAAACTGTTATAAATAAATCTATTCATATAGTGTAGTTACCTAGTTTGTTAACTTGTTATTTATTAGACGGTGATTATTATGAGTTAAAACAATTTCAAAAATAATTTGAATATGTTTCAAGTAGCTAATCGAAAGTGAATATGGCGCTCAGCATTAGCAACTTTGAGGTCCTAGTTGCGGTAACCGGCAACTCTCAACTAGCTGCTTTTACAATTTTCGTATAATTTTGAGAAATTGTAACTACCGTAAACTGGGCCTTTGGTCATTGCAATTGGCAACCGTTAATGAATACTTGTAAAAAGTTGATAGTAGCCTAAACTTAAGTGGCTAAGTGTGCTGAGCGCCTTAGTTTTTACGAATGAAATTATCGATTATTAATACTGGCTAGTGTGAAGATCGATATTATTCATTCTACTTAGAATTTCCAACATAAATTAATCTATCTATATCTTCTATACTTACAATAAAACTGTAACAGATTCAACTCTGTACATTGAAGTTTTTTTTTATTGTGCTCTGTATTCGATACTGAAGCCAAAACATTTATTTAATTCGTGCAAGTTGGTACAGTCATAGTTGGATTAAGATTGAGGATACTATTTATCCCGAAAAGGGTTAATTCCTGCAGGGTCCAGTGTTATATTAATTTTGAGGTTATAAATATCATCATCACCATCATCATCATCATCATCATCATCATCATCATCATCATGTCAGCCTTTAGAACCACTGCTGAACATAGGCCTCCCTAAAATAGCGCCATGACGAGCGATTATAAACTTTCGTCTTGAGGCTCTGCGGTATCTGCAGCGAGAAGATATGGCGCAATTTCCCGAACGCTGCCCATCCGAGTTGGATTCGTCTGTTGACCTCCTTGTCGAAGTTGGATCTTCCCAGTTGAATCGGCTGACCCAAGTAGACATAGTGATCAATAGCTTCGATATTATCGTCCCCAACATAAACCGGCATGGGTGCGACATGGGCATTTGACAGAATATTCGTCTTACCCCTGTTAATTTTAAGACTTACCTGTTGGGAAACAATATTAAGGTCAATGAGCATTGTGCTTAAGTCTTCCAGGATTTCTGCCATGATGACTATATCATCGACAAAACGAAGGTGAGTGATGCATTCGCCATTGATGTTAATACGATATCCGTTCCAGTTCAGAAGCTTGAATATATCTTCCAGTGCAGAGGTGAACAGTTTCGGAGAAATAACGTCTCCCTGTCTCACCCGTTTTAGTAAATCGATAGAATTCATGCTCCTATCTTGGAAATGGACAATCATGGTGGCCTTGCTGTACAAACACTTCAACACTTCGATGTACCGGTAGTTAATCTGGCACCGCTGACTGTAGCACTGCCCAGGTCTCGACTGAATCAAAGGCTTTCTAGTAGTCCACAAACGCTAGACATAGTGGCTGATTATACTCTTCCTTCTATTGTATAATCTGCCGGAGCGTATGGATGTGGTCTACGGTGCTTAAGCCTTTCCGGAATCAACCTCCTCCAACCAACCTCCTCTTTCAACCTCCCGAACAAGCTGTTCGGGAGGTTGAAAGTCGTTAAACCTACAAGCGAGAATGTTTGTAACTAATCTCGAAAACAGCGAACAATACCACTACACTACCACTACTCCTGTGCCACACCTCTGGTGTAGTACCCTCAAGGATGACGGAGTTAAACAACATCTAAAGGACTTTAAGTACCGGTGTTCCACCCGTTTTCAGTAGCTCTGTCATTATTCCGTCCTCCCCTGGTAGGCACCAGGGGAATACGGAATAATGACGGAATAATGTTGCTCTTAAGCTGTGTGAGAGCCATTCTGATCTCGTACAGGCTGACGTCTGGGATATCTTTGGTATGATGTTGGGTCAAACGAGCTCTCGAACTACGCGATGAGGTGTATAATTGTCCATAGAACTTCTCGATGTCACTTAAAATCTCTGGCTTCAACGAAACGATGTTAGTTTTCAGCTTAATCAACAGGATTTGTCCTATAGACAGATCTCTTATGAACACTTTGGAGCCCTTGTTCTGCTCTATTGCGTTCTTAATACAAGTAGTATTATAGGAACGCAAATCGTGTCGCATCGACTTGAGATCTGTTTATTAAGCAAGCTGTAGTTCGTCCACTGAATCGCATTCGGTAAGGATTTGGAAGCGATTTTGGAGCTCCCAACTGAAAGCTCTCGGGGTTTTGGATTTGGGCAGGATTTGGGCGAAGAGTAGATCTTATCAAATCGACCTTTCCATCTTAACGTTGATATTTCATGAGTCTCTTATCATGCGGTGATCACTGCTGTTCTTAACCCTGTTAATCACAGAGACATCATTGAATATATGCCGATTGGTCGTCAAAACGAAATCTATCTCGTGCTTATGACCGCCAGCCACTTCCATTTCCTGTAAAGGCGCTTCTTGAAAAAGGAGTTTATCATAAAGAGTCCTTCCTTCTCTATGAAGTTGGCTAATTGCTGAATCTTTTGGTTCCGCTGTCTAAATCCAAACTGCCCCACTCTCAGTTTATCGCCATTCCTCATGCCCAGCCGTGCGTAGAAGTCTCCCATCACCATTTTGAAGTGTGTTTTCGGGGCATGTATGGCATTAGAAATTTTATCATACATAGCCTCCACTTCATCGTCCGGGCGTTTCTAGTGTGGGGCGTACACCTGTATGATCTTCAACGAATACTGTTCGGTAATTCTGAGTATAAGGTATGCCACCCTGCTCGAGACGCTTTCGATCTTTACAACGTTGTTGACAAGGGAATTGTGGATGAGAAACCCGATACCGTATTGGGACTGCTGGTTGCCCTCCTGGCAATAGAGTAAGTTGCCGGAATTGAGGGTCATCGTATCCTCTCCCTCTCTTTGGATTTCTGATACCCCAGCGCAACTTACTTACTACTTCTTCCAGCTCTATTAACTTCTCATCGGTTCTCAAGGTGCGTGCGTTATAAGTTGCCAGGTCCAGAGATCGTGGGGGTTGGTAGCTGGGTCTCTGCCGGGGATTCTTAGCACTTCCTGCTTCGCCGTTATCATGGATCCTACCGGTGCCACGAATAACGGCGCCGCCGGAGACTGGATGCCGACTTTGCGGTGCATCTATCATATTGGGGAGAGTTTGCCATAGTCACCACGCTTGGTAGGCGGATTGGTGACCGCAGTGTAACAAATATTTACTCGTAGGACCCTGCTGCCCATCTTCCGGTGTTCATTACCTTAGTCGCCTCTTACGACATCCACGGGAGGATTGAGAGGGGTCTTATTTAAGCCGAGACCACCACGGCATAAATATAAAATAATAAAATTAAATAACACTGCAAGAAAAAAAAAACCGTTATTATAATATTGTTATCTGGGGCCGCATGACGCGCGCGCGACGGATTGCGTGCCGCCATCCGCTAGACAGGCAGGCAAGGCACAGAGCACAGGCCAGGGAGAGGGTAATTTATCTAACTTATTTGAGGTTTATACATACATAGATTCGTTGGTTGGTTTGGTTTAGATTTGTTTGTTTTATTTGAAGTTCGTATGTAGGTATTAGGTACGTATTATTAGAGTTTGCTGGTTGAGATAATACTAGGTAGGTAGGTTACTTAGCAAAAGTTATTTTAGGATCTTACATAGTTTGGAATTTTGTATATTGATTAGCTACGTTTATTTGTGAGGTATTTATTTGGGGTTGGTATTCAAGTTTTCCGGTTTATAGTTACTTCCGTAGTGCACACTTGTAGAATTATTTCCTCCAAATTTTAATTTTCTATTTCTACCAGTTTAGGCTGCGCGTGTTCTGCCAGTCAGTCAATCAGTCAGTGGGTATGTCACGGTACTGTTTAATAGGCATGATTCAAATAACTTTTAAACTTTCGCGTTTTGAACACATAGTAATTTTATATTTAAACGGGACTTAATCGCACTGAAGACTTAATTTTTATTTAGCTCAACGTTTCGTTTAATTTTTATTTACCTCGACGTTTCGATCAATTTGCAACGTCGAGGTAAATAAAAATAAGTCATTCAGCGTGATTAAGTCCCGTTTAGATATATAACTATGATTGAAGTAATTTAATAAAACACATAATATTTTTATTATTCTGCTCAATAGTTGAAGGGCATTATACATAAAGCCCGGTCAATTTATTTTTTCAATATTTATTATTATATTGCCCATTCATCATATTGGCATTTTTCAAGCTGTCCAGGCATCTATCTATTTAAATACTCATAATACAGCTGTTAGTAACAAAAAGTCTATACAAAGATATTATTTTTTATGATAAAAAATAATATGGGTACTTAAGGGTGTAACCATGGCCAATGACCTTCACGATTCGGCCTCTAATACTAGTACTGGGACCTTATTCTCTATTGCCACTCGGCCACGTAACGCGCCGCGTTAAGATATCTGCGTGGAATTGTTTGTGCATGTTCGAGAATTGCCGTACTTTTCCGAACGATTCCACAGCGAGACGCGATACGCGTATGACTGTTAATAGAGAATAATGGCCCTGGTGCTATCTATCTGCAGATGTCAGTATAACAGTGATTATAGTGATGGCAGTTTAAAATCAAATAAAGAGTAACAAGTATACAGAAGTGTTTCTCATAATGTTTGTTTTTTTGCCTATAAATTTTACTGACCAAAAATAGGTCTCAGTAACAGTAGGTATTGAAAATATCTAGGAAGTTCTAATTTTAATTAATTATTTTAATCTACACCATGAAGATTTGATTATCACCAGAAAAACTTACTAAATCTCAAGCAATAGGAATAGTCCAGTTTTCACCAATTGTTTTATTTTCCACGAGTGCTAGTAATGATGAATCATGAAAGTATGGTGACCGAAAAATGCTATCTAGATACCTATCCGATCAACACACCCAGAATTTAGTTGGTAGTTTTCATCGATTTGTCCTAAATCATACCAACGGTTCCATGATGACACTCTTTTGATGATGACCGGAAATGATTGGATGTTAATAATGGATATAATTTAATCTGTAACTATGTGTGATGATGATGATGATTATGATGATGAAAAGTATCTTATGTAGTAGTGCAGGGTATAAGCTATCAACACTACCAATTTCATCAAAATCCGTCCCGCCGTTATCGCGTTAAAACTCCCCAAACAAACAAACAGACAACGTTTCACTGTCATATATTGGTGTGGATTTCTATCAACACTCCAAATTTCATCATAATCCGTCAAGCCGTTATCGCGTTAAAACTCCCCAAACAAACAAATAAACAGACAATGTTTCACTGTCATATATTGGTGTGGATTTTCATATACGTAACTTCTAAAAAAAAGAAACGCTAGTAAGCGTAATTCAAAATCATTGGCAGCAGTGCTTTTTGGCCATCAACAACAGCATTATTACTTATCTACTTGACAGACATGTTATTATTTCGTTTCCATGGTAAAGTCATTCCGTTTTTTTATTTTTGATACCTTGGATTACATTATTGCAATTTCCGAAAGGAACGCAAATATTTGAAAAAAAATAAAAGAAAACTGCCCCTGTTACTCGCTGATAATGTAGCTACCTACAAGAGAAATATTTTTTATAATCGGTTCTGTATTTTTTGGTTTTATCCATTACAAACAAACAAACATACAAACAATAAAAAAAATCTTCTTTACAATACTAGTATAGACCACCCTCAGCTTCACCCACGCAGCCGCAGGCGGAGGCTAGTGTTATTGTTTTTATACGACTGCCCAAAATAAGGAGTGTTATGTTTTTAGCATTCATGTAAGTTTGTATGTGAGTTTTTTTATTCCACGATAACTTTGAAATGCTTAAACAGATTTAGACGTATGGGGTATCGTTAGAATCCTTACATCCCCTCGAGTACCATAAGCTATAGTATTTTTTTTTAAATCTATATGGCGGCAGTATGGCTCCATTTTCAATTACAAAAAAATATTTTTTCTTCGATTTTTACACTGTGGGTATCAAATTAAGCACATTCCAATCCATTGTTTGGGGAGCTTTCACGCGATAACGGCTGGATGGATATTGATGAAACTTAGAATGGAGATTGCTTATACCCCGGAATAAAACATAGGATTCTTTTTATTCCGGAAAATTGTAAGTTTCCACGGGAAAACTAGAAAAACTGGAAGAATTTTGATTACTCGCTGAAAGAAACGGTTGCCATGGAAACGAAATAACAAGTATGTCAAAAACATCAAGAGCGTTGGTGCTATACCTACTTTTGCATTTGTTTTTAATATCCTAGAAGAACATAGGATGTTTTTTTCGCGATAAACAGTAGTCCGCGCGGACCAAGTCGCGGGCGGGAAAACTAGTAGTATATCATTTATTATAATATAAACTCATTTTTGACAGGGCAGGCGCGTTTTTTTAGCTTTTAAGCTAGTTATTACGTTTGCGGAGAGGACATCTGCAGTTTGACGTTTCGAAGTTAGACATTTGGTAAAAAAAGACAGCATTTAATATAAGGAAATTTATTAAAATCTTATTTTTCATATATAAAAAACAAAACCACGAAGACAAAGGCGGTTTGTGTAAATCTTATTATGAAAACCAGTTCATTTGCTGGCAATATTTATTTCTGATTGTATGGTTTCCATTTCCAGTTCTTCATGACATCTGTGGAAAATTCCAGATTATTATAAACCTGTAGTAACCAAGCAATACATAATAAGCCTTTTATAGTTTTTCAAATCGCCTATATTCAGCCTGATATACGCGAAGCAAAACGCTTCGTGTAATGTATATACCTAGCTAAGACAAGTTTTGAAAATAAAACTTACATTGCACTTTCAGCCTCCGCGGATACTGAACTACAGTTCAGTCGTTTCATTTCAAGCATTTCGTTGGCTTTCCTTCCTGAAAATAAAAAATAAGTAGCTTTTTTAATTATAAAATTTAGCAATGGTAAATACTTCCTTCCTTTTCTAAGTGTTGTTCTCAGTGTCCCGTTATAATAAACTGCTGTAAGACAATTTATTGGACTGAAGTTATAGTCTAATAAAAAAAACAGGTTCAAAAATGCTTCGCGAACCGTACAATGAAAGTAGCAGGCCCTGGTTAAGATATTTATGTTATACGGTTGTATCAAAAAATTGCCTATAATTTTTTTTATTACATGTTGCCATGGAAACGAAATAATAACAAGTCTATCGGCTGCCAAAAAATTTGAATTACCTTCGCTTACTCCGTTTTTTGTTCAAATTAGTTTAAATACGGGTAGAATCGTGTACAAATAATGAGATACCCTTAGCTACCCGTGCGAAGCCGAGGCGAGTCACTAGTTTACAATAATTCTGATCGTGCATGTAAGAGGTACTTACCTAGCTACCTTCTAAGTAAAATAGTCTGTGAACTGAAAATAATGTCATTGATTAATTGTTTAAAGTAATAAAAAAATAAGTATTACTGTTACGAGCAGGCGCAGCGCTTACCATCAGGCGGGCGACCTCTTCGTCTTTTCACTCAGTGGTGTAAAAATAAGGTATATATATATATATATATATATATATATATATATATATATAATGTAAAGTAGGTAGGTACTTAACACAAAACCAATCGATGTCCACGCTATTTGAAGATTTTATTTCCTATATTTGGTAGGTAAATCACTTCTGGACAAAATATAACATTAGATTATATGACCTCAAAAACAATAAATCTAATACAAAAATCAACAATATCTCTACATACAGGCCCAGAAATACATTAAAATTATTAATTAATCAGTATTTGTTATCTTATTAATTCAAGGAAATCGTCTAAAAGCTAGAATAGATCAAAATATTTTCAACCGTAACGTGAGCGTGGTCCATCCGTGTCAAACTGCCGTGGCAGACTGAAGGTCATGGCGCCGGGCCGGCCGGTAGAACTCCCGCAGTCCTTGCTTCTAGGGGGGGGGGAGCAAGTGAAAACGTTTTGCGTTGACGGTTTTTATTTTATTTTCCATTTATTTATTATAAAATATACAAATTTAACAATACAAGTTGTTGGAAATGGCATAACATACTTTGTGTAAAAAAATTACATGTCTCTGACGAGCGCATCTATGGGTTTTTTTTAATGTATTTAATTGTTGCGGCCTTAGTTTTTTCATCGTGTATTTGTACGCGCATCGCGTAAAAACTAGGTTTTGACTTAAAAACTGGTGTACTTGGTATCTCAATCCGATGAATAGAAGGCGATGAATCTATAAAAAACAATGTACAATGTTTTATTAAATGTACTTTATAGGCACTATTGGTACTGAAATAACACAGGTTACTTGTTAGGCAGTTAAATGAACACGCGGGCAAAGCTACTATTATAATACAGTTATATTATTTCGTTTGAAAAAACAGTTGTTCATTTGTTTTCCCGCCTTTTGCAGCACAAACGGCACTCATTATCGACGACATGTATGGACCAGGTACTACAAGTTTAACGCACGGTGATTTTTTGGTTTGATCGCTTCCGTTCTGGAAATGTTAATCACAACAATGAGCCCCGTGGCCGACCGGAGATGAAAGTCGATACCGATGAATTGAAAACCATAGTGGAAGCAGATTCATCTCAAACCGCGTCGGAATTAGCAGCAGCCTTCAAAGTAAGTGATAAAATGATACTTGTTCATTTATGTCAAGTTGGAAAGAAAAAAACTTGGAAACTGGTTACCATACGAACTCACTGAATAACATACGAACTCACTAAACAACAACAAAAATACTTATGTCTCCCCAAGGGGGGGAAATCAGGGGAGCCAAGAGTCCGTCGCCAACAAAATCGCATCGAAGCTTGCCTTAACTTGTTGAATAAGCACACATATGAGGGGGTTCTGAATCGAATTGTCACTTGTGATGAAAAGTGGTGTATGACAATCAAAAATTGTCCGTCGCACTGGTTGGACAAAAGGTAGGTAACTAAACCATGTCCCAAACACAAATTAAATAAAAAAAAGCTGCTTGTGAGCGTAATTTGGATCTGTGCTGGCATTGTTATTACTGCCTTGAGACTTGGACCAACAATTACGGCAGAGGTGTACTGTGAAGAATTACAAATTATAACGGACAAACTGTCTGTCAAACAACCGAGACTTGTCAATTGATGTAGTCCACGACAATGCTCGCCCACACACCGCACCTTTTGAAACGTTTTACGTTCAACGGACCGTTTCAAAACTACAGAAATTTCAACTGGAAGCTCTTCGTTGCCCAAAATATTCCCTAGTCCTTGCTCCAACTGATTTATAATTGTTTTTTTATCGGAATTTGGACAACTTTGTACAGGGGAAAAATTTCAAGTGCGATGAGGCGGTGAAAAACGCCTTTAAAGAGTTCACTGTTCCCGCCCCCAGGGTTTCTATAGCAAAAGCATGATTGAACTTCCATTAAAATGCCAAAAGTGCAGCAGCAATAATAGCCACTGCTTTGATTTATTAAAACTATACTATTTATTACCAACATATTCACCAGACCTTGCTCCAACTGATTTCCATTTTTTTCGTACTTTGGACAACTTTTTACAGGTGAAAAATTTCAAGTCCGATGAGGTGGTGAAAAACGCCTTTAAAGAGTTCATTCACCATTTCCCGCCTCCAGAGTTTCTATGACAGAGTCATGAATGAACTTCCATTAAAATGGCAAAAGTGCAGCGACAATAATAGCCACTACTTCGATTAATTAAAACTATACTATTCATTTGTTATGTTTTCAATATTAAACGGCAATGTCAATAAGTAAGGACCTGATTATATTTGCTTAGATTTGGGGGTGATTTTTTAATTTTCAGATAAACGGGCTAATAACTGCTCGAGAAATAAATTTATTAGTTTTTTTTATTTCAGCTATTTTTCTAATGTAATTTATTCTATGGATAATCTAGCGGAATAAAGCAAATCAAATACTTTGATAACACGAATATTAGAGCAGGACAGATTTCTATCTATCAACCAAAATCATTAATTTGTTTGAAACTTATTTCGAGGTTATGTTTAATTGTTTTAATGTGGCCAGTAAGCGTAATTCATCCTCCTTGGTACTGTGGTGATATTTTACGAAATTTAATTGTTGTGCGATGATATGTTGATGGTACAATTCAACGTATGAATGTCAAATAAACAGTCGAATAAGCAGTTATCTGCCCGTCGAACGGGTATATAGAATTTGTTCATTCATCATCAAGAGAGTTGTTTGTCGAATAAAGCCTATCTGGCGATTGAAAAATTCAGTATTATGCTATTAATCGAATAAACGCTAACTGATTGATTAATTGAGCATTGAAAAAAACGAATAAAAAATGGTACTTTATTTTAGCTAGCCTTGTTATACTATCGTACATTTCTGCCACAAGTCGGTTGACAGGCAGAACGTGATGTCTAAATCCCGCAGTAGTGCCAAATGCGGTGCCTTGAGCAACTTCCGTAGACGACGTCAACTGACGAATATAATATATGTCGTGGCGATGTCGAAGAATTGATAATTTCATGAAATGGTCGATAATTTCATGAAATAGGTCTATTTCATAAAATGCCCAGCTAAAACTGACCATATCGTTGAAACATCAACGTTTAATGGTATTTCAATCCACGTTGGCCATATCATTAAATATCATTCATGGTAAGGTTTTCATGTTACCAAAGATGTCCAACAGAAATGCTAAAAAAAACTCGAAGCCTTATCCTTATTCTAACCTATCACGGCCAATTTGGGCTTCAGCTTAGCGCCTCTAGCGGTGGATATTGTACCTTATCGTATATTTTACGATATGTTTGACCATATCATGAAGTAGCCGTGATTTAGCTGTTCATATCGTCAAACACTAATCATTCATTCATCTGGCTAAACCATTTCATGACGTCACCGATAATATCATGTTTTTTTTTTCTTTATGTGGTCAACCATTTCTTGAAATTATCAATTTTACGATATCGCCACGACACATAATATACTTTGCAGTGCAACATGGAATACCATTTCATGCTACCTCGGTAGCTGAAATTGCATCTTCGTGTTAGACTTCAACTTCAATTTCAATTTGTAATTTTCAGACATACCCTTTTAGTTGGCTATGCTTAATATTATGAAAGTGAGAACGTTATTAAAAATAGCAACCATGTGATAACTAAAACATAATACAATAATAATAATAATAATACAGGCTGCAATCTACATCGATAAGGATGATTAAAAGCAAATACACAAGACACATACACATTTAATGCGAAACGAATAAATATAGATGTATTACCATAGGGTTAGGGTACAAGTCTGAAAAAAACAGCACAATGTTCGTATAAATACAGACAAAATGCGAGAGTAGCCTAGAGGTTAGAAGAAGGCTATTATTTCATAAAAACAAAGGCTCTTTCAAAACAAAATACTTTCTTTGCCTCCTTTAGATACAAAAGAGACATAGGTACTCTTTTTATTACGGCTTCTTCCCCAATCAGGTCTGTTTTCAATCGAAAATAATATATCCTTATTTTGTCCTAAAACAAGCAATTGAATAAACAAGTAGCGAATTATTTTAAATCTCCAGCTTATTTTTATAGCTTCCTTTGGAATCACGCCAAAATATGATGTCAATTTGCTTACAAATAGGACTCCGATTAACGTTATTTGCTTTCTTAGTAAATAGTTCCGAGTTGAAAGCTTCCTATGCCCAAGTTAATGATGTTTTCGTGTGATTACATAGAAAAAAACTGTAGATACAAAGGTTTACGAAGTTTTTCTCAGTCTCCTCCAAAAATCAGTTTCTTTTTTATTGGTTTGTGATGAGTCGTGCATATCGCTCGCCTGATGGTAAAGTTCACGCCAGCCCGTAACAATGAGCCGTATTCTTGTATGTAAATAATATACAGTTTATTGAATCTAAAGCAGATGGCGTTGTAATGCTATAAAAGGCATACAATATACTGCCCTCAGAGTAATAATGTTAGTTTTGTTTGTTTTTGCGTGTTTTGGGTATAGAATATACCAAAAAAAAACCTTCTGTTTCAAAAATAGAGCTTTCATTGTTAAATTTTCGATTAAATCGAAAATTGCAATGTAAGAAAAGTTCAATGTATATTACGCATTTGTGCCGTCGTGATATGTAAAATCAATCACGTCGTGATATGTAAAACGCCATACCTTTCCAAGTGGTTACATTATGATTATATTGCATTAAATTGATTCTGAATATGAGTTCCTTGCAGTATATAGAGTACAACGCCAACTGTTATAACTCTGAGAACATTTTACGTCTCATTGCATTTCCACCCAGAACTTTGTACGCAAAATCTTGCGCGTCACTGCATTGCACTTGTAACCATGAGACAATGGTTTTTAAGCCTCATTGACCAGCAATTTTGCTGGAATTATTGCCCTTCAAACCGAAACACAGAAGTGTTTGTAGACTACTGCTTGGCAGTTGAATATCTGACAAAGGTGTGGTACTTTCTCAGGCGGATTCTTGCTTAAGAGGCCTATGCTACCTCTAACAAATCTATATTACCACCTTTTATTTTATTTGACTAATACAATGTGAATTGTTACTCAATGTATAACACAGTAACGAAGGCTATTTAGTAAATTTGTACAAAAAGGTAGCAAACAGTAAACAAAAACTGACAGATTTTAGTAATTTTTTAATTACCATGGTCTAAAAATTGTGGTAATTAATTAAATTCATTTAATTAATTGTGATTATTTAACATTTTTGAAAAATAAATGCGGGTAAATAAACCCATTGGTCACGTGACATTGAACACAAATCAGAGCGCGTGACGTCACACCTTTGTACACAAACTGGTTGGCTGACTTTAATTTTTAGTATTACGCACAGACATGGAAGTAGTATTATGTACTACGTACAACTTACTTCCATGCTTACAGGCCATGACATGGCCGCATTTCATGAAATGGTCCTATTTTATAAAATGGCCAGCTAAAACTGACAATATCGTTTGCCCATATAATTAAATATCACTTATGAAGAGTTTTCATGAAACCAAAGGTATTCATATATATAGGTTTACAAGGCTAAAAAAACACGACTTTAAGGGGTGCTTGCTACAGGTGCATAGATGTCCCGCTAGTACACCAGGAGGTACTTCACAGAGGCTACTAGTGATCCTGCGGTACACATCATTGATTAAAAGTATTCCTTGGGGTACTAGAGATGCATAGTTGTCCCGCTAGTACCCGTGGGGGTACTTCGCGGGGGTACTAGTAGTCCTAGTCACGGTCAAGATAGGCTTCCACTCTCGCCTTCTATTTTACGTTAAGATCACTAATGTTTGACCATATCATTAAGTAGCCGGACATTTAGCTGTTCATATCGTTAAACGCTGATCATTCATTCATCTGGCGAAACGACTTAATGATGTCAACGATAATTTTATGTAATATAACTATTTTATGATGTGGCCAACCATTTCATGAAATGATAAATTCTATAACATCGTAACGACATTGACGAATTCACATAGCTGTACTTAAAATTTTATATGTTGGAAGATAAAGTACGTAGTCTTCTCACTGATGTTTTTTTTCTAACTGCGTATTGATATGATGCCATAAACTACGTGCAGCTAAAGCATCCTGTCAAACTGTATACTGTAAACTGCAAAATATGCCCGTAACTTAGTGTTCGTGAGAAGTTGTATACAGTGACTTTGGTTGTTGACGAAGAAGACGACCGACGTCATTCACTCTGTTCATTCTCCATGATTGTGTCGCTTCCCAAGGTGGTTGTAAGCACGCAATAGTCTTCCTCATGTGGTTTTATCACAGGAGTGAAGAACCATCATACACTAATGCTATTGGAAGAAATCATATCTTTCTACGGTTAATACTAGCTTAAAATATTTAACAGAAAAAGAGTTGTCCAGAGTTAGACCTTTGAATTCCTGTAGAGGAGAATAGCCGGACATCCAGTAACACATACGATTTTTTGTGGTCAAACTGAAACGGAGATGCTTTGCTCGCGCTGCGCACTCGTTCCATCAATAATTTGGATAAAATGAAAAGTAACGCAAAATAAAGACCAGTTTCTTAAAAATTTACTTGCCTATTGATCTCTTAGCTCTGGTCTCTCCACAAACTAAGAAGATGATACGTACTCTCTTATCATCTAAATTGAATTGTCGTTTATTTTTTGTCGTTGACAGTTTATCTATAAATGTATCATAGGCAATGTAGAAAATGATGTCTTATTTTACTAAACTGAGAATTAAAGCCTCTGTATGAAGTGGTTCTGATGGTTGATCTAAGGAAGGTTCTGATTCAAGTAGTGTAAGTTACTGGTTGGTAGAATTTATCATTTATCATTAAAAGGCCACAGACATATATTTCGTAAACTGAACTTCTTTTTACACGTCAGCAAAAAAAAGAGTGTAATGTTTTCAGGGTTCATGTTTTATTTGTATGCGAGTTTTTTTGCTTGAACATATTTGGATGTATGGGGTATCGTTAGAACCGTAGACGCGAGCATGTATACATTCTACGGTTAGTACCTTATTATGGCAATAAATGTGCAAAAATAAGGTTAAATGCAATCAATGTGGCTGTGGAATGGCTCCGAATCCAAATGAGTAATGAAACTTTGAATTTGATAATATGGGTATTGTTGAGGACAGCGAGCCTATCCGCCTCCCAGATGCCGCGTGACCCCGCGATCATAGATCAGTTATTTTGTATAAAACTAGAATAAGATTAAATAATAGTAGTAGAGTAAGTAGGTAGATTTAACGTGTAATTTAAGGAAGATAAAAATAAAGTTACCGTTAGAGAAATAGATGAAAGCGCCAAATGTTTATAATTTAAGCTTGTTAGACAATGCAATGCGCAATGTGTTTATTACAGGAGCCCTTAGCGCAGGTAGGGTAGTTGCCGTTAGACTAAGTACAGCTACATTCCCACGATCTTTAGAATAATAACACGCGTAATGCGTAGACAAAGTAAAGGCCGTAAGTAGTAAAACAATTATTATTAAGGAACGATGCCAGTTAGTTGTTGCTAAAAAATACAAAAACCGTTGTAATTGCCCTTACTCCCAAGCCCTCCTTGTGACCAGGTAGGTACCGTTACCTAAATTGTATTGTATAAATATAAGAGCATTTTTGTAAATAAAGGCAGTCAGTCAGTTTGTTGTACCCGTTGTAGCGTGAGCTACTAATTTTATAATAAAAAATAATAATTCGAAATCAGATGAACAATAAAACCCTTTCTTTAAATAAAAGCTTAGCATAGCTGTGACTACAGGTCAAATCTCTAAACAGACTAGCCATTCTGTTGTTGTTTATTGTTAGAATCTATCAGATGACGACATTGATTGAAACAGTACTATCGTTCGTATTTGGTAAATACCAACGAAAGCAGACGATCGGGTACATAGAATAGATTATCGTACGTTATTTACTTACATGATATAATCCTGAAATCAGATAATAAATAAATAATTAATAAAGTACAATTGATAAACTCGGAGACAAGTAGTGACCTCTACCGTAGGTTCTACTTATCTTTGCATCGATTAGGAATCAAAGCAAAAGGGCGCGTTCTGTTCGGCACGGTCCGGTAATGTCGGCAAATAGAAAATAAAATTAAACAAACCAATTAAATACAACGAATGTTAAATTTAAGAACGTAGTTTTTTTCCAAAGCAAACCCATACAATATCATAATTTAATAGTGACAGTATATAGTTTTATGATAGTATAACAGTACCGAAGCTTGGAGACCGCGTTCCGTACCTTTCGTCTGGAAGTGAACGCATCGTTACTAGTACGGAACGTTTTATTTATAACAATTCTTAGACGTCTCTTGACAGTTGTTTAGCTGTCAAAAATAGTTAAAGAAACAGTAAATAAACAAATTCGATTTCGATGATGAGAAATCTTAAAAAATAAAAATAAAATCAAATAATCATTTCCAAAGCCCATGTGTAAGCGCTGATCGGTTTCTTGGTGGAACGAAATGTTATTCGGATAGATTTTGCTAACTGAGGATCAAACTAGATCCGGCTAGACAAAAGAAACCGAGGAATGGAGACGAGAGGCGTGAACGTTCTTTTTGTGCCGCAGAGCCCGGTAGCAGGATAGACAAGTAAAAAAGGTAGCATTTTTCGGTATTTTGCATTGTCGGCACTAATGATTGCGATTGTGAAATCACTTTAATCCATTTTTCGAGACGCCGTTTTAGCGAACTGAGAGCGGTGACGTTTTCAAAGTCTCGAATTCTAAAGAAACGTTGTGTTTATTCATCCACAGCGGGTTTTCCCCCCGGGATTGAGATACCACGACGGAGATTTCCCACAGACAGACAGAGGCTTCTTCCCCCGGATTTAACTAGAAAGGCGCCGTGTTGCGATACGCCACGACGACATTATATCCAACGATTCCTGCCACGTTCTTGAAATGCGGTATCGTATTGGCATGTTTATGCATATATTTCATTAACCGGAGTGTTGAACTTTGGTTCACCACCGACCTGCTGGACACCTGCAACGCCTGAGGGGTCTAGCCTGGCTACCTCTCACATGAATCGGACACACCTGAAACGTCGGATGGAGAATTACCTTCACTAACATAACGGCTAAATCTTATAGAAAAAGGTAAATAAGTAGACTGCACTGCCGGCCGGCAACTCATCACTTGTTTTGTTAGGGTAAATACTTAATTTTGTCAGTTCTATATCGACCCTAGTTATAACAGGGTAATCTTAGATCTTAATACTTCTTAGCTGCTGAGTTGGATCTGCAGGCATGGGTTCTTTAGACTTTAAGTAAACAGGCAAAGTTAAACCAAAAATAGTAAATAATGTATTGGCGAATTAAAATTGCATGTTTTGTCTTCCACTATTATATGCTAGCTTGAATGACCGTCCAACGTACCTACGGCACGGTTCTTTAGATTTTAAGTAAGTAGGCAAAGTTAAACCAAGGATAATAAAGATTGTATTGGTGAATTTGAGGTGTACGTTATATCTTCCACTATTGCACCCACTAGCTAGTACATTACCGAACGGTCTTGATCCAATAGTTCTTGAAGCTCGTTCCGGTCTAAGTTTATCCAGGTAATTTTATTAATTTCAAAATAGTAACGAGTATTTTAAGTTTTGAGTGATTCCGAAGAAAGATATAGCGTCCTCACGTTTAAAGCGACCGGATGGGGTAAGAATCCCGACTCACCCCACTCTTGGTGTGACTCACCCCGTTTTATTTTTTTATTCCCTTTATTCTCAAAATTACTTTTCATTGATTTAAGCGAATACCCTATCGGCGTTAGACACCGGACCAACTATCTCGGTGGTTGGCGAGTTTGGCCTAAAAACCAATTCATCACATCTTTCATCGCAATCTGTCAGCTCAGAGAAATTTACTATAAAACCGCATATATCGTTACAATAAGACGAAAACCCATTAAATATCGTTACACCGTCGTAGTAGTTTCATTCATTGAATCCACGAAGCTCCTGAACCACAAATAAGTTATTGCTGGTAGTTAATATAACCAGCGACCTATTACCGGAAAAGTGAATACGCGATTTAAAATTGTAATACAGTCCACTCCTCCGAAAAAGTAATTCTGAACAGGTATCAAGTAGAAGGCTTTGCAGAGCACATTCTAACAATACATAATTTATTGGCATTAATTCATTTTAGGCAGGGCAGGCGATTTTTGTTTGTAACTAATTGAAAAGTTTAATGTATAATCCTCAGTATCTTTTTTTAATACCTATTCAACCATTGAGGTATTATAATAATACCTCAATGTATTCAACATATTCATTCGAGGCAATACTTAGACATTTTCACCTTTATTTTTCATGTTGGGGAAAATCTTCCTCCCCATCCCCTTAATTTTTATTATATACTAGCTTTTGCCCGTGACTTTGTCGCGCGGACAATGTTCCTTAGATGAGGGTGTGGTCCGTTGTCAACTTGGTCGTACATACCGCACGCCAACTGAACCACGAACTCCCCCATCGACTCCATCCTGACGTCACGAGCGATAACGTTATTGCGAAAGTACCAGCCCGCTCCCGTGCACACCCGCAGGGTAACGTTTTGGACCACTTGAAGTCGCCTCCTCTGGCTTTCCGCGCATAGTGCGTACCATGCTGGTGCAGCGCAGGTTAGCCTGGTTCGGATATTGGTCATATATATTCAGAGGCAGCTTTGAGCGAAGGACCGGACCGGAGGAGCGCTCGGACGGCCTTCGTCTGACGTACGACATGGTCCACTTGGGGGCGCATTCTCAACGTCCGGTCGATGTGGACGCCCAGGTACTTCACCGTGCTTTCTCACTTGAATTCATGGCCTCGAAGTTGCAAAGGAGGAGTCAGAATACGCTGTCCACTGGTCAGTAGCGCGGCCGTCTTCCTTACCTTGACGGCCATCCGCCACTTATCTAGCTATTCTGGCAGAATATCTAGGACCCGCTGTAGTCTGCTCGCGGCTATGGACGCTTTTGTGGAGGAGGCAAAGAAGGTATCGTCAGTGAAAAGGGCAAGTTCGACGCTCCGTTCTCCTGGCAACCTGCGAGCCTCTTCAAAGACTGGAATGTCGGTATAGGTGGCATAGAGGGCTGGGGACAGACAACTCCCCTGTGGTACTCCTGCTACAACGGAATGGCATCCGGGGTTTACGCACTCCACGGACACAGAATTTTCTGTCAGAAAGGAATTAAGTCACGAATATAATAAGCGCCGGTGGCGTCTTTGTCTTTACCAACTTCCATATGAGGCCTTCATGCCACACTCTGTTGAATGCTTTCTCGATGACAAGGAAGAAAGCCACCGTCTTTCTTCCCTTGTTGAAGGAAGTGGAGCGAGCAGATGGAGCACACGCTTGGCATGCCCATCACTGTGGCACCCATCACTCTGACACCTGTCACTTTCACACTTGTCATTTTGGCATCTGTCACTTTGATACCTGTCACTTTGGATTCTGTCACTGTTATGCCTTTCAATTTGCCACCTGTCACTTTGACACCTATCACTGTGGCATCCATCACTTTGACGCCTGTCACTTTGGCTTTTGTTACTTTTACACCTGTCATTTTGACTCCAGTCACTTTGAAACCTGTCAGTTTGGCACCTGTCACTTTTACGCCTGTCTTTTTGCCACCTGACTCTGACTTCTGTTACTTTGACATCGTTGTCGCAATTTCCATACAAAATTTACAATCTAGTTGATTTCGTAAAATATTTTTTCCTTTATCGGGATGAAACATTATGTTGTTTCCTGTACCCTGACAACGTCTGTTCAAAATTTCATCATGCTTGATAGAGTAGTTACAGAATGAAAGCGTAACAAACAAACAAATCAACAAACTAACAAACTCACTTTCGCAATTATAATATTAGAAAGTTTAAATTTGCTATTTTCGTAGTAAATAATAATAATAAATATATTCGGGACAATTCCACACCAATTACCTAGCCCCAAACTAGGATACTTTGTACTATTGGTGGGTACTAGACAATGGATAAACATACGATACATAGATAAGAATATTGCATATGTGAGATTTATAAACATATCTATGATAATTATACGTACTGTAAGGTTATCAAAACCTAAGTTTTGTAATGTTAGCCTTCAGTTGGTCAGGTTTGTCGAGTAGGAGATAAAACATATCTGCACCTAGTATTAAAAGCAAGTTACTATATACTACTGTTGGTATCTATAGTACCTAGTAGCTACAGCTACAGAATAAATAACTTAAGGAATATTTAATAAAAACAAGGAAATAGGTTTGCAATTCTGTATATTGTTTACTCATTTTAACACAGGATTCGGAATACACCACTATAGAAAGAAACTGGCAAGACACTACGTGGCGAATATGTTTTGTAATATTATTAAACCAATAACTATTTAGATACATAGTTATTAACAATTTAAATGTGATTATTGATCACAAATAAACATTTATATTTGCCTTAGTTACACTAGGCATATTAACTACTAAAACAGTATTTAAACACAATTAAATTGATGATAATCCTGTTAACTATAATCTTGTAGATCATCACCCCACAATGAAGTGATACACAATAACAGATACACAGTATAATTACACAGTTACAAACAAGCAGCATAACGGACAAGGTCCTCTCGGTGCGGCGGCCACAAGAACATTAAACATTGCCATTTTTTTTATTTTTTTTTGGAATGACTAATGCTGTTGGCCTTATCGGCCTCTACAGCTTGAGCCGGACTTGGGGGCGGGCGCTTACAAGCACTCCGCCGCAATGCGTGACGCAGAAGGCGCACGCCAAAGTTAAAATTTTAGACGACCCGCACGAGGGTACCCAGAGGGTACGACCCTCGGCTTGGACGGCCGTCTGATTACGGGGGTAACGAACTAAACACCCCTGGATCGCTACCGTTAAGTAGTGATCGAGGGGGCCCTGAACAATGGCTAGGTGCCCTTTCATTGATTTTTATAACTCACCGCCGATTCGTAATACACCTTCGAGAAGAATCGGCAAGAAACTCGAAGGCGAATAATATCTGACTATGTGTTATGGGACCTTCGACCTCGCCGGCGAGGTCGGTGTCTGTGTCTAAGTGTGTTGATACCCCCTGGCGGGTTACCAGAGGTGGTCGAATTGGAAACATTGCCAAGTCGAGAGAGCCTTTATATAACATTTTCGAACATCCGACGATGTCAGAAGTCATCCGAGACGACGAAGACTACCGACATCGTCCGAGCTATTTGAGTCGTTTGAAAACAGATCAACGAATATCTACCATTTACTTTATTAATTACATTAGTCATGTCTGATAGTTGTATTGGAATACATTATAATAATTATGGCATAATAATACAGATGTTTCATAGTGATGGATGACATACATCGTAAGTTTACACGTGGTACTTTACTTTTCTTTAAAGTAGTCAATACTTCGTTTCAGCTGGATACATAACATTTAAATGTACCAAGTATTATTTTTATACATTTCTATATTTACAACAAATATGTAGTCATGACTTAGAAACAAACATTTCTGCTCATCACACAAATGATTGCACCTTGCAGGATTTGAACCTGCGTCCGTTTGATTTCGTACCCAGGGTTTCTAGCCACTAGACGAACCGGTCGTGTAGTGGTTACAATAATTAAATATAATTACGTTGTAGGTACAACGTTGAAGAAAAAACGGATAGACAGGTACCTACAACGTAACTATACGTAACTGTACGTATACTAATTTGCAATATAATTACTTAACTATAAAAATTATATAAACATATGTAACTGTAAAAGCCAGAACTACAGTAAATCCTAAGATTTACCAACTCATAAAGATAAAAGTCCGAACAGTTCTGGGATCATCGTTCATTTCGAACTTTTACCAACACTTACTTGACCAGTGCCCCTCAGAGACTCGGTAAATGTTGAAAAGACTAAACTAACCTAATCTTTATCTGTTTTTTTTCTGCTTTCCTACGGTATCCATAAGGATTTCCCCTTCACAGCTAAAAAAATGGAATCCTTACCTAACCTATACCAACATTTACCAGCTGTCACTGGTAAAACCTAGCATTTACTAAATTCTAATAGTACAAGCCCGTAAAAAAACGTCTTATCAACTCATAACAGTAAATCCTAAGATTAACATTTAATAGCTAATATGAACCAAAAAACGGGCTTTTACAGTAACGTATACATTTTAAAACCAACCAATTATTAAGAACTACATACATACTTACATTACAAAAAGCAATTTTCGTAACTGCATCCATTTTTTTTATTCACATGTTTTTTAAATTTCACTTGTATGTATGTACTTTTTAGCTATGTATTTCTTTGTGTATCTTGCAACTCAAATTTCAAGCACTTCCCGATTAGCAATCCGGCTGAAACTTTCAGGGTAGCTCACACCTCGATGACAAAGAATTTAAAAATAATACAAATTTAAAAAAAAATGTGTTTTTTTTATACTTTTTATTTAGTTTTGTCTCGTGGTGTTAGACACAATATCTCTTTATGTCTATTTTACTATCGCAGCTTCACAACTACGTGCTCGTTCCAAAACAGGTACCTACTTCAATTCAATTGCCTTTATTAAAAGCTTTACAGATTAGTTGCCTCTTTGATTAAACTAGTATTAAATGCAGAAAATTGACGATATCATTTGTATCGTGGTGTTAAACACAATACATACCTCTTCATGTCTCTTTTACTGTCACAGCTTCACAACTAGGTGCTCGTTCCAAAATAGTAACCTACTTCAATTCAATTGCCTTTATTCAAAGTTTTACAGATCAGCTGCCTCTTTGATAAAACTAGCATTGAATGCAAAAAATTGACGATATCATTGCGTCGACATTCTCATTCAAATATATTTGCTGCCACGCGCTTAGGGACGCTACAGATAATTCCTCAAAAATGATAATAACATTTTTCAATATTTTCTTGAGCAAAACTCAGATATCATATTTTCTTGTATTCTATGATATTCTATGTACGTCAGTATAAGCCAGCACTGTTGATTATGCTGATAGGACATTATGTTACTTAAATACGCCCTGTAGTGGCAATGTGGGCTTATATTGAAGTGACATTAATCTATCACGATTGTTATGTTCAATGTATATTATAGGTAGAAATAAGACAATTTCATTTCATGATATTGGCCTATACAAAATGCAAATCCTCGCTCCGCCATTAAAACAAAATCAAATTGCCAATAAATTATTCTTTTACTCAAAACAAATTGTAAACATTTTACGGCCCTCATAAAATTTTATGCTAAGCCGTTATTACGCGGCAACCCTAACGGGCCTCAGACAGGTATTGCGGGCAAGCAATTAACTTTTCAGATGGATTTTCCTACAGGCATGGAATAGAGCAATACTGGCGATGCTGGCAATACAGAGGTTGCCGTATTTCCGATATCTGATTGGTACACGGCAACCCTATATGATGATGTTTGGATATCGTGGAAGTAGAGCCTTTATGGAGTTTTAATCACAATCTTCAATGTTAAATCAGCTTTATGGATATGTATGTTTATTTATTTTTGCCCGGCTGAGGAGGGTTATGTATTTGGGTTGTATGTATGTTTGTTTGTTTGTACGTTTCTTAGTCGTATCCTACAGCCTAAAAGGCTTGATGGATTTTGATAAATGAGGTATCATTGGATTCGTCTTGATCACGAGAGTGTTATAGATTATAATTGAAATCTCAAATAAACTAATATGGCAGCTGCAACTGCCATATTAAATTTCCGACGAAACAAAAAATTATCAAAACCTATCGAGTGAGGTATCAAAATTAAGTTATATAAAAGACTATTTCAAATATCTAATTCTTATAACTAAATAGTAGCAATTGTCTTTTAAACTTCTTACAAAATTTTCAATCTTAGATTATTCAAGTTAATGTAAATACTTAAGTCTAATGTTGAATTGCAACTATCAAAGTAAAGTAAATATGTAATTAAAAAAGAAACATTAAAATTTATAGAAATACTAGCTGCCCCCCAAGGTTTCACTCACGTCCCTCAGGAACCGTGCATTTTTTCGGGATAAAAAGTATGTGTTAGTCCAGGGTAAAAGATGCCTCCAGTTCAAATTTCATCCAAATCCGTTCAGCCGGTTAAGCGTGAAGAAGTATCAAACATACAAACTTACGCCTATTTTATTTATTAGTATGATTATTTTTAGCATGTAGTTAATATTTTTTTACGCTGTCAGGTTTTTTTATAATAATTTTACTTGTTAAATAAACATTTGTACAAGAACTGTGTGCCAGTTATCCTGTTCGTAATACAAGAAAAATGTACCATTTTCGTAATTATATTCAGAGGCCACATGTAAACTATATGTTTTGTCGTTTAGCCTCAAAATAACGCAGAGAACTTTGATACCTAGAAACAGTTCAAAATACGAGTATCTATAAAAAGCCACTATAAAATCAGCAGTATGTTTTCTTACACTAAAGTTTAGATGGAGTTTAGTTTAGAGCCTAAACTATTTAGAACAGCGGTCGGCAACGTGTGGCCCGCGGGCAAGGAGGAGCTTGCGTCGGGCCACGTAAAAAAAATACTTTTATTTACTAAACAGTTGCAGGCGATTGTTTAGTATATACAAGTTTTTTTGTACTCAATAAATAATAACGGTGCGGGAAGCGAGCAGTCAAGAGTAGCGCAAAGCGCGCGCGTCGGCCATCTGATTTTGATGAATTGAAATAGTTTGATAGTTTGTTTGTCGTAGTGCTGGCCTCTAGTATCAGAGTTTGTCAGGCCGCCCGAGGGCCTCTGACATGGCAGTCGTTACTGCTATTAAATATTTTAAAGGTGAAAGTTTGTATGTATGAATGCGTGTGTTTGTGTGTGTGTGTGTGTGTGTGTGTGTGTGTGTGTGTGTGTGTGTGTGTATGTGTGTGTGTGTGTATAATTATGTGTATGTTTGTTACTCTTTCACGTTCAAAACACTGAACAGATTTTGATGAAATTTGAAATGGAGATAGCTTTTAAATATACATAGGATAAACAAAATACTTAGGATACTTTTCATCATCATAATCATCATCACTCACGCGAGTGAAACCGCGGGGCGCAGCTAGTAAAATATATTGTGAACAAGTGCGGCACGCCCATACCACATTTTGGTACCACAAGGTTGCCAACTGCTGATTTAGAGTCTCAACTATTTAGAGTCTAAACTATTCCTCCAGCTACGATCCTCATAGCGTTCGGTCTGAAATCATAACAACTTCGATCAATTTACTTAATAGTCACTTTCATCGGTAACTAACACAATTTGATCGATTATGATTGAACTTAGTTGGTCTACGTAACAACTATGGGGAGGGAATGTTTGAAGAACACAAACAGTCAAAATGTTGCATTTAGTTCGATAGAGGCTCGAACTACTTGAGCATGAACAAATGAGAGAACTGTCTAATGTTAACTTGGAACAATCTAATCAATAAACCAGAACTATATCAACACAGAATAGTTTATTTTACTTTGATTACAATCTAGTATGTACCCTTATTCATTAATGTCGTATACTAAGAAATTATATCTTGGCTGTATGGCTTTTCACAAGTCTGTAAACAGATTGGAAATAATATCGAAAATATGTGACAGTTTTGGCTCGTTCCGGAGAAACGTAGGTACTAGTTGCTCAAACTATGACTAGGAGTCTAGTTAATAAGTCTAAATTCATCCACACCAAACGTTCATAGCCCTGAACTGGAACTGTATTTTACAATAGAACCTCAGGATTGCAGCTACAACTCCTAACGAACGCCTATGACTAGCCCACAACGCCTATGGCATATATAAGAAAAACTAAAAATGTCTATACTTATAATAAAACTGTAACGGGTCCAATTCTGTACATTGAAGATATTTTGGAAATTTTATTTGGAACGTACTCTTGATTCGATACTGAAGGCAAAACTGTATTTTTTTTCATTTTTGTCTATCTGTCTGTCTGTCTGCCTGTCTGTCTGTCTGTCTGTATCTTGGCTAGGCATCACGCCGAAACTACTGAATGAATTTATATGAAACTTGGTATGATTTGAGTTCATACTACAAGGTAGGACATAAGCTACTTTTCATCCCGAAAAATGAAAGGGTTCCCGCAGGATTGATGATTAAAGTTATTTCAAAAAACACTTACCACTCTGAAACTACTGGACGGATTTTGATGCAATTTGGCACAGTTATAGCTTATATGATGGGTTAATCAGGATACTTTTTATCCCGAATAAATAAAGAGCTCCTGTGGGATAATGTCCCAAATTCTGTAAATTAAAGTTTTTTTTGGTGCCTTTCTATTTTCAATACTAAAGCCAAAACTATATTTTTTTTAAGTTTTGGGCTTCTGTCTGTCTGTCTGTACTTTGAAAGTGCATCACGCCGAAAATACTCAATGAGTTCAAATGAAATTTGGTATAATTTGAGTTCATACTTCGAGGTAGGACATTAGATACTTTTTATCCCGAAAAATTAAAGGTTTCCTGCAGTATAGGCGTTGAAAGTTATTTAAAAGAACACGTATCACGCTGAAACTACTAGACGGATTTTTGAAACTAGGCACATTCATAGTGTTTATAATAGGTAAAAATTGAGGATACTTTTTATCCCGAAAAAATAAAGTGTTCCTGCGGGATAATGTCCAAAATTCTGTAAATTGAAGATATTATGTAATTTTTTTTGGAGGCCAGTCTATATTCAACACTCTATTTTTTTTTGTCTGTCTGTCTGTCTGTCTGTCCGTCTGTCTGTCTGTACCTTGGTAGTGCACCACGCCGAAAACACTCAATCAATTCAAATTAAATTTGGTATGGTTTGAGTTCATACTTCGAGGTAGGACATAGGATACTTTACATCTCGAAAAATGTATGGGTTCTCGCAGGATAGGGGTTGAAACTTATTTAAAAGAACACATACCGCGCTGAGACTCATGGACGGGTTTTGATGCAACTTGGCACTGTCTTAAGTTATATGATGCGTTACAATTTAGGACACGTTTTATTCCGAAAGAGTAAAGGGTTTCTGTGGGATATGAGTCCAAAGTTATGTCAATATTTAAATAAAAAAATATTTTTTGAAGGGTTCTCTATATTTGATACTGAAGCCAAACTATTTTACTTTTTAATTTTGTCTGTCTGTTTGTCCGTATCTTGACCGCGCATTGCAACCAAACTACTAAATGAATTCAAATGAAAAAAATGCTCTTGGGTCCTTAAAAAAGGTATTGAACAATATTTTTTTGTTAATCGTGTCTTTGTTTCTGTTTGTCTGTATGTTTGTTTGTTCACGCATCACGTAAAAACTACTAGACCAATAGCAATGCGGATTTCATTGTTTGATATAAATTTGGTGTAATTGGTATCTCAATCCGGTGAGTTAGAAGCTGAGCAATTGATAAAAGTATTTTTGACGGCTGAAGAAATTTTGTTCAAATGTTGGTATATTGGTCCTGGAATAGATTATTATGGTACTTTGAACCTAAAAAAAAGACCACGCGTGCGAAGCCGCGGGTACAGCTAGTAATAGCGTGAGAAGTTTATGCCGATCAGCCGATATCCTGGCTTTACAAGAAATTTGGATGCAGCCGCAAGATATCCCGTTTTTAGGCAGCATTGATCCAGAATTTGAGTTTACGGAAAAATCGACAATAGATCCAGGTGCGGGACTGTTACGTTACGTGGAAGACCGTACGGGGGAGTCGCTTTATTATGGCGGAAAAATTTGTTTACAGCGGTCTCTGTGATTCAGTGTAAAAGTGTGCGTATATCGGCAATAAAATTGTCACTAACGGACAGCTCGCTGTTAGTGTTCTCAGTTTACATGCCTATGGACTCGACAGAAAACCTTACCGAGTTCACGGAGTGCCTTGGCGAAATCGCAGCTATAGTTGAGGAATGCAGTGTAGATTCTGTGTTCATACTGGGAGACTTTAATGCGCACCCTGGTAAGCAGTTTGGAAATGAGCTTGTGGACTTTTGCAGTGAGCAGAAATGGCGTTGTGCTGACATTGAAATATTAGGGTTATCGTCGAACTCATACACTTATATTAGTGATATTAATGGTTCCCGGAGTTGGTTAGACCATTGTGTGGTGTCTGAGGCGGCGTGGAGATCGGTGATCGATGCGAAGACATTATATAATGTGTATTGGTCTGACCACATTCCATTAGAGATA
Source organism: Alsophila aescularia (assembly GCA_946251855.1). Taxonomy (NCBI): domain Eukaryota; kingdom Metazoa; phylum Arthropoda; class Insecta; order Lepidoptera; family Geometridae; genus Alsophila; species Alsophila aescularia. The sequence continues at coordinate 51,586,641 of OX276377.1, read as the reverse complement.
ACATGTAATTTAAATGTACTAAGAACGAAGTCAGTAAGCTGTGATGTTTGGGAGCCCAATAAAGTTGTATGGGGAGAAAGAGACTCCGAGCAAATAAACTTGTATAAACGTATGTGTAACAAGAGATTAAGAGAAGTTGATTTTCCTAGTGAATTTAGAGAATGTAGCGATAAACTATGTACAAATATAAAACACAGGTCAATAGTTGTTAATTTGTATAGTGACATTGTTGACATATTGCGAGAAGCGGCTTATTGTAGTTATGGTCGGTCAGTACAACTAAAAAGAAAGCATGTTACAGGTTGGAACAAACATGTCAGACAGGTTCACTTGGAGGCTCGGCTTGCTTTTCAAAGTTGGGTGCTTTATGGAAAACCAAATGTCGGTCCTGTGTATATTAACATGCGAGAAACCAAAAAAACTTTCAAATGTAAACTCAAGTGGTGTCAGGATAATAGAGAGCAAATAAAAATGGACATCTTAGCATCTCACCACAAAAATAAAGATTTCACTAAATTCTGGAAGCACACAAACAAGTTGAACCACAAGCCGAGACTTCCTGCTAGTGTAGAGGGCGTTAGCGGGCCTGCTTCCATTGCCAATCTTTTTAAAAGTCATTTTGTCAACAAGTCCTCTATAGGCCCGTCACAGGAATCACTTCCAGCGAGGGAACCAACCACAGAGGCTCATTTTATGGTAACTACCAAGATGGTAGCGGCAGGGTTGAAAAACATGAAGCGAGGTAAGTCACCTGGACACGATTCCCTTAGTATTGAGCATCTGCAACATGCAGGTGTTCATTTGCCCAGAGTATTAGCTATGTTTTTTAACTTCTGCATTACGCATTCCTATCTGCCTGAAAAACTAATTAAAACCGTGGTAGTACCTATAGTAAAAAATAGGACTGGTGACGCTTCCGACACAAATAACTACAGGCCTATTTCATTGGCCACGATAATGGCTAAAGTGTTGGACAGTGTGCTTGACAAACAGCTCAGTGAGCATCTCACCCTACACGATGCTCAGTTCGGCTTCAGGTCTGGCCTTTCTACAGAGACTGCTGTTCTTTGTCTCAAGCATACTGTCCGATACTATACGGATAGGAAAACACCCGTATACGCGTGTTTTCTTGACCTTTCAAAAGCCTTCGATGTGGTTCCTATGGTGTTTTGTGGAGGAAGTTATATGATGACACAGCATTGCCTGGTGAGCTTATTGAAATGTTTAAGTACTGGTACGGCCATCAGAGTAATGTGGTGAGGTGGGCAGGGCTATCCGAGCCGTATGGACTGGAGTGCGGGGTGAGGCAAGGTGGGCTCACCTCGCCCAGGCTCTTCAGTTTATATGTAGATCGGCTGATTCGTGAGCTTAGTGGCACTATGGTGGGATGTTCTGTTGACGAAACTTTTGTCAACAACATAAGTTACGCTGACGACATGGTGCTACTGGCTCCATCGATCAGTGCCCTCAGGAAGCTTCTTTCCATTTGTGAGCGATACGCAGGGGCCCATGGCCTTAAGTACAACGCCAAGAAGAGCGAATGTCTGGTGTTTAAGGCAGGTACTAAATACTATCCCGATGTACCGCCAGTCACACTCGGAGGAACTGCACTTAAATGGGTGTCAGAGTTTAAATACCTTGGGCACTGGGTCACTGCGTCGCAGACAGATTCTATTGACATGGAGAGGGAACGTAGGGCGCTTGAGTAACATGTTGATCCGTAGGTTTGCAAAGTGTTCTATAGATGTAAAAATAACTTTATTTCGGGCGTACTGCCAATCTTTTTACACTTGCAGCCTATGGATCGACTATACTCAAAAAGCGTACAGTGCCCTGCGTATCCAGTTCAATAATGCGTTCAGGGCGCTGTTGGGGCTGCCTCGCTACTGTAGTGCTTCGGGGATGTTCGCGGAAGCGCATGTAGATGATTTTTACGCCATCATGCGGAAGTGTGTTGCCTCCCTGATGCGAAGGGTGCGGGGAAGCTCCAACAGCCTCTTGGTGACGGTGGCGGAGAGGGTGGATGGCCCAATACTCCGCCACTGGACCAAGACGCAAGTACTGCCGTCAAGCAGAGCCGCTAAATAACATTTATTTAATTGTTGTAATTTTAGACTGTTTTCATTTTAAATTTTTTATTTTTTATTTATTGACATGTAAACATAAAAATAATAATAATTTTAACCAACATAATTTTAAGGACACTACTAACAAAAATGGATGTTATATCTGAAATTAAATAAATACAATACAATAGAATAAAACTCTTCTGCGGTGAGTAAATCATACGGTGCCAACTAGTCTTACAGTTGTCACGGCAAAGGAAACAACGACTAGAATGTTCCAGCTAACAACCGACGACAGTCGCTGGTTCCCATCGGAGCTTTACCTTCCCTCTCTGTAGATTTTCTCCGTGTCATAATATATTGTTTTGTCTTGGTCAATCATGTTTGTTTTTGTTTTGGTTCTTTATTAATGAACCGGATGATAAATATAATTATCGTTCCTATCATAGTAGGTATAAGATTTTTACAAGATACTCAAATATTAACATTTAAAACATCTTCACGCAAAATAATTAAAAATTGATACAAAATATTAATGATATAGCCTTTCTAAAATACTGATGTAGAATCTCGAAAATATCTAACTTTATTTTTTACAATATAATAATAAAACAAATCCTACCTAGACTGTCGTGCAAAGAAATGTATCACAAAGAAATTTTTCAAAGTGATATGCCTTAATGGTGTACATGCCAGCTGTAATCTAAATTATATTTTGGTCAAATGGTCAAATATGTACATAAATATATTTATGTATATTTATATAGATGTGATATGGAACAGACAGGTTTCCACAAAATAGATAACACTATTATTTATTTTGTGGAAACCTCTTGTGAAAATTATTGAAAATATGAATCGGTGAAATGTTATTGCTGCTCAATTTCTAACATGTCGTCTCGTGGTCGTTTTAGAATACCGCAGGAAATATCCCAGCATTTCCGAAGTTGTGCACTATCACATTTGACACACATTTGGGTGAAGTGTAAAATATGTACACAAACACAAAATATTAAGTAAAACTACGAGTCCCAGACTAACCTAGTGCGTTAGCATTATTAGTTACTCACTGTACTCGCGGCATCGCACGCTTGGCCATTTATCCAGGTTAAAAAAAACTACATATTTTGTCACATATGAGCCAAAAACTGCATACTCCCGATACATTTTGTCACAATGTGACATTTTTGAAAACGCGCCGATGCACTTGGTTACTGCGGCAGCCAATTTTCGATTTAAATTTAATTTCACGTTTTTTACTCATTCTGAGTATTTTATTCGTTATTAAAAGTATCCTCAATTTTCACTCATCATATAAACTATGACTGTGCCAAGTTGGACCAAAATCCGTTTAGTAGTTTCAGCGTAATACGTATGGCATCACGTTGGCCGTGCGGTCTCGTCTTAGAATAAGACCCCTCCCAATCCTCCCGTGAATGTCGTAAGACCAAGGGATTACACACCGGAAGATGGGCAGCAGCATTTGTTATACTGCGGTCACCAATCCGCCTGCCAAGCGTGGTTACTATGCCGGAGTTATTTAAGACCCCCCGCAAAAATAGTACACAGAAACTCTCTGAACATACACTCAAACTTATGGCAGAACGAGGCGAGATGTGGCTGCAGTCTTCAGTGGATATGTCAAGTTACAGCTTGCCTAATAAACATGGTCCAAGTCAATGTGACAAGATTTGCGTTCCTCTAATACTACTTGTATTATGAACGCAATCGAGCGGAACAAGGGCTCCAAAGTGTTCGCAAGAGATCTGTCTATTGGGCAAAGCCTGTTGACGAAGCTGAAAACCGACAGTGGCAACATCGTTTCGTCGAAGCCAGAAATTTTGAGTGAGCCCGAGAAGTTCTATGGACAATTATACACCTCATCGCATAGTCCTTCTAGCACTACTAGTGATGCAAGAGCCCGTTTGACCCGACATTATATCAAATATATCCCGGATGCCGGAGGACGGAATAACGACAGAGCTACTGAAAGCGGGCCATATAGTTCGCAGAACCAATAACCACTGGAGAAAAAACGTTCTCGAATGGACACCACGAACAAGCAAACGAAGTGTGGGGAGACACGATGGACCGACGACATTGTAGTCATCGCAGGAAGTCGGTGGATGGAGATGGCACAAGATCGCATGTCATGGCGCTCTTTGCGGGAAGCCTATGTTCAGCAGTGGATTTCTAAAGGCTTACACGATGATGATGATGATGATGATAACGTGTTCATTTAAATAACTTTCAATCCCTATCCTGCGGGAACCCTTTAATTTATCAGGATAAAAAGTATCTAATGTCCTACCTCATAGTATGAACTTAAATCATGCCAAATTTGATTTGAATTTATTCAGTTATTTCTGCGTAAAGCGGCCAAGATACAGACAGACAGAAAGAAAAAAAAAACAGTTTTGGCTTCAGTGTTGAAATTAAACAGCCTCCAAAAAATTTACAAAATATCTTCCATGTACAGAATTTGGACCCTATCCTGCAGGAAAACTTTATTTTTTCGGGATCAAAAGTATTCTCAATTTTCAGCCATCATATAAACTATGACTGTTGCAATTATGACTGGTGTATGACAAGTTGCATCAAAATCTCCAGTAGTTTCAGCGTGATACGTATTCCTAGAAATAACTTTCAACCCCCTGCGGTAACCATTTAATGTTTTGGGATGAAAACTATCTTAGGTAGTACGAACTCAAATCATCAGTTTCGCAATCAGTTTTATATGAATTCATTCAGTATTTTTGGCGTGATGCCTAGCCAAGATACAGACAGACAAACAGACATAAATGAAAAAAGAACAGTATTGGCTTCAGTACGGAATACAGAACAGCCTCCAAAAAAAATTACAAAACATCTTCAATGTACAGAATTGGACCTGTTACAGTTTTATTGTATGCGCCTAGTTCTAATGTGATAATTTTTCTTGCAGATTCAAAATCCGAATTAATTCAGTAGGTACTCGAGTTAACTTATAATTAGATAATACTAACATATGTTTTTGTTGTATTCAAACGTTCGAAAGAAAGCAAAAGCAAAGTTAGTTGCAAAATATAAACCAAAAAAATTTGGTGTTGTTAAATGCTCGAACTTTGACAGTCCAACAAACAAAGCCACAGGCTAGTATCATAAATTCACGCGGCCTTTTTAAGTCTACGATCGAATATATTTTTGTTTATAATTCAAACAGCGTTAATCATAAAAAAATGAAGTGCGAGTTGAACAGGCGTGGACAGGGTTCCTTATGATGAATATATTAATCTCACAATGTTGAGAGATTTACCATGTTATATTAGAACCATAGACTTATTATAGTTTTCCTGTAATCTATAGGTATATAAAAAAGATTTTCGTGTTTTTTTTTTCAAAGATTATGCTCGTTATTTTTGGATCAGGAGAGAATGTGTCATCTATTTTCTTAAATAACTTTGAAACAATGAAAAAATAAAAATAAAATTGAGACCCTCAACAAGCTCTTTCAGTTGATATGTTGATATGGTACAGTTCGTGAAACAAATTTTTTGAATTTTCTAAATTGCCCCCTAAAGTAACTCTCATATTTAAAATTCATTTATTTAAGTTACATGTCCGTGTTTCGGTCACAGAAATATATGAATTTCTGATAACCCCCACAATAAGCCCTTACACGTCACATGATACAGGTTGCAAAACGTTTTACCCGACTACAGCAATGCAAGGGTATGTATGTATGTATCTATGTATGTGGGTATGTGGATGTTCCACCATAGCGTCGCCCCTATTCTTTTGATTTTGACAAACGAGGTGTCAATCGATTCGTCTTCAAGTATAGAGTGAAATTTTTTAATTAGATTATTTTTTTACCCGACTACGGCAAGGCAAAGTAATGATTATATTATGTTCAAACTAAAAACTCAGTCCGATTTTGACAAACGGGTACATGTACTATTATTTATTCTGTGAAACGGGGTCAATCAATCGTATCCTATCAATCGGAGTATATAATATGTACTGTGCCCCGGGTATTCAAAGTTCATTTATTTACGTTTCACCTACTATTACATTGGTTATTAATATTCTAGAAGAACATAGGATGCTTTTTTCGCGATAAGCTGTAGTCCACGCGTACGAAGTCGCGGGCGGGAAAGCTAGTAACAAACTATAATACATAACATAATATTAAAATATCGTAAAAAGTATATGTATCAAGTAACTCAAATATTATTATAATTAAAATGGTGACAGTAAATGAGGGAGAGGGTTATCAAATTTGAGTATAAAGATGTAAAATTAGGAAAATCGAAACTCACCAATAACAATAATAATAATATTTACTTACCAGAAAAAATAATTGATTACGTTTAAATAAAAGCTAACATCAGTCGTCAAAAAATCGAAATGGTAGGTAATAAATGTAATTCATGATCATGATTGTGAGGATTTTAAAGACAAAAATGTATGGCAGTTTAGTATTAATCATCATCATCATCATCAGCCTGTGTTCAGGACATAGGTCTTCGGCTCTTCTCATCCAGTTTTTGCCTGCTGCTTTTCGCAGGCTGTCACTCCACCTGGCCGGTGGGCGTCCTACACTACATTTGCCAACAGTTTAGTAGTAAATACTTATAACCACTTGATCATCCTGTGCGCCAAAGCAACGTAACTTGTACTGGAATACCGGTTATAACCACTTTGTAACACTCAAGTGCACATTTTATACCATATTTTTATTGTGTAAGTAAATATTTAACTTAGTATTAATTGTATCACTGTATAAAAGCTAAATACGAGCGGTTACTCTGGTTTTCATAATACTATACAAATATGTGTAGCAAATTAAGGCTATAGATAAGATAGTTAGATAACACTTTATTGCACCAAAATGAAATCAAATAAAAATCAACTTAAAAAGTAGTTCAATCGACGGCCTTATCACTAAGCAGCGATCTCTTCCAGGCAACCGTTGATTAGATAACCTTAATTAGTCCGCAATGCCAACCGACTCCAAACGCAACATATTATTTTGAGAGGGTGGGAGAAATCTCAGTAATAAAAGAAAATAATTGTTATTTGAACACTATTTCTTAATGTTATCACTACTTAATACTATAAAGCAGCCATTGGACCCTAGCGCTTCAGAATTCAGAGAGAAATGAATTAAGCAACGCAGAGTTTCAATGGATCTATTGAATAGATCGCGGTTGATCACTATGGGCACCAAGCCAATAATTTACGTTCCAAACCAATTCCGTGCCACACTTTGGTACCTACATATACATTGTGTTATGTTTGCCTATAGAACTAATTGATGTTTGGTACCAAAACAACTGCAATGTTTAATTAGGGTTGAGACCCGTTGCTAGAAGAGAACATAATTACTCGTTTTATATGCCTGTGCGTTTCAGCATTTGGTTAATCTAAATAGGATCACAAGGCTGAAACACTGTAAAAAACTAGTCGCAAATAAAGCAGATAATCTATATAATAAACCATATATAGTTCATGTCTAAAAAGAAAGTGCTAAGTCCTACATTTCATATAGTCCGCAACTAGGCGAAATCACGTGCTTTTTCGACGAGTCACCGGGTTCGTGACATTAAGGTAATGGCATCGAGTAGAGTGGATGCATGAGACGTAAAAAATATTTTGCAGGATTCACCGATGTGCTAAAATTAGCAGTACAGAAACCTCCGAAGTGAAAACGGACTGACGAGCAGTAGCGGAAGCGTGAAGGTCCTCCAAATGGTGACGTTGATGCACTTGGTAAGAGTCGCGGGTTTGCGTTCTATGGGGGAGCGCTATTGATATGATGATGGAAACAGAACTCCTTTATGAGAAAGACTTATTAACATAAGTTTGACCTTCACAGCTGTCTTTCCAGTAGTGACCTTAAACCGCATTAGCATATCTTCAGTGGTATTTTAAAATCAACTGGAAAGGAAAAGTGTACAGCTATTTTTAATATTGAAACCAAGGCAAGTGGTACGACGTGAAATCCTCTAGCTATATTTATATTAAAGCAGTAAGTAACAAAAAGTCTGTACAAAGAAACATAAAATAAGCTACTGAACATAAATATAATATTGAAGAATATACTCTGTTGTTTATACGCGCATCTCGTTTAAATTACTGAACAGAATGCAATGCGAGTGGTTTCATTGTTAGAGAGCTTTAGTTTTGACTTAAAATTTGGTGTACATATTATATTTTAATCTGATGAGTAGAAGCGTAGCAATCCATAAAATCTATTTGAATGGCTAAGCAAAATTTGATATATTGAATACTTTATAGGTACTTCTGGACCAGGAATATCGTGTATCACGCGGGCAAAGCCGCAGGCACAGCTAGTAATCTCTACTTATAATTAAGCAGTTAGTAACAAGAAGTCTGTACAAAGAACATAACTAAACAAATTAGTCTACGGGATTTAAAAAAGGCTATTGAAAAAAAATAACTTGCCTGTTTATCTATCTGTCTGTTTTTCTGTTCGTGCATCACGTAAAAACTGCTAGACTGATTGCAATGTGGTTTTCATTGTTTGATGGGTTAGATTTTTACTTAAAATCTGGTGTACTTTGTATCCTAATCTGATAAGTAATAGAAGTGGAGCAATCGATATAAAAATATTTAACGGCGGAACGAAGTTTGGTATATTGTACGAGTACTTTATAGTTACTTTTGGATGTGGAATATAATACTATCACGCAGGCAAAGCCGCGGGCATAGTTAATAAAAATAAAACAATATTGTGAACTGGGGTGGGATCAAATAATGTTTATGTTATCACCGATGTCCGTGGCTTCAACTCCCCGGTTGGTATTCCAAGAGTCTGTACATTCTGATTTTCAATTGTTTATTTGGATCAGTTTTTGCCCGGTTTAGCTTTTAATTTGGTGAATCCCTGCCGGGAGTTTGTGGATTCAGATATCGTATATAAACAAACCTGATTTTAAATGTGAGTGTGTGAACTCACATTTAAAATCACTTAGTTCGTTTGGCGTTTTGTGTTTGTACGTTTCTTAGATGCGTCCTACAGCCTAAGCGGCTTGACGGATTTTGATAAATGAGGTATCATTGGATTCGTCATAATCACGAGAGTGCTTTATATATGAAGTGTCAAGAAAACTAATATGGAGGCGTCCAGCTGCCATATTGTATATACGAAGGAACAATGAATAGCCAAAACCTATCGAGTGAGGTCAAAATGAAGGTAAATAAGAAATCATTTCAAATATTATATAATTCCTATAACTAAACAGTAGCAATTGTCTTTTAAGCTTCTTACGAAATTTTGAATTTTGGATTATTCAAGTCAATGTAAATAATGTTGCAATCGAACTATTAAAGTAAAATAAAATATGTAAGTAAATAAGAAACATTAAACCATTAACTGCGCCCAGTGGTTTCACCCGCGTGTCTCAGGAACCGTGCTTGTTTTCGGGATAAATAGTTGTCTGTGTGTTCCAGGGTATAAGCTAGCAGCTCCTTATCAAATTTAATCCAAACCTTAATATTAGTGTCATTATTTTTGCGGGCGGTCAGCTCGTATTCAATATAACGTAATTCTAACGATTATCGTATTGTAAGGTGCTGTTATTGTTCTGTGACGTAAGGTAGGTGTGAAAGCAATAGGCTTTTTGCCTGTAGTGAAAATATACCGCAGAATGCTAAAAATATGTCTAATTTCAGTTTATTATTACTTCGAGTAAAAATATTTATTCATTTTAATAAAAAGTTACTGTGAACATCTTTATTTTTTATAACATGGTCACGTGAACGCAAATGCTCTATGATTGACAGTAGGCCTCATGAGGTAACTTTTGCTTCACTTCCTGAAAACATAATCTATTTTATTAGAGAAACCCATAGCAATCCCTTGTTGTTTACTTGCATGTGACGTCATGACCACCGCCATGACACAAAGTGTGTTTTGGCGGTGGACAAAGCAATTTTTTAAATTAATTTTTATGATATATTTTTACTGAAAATTTGGCAGTTAACGAATTTAGTTGTTAGGTACTTGTAATAACTAAGCAATTGATTTTTTATAATAAGTCAAATAGCCTACGGGCGTCGTGTAGTTTGAAATTCTAATTTGTGAAAATTATTTCGTTTCCAAAATCAGTTTAAGAATCAAATTTTTGTTTGATAATTTCAAGGAAAACATTGGAACGAAAAAATCTTTTTCAAATAGTCTTTGAAAAATCTATTTGGTAGAGTTATACTTAAACCGGTTTGTTTGACCGGTTTACTTAAACCGGTAACATTAAACAATTCCAAAAGATCTCAAACAGCAATGGGGAAGCGAACTACGAAAAAATACGAAATAAAGGCTTTTTCATTTACCATCTCTTTTGTTTCGTAAAAAGCGGATTGCGATATATGGGAGCATTAGGGTAAACAAAAGCCGCATTGTTTGAGCTCTATATAAAATATTTTGAATAAAACAGATTGACTGCTCGTTTTATGGGAGGACGTTGTCCCGGCTTGTAAAATGACAATGGATAGGGAATCAATTTCATTGATATTTGCCACGTCAGATACTTGTACAAACTGATTTTACTTTCACACACACACACACACATTTTTTTTTTTTTGTTTTTTTTTTTTTCTTCTAGTCTCTAGTTTTATAAGGAAATATTGCGAAAAAAGGCCTACACCCAACAGTGGTAAGAGTAGTGCCTAAGTAAGACCTACTTTATGATATTGTATTTTTTCACTCGCTGCTCTTACAATCTTGATTTTAAATTTTTAGTGTTCTGTAGGAACATGGAACTCTTATTGAAAATATTATAAGATGTTCGGTCTGTACGTCTATCTTTACTACCCAACTGCGCAGAGGGTACTGTGTTTATCAGCCTATGTATGTATGTATGTATGTATGGCACTATTTGCACGCGTTTGTTTTAACACTTTCGATTATGTTCTGTAATTTCTACAGTTATGAACCAATCTGCGTGAAAAGAGATGTTCTTTTTAACCCGACTACGGCGAAGCAAGGCAAGACAAATGAAGTTAACAGTCTATGTATGTATGTATGTGGAAGTTCCATCATAGCGTCACCCTTATTGGTCCGATTTTGACAAGCAAGGTGTCAATTGATTCGTATTTAGTTTTTTTTTTACCTTACTACTGCGAAGCATTGTAAAGGTTATGTGTCGTAAGTATATTCTTTCTACGTGTCGTAGCTAAAAACTCGGTCCGATTTTGACAAGCAAGGTATCAATCGATTCATCTTAATATATAGAGTGTTATAAGCTATTTTTTAGCCGACTACGGTAAAGCAAAGGAAGATTTATGTGTTCAAACATAATAATAATAATTTATTGACATAAATATGTGACACAGAATAAAAATTGAATCCATAGCCTCCTAAACTAGTTAAAAACTGTGTTTTAGGAGCCAGTGGCTTCTCTCAAAAGAATAAGCAGAAAAATACATTTATGTCTATAGCCAAAAAGTACAAAGATATTCAAAACAAAATATTAATATTATTAACACTAAAATACGCATGCACGTTAGTGTATGCGTGTGTTTGTGTGTGTGTGTGAATATTTCGACGGTGTTTTATATCCAAGGTGTCAATCGATTCGTCTTCGTCGCAAGTGTGTCATACGCTATTTTTTACCCGGTCGTAATCGGGTTAAAGTTTTTGAGCAGTCTTGTTGCAGAGTCAAATTGAGCTGATCTCCTTTGACCAATAAAAGTCAATAATTGGTACCACCATACAAATTAACTTTGGGGTTTTTATACGTCCATGGCGTTAAGATGGTGACCAGGGCGTCAACTTTTTTCAGAAAAAATATGTTTCGTTTATTAATTGAATAGACCATAGGTAGGTTTCTGAGTAACTACTTTGATACAGCGAGACATTAAATGTATATCTAAAGATGTATTTAAATTTCAAAATAACTAACATGATACTTGTATTTCGGGCGTAACCTTTTTAATAACGCACTCTCTCTAGTCTCTTAGAATAGGACTTTTAAAATGAAGTCGAGTTTGCTTACAACATTTCTTAGATTTAATAAATTAGTGATATGCTTTTTGTAACTGTTAAATAAGCTTCTGGATGAGTTTATAAAAAATAATTTTTGACTCAAAAGTAACCGCTTGAAATGTAAATGATAGTTGAAATTTTTATAAACGTCTGAACTGAGGTATCATTATTATCAACGATATGTATCTAGCCAAATCTCATAGATGAACGCAAACTAAATCAAGACTTAGTAAAATAAACTTTCGAAAATTTGACATGTGCTTTGATTTCTTAATTGATATAAGTTACCAATTAAATGAGTTTGTGCATTTACTTATGGAACTATATTGTAGGGTAGACATTATTTACGGTTTTGATGGACTATCCTTATCACCCTCGCAACTTTCATAAAACGTTTATTTTAGTTGTTCTTCAGATGCAACAACATTTGTGTTTAAGCATGTGCGGTGCACTAATTTAATACTGTGTAGTGGTATAATTAAAATACGAGTAATAATAGAGTTCCCAAGTTGTGATAACGATGTATCTAAATAAGTATTTTTTTCTATATCCAGTCACTGTGCCAGTAGTAATTGAAAGTGCGAGCGCGAAGCGTCTCCGTTTCAGCTTGGTTCTCTAGAGGTCGCATTTCTCAACCGATCTAGACGAAACTTGGAATACAGGTTAAACAAAAAAAAAATTCAAAAAAATTTGAATTTTTTAGTCGTCGGGAATTTCTGTTTATTTTACTTCCCCCAAAAAAGGAGCTACTGGATATCTCCCCCGTATTAGATCTGTACTCGGTAGAGCAGATTGTTTTTTTTTGTCCAATCTGTTCTATAGTAGAACAAATAGTAGAATCAGTTGGACTTTTTTACCATTGACTGTAATTTTGACATTGCCTGTCATTTTTTACATTGTTTGTCATTTCTGACATCAGCTGTAAATACTGAAGTGAAGATCTCAATGAGATCTAACACTTCTGTAAAAAACTACTAGTCCAGGATCAATAGTTTCAGAGTTTTAGCCCTATTAAGTTTGACAGTTGTCATCCGAAACGAAGATATCGATGAGATTTACCACATCTGTAAAGAAACTACTAGTCTATGATCAATATTTTCAGAGTTATAGCCCTTTATAGTTTGACAGTTGTCATTCGAAACGTAGATATCGATGAGATCTACCACTTCTGTAAAGAAACTACTAGTCTAGGATCAATAGTTTCCAAGTAATAGCTGCTTTAAGTTTGACAGCTGCATAGATATCGATGAGATCTTGACAGGTGTTGACGTATGACTTTGACGTTTGACATGTCACTTTGACATATTCTGTCACCTGTCAGGTTAGGTGTCTATAAAGGCCTTTGATATCTGCCTCCTTTATAGACACCTGTTACTATAATAGTTAAGTAGGTAGTGAGTGACCGCTTCTGACCCACCGTACCACCGGCCATACCCCAGTGGTACGGTGAGTAAACAATGCCACATTGTTAGTTTCAATATCAACCATGGGGACATCGGGAATAATTTAGTAGCGTTGTCCACCACTGGGAAACAACGCTACTTTTTTCCCATTGTCCACCACTGGTGGACAAAAAGTGAGGGACAACGGGAATAGACGGCTTACTGGCGTTAAACCTTAACTATTTTATAGAGAAAAGATTTGATTTTGTGTTTGTTTGTTTTTAGTAAAAGGACGCACAGAGCAAAATCAGCCAAATTGATGTTTTTGTGATCTCTAATTCGGTATAACTCGCGATTTGTACGTGGCGTAGACCACATGGTCTGTTATGATGACATGATGGAAAAAGTTTCTACGAACTTTCTGATCTTGAAGATAAATAAATATATAAAACATGGGTTTAACTTTGAATTAAACATTGGGAGCTATGCTTTCCACCACATAAATCGTTGTTTTTCTTCATATGGTAACAGCAAATTAATCCAAATATTTCTGAACAAAAAAGAAAAAAGATAAAAAAAAAGATAATATTTTTAATGGCAACACTATTCCAAGAAATGTCAATTGTCATCGTCATTCAACGTCAAAGGTTGGTGATGAGATTTTTTGCATACAAGTCGGTGTTTACGAATTATTTTGTGTTATGCTGGAAAAAAATGGTCGTAGATTTGAGTCGCAAAAATGGAAAGTAGACTATATTTTGGTTGTTTTGACCAGAAAGTTTCCATGAATAATTTTTGTGTAGCCAGGTAGTCTCGTCTAAAGTTGGTTAATATTATTGTTTGATTGTCTGATTTTGTAGTTATGCCATTAATTAGGTAATAAATGAATAAAAAAACACTTTATTTACAAATTTGAGTACAAACCTTGTCACAAGTACAACCAGAGCAAATAGCTAGATAAAATATATATCGAGCAATAGTTCTCACTTACACATTTAAGGTGAGCGCTTGACAGATAACGGGAGCTACATTTCCCACCAAAAAAAGGTCACTTCCCCCACATTTACCCCCATTAATTATGGATTTTTGAAATCTACGACCCAAACTTACCTTAAAACCGATCTTAGTTTTTCATTTACTCTTCCACGGGCTCGCATTTGATTAAGGGTTAAGGCATCTGGAAGAGATCGCTGCTTGTAAACTTTAGAACTGTTAAAGTGTTTAGAAATTTATGTTGTCTAATTACGTATGATAACATTTAAAGGTATTTATTTTTAATGGTCACCCTACTGTTTAATTCCTTTTGTAAATACTTAAAATAATTTTATTAGTAAAGTTATACATGTACTAAAACAGTGGACGTGTCTTATTATTATTAACTTACTAAAAAGTTTATTTTACTACATCTTAATTAAGTTGGCGTTCATCTATGAGGTTAGGCTAATTAAGTATCGGTGATAATAATGATCCCACAGTTTAGATGTTTATAAAAATTTAAACTTTCATTTACTTCTCAACCCTGTTACTTTTGGGTCACAATTTTTTATATACTTAACCAGAAGCTTATTTAACAGCTACAAAAAGCTTATCACGAATGTATTAAATCTAAGGTCACGTTTTATGGGTAGATCCCTCGGCCTTAACTGAGGGATCCAGTTAAATCATCATAAATTTGTGACGCTTTACTCTATTGGTCCAGAAATTTGTAAATAGCTTTTACAAATACTTAACAAATTAGTAATAAGAAAATTATGTATAATGTTTTGAGATAAAAAAAACAGGTGGATCCAGGTGGATCCAATGGAGGGATCCAGTCATTCGGCCATAACTTTTTTGACTCCCGCTTTACAAATTTTTCGGCAACTCCATCTAATTTTTACAATTTTTTACTAAACCTGCCTTTTTGTGTCTCAAGGATTTAAGGATGTGATCCCTCAGTCCAGATGCACATGATTTCTAGAAATGTAGTAAAACCTGTGAGTACGGAACTCTACACCAGGAATACGTGGTCCAACACGCACTTGCACATTTAGCAAGTGTCGAGTCGCCGATGGAAATACTTAAGACACTGAATAATGGGGAAGAAGCGATTGTTTAAATAAGAATACAGTAAATTCTGCCTCCAAAATAATTCGTGAAGCGGCAATCCAGACGAATTCTCGATATAGAGTCCTACGGAATAGAACCTATAAGTATAGTATAGAGCAGGCCCGTCCAACATACGGCCCGGGGGCCGCCATGCAGCCCGCGTAAGTTCGTCATCCGGCCCGCGACCTGGTTAAAACTTTCAAAAATATTACTAAAATATGTAGGTAAATATAACGCGCGAGTTGAATGTAGATATCAATAAAGCGCGTGCGGCGAGCGTGCGGTAAGCGGCGGCGGGAGGGGATCCTTCCGCTCTAACCGCGGCATCCATCGCAGCAGATAACCAAGTATCTCTTCGATCTTAACCTAAAACTGCAAGGAAAAGATCAACTATGCTTGCAGTTCTATGAACATGTTCAAGCTTTCACTAAGAAGCTCATATTATTGGAGAAACAGCTGGAACCAAAGCAGTTGGTTCATTGGGAGACCTTATCTGCCAGAAATCAAAAGACTGGACTTTAGCAAGTACGCGTCTTTGTTGCAATGATTGAGGAATGAGTTTGATAAAAGATTCGCATACTTTAAATCATAAATGCCTAACATGTCTTCCAAAAGCCGTTTGACGTTGAAATTGAAAGTGCCTGATTAAAACTACGATTAGAATTGATTGAAATACAAAACAATTCTTTTCTAAAAACGGCATACAATGATTGCCTTCCGAACAGACAAATTGAATTTTACAAGAAATATATTAGCTCCAACCAATACCCCTTACCTTACCAAATTGGCTCTTAAACAAATTTCTTTATTTGGCAGTACATATACTTACGAACAGCTTTTTTCACGCATAAAACATAACAAATCCAAAACGCGATCATCTTTATCAGTCAGCCAACTTACAGGCATTCTGCGCATAGCCACTTCTAAAATATCTGCTAACATAGATGCACTGTGCAAGCAAAAAAGATATCAGACATCTCATTAGGTTTTAATTAAGTGTAAGCATACCTTATAAGTGAAATAATTAGCAAAACTGTAACTTTCTTTTTTTAATAAATGATTTGGAATATGAAAAATACCGTTGTATTTTATTTTACTTAGGAAAGTATTTAAATTTAAAGCTATTGGGCATTTTTCGCCCGCTACGGTTACAAAAATATTAAATCTGGCCCTCTACAAAATTGTGTTGGACACCCCTGGTATAGAGCATCTGGGTGACCCAAGAAGAACCATACATCATCATCATCATCATCATTTTGGTGATCCCAGTAGATGTTAATAATAATTACACACAACAACACATAAGTTAAAAAACTAAAACCCAACTACGGTCAGGAAAAAAATAGCTTACGACACTTGCGATGAAGACGAATCGACTGATACCTAGTTTGTCAAAACCGGACCAAGGTTTTAGTTTGAACACATAAACCTTCCTTTCTTTGCCTTGCCGTAGTCGGGTAAAAAATAGCCTATGACACTCTATACAAGAAGAAGAATCGATTGATACCTCACTTGTCAAAATCAGACCAAGTTTTTAGTTTGAACAAACCCTTCATTTGCCTTGCCGTAGTCGAGTAAAAAAAAACCTATGTCATTCTTTACCTGAAGCACAGAATACCTAGAAAAAGAATCGATTGGCATCTTGCTTGTCAAAATCGAACCAATAAGGGCGTCGCTATGGTAGAACCATAACCACATACATAGATCTCCGTCGCCATACATACATACATAGACTGTTAAACTCATTATCCTTCCCTTGCTTTGGTGTAGTCGGGTTAACACTGCTCTGTCCATTTATTTAATCCCCTATGCAGGGTTTTACAGTACCCGTGGTAAGAACACGTGGACTTAATATGAAGCGTATATTAAAAGAGCCACACCAGGAGTAATAATGTATTCTATTCGAATTACACACACATTTGGACGAAACTCCAAGGCAAATTTTTGCAAGAATTTGCAAATGAGATTAGTTTTTGGATGTTAATTAAAGGAAAGAGAAACTTTAACTCAGTTTCTTTGCTTCCCAGCATACAAAATAAGTCTGTGATTATAATTTTCGTAGGAAGATTTAATAGTATTGCCAGAAAATGTTGTACCAGAGTTTGAAAGTTTCGTGTTAATTAGGTTCAGCTTTTTGAACTATTTGTAAGATTTAATTAAATTGATACCGTATATTTTTCGAAGGACACGTTAATTTTGTTAGCAAAAACTAAACATTTAAGAGTCCAGCGACAAATGAGTTTTCCATATAAACGTAATAGCAAAATCTTTTGTAATTGGAGCATATTTGCACAGTGCTATGATATTATGCAAATTCGGATAGTTTTTTTATCCAGGTTCCCAACTGCATTTTGTTTTCAAAATACTTACCTGAAACGAAATATAAGCAAATTTGATGTTTGTCATGATGATATGCAAATTTGAATGTTCGCTTATATTTCGTTTCAGGAATTTTGAAAACCAAATAAAGCTGGAAACCTAGATAAACTATTCGAATCTGAATAATATGTTCCAATTACAAATGATTTTGATATTGTTTGTATGGAAAAATCATCCTCCGCCGACCCCTTTACCGCTTTGAAGTTATAACTAACCCTTTCGTTTTCTTAAGGTTTGCATGTCACATCATATTGTTTGACAAGACTCATATTAATTTAATCTAGTTTGTGCGAAAACGATTTGGAAAATCTACATTATTTCTTGCATATATATCTATCCTGCACTTAGGTGCAATTGCTTGCTTGCTTAACATATGAGATAGAACAGAGTTTGTCAGACCATCTGAGGGCCTCTGACATGACTGAGCGTCTGCTATCATTCAAAACCACTGGGACCGATATCTTAACGTGCCCTCCAAAACAGGGAGCAACGGAAATCCGCACATAACAAACTAAAGTCATTTATTGAGCCGAGGAACGAAACCGGTATCGTTGCATTCTTACGCACACTAGTATACAGCACGGCAACAACTATAATAAATTGTAGGACCCGATTATGATAGAATCTGTAAGTAAATATCTCTATGATTCCTTATTTATATGTTAAATTTGTTCAGAGATGTCATATGCTGATCCAGGTCACCTCAATTTTAGTTTGTATTGATCTGCTGAACTCTCTCTGATCTGTAACTTGATTCACAAAGTACCGTGCGACTCCCGTCAGCTCCTGCCTCTCTAATATTGCAGAATAAACAGTGATATGCACTGGTTCAAAGTTCAGCCTCATGGAAATTTGTTGTTATTTCAAATGGAACTCAAAAGACCCGGCTGAGTTACTTTTAGTATGTAACTCTGCCGGGGTATGTTAAATTAACAGTTTTTTAATGCCAAGAGAGACCAATCATTGCTATTGCTTACCAATTGCAGAAAAATATAAACATACTTATGTAAAAGGCAATTGCATTATTAATCTTAAAAACCTATCCTAGAAAAAATCCTATGAAACTTCGTAACACAAGAAATAAGTTCAAAAACTAAAATCCGATCACGGTCTGATATAAATGGCCTATGCCTCTCTTGCGATGAAGACGAATCGATCGATACCTCGCTTGTCAAATCGGACTAAGTTCTTCGTTTGATCACATAACCCTGCCTTTGCTACGCAATAGTCCAGTAAAAAAAATGCCCATGGCACATATCACAATAGCTCTATAAGTACCTGAAGACAAATCGATTGATACCTTGCTTGTCAAAATTGGACCTAGTTTTTAGTTTGAACAAATAACTCTTCCTTTGCTTCGACGTAGTCGGGTAAAAAATAGCCTGTGATAGTCTTTACCTAAAGACGAATCGATTGATACCTAGTATGTCAAAATCGGACTAATAACAGCGACGCTATATGGTGGAACATCCACATAATATATAAAATATGTTTACATACATACATATACTGTTAAACTCTTCCTTTACTTTGCCGTAGTCCGGTAAAAAAAGCGTTATCGATGTACATAGTAGTAGCGGGAAAAATGAATAAAGTCATTGCTCTCGGTGGAAAATTAGTTGCGCCCCGCGGTTTCAGCCACGGTGATGATGATGATAATGAAAAGTATCCTTTATGTTACCTATTCCAAGACTTTATGTATCTACAAACCAAATTCATCAAAATCCGTTGAGCCGTTTCAGCGTGAAGAACGGTTAAACATACACACATACTCAAAAACATTCGCATTCCATAATATTAGTGTGATTACAAATAATTGTTGCTCAGGTGCTTCCGCATCATTAAACACTTTGGAAGCAATAACAATAGCAAGTTAAATAAAAGCTTGTAAAAGTAGAACGTACAGAAAAAATCTTCCCTGATGTTTTTTACCGTCACTTAAATTATAAAGCAAACATCCTCTTCGTGTAAAAACCTTCAACACAAAGCAAAATCTAAACCTTTCTAAAAATAAAAATTGTTTTACCACCACAAAAAGAGTCGCAAATGAAATAAAATGTAAGGAAAATGTTTTCGACTTGAAATATGAGTACGCGCTCTGAAAAAGTTTGAAATGTACACTTGATAACAGAACCCATTCTACGATCTGTCAATCTTGACAGATAGCTAATAGCACAATACAAAATCTCCACACTTTTCTCTACTATACAAGTCTTTTGAATAACAAGAATGGTCCAAGATTTATTGAGAAACAAGGTCACGAGCACAAAAGGAACCTTTTTCGCTTATCAGATGGGACGTGAAAATATTTCAAGGGTTTTCATTTCATGAAATACCACTTAAGGTATTGGATACCTACTTATCCGATGGGATACCTAAATACATTATTTCATTGCGAAAGCCTTTGATTCAGTCCTTTTCCAATAAAAAAGGGAGATAAATTACACTTTTTTTTGTAGAAGTTATCTTACATTTGTGACAATTTATATTGGTACTTGAGATAGAATGTATCTCAGGATCTACATACTTAGCTGCTTAGCCCTACGGCTGCGTTCGTACTTTTTCCGTTATTCTACGGAAACTTTGCATTTTATCGGGGGAAAAGTCGAAAGTATCCATCTGGAATAGTGTAGCTTATTTTTCTATCAGTGAATTTTCAGAACCAGGCCAGATCAGTAGTTTCAGATATTACCTCCTACCCTGTTAGTGTGTGTGTGTGTGTGTGTGTGTGTGTGTGTGTGTGTGTTTGTTACTCCTTCATGCTCAAATGGCGGATTCAGATGAAATTAGTACCATCAAGATAGCTTATATCCTGCATAGGCTAAACATACTTATCATCATAATCCACGCGGGTGAAACCGTGGGGCGCAGCTAGTATAATATATAACAAAAATAAATGAAATTTACTTTGGTGGAAAACAAGTTTATGCTCGTGTCTTAAGTCTTCTCCCATGGAGATACTTTGATACAACTGGCAGATTGCAAGTTAATAAATATGTGACTTTAATTATTATACGCCCTAAATGGGTCTTAGAACAATGTGAACCAAACTATATCTTCATTAACCAGGCACATAGAAACAATAATATCTTATTATTAAGCACTCACACGTGCTACATTAGTCGGCTGTACTTTACGGAAAGTTTTCAGATGTCGTGTTCGGTGGTCGTGAACAAAAGTTTCGCATCAACACTTCAATCTTAACTCGAGAGACATATATCGTCACGTTTCAAAGCGCTACGGTAGTTCACTTAAGGGGAGGGTATTGTTACTTCAGTCCTTAGATCTTAATATTTTTCGTTTACTATTTGATCTTGAGGTGTGGTTTGAACAAACCTGAATTTTTGATGAGGATTTTAAAAAAATTGAGCTATTTTGGCAGATTTCAGAACAAAGAAAGCAGTTCTATCAACCCACATGAAAAGCGATTTATTAATAAAACAAGAGCATTTTATAAATATACCTGAGAAATTTTAAAATAGCAAGACTGTGACGGTTTATAGGGTTCCATAGTCAGACAAGGAACCCTTATAGTTTCGTCATTTCCGTCTATACGTACGTATATTTCTGTCCATTTACTTATTTTTTGTCACAGACATTTTATTCAGATAATATTAACACTACTAGATATTATTTATAAGAAAAACTCTCTTACACGTAAAGTGAAATTGAAATAAGTGTTTTTTTACCCCGCGGATTATTCTTTGAATAGCTATTTAAAAATTAGAATGAGGTTTCTTTGACAGTTTTTTTTTCTATTTTGGTACCGTTTGCGTATCATTTAGCTCTTTGCTTGAGTTGCATCTCCATACTTATTGAGAAAAGTGACACAAAAACAGTTGAGGCAATAAACTACAGAACTACTGTGCAGAATATTCTATTATTATTATTGTTATATTCGTATATATGTATGTTTATCCTTTATCTAGTGCCCATAGTACAGGGTACCTTATTTTAGGGCTAGGTAATTGGAGTGAATTGTCCCTTTTTTATTACTAACAAAATTATAACGGGTAACAAAAAATTACTAATATTGGTGATTATAGCGGACAAATTTAGACAAATTTTGTAGACATATAACGTAAAAAATACTGGAACAATTGCAATGTGGTTTTCAGAGTAGAGATCCTTGCTACGGAACCCTAAGTCTATGCTTGCCTCACACGCACTTGGCCAGTTATTAACATTCACCAACTTCACAGTCATTTCTAGCTTTTTTATACATACGACGTCCCTGTCAAGGTTACGACCATTTGTAAGCGCCTTAACTACTTTGGAGACATTGGATCGAGGGAAATAGCCCTCCGAGGAAAAAAGCATTAGCAATTTTTTCACATGAATGTATTGTTTACCCTTGTTTTACAGGCTATTGTAAGTATTTGCGTGAATTGGTACTTATGGCGTTTTATTGCGTAAGTGAGAAATACGTATATTGCGTTTTTATTGCGGACGGACTTTTCGTAAAATATTGCGCGGTGTTGGGTGCGGCTTATTAAGTAATTGGGTTAGAATAGTCACGGGTTTAATTTGTTTTGGCGTTACTGAATATTAATGTAGTGTATGTATATAACATTGCATACATGTCATTGATAATACATGACAAATTATTTTCAATTGTTTGACTATGAATTAGATCAAATCAATGAATGCTCATTAATTGAATTGATCTCGGCTTAGTCAAAATCACACAATATTGAATTCCACGTGACGTGTTTAATTACAAAAGTTAATTAATGAAGCTATATAAATATTCTCTGTAGGTAAACCATATAAACGTATAGGTATCAAAGATTTAGGACCAATTAACTTATTCTTTATTTTTACTATTTATACCTAATAAAATATTATAACGAGGGTAGAATCTATATCTACACTTACAATAAAGCAGTAATTAACTAAAATTATGCAAAGAATATAAATATTTTGTTAACACACAATTTCTCAAAAATATTATTTTTATACGCGAAATCAATCCTGGGAGCGACAAGAACCGCGCCAGTGCCATGTTCACGACTGTAAATAATTAATGTTCCAAAAACAATTGTTTGACGAGCGTGGGTCCACATTATTCCAAAGTGCCTCTGCTGTGCAATAAGTAGCAGCATTTTTTCTTATCTTTTATGTTATCGAAAATCTTCAACTTATTTGTCTTATTTAACTGCTTGATCAATATGACTTCAATAGTCATTTAGTAATCTGTAAATGATGTGGTTGGCTGTGCACTTGTTTAGTAATCTGTAGATGATGTGGTTGGCTGTGCACTTGTTTAGTAATCTGTAGATGATGTGGTTGGCTGTGCACTTGTTTAGTAATCTGTAGATGATGTGGTTGGCTGTGGACTTGTTTAGAATTATTTATACTTTATGTTAAATTCAAATGTATAACTGTTTATCGTTCCATAAAAAATGCATAATGGAAAAGATATTTTTTAAATTTAGGCGTAGCGATAAATAATCCCGGAATAAAAACACATTGATGTGATTTCAACATCTCACAAACGATAGGTTATCGTACGAATTGGAGTAGTAAATATTTTTGCAATTTTTTTCGCAGACTTGGCCTTTTCCAAAAGCACACTAAATAAAAAACCTTTCAATTTTCAATATATATAATATTTTATATTTTTTTATGGTACCGTACCTAAAAGGAAAAAAGGAATCCTTGTTGTTGTCTTGTATCCTTGTCCTTGTATCACTTTGTCGTCCGTCCGTCTGTCCGTCTTTCTATATGTCTGTCAAGACCCTTTTTCTCAAGAATGCGTGCAGATATCAAGTTGAAATTAATACTAAATACTGCAATCTCTTGGAGCTGTGAAAAATCAAACTTCTAAGTCAACGCAATCAAAAGATACAGCCGTTTATGCCGCATATTTCGACATTTTCGACACCCGCAAGGGAATCAAAACCTATAGGGTACTTCCCGTTGACCTAGATTCATGAAATTTGGCAAGAAGCAATGCTTTATAGCATAAGTATAGGGAAAATCCGAAAAGCGTAAATTTGTAGTTACATCACAAAACAAAACTATTTTTAAATAAGTAGGTTAAAAGCAAAAAAAAACCGCCTGCCTTGAACTTATGCCAATAATTGTTATACTGTCGGAATGTGCTTATCAAGGCCTTTAATTTTAAACCCATATTATAAAATTCGAAGAAAATATATATTTTTTCGCATTTGTAAATGGAGTCATACTGCCGCCATATTGAATTTTATATATATATAAAAAATATAGCTTATGTTACTCGGGGGATGTAAAGATTCTCAACGATACATACGTAAAAATCTGTTCAGGCATATATACGTTATGGTGGAATAAATAACATACATACATACATACATGCATACATACATACATACATACATACATACAAACAAACAAACAAACATACATGAATCCTAAAAACATTACACTCCTTTTTTGGGCAGTCGTGTAAAAATCTTCGAGACTCTATTCCCGTGATGTACCTAAAAGTTTGTACGGAACCTTCAGTGCACAGTCCGACTCGAAATTGGCCGTTTTTTTTATATTCATAACCACCATGAATGACCATGTCATTGTAAAAAGTTATTTTGCTTAGCTCTTTTAAAACCCACTGAAAAAATGTTTTCTGCTTCATTTTTTAAAAGAGCAATATTTGAAATGATAGCTTTACTAATTTTCCTCGACGTTTTTCAGAAAAAGGCAATCTCGCAAACAATCCACCGTAAATAAGTTCCATTTTTTTGAGTCACTTTGAACGACAATTACATAAATCAAGTTTGGTATAAACGAAACATTTTAATTCTTCTAAAATTACGCCTGTCTGAGGAGCTTCCGTTTCCGTTGCGTATTCAAATGACGTTTTGGTATTCGTAGTGAAGCTACGCCGTATACATACAATGGGGGTTAGAGTACACAGCTAACTACTTACTATACTGGCTATACTTAGCAACTTAGCTTCTATCTACTATCGCTCATTTTGCTGTCCCAGCTATATGTAGGTTAGTTTGCGGTTATATATTCTTACCAGGAAAGAAAAAGGGAGAAATGGAAGAAATTATGTATCTTCACTCTTCGCGTCATACTCGTAAACGTTAAAGCGAAGGAATATTACTTGGCAAGCATCATCATTTATTATCAACTAGCTGCGCCCCAAGGTTTCACCCGCGTGAGGTATAATGATGATGGTGATGATGATGAAAAGTATACTATGTGTTATTCCAGGGTATAAGTTATCTCCATTCCAAATTTCATCAAAATCCGTTCAGCCGTTTGAGAGTGGAGTATGATGATGTTGATGATGATGAAAAGTCTCCTGTGTTATTCCAGGGTATAAGCTATCTCCGTTCCAAATTTCATCAAAATCCGTTCAGCCGGTTGAGAGTGTAGTATGATGATGATGATGATGATGATGATGACGATGACGATGATGATGATGATGATGATGATGATGATGATGATGAAATGTCTCCTGTGTTATTCCAGGGTGAAAAATTTCATCAAAATCCGTCCAGCCGTTATCGAGATAAAACTCCCCAAACAAACAAACAGACAATGTTTCACTTTTATAATTACATTGGTATGCATTCTCAATTTGACAGAATCCATAGCTAGCTTTTTAAAACCTACTTTCAAAATAATTCAAAAGGAAGAACAGAAAGGAGGACATCCTCAATTCGACTGTATTTAATGTTCACTCATACTAAAGTGAATAGTTTTTTTTTGTTTGAAATGATAAACTTGCAGTAAGCATATTTAAAAAAATACTAGTGAATATATATGGATTTGATTTTATGATTCAATCTTACGACTGGATATTCTTTGATAACATGGCACATTGGCACTTATAATACAGGCTAACCTTAGTACGCAGTGTATCCCAACACTAGCCTAAGCTGACGTCTCCGTCATTTTGCTCCCGCTCTCTCCCGTTTCTCCTCAGTACCACAGCTCAGTACCACACAGCCTCTCGCGGCGGCAACATCGCTCGCTCGGAACCGAACCTCGATCGAAACGGTCTCGAGTTGACTCGACTCGTCATCGAGTACAATACGATACTCGTTCGAAACAACTTGACAGTGGAGTGCAGTGTACAGAATAGTGGTTCAAACTTTTCAAGTGTCGATTATGTATGTGACATTTGGGAATGTATAAGTTGCGAAAATGTCGAAGATAATTCTCAGCGAATCTTTCAAATTTTTAAGGAGGTATGTATGTAATATAAAATATATTTGAATTTAATTACATATTCAAGCTATATGTGATCATAATTAATTATTATTTGGTTAAAATATCCAGATTATATACAAATTATACGGTATAATATCTAAAGACAATGCGGTACGGTAGCTATGCAAAAATCAATCGATAGGTTAATTTCGTACACAAAAATCTACGAGACGAAGAAAACGAGAATACGACAAAGTCTCTTTAAAGAAAAATCATGGAAGAATTGCCAAAAAAAGTATGAATTAATTGTTAGAGTAATGACTTATGAGTTTAAAATTATATTAAAGGTTAATTCAGGATAATTTAGGCAAAAATCGAATCAAATCTTTTATTTAGGTCCCTTACGGCCAGCCGTGTCGTCAAAGCAAGATAACTCGCATTAAACTTTCGCTTTGACGGCTTTAGTTGCTCCACACGTTTCACTACTTCGTAATGTCTTTACTAGGTACATTACTCAACGAAAAATCTCAGCATTTAGGGATGTAGAGACCGGAATTTATAGGCCCATTGTAACGGACGGACCAGCGTTGTGAAAACAACAATTCCTATCCTATTTCTACAAATAAGAGCCACCGCAGACTACGTACATTTAATCGGACAACAATTTATTTATATATTCTGTAGCACACATAACATATAAAGTCCAAAAGGACTTGGGTAATGCAAGGTAGCATTACCAGTCATCCAATCAGTTTCGGTTACTGATTGGAACCGGTTTCGGTTTAATCAGTAACTTATATAAGATTGAGTTATATTATTAGGCAACCAGTTGGTCTAGTGGCTAGTGACCCTAACTACAAAATCAACCGGTCGCGAGTTCGAATCTCTCAAGGTGCAATCATTTGTGAGATGAGCAGAAATGTTTTTTTTTTTGAGATTGTATTTGTATCTAAGTATGTTTATCCGTTATCTATAGTGCCCATAGTACAGAGTATCCTAGTTTAGGGCTAGTTAATTGGTGTGACTTGTCCCGAATATATTTATATTTAAGTACATTAGTAATGGAGTGGCAGATCCTCGATGCAATATGGTCAGACCAGCGTTGTCCAAGTTCGAATCACTGTCCAAATGGCCACAGACAGGTACCTATCGAGACACTTTATAAAGTTGAAATCTTAAATAAATTACTTTTACTCTAATTAAATTTGTTATACTGGTAATTGCTCTACATGAAACAGTTGGAACTGATTAGGTGCACAAAAAAACGTATTGACCGTATTGATCTTGAATATGACCTATCAGGGATAGCGACGAAATAGCTAATGTGACGAACGGTCGTCGTATCTTTACAGGTTTATAGATTCAAATGTTCTAGCCCACTACCAGTTAGGCATGCCCAACATGCTTTCAGCATTGCCCCGCTGAAATGCAGTGCTATAATTCGATGAGCCAAATACGTAACAGCATTCCATTTTGGATAGCGACGAAATAGTTAATGGGACGAACAGTCATCGTATCCTTACAGGGTTATAGATTCAAATGTTCTAGCCCACTACCAGTTAGGCGTGCCCAACATGCTTTCAGCATTGCCCTGCTGAAATGCAGTGCTATAATTCGATGAGCCAAATACGAAACAGCATTCGAGTTTGGTCACGCGTCACTCCGATCAGGCGCTCAGATAGGGTTTTGAAAATAAGATGAGCTCCACGGTTCCAAAGTTTCAACACCAAACGGCTCACATAAGTAACTACTACAGAGATTAGCATATTTTCGCCTCTTAAACTGCTCTTCCGAAGTAGCCGCATTTTTTTAACTATTGACGCCTCATATTAAAGTAAAGGCTGAATACATTGTTTCCAAAAAACAGATATTTTTTACCCTACTACAGCAAATCAAGGGAAAGGTAATGAGTTCAACAGTCTATGTATGTATGATGATGTATGTATGTATGTATCTATGTATGTGATTATGTGGATGTACCACCATAGTGTCCGATTTTGACAAGCGAGGTGTCAATCGATTCGTCTTCATTTATAGAGTGTCATGAGCTATTTCTTTTTTACCCGACTACGGCGAACCAAAGAAAGTTTATGTGTTCAAACTAAAAACTTGGTTCGATTTTGACAAGTGAGGTGTCAATCGATTCGTCTTCATCGCAATAGCGTCATATGTTATTTCTACCCTACCGTATTCGGGTTTTAGTTTTGAACTTATATCTTGTTAAACTGTGTTCTAGCAAACAAACAATTTGATTTGAGTAGATGCTTAAATAATGAAAACTAGGAAAAGTAACTTGAAAATGTGTTTTACTTTTTCAAGAACTTGCTTGCTTTTCGTTAAGTAGCCACTGCTGTCAGAGTATGTCAGGCCGACCGAGGGCCTCTAACATGGTTTTACGTAAATTAATGTAGAGATAAGTTCTATTCATCGGCCTGCCTGTTCAAAGATACCTTCACATTAATAAAAACGACAATTCGAAGTATTTCCGGTCCCGAACTCTTCAAAAGAATCGGTAATTAAAGAGACAAAAGAAGCGACATTAATTAACTCGGTACCGTCAACCCTAATTTTGACCCGAACAATTAAACGAAAAAATAACTAACGATCAATGCTAATAATGCAATTCCTTTTTATTCTGTTGATTTTTATTTAACTGAACGTCTGTTTTAATCGAAGTTGAAGTTGATTGTTTAGATGCTGCGCCGTAGGTCGAGGGTTTGAACCCCAACAATGAGTATGTTTTCTGTGGGTAATATTGCCAGCATTTCATGAGAGTCAGTCCGTTTTTTTTTAGTGTTCGAGCTCATCACCACTTATCACCCAAGTGAGATAGTGGTAAAAAGCTAGTATAATCTCAATATATGTCATTAATTACTAAAATTTGAACAAACTGAAATTGGCACATGAAAAGGATATTTCCTCTTTTTTTGCTTCTTAAATCATCCGTGTACACTTTTTGTGCTAAAGTTTTAAATAAATAAACTAAAAAAACAGCTTACCTTCATTGATTTGGTCTATTTATAGTATTTTAACATTGTTTTCACAAAATCTTCTTTTCTCTTTCTTTTAATTCTCTCTGATCCGCTCCATACTAAGGTTGTCTGGAAGAGATCGCCAATTGTAAACTTTAATTTATATCTTTATTTGTATTATTTTTTGGTGTGCAACTAAGTGTATTTGTATTGTATTTGTATTGTCTCATAAATAATTATGAAACGTTAAGTTTTTAATGTTGAAAAGTGTTTTTTAATTTGCCTATTTACGATAAATTACTTTGACTAGAGCAATGGTGGCCTAACGGTTCTATAGTGCAATTTAGAACCTAACGATACTGGGTTCAAAACCTACTCGTAGGCTCTGCACCAATGACTTTTCTGAGTTATGTGCGGTTTTCCATCGCTCCGTGCTTCGGAGGGCGCGTTAAGCTGTCGGTCCCGGCTGTTATTGATTAATATGATTCATAGGAGTATATTGACTAATAGATATATTGATTAATAGGAATCGTTAAGCCATGTCAGAGGCCCTCGGGTGGCTTAACAAACTCTGACATCAAAGTCCAGCACTACCGCATACGACAAACAAACAAACTTTGACTTTGAATCGTAGTCAAATATTACAAGAAGGTTCAAGAAGATTTGCCGGAATTAATTTCCTCCGTGCAAGTGTACGTAAACGTATAATTTTGAGTAGGTATTAATTAATAGAGGCTGAAAAAATACAGATGTACCACCACTTGAAAGCACTTTTCAAAATCTTGTCGTTTCGGTTGTCGCAAGATTTAGAAAAGTGGTTTTTGATTCTGTTGTTATTCATCTGCAATTTGTCAGCTTCTGTTAATGTAAGCCCAAAATTATACATTTTTGAATAAGGGTGAAAATTTTCAGTGATTTTCCGGGATGAATTTTCCATCGTCCGCTTATTAACTCCACTTTACCCCTAAATTGGTTGAGACACTTTGGGCCAACTTTAGCAAGAGTGGCGTCTGAAGAGTGGCGTTATAAATCGCTCTCAAATTATTATAATAGCCAATTTATCCGAAAAATCTTCAGTAAGTTATCATTATAAAGTATTACTTTATACTGCGTTACCATTATCGAAAGTAGAAGCTTTATTTCGCATAGAAATATCTTGAAAGTGAGATTACTAATATATTATGTACATTCGGGGTTGGGATACAGATTCAATTTAAATAGTAATCAGCTAAAAAATGAGATTCAATTAAAGTTATTTAATTATAGTGGCTCAATCTATTTTTACACGACTACCCAAAAAAAGGAGTGTATTGTTTTTAGGATTCATGTATGTATGTATGTATGTATGTATGTATGTATGTATGTATGTATGTATGTATGTATGTATGTATGTATGTATGTATGTATGTATGTATGTATGTATGTATGTATGTATGTATGTATGTATGTATGTATGTATGTATGTATGTATGTATGTATGTATGTATGTATGTGTTTCTTTATTCCACCATAACTTTTAAACGCCTCAACCGATTTAGACGTATGGGGTATGGTTAGAATCCCCCCCCCCTCCGAATAACATTGAACACAGACACCAAAATTGAATATGGCGTCAGTATGGCTCAATTTTAAAAGGCGAAAAATAAAACGAATTTTTCAATATGGTTATCATATTGAAGGCCGTGTTAAGAACATTCCAACAGTATTTAATTTATTGGCATAAGCTCTTTTTTGGCAGGGCAGGCGTGTTTTTTTAGGTTTTAAGCTAGTTATTGATGTAAGTACTATTTTTACGTACATACTCGTATAATATCGGTTTTGTTCGATATTATAATATACTAGCTGCACCTCGCGATTTCCCCGCGTGAGCAATGGTGGTGATAATGACGATGATAAAAAGTATCCTTTGTGTTATTCCAGGGTATAAGCTATCTCCATTCCAAATTTCATCAAAATCCGTCGAGCCGTTATCGCGTTAATGCTACCCAAAACAAAAACAAACAAACAAACAGACAACGTTTCACATATATATTGGTATGGAATACAATTTTTTTTAATTATGAATCTGCGTAATCAGACGTGCATGTCTGTACTAATTGTTCGAAAGGTAGGCAAACTGAGAAAGTTGGTAAAGAGTAAGTAGATCGCTGATCATATGGCTGATGGCATCACGCCTGACCTGACCCTGGATCGCAAAGTCTTGTCCTTGCTTGCTCTTCTTTGATATGTTGCAGACTTATGATAGAAGAGTTATGACATATGAGATGAGCGTGAGTTCAGACTCTTGCAAGTCTGAACTCACGCTCATATTCTTATTGTGTTTTTGTCTGTTGCAAATTGATATGTTCTGGGCTTAAGCGTATACAATTTCCGCAGTATTCTTAACGATTTCCACGGTTAAAATAAACAAACGGAAAAAGTCGATAAACAAAATAAATGATGTCAATTCGCTGCTATAAAAGCTTAACTTTACGGTCTGGTTACTTAATGTCTGTACTTTATACTGAATCGATATAACAAGTGGCTGCTGTTGGATCAGAGGGTTCACAAAAACAGTACGTGATATTTTTAACAATAATCTTTCTAGCACACCTACGCAAATGTGGCAGCAGAACTCTATTCGTTTTTCCTTTTGTACTTAAATGTCACCTTTGTTTACATCAGCGGATCATCTTTAACTGTAAAACAATACAATATAAGGTGTGAAAAACCACTATGACTAGTATTCATGACAACATTGATTACGACGGCGCCTACGTTTGTGTAAGATTTGTTATATATTTAGTAACAACACTATTTTTTTGTACTGAAATACCGCTGTATTCTGCCAGGGATATATTACCTTATACAGTATTTATATCCTAAATGAAGCTTTCTCAAATAAAATATATTTATAGGAATCGGTTTGTTTGATCTTTGAGTTGACCAGCGTGAGCCCATAAAGTTCTTCAAAACTCCGTTGCTGGAGTTAGGGTTTTAGTTTACCCCATACATTTTCCTTATTAAATTATTCAAGTAACGCAGCTCTTGGCCAAATAGGATGTAGCTATTTTCCTCTATTTCTTGCAAACCCATCAGAAACTCAACAAAACATAGCCTTTTAACCATATCAGGAAAATTCACTGTGAAACAAAAAACCGTTACAAGATCGAAAGACCCGAGCCAGATGGCAACGGACAAACAAACACAAACTACATATCATATTCCTCGTTTTTACCACACTACGGCTAAGTAAGGGAAGGTTTATGAGTTTAACAGTCTGTAAACACATTCGTACTATGTATGTACGAATGTGTTTATGTGGATGTTCCATCATAGCTTCGCTCCTATTGGTCTGATTTTGACAAGCTACATATCAATCGATTCGTCTTCAGGTAAAGAGTGTCCTAAGTTTTTTTTTTTCGACTATGGAGTACGCTAAGGAAGGGTTATGTGTTCAAACTAAAAACTTGGTCCAATTTTGAAAAGCGATGTATGATTCGATTCGTCTTCATTTCTAGTGTCTTAGGCTATTTTCTTACCCGACTACGGCGAAACAAAAAAGGATTATGAGTTAAAAATTTGATTTGATTTTGCAATGCGAGTTTCTATCAATTCGTCTTCATAGTAAGCGTGTTATAAGGGCTTTTTTTAACCGACCGTAGACGGGTTTTTAGTTTTTGACCTTATGTCTTGTTGTAAGTCGTGGGTTAAACACGAAGGACGGCGTCATCAAGTCACACCGCATTTTCACATTTCCCGTAGGTGTGGATCAAGCTTAACACCACCAGCTTAATCTTATTTTTAGAAATAATAATAGCACATCCATAAGTTTTAATGGAATAATTGATGAACTCCACCCAAATATTAATTACAATGGAAATAGTTGATTCAACTACAACAGTAATTATCTGAAAACTCGTTACATCAAATTATTTACTTCCTTCACTGTATGTAAATAATTGTACATATTACCAGTAGTTAATAGTAGTTAATATTCAGTGAAGTGTGCCCAATTATATCCACGAACATTTTGAGCTGAATAAAGTGACTGAAATATAAAAATCAGTAGGAGATAGGTATTAGATGGAGTACGTAGGTTGGGTAGGAGTTTTTACTCTTGGATCTTTGAATTTGGGCCTCTAATTGAAGTAAACCCTAGTGACATCAGCTATTAAATATTGCTTCACTGTATGTAAATAATTGTACCTATAACCAGTAGTTACGTTCAATATTCAGTCAAGTAGGCCCAATTATATCCACGAACATTTTAAGCTGAATAAAGTGACAGAAACATAGGCATCAGTAGGATAGGTATAAGATGGGGTAGGTAGGTTGGGTAGGAGTTTTACACTTGGTTCTTTGACTTTGGGCCTCTAATTGAAGTAAACCCTAGTGACATCAGCTATTAAATATTGCTTCACAATAAACGGTTTCAACGTAATAAAATAAAGCGTTAGAGACGCATAGTCAAAGGTAACAAAAACTCTGTAGAAAGAAGATAATTAAAAATAAAGATTTGGGGGGTTTTAAATAAGCTTCTGAACAAGAATATACCTTTTTTAAATGGTGTCTCTCTCTCTCTGTCTGTTTGTCTGTTCGCGCAACACGTACAAATACTAAAGCAATTTAAATGCGGTTTTCACTAATGAATAGCTTAGGTTTTGGCTTACAATCTGTCGTAATTTATATCTCAATCCGATGAGCAGAAGCCAACCAACCGATTAAAAACTATTTGAAGACTAAAAATTTTTTGATTAAATGTTGTATATTGTACTTTTTAG
Organism: Alsophila aescularia; assembly: GCA_946251855.1. Taxonomy (NCBI): domain Eukaryota; kingdom Metazoa; phylum Arthropoda; class Insecta; order Lepidoptera; family Geometridae; genus Alsophila; species Alsophila aescularia. The sequence goes on along the minus strand of OX276377.1, from coordinate 51,552,852 downwards.
ATACTTTTGGTCCTGGAATTACTCATTGATTATTTTGAACCCACAGAAAAAGCCACGCGGGCAATGCTGCAGACACAGCTAGCACATACAAATTACAAAACTCTACGAAGATGATATAAAAAAATGGTCAAAGTTACTTAAAATTAACTACTGACCAAGAACTGTCCTTTTTTAAATTGTATGTGTCTGTTTGTCTGTATGCTCGCAGATCACGTAAAAACTACTAGACCAATTACAATGCACTTTTCAATTTTGGATAGCTTAGGTTTCGACTTAAAATCTAGTGTACTCATTATTATAATCTGATGAGTAGAAGCGTAGCAATCGATACTTAGCTATTTGACGGCTGAGTGAAATTTGGTATATTGAATACCTTATAGGTACTTATAGGTTCTGGCCCTGGAATATCATGTATCACGCTGGCAAAGCCGCGGGCACAGCGAGTAATGTTTAATTATAACTAAGCAGTAAGTCGCAAACAGTATGTACAGGGAACATAAATTAAAAAACTATAGAATAAGCAAATAAACATTAAAGAAATGCTAGCTTCGGGTTTGGTTTGGGTTCTGGTGTACTTGACATCTCAATCGAATGATTAGAAGCCGAGCAACTGAGCAACTATTCGACGGCTGTACGAAAGGTATGTTGTACTTTAGAGAGACTTTCGGTCCTAGAATAACATTTGGGATACTTATTTCTCAGAAAAATGTGCAAATGGGAAATTCCGCGGGCACAGCTATTTGAATCATTAAATATGCCACCACGATGGTTTAATCTTGCTGGCTTCATATTTTAGTTAACAACTCTTTTTTAATCCTGAGCTCTAATTAAGGATAACTTGATACAAACTAAAGTGTTACTGCAAGATAAACAGCAGCAAAGCAAATTGTGAAAAGGATGTTGCTTTCCTCGACTTCAGGGATGTAGTCGACTTATTTTAAAGTTTTGATACGAAAATGTTAGTTATTTGAATGAAATACTGTTAGCCTCGTTTGTTTTTTTTTTTGCTTTATTTTTATAAGATTTTACTTAACTTCACTTGTATATATGTATGTATCGATGTATCTATGTACCTATTTTGTCCAAGAATTTTGCAATTCAAATTTCAAGCACTTCACTATCCGGCTGAAACTTTCAGGGTAGCTAAAAAAACCGATGACAAAACAATAAAATAAGGAAAAACTCCAATATGTGATGATAAAAAAATAAACAAAAAAAAGAAAACAAAATTGGATTCATTAAAAAAAGGTCCTTTAAGTATTTTTTTAATTATACTTTTTATAACCTACGCTTACTTTAGCCAACATTTTTTATTTTTTACTTTATTTTCTTTATTTTTCATTTCGACTACTCAGAGACTGCACCGCTTAATTGATCGATTCTATTGTATAGGCAAATTCCAGCTGATTTCAAACAAATGACATGAAAAGTGCCCTATGGCAAAAGCCTTCTCATCCAGTTTGAAGTGTTTTTTTAATGTGGGTTAAATATTTGCAGGAATATGAAATGAAACTGTGTCATAACAATAACAGAAGAACATTCTAACAGTTTGCAATTTCCTTCTAATTTCCTTAGTTTGATTCAACAAAACTTTAATATACAGTTAACCGTATTTTCAGTTAGTTATTTCCTTTATAGTACAATTTTAAAGCTATTGCCACTGTAAAATACTGAAACACTTCCTCTTTTTTTACCTAATTAGCTACGCTCTGCGCGTGGAAAGATACTAATGATCTCTATGTGTATAATTTAGATTTCAATTTAGATTTGAGATATTACAAATAATCCTAAATTAGGAGATCTAACGTATTTCAATCGCGTTAAAAACATATTTTATCTTCGTCGAAGAGATTTATTTTATAATGCTTTTTTATATCGTTTACTTAAAGTACTAAAGGTACTTTAAGGTTGTTTCCAACATCTCAAGCAGCAGGTAACCCTTGCTTTTTAACTAGCTATGCCGCGGCTTTGCCCGCGTGGTCATTTTTCTGGGATAAGAGTATCCTGGATATGTTATTCCAAATTAATTAATTGAAAAAATAATGTATCTATAAGCTAGAATATTATATAAGTATCTCATTCAGCCTTCAAATAGTTTATCATTTGCTCGGCTTCTACTGATCGAATGCCAAGTAAAACAGTAATTTAAACAGTAAGCTACCCAACAGTGAAAACCGAATCGCAATCGATTAAGTATAGTATTGATGTGATGCGCGAACATACAAACACTCAAACAGTAAGACACCATTTAAAAAAGTTTTATTCTTGATCGGTAGCTTCCGACTGAGCAGAGGGCTTATCAGCTTATGTACTCATATGTTTGTTCCTTTGAAGCACTATATAGACCAAACTCGTGGACTGATTTTGATGATTCTAACGTCAATTGATTTATTTGAACGAGTTCTACTAAAGACGATATGGATACCAAAACAGTTTTGTTTTTTAAATTTTGTTTCTTTGTCTCTTTGAACACGAATCACGCTTAGCACAATTATAGCTGATGTTATGAATTAACATTTAAAATACCTATATCCGGAAAAACGGAAAAACTAAAAGGTTCAGGCAGGATAGTATTATAACTACTGGTCGGATTTTGATGCATATTGGCACTGTCATAGACATATATTATGGATTAACATTTGGGAAACTTATAAATTAAAGAATTTCTGTGGGCTACGGGTTGAATGTTATGTAAAAATATTATTTAAACAATCGATAGTTTTGGCGAAACGAATGAAATATTGAAAATAAATATCAATATATGGCAAAACATAGATACAATTAAAATACATTTATTCCCAAAAAATAAATAGTTCTTGCAGGATAAGCGTTGAAAGTTATGTAACAGTGTTATAAATTATTGCACCATAACTCGAAGAACCGACAACCGTTGGGAGTGACGACTTGCGACAGGCGGCTGGTAGGGACTGGATGAGAAAAGCCGAAGATCGGGCTCAGTGGCGTTCACAAGGAGAGGTCCAGCAGTGGACTAATACGGCCTGATGATGATGGTGATTATTATTATTGCACCAATCGATTGTATTTGCGACACTTATAAAATCTTTAAAAAATATAATATATAAATAAATATAATATATAAATATAATATATATATATATATATATATATACCTAGGTAAATTTTAGGATGTCGTACCTAAAGAGTCCAAATAGAGCCCTCTTATTAAGCCTACAATGGTCTGAATCTTTTGATTCCTTAGAAGCGCGTTAGGAAAACGATGTCTACCTAGTCCTTATGGTATGATTGTCATAAACCTTCTGGTGACTGTGGGTCAGTTCAATACACAGTAGGTATATTTAAGGAAACCTCAAGAAAAAAAACACGTAAGTGAAGCCGCGGGCAAAAGCTAGTTTAAAATAAGTGTCAATTGTCCTTTCAGCATATTTCTAGATAAGGATTTTAGGGTCTTAACTACAAAAAACTCACCTTGTGGAGTATGGACAGATAGAAGACTAATAATATGATCATTTCGTGCTAGGTATATTCACAAACGAAACTACACGGAGCTACGCACGCCGACATTTCCTTGCTACTTGGAATCGTCCCAACATGACATGTGGCAAGCCTATAAAAATGATTTATGCCTCGTAATATTTGTTTTTGGTCACATTATCTCGAGTCCGCACTCGTATAACCTTAACAGCCATAATTCTACGTTATACCACAGAATAAATAATATGTTATTGTCCTCGTGTTTATATCTAGCTGTGCCCGCGGTTTTGCCCGCGTGCGCGCTGGATATGACCATGGTCATTTCTCTTTGTTAAAAGTAATCTATGTCTTATTCCAGACCAAAAGTAACTTAGAAGAACAATATAGGTACTACATTTTATCAAAACTTTATAAGTTAAATAAGTTTGTCATCGATAGCTCAGCTTTTACTCGTCGGATTGAGATACAAAGTACACTACAGTTAAGTCAAAACCTATGTTATATGATAGTGAAAACCGCATTTTCATATTTTTTAAGTGATTCGCGAACATACAAAAGAAAAACAGACATACAATTTTCGTAAGTAAACAGAGCAATATTCGTAAGTAGCGTATTTTAAGTCCCCTAGACCACAAATTAAATAAGTTACTAGGTAAGTGCCTAGACTTTTTTTATTAATTATCTTGTAATTACAGACTTTTTGGTACCCACTGCTCTATTATAAGTATAGATAATCGCCGTGAGTATTACATGGAACACAAGGTAAGATTAGTAAGTTATATTCACATTAACGACTAATTATTTATATTCATAGTAAACTATTATGAATTTAGCAGTAACGCTTGCTTAGCTCAAGTCTTATTTCGAACAGCCCCTTAATTTCAATATCAACTTCGAATTCATAATCACAGGACGTGCGGGCCAAAGGTATCCGAGAAAAAAAGAAAAAAAGTACATAAAGTTTGTCAGTTGACAGCATTGACTTATGCGTAGTATTTGGAGTGGGTATTAGTCTCAGAGAAAATAATATTAAAGCATATTTTCACTGAGGTGGCAGTGGTAATGGTAGCTTGATCGGTAGCTAGGAGCATAATCGGCGTAGAGGCTTGGTTCAATGCGGTTGCAAATCCCTCCCGTAATGCATTATTTTCATAAGGATAGGAGTATAATAGTTATTTAATGCTTTAGGTATAAAAAATATAAAATATTATAAAGTCATCTCTCTAGATTGCAGTAACCATAAAGTAATTATTATGTACTAGCTGCGCCCCCCTGTTTCACCCGCGTGAATGATAATGATGATTAAGATGAAGAGTCACTTCAGTTTTGAAGTAAAAATCAATAAGAAATTTAAAAAATACCTTTTTTTTATTTTAATCTAATTTTATTTTTATTTTTATTGATCTGTCTCTTTTTACGTTCTAAAAATTTATTTATTATATAAAAAAATGCTTTGTGTCGATGTCTGAGCTACCCTGAAAGTTTCAGCCGGATAGTTAAACGGGAAGTGCTCGAAATTTGAATTGCAAGATTCCAGGAAAGACAGAAATACATAGATACAAAGATACAAAGATACATAGATACATAGATACATAGATACATAGATACATAGATACATAGATACATAGATACATAGATACATAGATACATAGATACATAGATACATAGATACCAAAATACCTAGATACATAGAAACATAGCTATAAAGATTCATAGGTTCATAGATACATAGATACATAGCTACATAGATACATGTATACATATATACAAGTGAAATTAAATAAAATCTTTTAAAAATACACATTCTATCATTATTACTCAAATAATAATACAATTTATTAAGATATCTGAATCATATATAATTAATTAGATTTAAATGAGTAATAATTTTATCCAAATATAAAAATAAAACAGTTTATTGTTTAATTGTGTCTTAAATTGAAAGATGGATATTATGTATTAAGAATAAATATGTACTTCAAATTAAAAACAAAATATGAAATGCATGTTAAAATCGTTTTTTTTTTTTTAAACTTATAAATTATACATTTAAGATAATTGTTTTTAAGGTATACGAAAATTTGTTTTAGTAATGTATATTTTATTTTAGTTATATTGTTCTTGGAAATAAATGGCTTATATTATATTATAGATACATAGATACATAGATACATAGATACATAGATACATAGCTACATAGATACATGTATACATATATACAAGTGAAATTAAATAAAATCTTTTAAAAATACACATTCTATCAGTCGCGACGCGATGCGGTCATCGCGTCGCGCTTCTTTTAGTTGATTATTCAAAGAAGAACAAACACACTTTCGAATTTTATATGTCATTCTTTATAGCTCTCAAAGTACAGTAGCAATTACTCCAAATAATTGTTTGCAATGACAGCCCTTAAAACAAGCTTAGATTAATTTTATTACAATCCCTATCTTACTGACACACATAGTCTTTATCTACCACATTCAACGATGGGCGTTAGATAACGCTGGGCGACCTATAACCCTTAGTTAGCCAGAATTGGGGTCTGAGTTAACGGAGCAAAAATAATAAGCTAGTTGATAGGAATCTCCATTTATCATAATACCCCCCGCCATATAATTTTGCTGTTGACGGAAGAAACGGTTGAGATAATATATTACTTTGCTTATGCTAAAAATACATTTGGGATGCCTTTTTGTCAGCGAACTTATGCTATTGCCTTCTGTGAAAGAAATAAATACAAAAAAGGTTATTAAAAAAAATGGTCTAGGGTACTTAAATTAATTATGCTATTGAACAAGAGTAAAACGTTTTTTAAATCGTGTCTGTCTATTTGTCTGTATGTTTGTTCTCGCATCACATAAAAACTACGGGACCGATTGCGATGGGATTTTCACTGTTGCATAGCTTAGGGTTTGTCTTAAAATCTGAGGTAGTTACTTGGTATTTTAATCCGATGGTTAAAATACCAAGTACCCCAGCGATCGATAAAAAACTATTTGACGGCTGAACGAACATTGAAGAAATGTAATAATATTTTACTTTATGTACTTACTTTTGGTTCTGGAATAACGCGTGTGGGCTACTTTTAAAAGAAATGACCTCGCGGGCAAAGCCGCGGGCACAGCTACTATAACCATAATTAAAGTTTTTCTACAGCGTTTCTAGATATAATGTGTGCGCTTGGTTTTGTTTATGTGTTTCGCAAACATATATGCGTCAGTATGTAAAAATATGTCGTCTCGCATTTTGGCACAGTTTTGCTGCTTATATTCCTGGACTAGTCTTGGACTTGTTTATTGACTAGCTGTGTCCCACGGCTTTACACACGTGGTCATTTCTCTAGGTTAAAAGTTTGTAATCGTATGCAATTCCAGAACTTATTAAAATACCGATATACGACATTTGATCAAAATTCCTTTAGCTGTCCAAAAGATTTTTATAGATTGCCCGGCTTGAGATAATTATGGAGTACACCAGATTTAAACCTAAGCTATATAACCAGTGACAAACCGCATTTCAATCGGTCCAATTGTTTACATGATGCACGAACATACATACAGATATAAGAGAGACAATAATTTTAAAAACGTTATTTTCTTGTTCTTTAGCTCAATATAAGTACTCGGCCATATTTTTAAAGGTATACTTATTGTAAACTTATTGTAGACTTTTTGTTACTTACTGCTTTATTAGACAATTAACTGTGCCACGGCTTTGTCATTTCATTTAAAAGTAGCCCATACGTGTTATTCCAGGACCAAAAGTACCTATACAGTACAGTACTACATTTCATCAAAATTCGTTTAGCAGTCAAATAGATTTTTATTGATTGCTCGGCATCTTATTATTGGATTAAGATTCCAAGTACCTCAGTTTTTAACCGCATCGCAATCGGTCCATTAGTTTTTACAAGATGCGCGAACAAAAATATAAACAAACAGACAATTGACAGACACGATTTCTAAAAATGTTATATACTTGTTCAGTAGCCTATTTTAAGTACACTACAGTTTTTTTTAATTATGTTTGTTCAGTTTTATTAGATAAGCATAGATAGATAAAAACGATATTGTGGCGACAGCCAAAAACTGTCTAAAAAAGCCAAAAAGGCCTTTCAGATCGTGATCATAAGGTTTTATTTGTCTGTATATCTCAGTATTCCGAATTTACAAGCCATTAACTCAAGTTTTGGTTAGAACTTGACATAATATCTTGGTTACAGTTCCATAAAAATATTGATAAGTCCAGTCTTTAATTGACGTCTCTGAGTACGGCCTTCAATCAGGTTTGAACACAATTTTATCATATGTTTTTATCAATTTTTTCACAATTTTACCTACTCTGCAGCAAAAGTGAAACTTGGTATTATTATTATACCTACGAGTATAACTCGGAACTGTGAAAAGCTTGTGAAATTGAAAAAGTATTAAAACTATTCAGGCTTCGTAGTTTCTCCCATTTTATCAAGCTGGGTCTAGCTCAGATTTCAGAAATTTGCGCTGCAATCTATGCTACGTATTCATTAATTCTTTTATTTTATTTGCAGTCCCAATAGACTAGCTAGTTCCACTATCTCATTTGCGGATTATTTTTATTGCAACAAGGGTAGTTTTGTTTATTTTGATATTTGATTAGAGTAGCTCTCAAACATCGTCTAAGAATTTAAGCTTTGATTTCAATTCGTCTTTTATTTTAAACCTCTAATCTTATCAAACGTTAAACTGTTGTCTAAAGATTGACTTTCGGAAACAGTGAAAACGAAATCCATATCGAAAACGTTAGGAATTGCAAAATGTTGACATTTAGACTGAACATGACTGACTTAAGTTTATTTGTCTATAATAAACCTTATGTTATTATTCATGACATCAATCTATATTCTGACTTTTAATTCAAATAACAACGCTGTTGATTACAAAATAACAGAAATTGTGAGTCAAATAATTCTTGGTCAATGAAACACATACCATCATGATAATATTGTTCGTAAACTCTGTCCGAGCTATTTGTTCAACGTACAATAGCCCTTTATTTTGCCAGAAAATGTTCCCGGATTTTGCACATAATATGTGAAATTATCTTGACATGATATTCTGCCACGAACAGTCTAATTTAAATCCCAGATAATCTCATAAGTTATTGTTCAGGAGGGAATGTAAGCATTCTTGCAATTGAGAAAAGTAATTGTTATCTTCTCTTTTGAGATTGTCTGATGCATAATAATAGTTTACAAGATTTCGCATTTTATAAGTCTGCTTTATTTCCTCGTCTTAACGTAGGATTTCGTTCATTTATTGTTAGTGGCCTGGTTTCTACTTGCACAAAGGTAGGGCGGTTTCTTTTCTGCCTAGCTAGACTAGTGGCTCTGTGAGCTGTAGACCTCACGCGTACAAACTTTTTTGCAAACAATCTAGTGATGCACAGTAGCGCCATCTAGTTACCTTATTGTAAAACTAACATTAATAACCAAGGTGCTCCATCAATCCCTACCTAGTAGGTAAAAAGATGATTCTACTGATAGAAACCTAAATGTGAGAAATTTTATGCATTTTGAAAGAAAGAAAGAAAGAAAAAACATTTATTTGACACATAATTACAAAAAATTACAATAATAATAACAAAAAATAGTAAAAAATTAAGTACGGTGCCAAAAAGGCCGCGCCTCACCATAATACTTATAGTTTATATTTTGAGGAGTTATTCTGCTCATCACGCCGAAGATCCTCATCAGATATTCACCAAATTTGTATGAGATCAATTTAAAGTTACAACCTTTCTACCTTTATCTATCTATCTATCTTTCAAAGAACCGTCAAAATCGGATCTAATAAGACGGAGATATTCAGTTGCCCCCTGTTTGCCCCTGTTTGGGGGGTTTTTAATTGGGGGGTCAATCAAAAACCCCACGTTTAAAAATTCTAAAAATTCGTTTAACCTGTAGACCAAGTTTTGTCTAAATTGGTTGAAAAATGCGACCAGAGGAGAACAAAGAACCAACCGGGCAGACAGACATCCGGACAGATGGACATCTGGACAGACGGACGTCCGGACAAACGAAAGCATTTATGCCCAAGCTGAAACGGAGACGCTTCGCTCGCTCTTTGCGCTCGGTCGGTCAATAACACCCTCAAGCATAATATGTATCAACGAGCTCCTGATGTGGTGTTCTGGCAGCGGTTTTTAAGGGCTAAAGTCCCATTTTAGTGTTAAACTATTTCGACCATATCATCCCAACACCACTTGACATATAGTGGCCATACGCCAGCCACGAATCAAAAAAACAGCAATTCATCATGAACCGTTAGATATCTTGCCATGTGGCTTAATAGTAATGCAACCCTTTTTCATCCCACGGGTGATGTGAGAACCAACTTGATGGAAGCTTATGCTTCAGCAGTGGGCGTATTTCAGCATGATGGGAGCATAAAATAAAAATCAATCTTGCAGACTCAACTCAAAATATGAAAGGAACACCAGCCCTGATAAAATTTCAACTAAAACAATACCGAAAAATCAATAATAATTTTAGAAAGATATATTCTTTCTTAAAATAATACCGTTGACATAATGAAAATACAACTGTGAGATACTTTGTTTTTAGACTTTTTTTAACAACTCATAAAGGTACTTATGCGTTTTGACCCATGATAGCAGGAAATACTTATAATTTATCAAAGACTTAAAACTATACAACGTTACTTTTGAATAACGCAATATACAAAACATGTGAATTAAATTATAAGGTTATAAAGTAAATTCAAGTTGCAAATTGTATAAGTAATTCCGGAAAATAACTAAAGCATTGGATACCCTGCGCGCTATTATCAGTAAAGACGATTGACACCGGTGGCGTAGCAATGCATTTATTTGTACACTATTATTTATGCTGTGGTAATAGAAGCTCGTGGATTTGCTGCAAGCATAGTTCACGGGCTGACCGGAACGCCAAAATCTTCCTCGTATTGCCTTATAGCTACCGCAACGTTATCATTCATGTGAGCGAGAATTTGCACAATTTCTGTAGACTGGCCGTTATAATAACCCATGTTCACACATTGAGGTATTTTAGTAGTAATAATACCTCAATGTGTTCACACACCATTCCAGTCACCACATAAGCACTTTACATCACAAACACAGCTAACGAAGGATACATACGAGGGACCTCTATTGATACGCTTAAAATGTAAAGTCAAAATTTTGTGTGGCATAATTTTACTTATCCTAATAATGTGCAAGCATAATAATAATTACGCATAAATATTTAGGCGTAATCGTGTTTACCGTATCTAAAGTTAGCATAACTATAAACAGGCATATTATTTAGTAGCATAAAAAAAACATTATTCACCGTGAGTGAAATAACTTTAAACTTAATTATTTTACGTACCTACTTATGTAACACAAACATATTCACGGCTTCCGGGGGACAAGGGCCTCCCCACCGCACTTTAACCTACTGTCACAATATAGTATGTACATTACATTTTATGCGACTTCATAGTAGCCCAAAAGATCATTATGCCTACTTCCACAGTATGCCAAATACTGTTTATATAAATTTAATATTATGTCATTAAAAGTTATGCCTAACTCATTATGCCAAAGCAAATTAGTATTAAAAAAGTTATGCGAAACAAAGGGATACCGACGACTGGCGCTTTATTTTGTATACATTTTTAAGATTTGACGTTGTGTGTCATTCGTTGATATGTTTTTTTCCATGAAAATACTTATAAATAAGTGATTATTTTAATTGTGTTTTTTAACGAAATTAAGGCTTCCTAAGCCCGATTGTCGCCAGTAAGCTAGCATAGCGCGCTTCACGCGAGAAGAACCACAGTACATATTATATAGTCGTGGACTATAAAATATATACTGAGGAAGAACGGGAGTGAGATAGTGCGGAAAATGGTTGTGATGTGTCGTGGCGATATCATAGAATTGGTTATTTCAAGAAAGGATTTTTTGTGGCCATGAAAAAGTTATATTTCATGAAATTATGTTTGACATCATTATTATTATGCCAAAGTTAGTAAGTACTTATTAAAAACGTTAAGCGAAAGGGATACCGACGACCACGACAAAGTGGTTAGGCCAGATGAATGAATACTACTTCATGATATGGTCACTTAGTAGTAATCACATCGTTAAATAGAAGCCGAGGGCGGACCAAAGAAGTTCAAACAGATACCAAGTCGGGTGATTTGGTATCTGTTTGAACTTCTTTGGTATCATGAAAACCCTACAATAATAATGATATGGCCAAACGTGGATTAAATATCATTAATTGTAGATGTTTCAACCAGTGGTCAGTTTTAGCTGGTCATTTCATCAAATAAAACCATTTCATGAAATAGAACCATTTCATGATATAGAACCATTTCATGATATAGAACCATTTCATGATATAGAACCATTTCATGATATAGCACTATTTCATGAAATCATCAATTCTACAATATGGCCACGACATAGTGTTTTATATACTACGCAGTATGGATTTCAGCCTAATAAAAGTACAACATTACTCTTGTCAAGGCTCACTGATGACATCAACTCATGCTTAAACGAAAAGAAACACGTACTTATTAGTCTTTATTGACTATAGTAAGGCTTTTGACACCTTGAGGCATGACTTATTGATCAGAAAACTGGACAACAGTGGCGTAAGGGGTAACCTATTTAACTGGTGTAAAGACTACTTAGATAATCGTAGCTATCAGGTAAAGGTGGGTGCTGATTTCAGCGATCATGTCAATGTTAGTGAAGGTACAGCACAAGGATCTGTCCTAGGCCCGTTGCATTATCTGGCTTATGTCAATGATATTAATAATATTATCAAGCATTGCACTGTTTATCAGTTTGCAGATGACACCTGCCTGGTAGCCGCTGACAGAGATATCGCTAAGGCGCAAAGACAAATACAAGCAGATTTCACATCTATCTGTAAATGGTCGCATGATGTAGGGTTAGTCCTAAATGCTGATAAGACCAAGTTTATTCATGTTTGCTCCAGTCACAATTATTGTACAGAAAACATAAAAGTAATAGGTCATTCTCATGATTGCCTGCACATCTCTTCAGTCAGGAATAATAACATGTGTCCAAATAATTGACTTAATTTAAGTCAGGTGACAAAACAGACATATCTCGGTCTCATTATAGATAATAGATTTAGTTGGGCTAATCACGTTGACAAAGTTTGTGAAAAGCTTCGAGCTATAATGGCTAAATTCTATGTCTTAAAGAGCCGCGTACCATTTGCAGTTTTGCTCACGATGTATAAAGTACTAGCAGAAAGTATAGTATCTTACGGATTGAGTAGCTACGGTCGAACTTACAAGACTTACTTAGACCAAATCTATAACATACAATACAAAATACTTAAATTAATCGTGCCATACGAAATTAAACAAATATATAAAACGATCCAATGGGTTTGTTTAAGTTTTGTGAAGTTATGCCTATTCATATGAAAGCTGAATACAGTTTATTGATTGAACAATATTTTCGGTCAGAAATACAAATTGAAATAAAACACATCTTAACTACTAGAAACATAATAAATAAAAAAATTCAAACTCCAAAATGTTGTAACTTATATGGGAAAAGAACTTCACAATACCTAATACCTTATTTAATTAACAGCTTACCTAAAGATATTCGAAATAAAATATGCCAAAAAAATCTAAAACGTATTTTAAAACAACAATACTTCTGTTCATTGACACAATAAGTAGGAGCATCCTTTATAGGCAGTCTGTGCGAGCGCTGCACCGTGCACCGGGAGCTTGCTGTGCGTAGGTACCTATGTTACGTATAATACTGGTCTTGTGATACCTACGAACTTCGCGTCGTAGGTACGTTGCCTGGTATTCGTACGCCGCGCTCGTTCATGCTTTTTATTGTTAACAGTACTATTACCTTAGTTAACCTACTATTTATTTTTTGTTGGTTTTAAGAGACAAGTGCCTTAAGACTAGTGCCAAGACAAACCTTTCTAGGTTTACTGGTTCTACAAGCAAATTGTGAACATTTTCTTGTTATGTAATAAATAAATAATAACATATATGTCCATGCAAGCTGCCACCACAGTATAATTACCAGTCACTAAAGATTTAACTGGATACGCTCGCTGCGCGAAAGATGTGTGCACGCCTCACAATATTTAGTATGTTTTTGGGATAAAATTAAACATGTTATAAAACACTGTTTATTGGAAAGTGATGGTTATGCTGAAAAAACTAGTTTCTCAAATCACGTAAACAAAAAATTACGTTGTGTAATATGCCTAGCGCTTACCTAAATTAGGAGTCACATGATACATTTTATTTGTTTCCGTTACATATATACTGAGTGCAGGCTTGTTATTTTCTCTGAGAATTCAATGATTTAGTTTTGAATAACTTCCTGTAAGTATTATTTTATTCTGAGATTCAATGCCTTGGTTCTGATTTTTATTATAATACTAGCTGTGCCCGTGGCTTTGCCTGCGGAATTAATTTCTATCCGACAGTGAAAAACCACATTGCGATCGGTCCAGTAGTTTGCAGTTAACGTGATGAGCAAACAAACATCCAGAGAGACAGACATAAATTGTAGGAACGTTAGTATAATGTTTAATAGCTCATTTCAAGACATCAACAGGTTTAAAAAAATAAAATCTTTACTGCTTTATTGTTAGTAGAGTTTGATAGATATAGTGTTTGCATTTGCCTTGTTTCACATTGTCTAATAAATAAATAAAATAAATATATTCGGGACAATTCCACACCAATTACCTAGACCCAAACTAGCATATCCTGTGCTATGGGCACAAGTAATGGATAAACATACATAGATACGAATGTTACATGGAAACTTTTTATTTTTTTCTTCTTTATGTACAAAACGATACCTATAAATCAATCAATAAATAAAGTTTTTGTAAAATTAAATTGTAATATAGTTTTTACTACATTCACAGAAATCAAATATCGCTTTACCTGAACTTGTCCAAAATAATACTAGAAGCTCTGTGAGGTTTAGACCTCGCGCGTACGAACTTTTTGCAAACAATCTGCACAGTAGCACCATCTAGTTATCTTATTAATAACCAAGGTGCTCCATCAATTCCTACCAGTGGATCATCCCTTTACCTTCCAAGTGAGTAAAGGGATGATCTACTGATAGAAATCTAAAAGTAAAAAAATTACTGCGTTTCTAGGAATTATTCTACTCATCATGCCGAAGACCCTCATCAGATCTTCAACAATTTTTTATGAGACCAATTTATGTTACTACCTTTCAAATAAAAAAATACCATCGAAATCGGATCTACTAAGGCGGAGATATTCAGTGGCCCTCTTTTTGTCCCATTTTGGGAAAAGTACCCCACCAATCAAAAATCCCCGAAAACTAAAAAATTCAAAAAATTCGTCGCTAGCGCTCCGCGCTCGCTCGGTCAATAAATTAAAAGAAAATACTACTTCTATCTATGTTATTCCATCATTTATTCTAAAAAGGAGGCAAAACTGATTCTCAATTGAATAATATCATAATACATTAGACATTTTCCCATTTCCTATAAATATGAAATATCAGGACGTATGAAAAACATACTATTTACTGAATTATTTGAAAGAACTGTAAACATCGAATCTATTTTCCGATAAAATATTTTATTGACAATACAGAAAATTTCTTCTGGTAGAGTTTTCACTATACTAATAAATATATATTATATGAGTATATTCTGCTAGGAGTAGCTTTTTTATCTATGAAATGATTGATTTTCTTGCGTGATTTTTGCCCTTTCCGGGATGAAATCCGGGTTATGCCAACCGTGGTCGTAGTCCACATCATTTTGGCGCGTAAATCTAGTAGCAGCCTACTACAGGTTATATCGCTTTTTCACGGGATCCATCACAATTGGTTCAGCCATCCAGCTGATCGAATTTAACGATACATCGACAAACCCGAAGGAAGGAATAATAGAGATAATATGAAAGGAAGGATAGAGATAGTACAAGAAGAACGGATCTTAGGCACAAAATTCATCCAAAACTAAATATTACTAAGCATTCTACTACATATCAAGCTGTTGAAATTTTTAATAAGTTGCCAAAAGACATCAAACAGTTCGTATATAAATCAACATTATTAAAAAACAAAGTAAAGGCGTTTCTTCTGGAAAAAAGTTTTTATAGTATAGACGACTACCTTACAAATTAGGAGCTCTGTACAACTTTACAATTATTAGCTTTTTCGTTTATGTTTCCAATTATTATAATTATTATTATTTTGATTTAAGATTTCATTATTTTGTGATTTGATGATTTTATTATTTTGTGATTTGATGATTTAATTATTTTGTGATTTGATGAATTTATTATTTTGTGTTTTGATGGTTTTATTATTTTGTGATTTGAAGATTTTTGACTACATGATTTTAAGATATTATTTTAATTTTGAAATTTTATGTTTTGTTAGTTATAAGTAATTCATATACAATGTACTTTGTTTTCTGAATAAATACAATACAATACAATACAATACCCAAGTATCAATAAAATACAAAAGATCAAAAACAAAAGCTAAGCAAACAAAACTTTTCACTTTTAAGTAGTTATGTAAGTATAGTATGTATATCCATACCAATATGTGAAGTGAAACGTTGTCTGTTTGTTTGTTTGTTTGGGAAGCTTTCACGCGATAACGGCTGAACGGATTTTGATAAAATTTTAAATGGAGTTAGCATATACCCTGAAATAAAACCGGATACATTTTATCCCGGGAAATTGGAAGTTTTCGCGGGAAAACTGGAAAAATGTTGATAACTCACTGTAAGAAACGTTTGCCATTGAAACTAAATAACAAGTATGTCAAAAAACATCCAGAGTATTGGTGCTATACCCACTTTTACATTGGTTTTTATATCCTAGATGAACAAAGGATGCTTTGTTCGCGATAATCTGTAGCCTGCGCGGACGAAGTCGCGGGCAAAAGCTAGTTCTATATATATAGGGCTCACTGCTCTTACCATGGGCTAGGTACAAAAAATATGTAAAGGTACTAGGAACTACAAATCTTAGCCGAGAGTTGTTCACGACCATTAAGAGATTACCTTTTCGGACTTCAGCAAAGAGGTCTCAATACAAACCTAGATTTTGGGATATAAGACAGAAAATTTTATGATGTAATTGGTTAAGGATGAATTCAAATGTTAGATAGGATTAGGTTACTGGAAAGTAAAAATAATAGTTTGAACCAAAATACCGACCGACATAAATAGAATTGATGAAACAAGTGAACAAATTAAATATGTTTCGAAGGAGATTCTAAAGCCTTTTAAAGTGAATCTCACTTTAAAAGGCTTTAGAATCTCCGAGAATTTGGTGTACATGCAATTCGATAACAGTTAAACGAGAAGATTTCTTGCCATCTTTCTGAAATGAAGACTATCTTTATCATGCTTTTTGAAACAAAAACTATACCGTCTTTGTACTATCAGCAAATTAGGGCTTAAAAATTATGACGAAATTTCCATTTAAATACAGAGTAAGTACAAATGTTGACCTGAAAAGACAAGTACAACGTCGTCGATCCGATTTGAATAAATACATTTTTATTCCTTTGAATCGTAAAAAGGTCGACTAGTAGCTGGTATTTTTTTGGCGTTTAGGCAATAGCAACGTTTTAATTTTCATTGGGAGCAATAAAGATTTCTAAGTGGAAGCGAATAGCAAAATTTATTCATGGCCGTACTCATCAAGCTCTTTTTGTATTGGATAATGACTTTAGATTGAAAATTATTAGACTGATTATAAATTGAAAAGGAAAAGGAAAATACAAAATTCTACCAACATATATAGACTTTATACCTATATAGACTTTTTCCTCCATGTCTTACATGAATCAATAACCTTGATCTGATTTGAATAGCGCATTTTTATTGTTGAACTAGCTGCGCCCGCGACTTTGCCTGCGTGGATACTTTTACGGGCAAAAAGTAGCCTATTTTGTTATTCTAGGACTAAAAAAAGTACCTCTTAGTACAATTTACTAATATTTTATTCCGTTTATCGATTGTTTGAATTCTAATTCTAACAAATCTATAGAATAATCTAAATCTAGATGCAAAATACATTAGATTTTAAAAGTACATTTAGCTATAATTCAGAGAAAGCTGCCTTTGAATCAGTTTTGTAGTTTTTACGTGATTCGAAAAAATATAGACAGACAGACACTTTTTTTTATTGTTCCTTGTTACGTTGTTTTTATTGACCTCCTAGACCTTATTTTTATTATATTCGTTGTACAGACTTTTTGTTGCTTAATATCAATTTAACTATGGTAGTAGTTGATTAAGAAATTTGATACAACTTGAGTCTGTGTTAATACATTAGATTTAAATTCAGAACTACCCAATCACCTCCAAAATAAATTGCCACTCGCAAAGCTAATTTTATTGAGATAGAAACGTTTCTCACCAATGAGTCAACAGTATTAAAATACACTTTGGATAACAAATATTTTATTTCATTCGCCGTTCAAATAGACGTAAATTTTGATACACCTTCCATCTTAGGGCTTTTGTAAACAAGAGGAATAACAAATTTTGCGCCGCCCCTAGAGCGGGTATTTCATGTAAATCTTGGTTTTCATAATTTACAACCCTTTAACGTTCGCCGGATTTTATTTAAGAGTTCAATTTGTGAATTGGGGTCAATTTGGAAAAAGAATATCAAAACTGCCACCTATATTAGGAATCCTAGCATCCGCCATCGCAACGGGAAATGTTTTATGAGCGGATTAGGTTGGGTAAATATCGCAGCGTTTATTGAAAGCTATGGAAGCTTGTACCACAGCTTCTACATTAAATAATATTTTTACGTGAGGACAATTGATAAACCAGCCAGTCAATTTAAGCGTTACTGGCTTCAGATAAAAAAAAAGTATGATGATAATGATGATACAGTACAGTGATACTTACCCGCATAAATCATTGTTCACAACAACTCGCGGAATGTCACTGAATACAGATATTTATAATTTAATCTACACCTACAGTAAAGTTTTTAAAAATCGACTTTCATGACATACATGTATCTATAATAGATGATGTTCTATTCTAAGTGGTAGTCAATACTTACTCTAATAAATGTCTAGTCATTAGCGCTGATGTTTGGCTGAATAAATTGAAAAGCAGTGAGACTAGGACCACAGAGTATCGAGAATTTTGTCAAATTCTAATGTAGTTTGGGTAGTTTGTTGTAACTGGAAAAGCTCCCGGCGAAGCAGTGATGCCTCTGCTACTAAATTCAACAGTTAAGTATTGTTGATTTAGTGGCATAGCCGTCACTACTGCACTAGTTGTGTACAAATAGAAATATTTTAATTCTTAACAGACACAAAGTTATACATTGAAAATTTACTGATGGTCTCCAAACTATGTCAAGCTTGTCTCGTGGGGTCCTTAATACCGTGTTACTAGATTATAATAATTTTCATCTACACTCATATCGTAAAATCCGGATTATGAACTCAAAAATGGTGGCATAATTACATAAATTACGCACGGCACGTCTATAATAAGAAAAAAAGAGATTGTAACACTATTTTTGAACTAATTTATGCTATAATATATATATTTTCCAATAAAAGAACCAGATGGCTCCGTACTACGATAGTTTTGGCCATTTATTCTCTATAGCGCGGGCTGCGCGTACTAGACAGTATGCGCGCGAATTCATTGTGGACTGGATTTTGGCGCCATTACTTTACATTAGTAGCTAACCAATTTAATGTGTTTATGATTATCAAAAGATTTATCCTGATTCAAAATGTCTGACAGCTCTGTTAGTGAGGAGAATTGGACTCCACCTCAAATCACGGAAACAGCAACGACGAACCAGAAAAATCAAGAAAATATTACGTCATATTTTTTTCAATTAATTGTAAGTTTCTATTGCATGAGTGTAGATAAAGTAGTGTATGAAACGGCACATAACTCGGTATTAAAACACTCGAGTGATATTTTTATAAACTACACTCGGGTTTTTAATAGCCCTCATTATGTAACAGTTTCATAAACTACTACACCATAACAACGACAGAAACTAAATGTGTTTTTTTCTAGCTTTTGCCCGTGACTTCGTCCGGGCTGGCTCCAATTTATCGCGAAAAAAGCATCCTAGCATAATTATCTAGTATAATATTGAAAACCAATGCAAAAGTATAGCACCAACGCCATTGATGCTTTTTGACAGACTTGTTATTATTTCGTTTTCATAGCAACCATTCTTTACAGCGAATAATCGACATTTTCCAGTTTTCTTTGGCAACTTACCATTTTCCGGGATAAAAAGTATCAAATGTTGATCTCTATATTGTAGTACATATTTTCAAAGTTTCGTCAAAATTGGATCAGCCGTTTTGGCGTGTAAGCTCCCCAAACAAACAAACAGACAACGTTTCATTTTTATATATTGGTGTGGATTCTATGAGGTAGGTTTTCAAGATTAGGTTAGATGTTACATAGATGGCGTATGAAGTTATTAGCACCCAGTTGATTATTTTGTTCTTGTCTTGGTTAACGGTACAGATTTTAAAATCTAAACGTTTTGAAACAATTTTGTAGATATAAGGGAGCATATTTATATTTTTGTTCTTTTAACAAATGCGTTGCGTACGAAGTGACGAGGAGGTCTAAAAACGCGTTTATTAAGAAGATTAGGGTATTGTAAAGAAGAGAGGATGTTAGACAAGCTCTAATATTAAATAGTTGTCAACAATAGTTGTACACTATACAATGTCTCAAAAAGGCGCATCGCGGACGCGTTCTTTTTTACCTGATTGGGCGGAGGGTATTGTGTTTATCAGCTTTTGTATATATGTATGACTGTTTCTTTGTGGCACTATAAAGACCAAACGCGTGAACCGACTTTGATGACTAATTACATTAATCGATTTATCTTAATCTTGCGAGTGCGACATTACAGTAATTAAAATTCTGTATAACGACCACCGCAGACGTCATATTGTGAAAAACTAAAAAAAAAGTTTTACTATGTCAAGTGGGATATCATTGAATATAGGTAGGTATTTAAAATCATCAGGTTTCTCTTATCATGTTTCATTTGAAATGACCATTTAGGATATTCTATAACGATTTAAAGTTGGTTGGCATCTATTCTTACCAATTTTTTTGCCTCTATTTAATTTTTTGTGAAGGTGCTCGTTGTGTATTGTGCCTGATTGTACTACAACAGCAATCTTATTAGTTACTCTGCGTTTGTTAAATTTGTTGTCAATAAACTCAGCTCTACTTTACGCTATTTAAATGAAATAAAATAAATAATTTCTAGTAACAAAGAAAAAAAACTATAATAAAAGTGTAAGCCGAGCTAATATTTTACACAAAACAATGTATTGTCCTCAGAAAATAGTAAATAAAAATAAATAAATAAATAAATAAATATGTTCGGGACAATTCCACACCAATTACCTAGCCCCAAACTAGAATACCCTGTACTATGGGCACTAGGTAACGGATAAACATACATAGATACGAATATTATAACATCCATGACTCGGAAACAAACATTTCTGCTCATCACACAAATGATAGCACCTTGCAGGATTCGAACCTGCGACCGTTTGATTACGTGCCTAGGATCACTAGCCACGAGACCAACCGGTCGTCAGTGTTTATTATATGTACTTTATTTTTTCCTGCGTTTGTGAGAATTGTCATCAAATGTTTAACATATTTATTGCCTCTTATATACAGTGTAGAAGTAAGTATTATACTTCATTTAAACGTTTTTTCTTTCAAAATTTAAATTGTTTTCATTTTGAAAGAAAGAAAGAAAGAAAGAAATAAATTGTTATATATTATTGTTGTTTACTTTGTTGTTTTATTTGATAGCTATGGGGCTTTAACGGATCGGAAAGTCCAATTCTAATCCCACAAAGTAACCGTGACATGATTAAATCGAGTTTTTTAATTGTTTCAAATGAAACAAAACGTATAGCAGCAATACAAATTTTGTTAAATACAAACACACATACAATTATTGTTATATATTTTTTTTCTATGGTTTCCATTTCATCTTGATTTGACTGTACCAGAGTAATTGACTACTAGGTTATTTGTTGGGCTAAGAATTTGACGATTTAAGAATTTGACGAATAAAAGTATTTGACCATTTTAGGTTTTGACCAATCTCTACTTTGACAAATTAAGCTTTTGACTTGTGTAGGATTTGACTAACCAAGTATTTTCAAGTCTCTGCAAAACCAATATACAGCGGTTTGTACATCGAAGTGTTTGTTACTAATTGAAAATAATGTTATGTGTCAATATCTAATTTCTCAAAATTTCAGGGTAGTGCTAGAAAAAAAGTATATTTCATAGAAAATCAAAGTTATTGTTCAATATGACTTCCTGTGACATGAATAATGGCATCGAGTCTTCTGACAAAGGCATGGTACGCTGCGCAAAGGTAGGTTAGGGATTCAGTCCCTTTTCCTACGATGCTACTTTTAGCGTATACACACTTTCATATTGTTTACCTGCAAGCGCTGAAGCTCTGAAACAATGGTTGTTCTTGATTTTCCAGCCAAATGAAAGGCAATTACATTATTGAGTTTGAACAAAACTTTAGCATCCTGGGAGCGAATAACGCTATGAACATTCGGCTACGTAACGCGCCACCTGTATATAATTGTTTGTAATTTGCCGAACGATTCCACAACCCTACGCGTTACGTGTGTGAATGGTCATAGCGAATAAGGCCTTTTTTATTTCAGACAAGAATGCAATCTTGCGTTCTGCCAAATTTTAGCGCGCTGTTATTAATAGTTTAAACTTAAACAGCAGTGTGTAACACATTGAGTGACGGACCTCGTGTAATAAACTTTTCGTTCCTTATACATCAATCAACATGACAGAAAGATTTAGATTTTATTAAACATAAAAAAAAAAAATGTATGTAGATATAAGAATGAATTCCTATATTACCTTAATTTTCGTTTTTTCCTCAACATTTGGGATCAATAAGCGGATTCTGAAATACATTTCAACGTACCTATCATTTTATTAAAAAAAAACAATTCAACTATTTTCTGAGCCTTTTGGTAACAATTTAGTACAAGTTTTTTTTTTCAGAATTGAAGTCCTTTTACAATTATTAGGTATTCTGTGCCTTTTAGACTAAACAAGTACTTTGTTTTGTCTCAATAGACATTATCTTTGTATTGTTATATGTTAAACTAGCGACTCGTTCCAGCTTCGCACGGGTAGATATATAGAAAGATAAAATCAGTAGGTACTTTAATTGGACAATATATATATGTAGCAACAATTTCTTACACAACATGTTTATTTGCACAAATATAACTTACGAACAATTCCTTACACTAAATATTTTATTTTGACAAATAGAACATAACAACAATTTCTGACCCTAAATGCTTAATTTGCACAAATATTTTGCAACAATTCTTGCACCAAATACTTTACACAAATATAACCTAACAACAATTCCTAACACTTACTTTTTTACGTTGGGCCATAGACAATAATGTTTGACCATGACCTCACCTGAAGGATAGCGATGATGTGGTCGAAGGCGTAGCACGCTTGTAGATACCTATTCACTCTAGACTTGAACGCACCTGTGTTATAATTTACTGGAAACACGAAACTGACGAAGGCAGAGCATTTCACTCCTTTGCGGTTCCTGTAATAAACAATTGTCATTATTTTTATTTGGTTCTATGATTGAAGGCAAATATTCGTAATTTTTGTATGAATAGAATATTAAAATAAAGTGAATCGCTCTACCGTGGTGGTGCCCGTTAAAACGCATGAAAATATCATACCTAAAGTAGTTGTAGTCTGAAGGTAAAGTATCTGGTAACGCGGGATAGCGGCATGCACGCGGTACTCCTCCGCTATACTATTATTTATTCTGTCCTCCGCGCTTATGTGTGGAGAATCCTTTTAGTAGATTATATAATGCTATTGTGAGTCACACACGTGGCCCCGTAGTTCTGTGGAGTGCATAGAGTAACTTATATATAGGTGCAGTGCAACGCCCGCGTCTCTTCTCAGCCGAGCAAGGCTGCGCCAGTACACTAAATGTAATAGTTGTTTTGTGTATGTGTTTGTGTTGTAAGTTCGCTCTTTCTTTTGAGTGCAATAAAGAATTATCTACCGATCTATGACATCTGCCTAAAAGTGAAAGAGTTATTTAACTATTTAATTTTATACTTTCCTCCAAAGGTTAGTTTTAGAAAACCAAAAGCTTATTTCAACTAAGCTTATTATTTGATATAAGCTAATTGTTTCTAAAGGACAAAACTAAACTTTTAAGCCACAATAAGAAAAAAAAAACCTTGAACTCGCTATCTCAATGAAAATCGTGCAAATATAATTTAGGCTGCAAACGAAAATACCTACAACGCAACCACAAACCCCAAAGTTTGGGGCGGGCAGCCGGCGGATGTATGTCTTATTCACAAACATGTACGAACCAATTACGGAGCCTTTAATTTTATATTACCATACATATCTGAGGGAGGTAATCTAAGTTTGTAAAGTATGCTTAGTTGAAGACGGGTTACTTTATGTGTTGGGGTTTGTGTTTCTGCTGAACGGCCGTTTGCGGAAGTTTTATTAGGATAGACGACGTCATATATTTCGCCTGATACATAAAACTGGCGTCAGATATTGTATATTATTTTCTTCCCATCAATGGCGGAAGACGGACGGAAGGTTTTAAAATATTGCAATCACTATTTACATCTATTAATAGATACATAAAATTCAAATATGTTATGTTACAGTATGAGTAAATGCGTTTTCTCTAGTGAAAACTAGCTTTTACTGAAGGCCTTCGTTCCAAGTAGATTTAGCCAAAAATGAATGGGGTGCCCTATTTTGGTGTGTACAATAGGCATATTCGTGGTTTGGAGGTGGTCTAGGTGGCCCTAAATAAAATATTTTTCCGTATGTAAAATATGGTTTTCACTGATGGATTTGAAGGATTGATAACTATGACGTGCTTTGCAATTCGACCTTGTACAGGGTCGTTTACTTGTGTAACAGTATTTTCTAGGTAATGTACCCTCAATCCCAATGCAATAATTAATTATTGAATGTTTTATTGTCCACAGGTGAAAGGCGAACGTGATGCGTCTACGCCTGTGATGTATCTAATATGCAGTGGGGCGGCCTCTACTTTGTGTGTCTAGCGTTATGCTGTTTACATACTGCGTCTGGTAAGTAGTGTAAACGTATAAGCGAGTCTGCTCCTAAGATACATGCGGCACGAAGTGCAAGGGAAAAATGTAAAATACCTAGCAATGAAGTCAGTAATTTTGCCCGGTTCCGCACTGCCACATTCTTTAATATCATCTTGCGAGACTAAAATTTGTTATTAAGCTGCCCCTAGCCTCATCAAAGACTTCTTTTTCTTCATAATATAAACGTTTCAAACATTGTGCTCTGACATGGGCTATTTTAGTTGAAACAAAGCAGTGAATGGACTGACGCAGTCTGAAAACCGAGGGTGCGTCGGAAGTTTTTAAAATTACTTGATTTTGTATATCCGCATTCGGGGAGGATATATCTTGCACCATAAGACGCGCACTTATACTAGTTGAAGTAGATATATACTAATAAAGTCCTATTTTAATTTGTTTCACTCATCATCATCAGTTCGTTTTCATTGTGACTTCTTCTGGAATAGGCTAATTCATTCACATAATTGAATTTGATCTTCAGTCTTTCCTTTTTTATTAACAACATTTATAGTTACTTAGCGGTATTCTTACATGTGCACTAAAACTTTTTTTTTGTTTTACAATGACCATAAGTTTAACGGAAATACCATTTATGTATTCACGATAAAATACTAAACTTTCAAAGCGAAACATGCTGAACCGTACAATGTAACATTTATTTCGTGATTAGTTTAGTGCAATTTCTTATAAAGTTAACATACTATAAATACAATTTGTATCTGTTAATGAGTTTCGCATATCATTTATCATGAAACTGAAGCATTGAACTATAAAAAGTTTGATGTTAAAACTAATTTAAATACATAGAACATATTTTTTTGGCTATGGCACAGAAATAACTACAATACAAGTACATAAATATATTTTACTAGCTGATGCCTGCGGCTTCGTACGCGTGGTCATTTCTGTAGGTTTAAAGTACTCTTTGTGCTATTCCAGGACCTACAATGCCAATATTTGATCAAAACTCCTTTAGACGTCAAAAATATTTGTATCGATTGCTTGGCTTCTACTGATCAGATAGAGATATAAAGTACCCCAGTTTTTAAGTAAAAATATAATCTATCCAACAGTGAAAACTGCATCGCAATCGGTTCAGTACTGTTTACGTGATGCGTGAACAAACATACAGACAGACAAATAGATAGACAAGAATTTTTAAAATGTTTTATTATTGTTCAGTAGCTTAATTTATGTACCCTGGACCATTTATTTTTTAATTATCTTCTTTGTACAGACTTTTTCGTTCCTATTGCTTTATTATAAGTATAGATTACTCATTGAAAAACAAATCACGATTTATAACGATTGAAACAAAAACGTACGTTTATGAGGAATGCTGACAGTAGGTTATTAACAAAATTGATGATCACAGTATACAGTACAAATAATAATTACTCTATTTCTAGATGTAGGTTTTTAGATGACTTCAAAAACAATACTAATCAAAATATCGCCGTATGGGACGATGTCATTGGTCGTGGAATATACGAAATTTAGTTCTCTTCTCCGTTCCAATCCAATCTAAGATCCGTTACTTTTATAAAATATTAAAGGCCCATTTCCTTGCTGACGGCCAAATTTCCGTTAAATTAACTCAATTGAATGGCAAAGAGGCGATTATGTACGGAATATTAAAATTTCTTATTTCCGAGTTAGAACCTGCCATCGTTCACCTTATTTTCAATATTAGGAACGCCATTTTTGAAATAAGAAATTCTTTAGAATTTATTTGAATTCATTATATTTAAGCTTTGTAGTTCGTACGTACTACATTCTCTGTAATAGGAACTTATTGACTTGATTATGATAGTTTGTTAGCTTAAACTAGAATGGTATTTCATAAAGAATATCTTAAATTAAATCATGTACGCCTGTACATGATTTAATTTAATGAAGATTATATCGATTCGAATAAGAATTCAAACGATTTTTCGGGTATGGTATGCTTTCTTTTTTGCTTTGTTCTTATACTGGCCAGATGACGTGGCACTCTATTTAACTATTTTATTGCGGGAACCTCCTACGGCGCTGAAGTTCGAGCAAGCGTTGTTATGTAATATTTTTAACCGACTCCAAAAATACAAATCTTTGTTACCTCAGAACTCCATGATTTGTGAACCGATTACAAAAAATATTTTTTTGTTTTCATGGATATACTTTTAAATTGGTCCCATAGAAAAATTATCAAAATCGGTTTATTAGTTTTTTAACCAGTTCCAATAATAGGAAAAAATTGATTCAAGCGTTCGCGAAGTACGAGCGTTTGAAGATCACGTTTTTGTCAAAAAATAATGATAATTTCCTGTACACAAAACATAGATTATATACAGTGGAATAATGTAGCTTTCTGGTAGTAACATATTTTTCCAACTATTTTCTGTACAAACGACCAAGATAAGCTTTGAAGTTATTTATTTATTATGATTCATTTATTTATATAAAGTTGGAACAATAGAATAGTTCTTCAAAAGATTGTAATATTTCTGTTGTGATGGAATACAGGAAGATTCACTTTTTCTTAAGCCTTAACTTTCTAGGTTTGCTTTCAATACTTTAAAATCTGTATATCATATATGATAGAAGTTTCAATTTTCCAGTCCTGCTGTAGCTGAAGTAAGGTTATTAGTAATCCTACATTTTCCTCTGTTTCTTGCTGATCTTCATCAGAATCTCTTGATATAAATGGCAAATTACAAACGCAACAAAACACACAGATGGCACTGTATGTCGCTGATATCACAGAAGTATCTGTGGAGTAACCAGAGTAGATTGAATTCTGGAAGACTAGTCATAAAAAAGAGAATAATATGTCTTAATACTTTAATCGAAGTTTACATATGCTGTTAATTACGAATTTTAGTCATAATTGATTCAAAGTATGTAATAAGAGTAAAGCACAGCCGCGATTCAAATTCACACAAGTTGTGCAAGCGAGATGGCAATACATATTTATGCATGCATGAGCGATAAAGATAGATAGTGAGGGGTCATTGTACGATTTTCTTTCTTTATCGCAGCCGTGTTTTATGCATGGAATCCATTATCATACAGTTATTATCTCCACGCAGAACCATTAAGCTTCCCAGAAGACTACAACTCCAATGGCGTTCGTCGTCGTAGAAGCGAGGACAGGGACAGCCTCGCTCTATCTAGAGAGATATTCAAGAACATCACGAAACAGCTCCGGGAAAATATTAAGCGCGAGGGCGTGACTGACAGGAGCGATCATTTGTTACAGAGTAAGTATCGATCTTCACGTTGATGGAAGTTTTGTGCGTGTTAAGTCCGTAATACATGGTTTGACGCAGGCTGTTTCTTTCTTTCTAGCTTAGTAGGTTTAGAGTTTGGACTACGGAGTAAATCACCCAAGTGCTCATTTTCAATGAGGCCTTTCAGACTAAAGTGTGAATACACCTTTTTTTTTTAAAGTGGTTATTATTATTGCTGAAACTTAACATTATCATTTTCATCATTATAAATCAGAAAATTTAGGCATTGTGCTTGCTTGTCGGATGAGGTAGTGCTGGCCTCTATTGCCAGAGTTTTGTATTCCACACGAGGCTTAACGGCTGCTATCAATCAATAACAATTAGAACAGGCAGTTTAACGTGCTCTCTGAAGCGCGGAACGAAGGAAATTCTACGTTAATAAGAAAAGTATTTGGTACGGAGCGAAGATTGGTGAGGGTTTAACTTAGTAAAGTTGGATATAAGCATTTTGAGAACATAATAGGTACCTCGATAAATACTATCCGAATTCGAAAAATATCATAATAATTATGGAGGAAATATACTTCAATTACAAATAATTGTAGAATTACAAATTTTTATTTTCAGTTCGGAAGTAGCTTTAAGTGAAAGTGAAAATACAAAAACCATACCGTAATTTTGTAATTATTGTAACATCCGACACCTCGCACTGGGCTTATTGTAGTACATTATGCTCCTCCTTCTCTTTCTCTGCCTTTCTCTCTTTCTCTTTCTTATGGACTGATGATGATGAGTATTGTTTTATATTCAGCTTTCTTGAAAATTGACTTTGTCCAAAACAAAACATAACCAATGTTTACCCGACTGAGGAGGGCTATGTGTTTGGGTTGTATGTATGTTTGTATGTTTCTTAGGTGCACCCTACAGCCTTAACGGCTTGATAGATTTTGATAAATGAGGAATCTTTAGACTCGTCTTGATCACGAGAGTGCTCTAAGACTGATGTATGAAGTGTCAAGAGAACTAATATGAGAGCTGCCATATTGTATTTCCGATGGAACAAAAATTGATTGAGGTATCAAAATACAGGTCTTTAAAAGACCATTTCAAAAATATATAAATCTTATAACTAAACAGTAGCAATTTTCTTTTAAAATTCTTACAAAGTTTTCAAATTTAGAGTTAATGTAAATACTTTTATCTAATGTTGCAATTGCAACTATTAGAGTAAAATAAAATACGTAAGTAAAAATGAATCATTAAATTTATATAAATAATAGCTGTGCCAAGGGTTTCACACGCGTCCCTCGGGAACCGTGCATTTTTTTCGGAATAAATAGTTGCTTATGTAAGTAGTTAATCCAGAGTATAAGCTACTTCCGTACCAAATTTCATCTAAATCCGTACAGCCGTTTAAGCGCAAAAAATATCAAACATACAAACTTTCGCCATTACAGTACTAGTGAGATTATTTTAGCGGGCGGTCAGCTCGTAGTCAATAATTTTCTACGTAGTCGTATTTTTAATATTTTATAATATTTTTACTTGTCTCAGTAAATCTTTAGAGGTAACAGCTCGAAAAGTTCCTTGACTTGAGAATGCCGATGTGCATAATTCATTCAATTTTTTCACACTCCTTGCTTATACACACAAACTGTGTATTCCCAGCCTTAGATATTCATGAGTGATATACGATGGGTGTAAGTGAAAGCGTTTCGGTAAAAATGTTGTTTTAGCAAAATGTAGATTTAGCTGATGTATGCCGTCTTATAAACTTTCAGATTTCGTGCATACGTAAATGAAGCATGTACATGTACCTTTATATTAGGACTCGGGGACTAGATAGAATTGACTAGTTCAAATCTATACTGACTGACTGACTATAGTTTGACTGCTTGATTAAAAAGCCAGATGGAATAATAAAAATAAAAGATCAAATCAATATGAAATACGAGTAATCAATAATAATAATAATCCAAATCGGTACGTTGATTAAAAAAATAGTTCATTTTTGCCGGTTCCGTTTCAGTCAATGAGTCATCAAAGAAAATAGTTCACGTAGACTACAGAATCGTATTGATGTTTGAGGCGACAATGTGTCGCCTGTTGCATATTCGAACGATATATTGTCCTATACGGCGTGTTTATTATTATTTTTAAAACTTTAAATGCCATTCGTTACTCTTAAGAATATAGTTTATTATAGTAATTTATACTTATACTTTCATTTTTATTAACGCCTGTACAAAGAAACGGGTTTTATAAGTTTAGGGTGTGCATCACTGTGTCACTGTGTCACTGTGTCACTGTGTCACTGTGTCACTGTGTCACTGTGTCACTGTGTGTGTGTCTGTCTGTGGCATCGTAGCTCCCAAAGGAATGGACCGATTTTGATGCGGTTTTTTTTTGTTTGAAAGCTGATGGGATTAAAATGGTTCCTAGCTATTTGGGGGAGGCTTGGGGGGAGGGGTGGGGGGATGGGGGAGGTGAGAAAAGGGTATCGTAGCTTCCAAACGAATGGACCGATTTAGATGCGGTTTATTATGTTTCAAAGCTTAAGTAATCGACATGGTTCTTAGCTATAATGAGGGAATGGGGGGGGGGGGGAGTTCATAAAAGGGGGGAGAAAATAGTATTTTCCAAACAAATAGACCAATTTAACTGCGTTTTTTATGTTTCAAAGCTGAGGTAAACGAGATGATTCTTTGCTATAATGGGAGGGGGAAGGGGCTTGACGATCGAAGCTCCCAAGCGAATGGACAGATTTTCATAGGCATTTATGTATGAAAACTGATGTGATCGAAATGCTTCTAAGCTAAAATATGGGTGGTCGGGGGTTATATAAACTTTTAATTTGTTCTTGTTGCATTACTCAAGTGATGCAGTTTTTTTCTCATAATGACTTTAAACTCAAAAACTTCGAAGCCTAGAATTAATCAAGAGCTCTTTTTTTTTTTAAAGACAAGCCCCTTTCATATATCAGTTTCTATCTCTATTTATATTCTTTGTAGTGGAGGACCTCGTTTGCAAAAGTCCGCCTTAAGAAGTACCACACCTACGCAAGATATTCAATCGCCAAGTAGTGTGCAAACATAACTGTGTTTCAGTTTCAATGCTTCCCAACAAAATTACTGGGCATAGACTTAAACTGAGGGTGACGAGAGCAGTGCAGTACCATCCAAGATTATGCAACTTAAAGTTCTAGGTAGCAATGCAATTTGTTGTGTGCAAGCATGGCACTTAAAATGAAAAAAGAACCTGCTCGTTTCGTCCTTACTGGAACAAAAAATAATGAAATTTTAATTCGTTGTTCTTTTAAGATACAAAGTTACAGTAATACATTAAAATTGTTAGGTTGAAATGTCAACAAAATATTATTTTCTTCACGATTTCTTCGTCATAAACGAACCGAGTAGGTAATTTGGATCATTACGTTTGCTGTATTTAACCGACTGAGCGGAGGGTATTGTGTTTATCAGCCTATGTATGTATGTATGTATGTATGTATGTATGTCTGTTCCTTTGTTTCACTGTATAGACCAAACGCGTGGACCAATTTTGATGACTCATACATCAATCGATTTGTCTTAATCTTGCGAGTACTACTAAAGACAAGACAGAATTCAGAATTAAATATGGCGACAACCACCATATTGTGAATAAGAAAAAAATGAAAGTCGTCAAACTATGCTAAGTGTGGTCATTGAATAGGTATTTGAAAATCATCTTTAGGTTTCTCTAATCAGTTTTGCTTTTCGAATGACCATTTAGGATCTATAATGATTTAAAGTTGGTTTTCGACTATATTTATACTATTTTTGTCTCTTTTTAGTTTTGTTCGCAGTCGGGCGTTTTTGACCGTCTTGTTTACAATAAATAAACCATGTTTTCTTCAAGGTGATTTTATTTTTAGGTAAAGTAGAAGAGTCCCGTCAGTATATCCCCTACCAAAACTACCATGACCACCACCACGAGCACCATTGGGGTCCATACTTTGAGGAGGAGAAGTATACCCAAGTGACGGCACATGTAGGGTCTGAGGCCCTACTGAACTGTCGAGTTGTCATGCTCAAGGATAAAACGGTAATTTTTTATTGCTGTGTTTGTATGCATGCTTGAATTATAGAAGTCAATATCAATCAGTAACAATTATAAATGTATACACGAAATACGTATTATTGTCGTAATTTAATATTCTGATCATCTGTTGTAGTTCTCTTGGTGTATTTTTTCTGGTTTTCCTTTATTTTTTCGTAGGGAGAGCGAGGGGAAGTAGTTGGAAATGTAGGGGACAGAAAAGGCTAGAAGAGTGGGAGGGGAAGGGGTAGGGGAGAGGAAGGGGATAGAAAATATAGAGTGATGAGAGGGAGAGGAGAGAGAGGAGGGAGAGGAGGGAGAGGAGGGGGAGGAGGGAGAGGAGGGAAGGAGGAATGGGAAGGGAATGGGAAGGGAATGGGAAGTGATAGAGGAAAATAGAGGCAAATTAACAAAAGTGGAAAGGACGGGGAGCACCCACTACTCCCCTCCTCGCCCTTCCTTCCCTGTACCATCCACTCTCTCTCCAATTTCCCTCTCTCCGCTCTTCTAGCCCTTCCTCTCCTCTACATCCTCCCACCCCTTCACCTTCTCCCCCTACGTACCCCCTTCCCCTACCCTTTCCCTAGTATCACATCAACTCTAACCTTCCGTACCTACCCCCTTTTCCTACCCCACCCCTATTATAACATTCACTTCTTCTCGTCCATTCCACTTGCTTTGGTTGACCGAATAACTGTAGGAGGTATAGTTTTTTTTTTTTTTTTTGTGTAGCAATTCAGACATCTTATTTGGTAATGAAGTACTAATAATATAATGTGGCATCTCGGACACGAAAGACTGTCATCCGATTATATGACCGGCCAAGATGGGAACAAATCGCCAATTTTGTACACTTATATTATTACTCGTAGTTTGTATCCTCGCTTGTATTATTTTTTGGTGTGATTGTATTTTGTTTTGTATTGTTTTTTTTTATACAAAATATTAAAAACTACTGTTTCCCTGGTTCTGCATTCTAATACAGTTTGGATTTTTGAGATGGGGCAGTATGGGCAGACTACCTTAACTTTTGTAGCTACAGGAAAATGTTCATAGAAGACTGACTGTCCTTAACTTTTGGAGATATTTTGGTCTGCATTCACAGTTCAGTTTGTTCGAACTAAAACCAACCGAACAAACTGAACTCTGCCCACTTTTCTTGCTGAATGTACATTCTTTCCAAAATAGGTTTTAGTTTGAACTCTTCTCATTTTTTTTGCTCAACGTACGCTCTTTACTAAATCAGTGAATGCTTTAAAGTTTATCAATTAATTGGTCTTCATTTATAAAGTATCATAGGCTATTTTTTTACTCGACTGCGGCGAAGCAACGGAAGGGTTATGTGTTCAAACTAAAAACTTGGTCCGATTTTAACAAGCCAGTTGATTGGTCTTCATATAAAGAGTATCAAAGGGTATTTTTCACTCGACTACGGTGAAGCAACAGAAGGATTATGTGTTCAAACTAAAAACTTGGACCGATTTAGACAAGCGAGGTATCAATAGATTCATCTTCATCGCATGAGTGTCAAAGGCTATTTTTTACCCGACCATATTCTTAGTTTTTAACGTATATCTTTTTAAAATTATCAGGCTATAGAATAAAAATTCGGTACAACTCCTATTTTCGAGACGCTAATGCTTTCTCCATTATTCTCCATTAGCTCATTCCCCAGCAGAAAAGTGCCTGTAAGTGCATGAAATAAAATTTTACGTATACCGCAATTGGAATTCAATTTTGCTATAAATGTGACGTCAATACGGCGCCATCACTGAAGTATTTATATGTCTCTATCGCTACCATATGCTTACCTACTTACGTACTCCATCAATATCATCAAAGTCTCCGGCGTGTGTCTATCTGTCTGTTTTTTTGTATGTATGACTGCATTTATCTCGAGAACCACTATTTGTTTGCGACTCGTATAAGTTGATTCATAAGAAAACTGAAAAAATAGCCCATCTTGGCCAATTTTGCTCAACAAATTCAGAACAAAGCAAACGTCTCGGCATGTTTTAGACGATTGAAAAATAGCCCATCTTGGCCCATTTCGCTAAACAAATTTGGAAAAAAAAACAACCATTTCAGCATTTTTAGCACCTGCGTAAACTAACAGAAGTATTCAAAAATGTTTTTTCTTTAATAAGTAAATACTTTTTAATGAGGAACACTGAAGAACAGTTTTGAACAAATCTGTTCAGAAATGCCATTTGTGAACATAATTATCCCTTTATTATTTTATTTTTATGTATTACTTACAACTAAACATTCAACCAAACCAATAAACCATTAGACACTTATGTATACAAGCCCTACTTTTTTGAAGTCGTGACAGTAAACAACAAGACTTTTAAGTCTCTAATGCCGCCATTAGCTCATCCTCCGACAGAAAAGCTATAAATACAACCTCGTTTGATACGCGCTTTTGAAAACGCTGCCAAACAAATTTTTAAACTCGAACATCTTCCTCACACCGCTTCAATTTAATATTTACAGATTTTTGATATCACTCAGTACAATGTGTTAATGTTCAAGCACAAAGTGGAATTTCAAGGCATATTTTTTGAGGGAATGTATGTTCAAAATTACTTGTTTTTGGAATTGAACAGTTCGGTACAAAGTCTTGCAAAAAATTTAAAGCGCAGTGTGATCTAACACAACAATAATCCGATATAGAAATGTTATTGTTCCTTCTTTTGACATCTCTCGATTCCTTGTCAAATTAAATTGACCAACATTATAATGGCTTGTGTTTTTGTTGGAGTGAAAGGTGTAATTCTCAAATAATGCTTTCTAAATTAATTGAAATGAATAAAACCGATTACATATCGAGCTGTCGTAGCGCAAACAATATGACTTTTTAGAGTACCTACTATCCTGTCCTGTCCTGTCTTAGCATTTTCATACATGAAATAGAGACAACTTTATGAAATATTGAAAGAAACAATAATTACCTCACTTTTGTAGAGTAGTCAAATTGACCAGTCACGTAATAATAGCGTCATACCAAGATTTTAAGGAATTCTAAGCTTCCAATCTGGCAGCATTTGACGAAACTATTGCACGCTGTCCAAACATGCGAAATATGCAGAGGGGAGTTTACCTATTTCAAAGTTTATCCTTAACTGTACGTAAGTTAATCGTAGGGCGGCAAGCTGAATAAGTTGGAAGGGACTGTACGTTTTCATGTGAATAATAGTGCTTTTGTTACGTTACGACCAATTTAGTGATCTATGTGTCATTTGCATTTATTAATTATTTTTGAATGTTAATTATATTTCATATCTCCATTCTTCAGATATAGGAAGATATATGTATGTTTACCAGATAGTATTCTCATCATTTTAGGTAGATTCACACTTTATTAGATTTGTATCGATTAACTCGTCGGCTATCGGTAGCCCGTATGGGCTTAAAAATAGATTGTCTAAAAATCGATACAACAACGGTCTCTTTACTACAGCGCCTTTCATACACATACCGCCATTATTATTTTGAGAGACGCACGCGATCCAATTTCTACACAAAAGTCAGAAATGAAATTCAAATTCTGCAAGCTGAAGTGGCAGAGTGAAGCTGAAGATCCACCTTGAAGAAAATCGGAAAGAAAACAAAAAGCATTGCGCCGCTGTCGTCGTCGAATTGTTATTTAGTCCGATTCTAAATCTGATATCGAAAGAAATAAAGGTTAGTAATAAATTACTTACCTATATATTTCTTTTCACTGAATTCCACTACAAAATTCGTTGAAAACATCTGTGTCGGGTGGCAGATACCACTGGCTGCGTCTGCCAGCTGCGGGTTATACAGGAAGGCGAGACATGATGCTATAGAAACGGGGTGATTGACCGTGAGTCATACACGAATTGTTTTAAAGAAGTACCTACGTTGGTACATTACATTCATGACAATTAAAGTACAAACGAGAATTTAACTTAAAAAAAACTAATATATTTTGCCAACTACCCTCAAAATGTATTATTATTGAGATCAGAGTATATCGTATTAATTAAAACACCAAATAATTACAAATCTATGAAAACAAACACCCTTGTTGCTGCAACCTAGCGGCCACAGATTGACGGTGTACGGTATGGTGTAAGGTGACAATACGAGACACAGAGTACGTTGCCAATGCTGACCGAAAATATATCGACACCCGATTATATGAGTGAACAAACTAGAGCATTGCAGTCGGTAAAGATGGGTTGAAAAGTAATCGGCCTAACACAGATCCATTCAATTCTAAACATCAAATCTACCCACATTATTTAGTTCAGTTCAGACTAGTTAATTGTGTGAAGTTCGAAACGTGTGCGATAATTAGTTGTAATTTTATAAATTTATTAGCAAAGCAATCGGGCATAATTTCCGCGAATAGAACAAATTAAGCAGCGTGCCGTCATTAAGTGCCTCCATAAGAAGGGGCTATATCATTAGCCATCCATGGTGATATGGTCAGTACATTAAGGGATTCTGTTCGGGATATTCATCCGTCAAAAAATGGATAGCAGAATTTAAGCGTGGTAGAGAGTGTGTAAAAGATGAATCCCGCTCTGGAAGTCCTTCGACGTCCACTACTGAAAAAAATATTAAAAAACTACTTGATTTAATAATGGGAGACCGCAGATTAAAAATTAGAGAGATAGCCGAGATTATAGGCATCTGTTATATATGAACTCAAAACCTCATAGTCAACGAGTTGGGTTTCTACAAGATGTCAGTGAGGTGGGTTCCGCGACTGCTTTCAGTTAAACAAAAAGAACGCGATTGCCTATTTTACGCGACTGTTTGGAGTTATTTGATGCAGATTATTTTTTGAATTGCTTTGTTGCTATGGCCAAAACATGGGTTCATTACTATACACCGGAAACAAAACAACAATCAAAACAGTGTAGAAGACCTGGTTCACTACCCCCTAAAAAGGGTAAGTCGATTTTGTCGGCAAATAAGGTGTTGGCTTCAGTATTCTGGGAAGCGAAAGGTGTGATTATGATTGATTATCTTGAAAGTGGTCATACTATAAACTCTGATTACTACTGCACCCTACTACGTCATTTACGAGAGAAAATAAAAGAAAAACGTCGAGGAATGCTCAGAAGAATAGTCCTATTTCATCAAGATAACGCCCGTGTTCACACGTCTGTGCAGTCAATGGCTGAAATCCACCACTGTGGCTTTGAACTGTTACCGCATCCGCCTTATTCACATGATCTGGCACCATCAGACTTCTTCCTGTTCCCTAATCTAAAAAAACCCTTGGGAGGTCATAGATTTTCGACAAACGACGAGGTCAAAGTAGCAGTAGACGCATATTTTGAATCTAAGGAAGAATACAAATTTTTCAACGGTCTAAATGCTTCGAAGGGGAACTGATATAGTTTGTGTTTATTTTCTTGGTTAGGCCAACTACTTTTGAATCCACCCTCGTATACAGACAACTCACGAGCAATCGGGTGGAACACTAACGGCAACTGAAGTATCGACTAACAGATGTTCAGAACTAGACCAATTAACTAGCACTTGAAATTCATGCAGCGCTGAATAGATGGTGGAATTACTTAACATGCGATAATTACAACTATAAAGAAGTTCAGGTTTAGCCAACTGAACTGAAAAAAATATTTCAAAAGTAATATTATAAGTTATGGCTCACTAAATAGTAATCGGCTTTTCTTTAAATTTGAGAAGCAAAATAAAATTTGATGAACATTTATCATGCTTATTTAATAGTGCTTATTTAAACAGGCTACATTTGCCCAAATATGAGCCCCTACACAATAATAATTAAGTAGTCGACGGGTTGACTTCGATAATAGAGTGGAGATAATGTCGTGCACAGATCAGATCAACACGTTGGGTGTCATTCTGGAACAGGGAGCCGAATTTCAGAGAGAGATCTACTCTCTCTTCATGGACTTTGAAAAAGCATTTGATATGCTGCGTTTGTCAGCAATTTGGTTGCGACTACAGAATATAGGCATTCCTGCTAAAATAAACAACCTCACAAAAGCTGTGTATCAGGACTACTCATGCAGGGTTTGCCATGATGGACTTCTCTCGGACAACATAACAGTGTGTATATTCGTTAGGGTTGCCTTCTGTCACCTCTGCTATTTCTCATTGTGCTGGATGGCGTCATGTCGCGCGTCAATATCATGCCCCAACATGGTATAGAGTAGGGGCTAATGGACCACTTACGAGACCTCGATTACGCTGATGATTTATGTTTGCTCAGCCATCGCCACATTGACAGACAAAACTGGATGATTTGAAAAGAGAAGCAGCCACCGTTGATCTGAAAATCAATGTCCGGAAGACCAAAGACATGAGGAGTGGAGCCGGTGACGCAACCCCATTTGTTTATTGGCGATGAAACAGTGAAAAAAGTCGCAAGTTTTTCATACTTGGGAAGTGTCTTGTCAGAAACTGGAGGGACTGACTTGGACATGACTTCTCGGATTGCGAAAGCAAGAGGCACCTTTGCTTGTCTCCATCCAGTATGGCAGTCCAAGCACCTCTCTCGCAGAGTGAAACTCACAATCTTTAATACCAATGTTAAGATCGTACTGCTATACTATGCGAGACTTGGAAGACCACAAATCCAATTACTCGCCAGCTTCAAGTTTTTATTAACCGTTGCCTGCGCCAAATCTTGGGGATCTTTTGCCGGACACTTTCGCCAACATAAACCTTTTGAGACGGTGCTTTGAGGATCCCGTCGATTTGCAGATTCGGCGCCGCAAGTGGGGTTGGATAAGTCACACGTTGTGCAGAGATTTGGACTACATTCCCAGACAAGCTGTAGATTGGAATCCGCAGGGCTGGCGCAGGCGTGGCAGACACAAGCAAACCTGGCGACGCTCTGTCATTGCAGAGGTTGACCTGGAGCGAGGTGAAATGGGCTGCCAAAGAGCGAGCGGAATGGAGAAGCATTGTATCTGCCCTCTGCCCCAACGTGGGGCCTTAGGAAACGAAGAGAAGAGAGTCGACGGTTTTGTTGGTTGGTACAATAATAATTTGTCCTCACAAAATAGTGCAGAAAAACACGACTTCCCTGCCAATAACGAACTAAAAGGTGAAAAACAAGAGATAATTGTCATTGCAGTTGGGGGACCTCAAAGTGTTCCACAGAACGGTCCCCCAGTCTTGTTTTTGTCTTGTTTCGACAAGTTTTGAGTTATGGCTATAAATTTTATAATTTTGGAGTGTGCTAATCAAGCCCTTCAATTTGATACCCATATTGTAAAATACAAGTTTTCTCTTTCGCATTTGATTATGGAGCTATACTGCAACGAAACAGCATAAATATAGCCTTTGTTACTTGGGATATCGTAAGGATTCTAACGATACCCCATGCATCAAAATCTGTTCAAGCATTTAAAAGTTATGCTGGATTATAGAAACTCACATACATATATACATTAATCCTAAAAACATTACACTCCAGTTTTAGGCAGTCGTGTAAAAAGCTATCAATATATTGTGACTAGGTACCTGGTTAACTTACATATCTTCATATATCTTCAAATGAAGCTCATCATATAATAATGATAGAACTTCGGCTATGAAGTTCATTTGATCATATATTTTACTTGTGAAATTTATGTTTTATATAGGTTACTAGCTGCCTTTTATGAAAAGTAGCCTATTTTTTCATAGATAGAAAGGTACACTATTTTTAGTGTATCTTTATAACTATGAAATAGTTATCTGAATCAGTTGTTCTAGAAATTATCTTATACAAACATACAAACGTAGATTATAATATCTTAATATTATCATAAATATTAATAAATTATATAGTGTGGAATAACTTATTGTAGCTTCTAACCCATCTAACCCTGCACGAAATTCTGTAAATGAATTATTTATTAAAATCTACAATAAATTTTAAATAAATAAAAAGTATTTGATAAATTAAGATTCTTACCAGTACATGTCATAGAAAAATTATGCAAGTAATAAATTATTCAAATTATACAAATTACATCTGTAATCGATCAAATTATAAAAATTAAAGTTAAATTCATGCCTAGTAAAATTGTATTAAATTAATTCATAATACAAAAATTTACAAAGGCTAAAAATTATAAACTTGTACTGCATGCAGAATATAATATTAATACATGCTGTAGATAATATGTTGCACACCCCTTAATGGGGAAGATTGTATGGGACTTTACATTATTATACATACCAACTTTCTTAATACATGCTATAGATAATACCCCTTGATGGGGAAGATTGTATGGGAATTTACATTATTATAGATACCAACTTTCTTAATACATGCTGTAGATAATATGTTGCATACCCCTAAATGGGAAAGATTGTATGGGACTTTACATTATTATACATACCAACTTTCTTAAAACTAAATCTGAAACAAAAATTCTAAATAAATCGGTTCAGAAGTTTGGACGTGGAAGCAATACACAATCAGAAAACATTGAAGTTTTATAGATTTGTCATCTTAATCATCATCAAATCACCAAGATTATTTAAACGTATGCTATGATTTGAATGTGATTGAATTCAACAAGAATGACCAAACTAACTTTCCATTGACTAAACTACTGACTCATTTATTTTCTTTAGGTGATGTGGCTGAGAAACATGACCGAATCAGCACAACTCCTGACAGTGGGTTCAGGGACATATGCCGCAGACAATCGAATAGCAGTAAAGTTCCAGTACCCCAACAATTGGAGATTGAGCATGAACCCTGTGAAGAGGTCAGACGAGGGGAGCTACATGTGCCAAATATCCACCTACCCACCTAGAACTGTTTTTAGAAACCTCACTGTATTACGTAAGTACTTAGTATTGATTTAAATCTTTGTCATATGTGATGAAGAACTTAATTATACGCTGTCGCAATGAGCGACGCTTGCGGCGGTACGCAGTCCGCAGTAAAGCCCTCGCTGCGCAAACTCCTGACGTCTTTAACGTCCGAAAACCACACCAGTTGAATTGTTCGACGAAATAAACCGTGAGTGACAGTCGTAATGTATGGTTAAATAATGAATTACGCTCACGTTAGTTTATATAGCTATATTATGTGATAAGTGGATAATATTATAGTGGGACTCCTATAGGGCCAGATGAGAAAAAAATAACTGGCATGGTGGGAGACTATAACTTAAACTCAAATATGAAACTGAGTTTCAATCCAGCCCGGTGACCGTCAAATAGGGGTTTGACAAGTTTTATCATTATTTTCACTTTGTCATCACATATAAAAAATATATGTTAATTTGGCGGCAACGTGAAACATTTTATTTCTCACCCACATGAGTGAAGAAGCATGAAAAGGAATCTAATTTAATGCCATCAGTCTAGTAGATTAGATTGCTACAAAATTGCATTCATACTTACATAAATATATTTACAAAACTTTAAAGTGCAACACTTAAATAATTTCTCTAGAGTGTGAGTAATTGTATAAGTGTTGCCAAGTTTTACTTCTAGCATTATGGTCGATCTGTAGAGCAAAGATTGCGATTTTTCTCAAATAATGCGCTTGGCTCGAGCTACGGTGATCCAGGCTATGTATTTATAAAGTTGAAAGTGTCAGTTTCAATTCTATTGATGGTTATTTATTGAACTGAGGAAGTAACAATGCGGCTTACAAGCTTAGCAGGGTGTTTCTCGGGCGCGTGAGATAAGCTTTCATACGAAATGACATCATAATCTTCTATACTTTGAACATTTTATGATGACATTTTATGATGATCTAGATGTGACATCACGTATGAAACCTAATTTCATGCGGCCGAGAATCACCTGCAGCCTACAGTGCTACGATAAACGACCAATGCTATGCCATAAGGCTAAGCACAAGCGTAGCAAAGAAAGTTCAAATATTGAGTATTGAGCGAGAGTTGCAAAGTTGGTTCTGTGCTACGGGTATTATACAACAAGTTTTCACTGCTAAGCCAAAGGCTACGAGCGCAGACATTCAGATTGTATTCGAAACTGTGAAGCGATTTGAACCAGTTTCAAAACTTTGCGCCTCGGTTCATTAACGCATGTTACTTGTTCTAAACGATTATAATATTTCAATTTCTGTGTAAAGATTTAACATCATTGAAGTCTAAATATACTTTAAATAAACGTTGATAGACTTAGTCAGTATCACATCTGATGCATATTATTTCAAAGCCTATTGATACAAAATATCAGTATTCAGCGTTTGTTTTGAATTAAAACTGAAGGTAAACAATAATACTTAATACATTGGGCTCAAGGGAAATAAATGGCACATAATTAACTTCCTTATGCGAGTGTCATTATTCAAAATTAGGTGACTTTAATTAAGTAAATGGATACGTATTACGCCTACTGTTACAAATCTTGCATACATTACAGTTCACAAAGAAACCTTCAGGAACATTGAGTATGGAGCTTTAAGTTTCAACGCTAAAGCCGGTACTTGGAATCGTTTTTGCAGGTGTACAAGATATCACTGATATGAAACACTTAGCGTTAAGGGACAAAATCATTGGACTGATTGATGATTACTTGACTTTAAATTTAAAATGCATTCCATATTTTCTGAATTTACTTGGTTTATCCTCATATGATATGGCAAATAAAAATGATTTTATGATTTAAGAATTAACGCCTGCTTATCGAGAACGTATCCAAAGGAAAAAATTGAATAAGGAACGGAACTGGAACCAGCATCATCCGTGTCTCAGCGCGGCACATACCGTAGATCCTTGCCTTCTACGCGAACACTTTACCAATTAAAAGACAAAAGATTTGCGTAAACAAGACATTCAATGGGTCAACCAATGATGATGATGATGCGAGCTCGAGTTCCGTCCGTGATCCATTTTTTCCTTAAGAACATTATTCTCTAGTTTGAAATCCATTTGGAAAACCTCAAATTAAATTGTTCAATTTTTTTTGTTTTCAGCTCCATTATTATGGATAAACGATGACCAAACACACGATATGAAAGACAGATTTTACAAAGCTGGAAGTGCCATCAAGCTCTCCTGTGTTATATCAGATGAATTCATCTCTTCTTTATCAACCAAACCCTCTCTCACAACAACAGCTCCAACAACAACAATCCCGTCAACAACGACTACAGAGTTGACAACAAAAATGAGCACTGTTTTCAATAGAATAGATTTAATGATGAACAAGAGTTGGAGCGTCGAAACGACGACTCTGACGTCTACAGTTAGTATAAGCACGTCAACGAAAGGAACAGATTTGACGTCAACGACTGAAATACCTACAACTACTCCCACTGCTCCTCTAATAGTAAATAATTTTTATGGCATAGTGTGGAAGAAGCAAGGGAAGGTTTTTTTCGATAATGTCACATTTCAGAATATGAGGTAAGAACACTACAACTAATTTGTCATTAAATTTCAGTATTCTCTACTAAGATTTGTTTTTACACGACTGCCCAAAAAAGGAGTGTATTGTTTTTAGCATTAATGTATGTGTGTGAGTTTCTTTATTACACCATAACTTTGAAATGCCTGAACAGATTTGACGTATGGGGTATCGTTAAAATCCTTACATTCCTCAGGGGGATGTAACCCCCTGAGTAACATTGGCTATATTTTGCTTTCAAAAAACTCAATATGGCGTCAGTATGGCTCCATTTTCAAAGGCGAAATGTATATATTTTCTTCGAATTTTACAATATGGTTATCAAATTGAAAGCCTTGATAAGCAAATTCCAACAATATATAATTTATTGGCTTAAGTTCTTTTATGGCAGGGCAGGCGTGTTCTTTTTAGCTTTTAAGCTAGTTATTCAATTAAAATACAAGGAAGAGACAGATCTATCTTACCACATTTTTGCTTTTGCGCAAATACCTCTTGAGTAAATAGGCTTTTAAATACCAGAACTTGTGCAAATAATAAACTTCAAATTTATGCTTGCGTAGTTAAAGCATATCGATATATCCTAATTTTTATGTGTTTTAACAATGGGTTCCTCGGAGATTTATGATTGGTACAATATAGCCAAATAGTTTGGTACTTTTTACTAGTGGTAATTTCTCTAGAATTTTAATAATTCAAGCTAATTTCTATTTCAGGACGAAAAGTACCCATAAACTACCATAGATAGGTCAAATATGTAGGTTTTTATTGATAGTTGTTAAGTTATTAAATTAAAGGCTCGGCTTAGCACTGATTTCAAAACACTCTTTCTCATTTTATGTTGTATATTTGTATTGGTGTTATATTTTTCCGTTTCAAAAAGTGATATTGTTCTGTTTTAATTATAATAATTTTATTTTTTACAATAAAACATTTAAAATACGAAGTCACATTTATTTTTTTGATAAATATTTTTGTTTTTGTTTATCTTCATTATATACTTTATTTTACTTACTGTTTTAGTATAGGTATGGATAGATAGATATGTCATAACTTTATATACATTAATGCATGACTATGGCACGGTAATCGGGAGCATATTATGTGTATGAAATCATACGACGAAAATTTTCTACCGATTTTCATACAAATGATAGTTGTTGTCGGTACCATCGCCAGTGCGGAACATTATATTATGGTGAAAATAATTGTATGATTTTCAAGGATGACAGATAGATATATTATGCCAACTTTTCCAAAATCAATGTTTAAATGATTATAAAAATAAAAGTAGAGAAGAATAAAAGAGAGTAGAGATTAGGTATATATTAAGGCCTAACTATTCTAGCTTGTGATGAGCTTTGGATAGTTACTAAATAGTATTTTATTAACACGAAAAGAGAGGTT
The DNA here is from genome assembly GCA_946251855.1 of Alsophila aescularia. Classification (NCBI taxonomy): domain Eukaryota; kingdom Metazoa; phylum Arthropoda; class Insecta; order Lepidoptera; family Geometridae; genus Alsophila; species Alsophila aescularia. The sequence goes on along the minus strand of OX276377.1, from coordinate 51,508,045 downwards.
ATAAGTTAGGGTGAGTGTGTGTGTGTGTGTGTGTGTGTGTGTGCTCGCGCGTGTGTGTGCGTGTGTGTGTGTTTTTGTGGGTGTGTGTGTGTGTGTGTATGTTATATGTCTGTGGTATCGTAACTCCCAAACGAATGGAACGATTTTTATGCGGTTTTTTCTGTTTGCAAGCTGGTGTAATCGAGATGGTTCTTAGCTATAATGGAGGGCGGGGGAAGTATCAGGGGTATTTTTTATTTGTGTTTGTTATTTCAGTGCTACAATAAGCGTTGCGTCAGCGTCACAAAATGACAGCGGGAACTACACATGCCTTCTTCAAAATCACTCCCAAGTCACGATAAATGTCCATGTACTAATTGGTAAGTTGATATATTCACATACCTTGTGTAACTTCTGTACAAAATCACTCCCAAGTCACGATGCATGTTCATGTATTAATTGGTAAAATTTTATTTTGACATTCCTTGTGTAACTTCTCTACAAAATCACTCATAAGTCACGATACATGTCCATGAACTAATAGATAAGTTGATATTTTCACGCACTTTTTGTAACTTCTCTACAATTTACAATTCGTTTTGTTTTGTTAAAAATATAATCAGTGTATATACATTGTTCGGTTTTAGTTATTTTCAACTCTCATTATGAGTTTTGGTTAGTTATCTTTGAATATTTATTTCCTGCAAATTTAAATGCTGGATTCTTTTTGGATATAGTTAAATGAGTTTAAAGTTGTTGTTATTATATTCTGTTTTATGAAATTACTGATATCTTGTGCATCAGTGCAATGAGAACGTTACCCTGAGACATTGGCTTTTAATCAGTCTCATGCGTAGTAATTCCACTGGAGAGTTTCTCTTTATTAAACTTAAAGCGTATTTTCTCTTTACAATGACTTAAGCTGTATATTGATTTTCATCAGGAGAGAACCAGGCTGCAGTACACCATGACACCTGGAACAAAGGGACACTTTTCTGGCAGCCGCGGGACTTGACTATCGTTTCGATGTCAGCTTTACTATTATTCTACCCCTGAAATGTTTGGAACTAATTGTAAGATTATGTTTTATGTTAAATATGAGTTAATGCTCATATTGATGATATTGTTATGATAACATAACATTTAGTCATTATAGAATAAAGTCTCACCCAAAATATAAACCAATTGTGAAATTTCTCTTTAGTTTAGTTACGTTTCTAATTACAATCAGGGAAACTTTATGACCAATTAAACATATAACTTCTTGGCAAGCATGATTTGTCGCCGGAAATTCATTCAAGTAAAATCAGAAATTCAAATGTTAGCCTTTATGCGAAAAATAAAAGCATGTGCGTTCTGTATGAGATACCTTTACCTAATCGTTGATCTAAGTTTATTTACCTTTCTAGTTGAACCAAAATTATAAACATAAATTAATATTTTACAATTTTTTACACAATTCTAATTTAACGCAACATATTATTGCTAAACTTGGATGTTTCTATTAATAGAATCTAATGAAATAACGGTGCGCACAAAGGTTTCCACCAATACGAATGTTGAACAAATACCTGAATAATAAATGAAGTAATTACGAACTCTGTAAAAACACAGTCCAATGTTTGTTTTGTTAGATCACAGTGAACATGAAATATTTATCCCGCCGTAGCGTGATTTTGTGAAAATGTTTTTCTTATCCAATATCCCGTCAAATTGTACACGTAACACTCGTAATGATGTCGTGAGATTGAAAACATCAGCAACTTGACTATGTAACGAGCTCAGATTACAGGAAAAATACAGATGTCACGCGCGGAACACCTGAGTGGGGCCAAAAAAGTAGCAGATCACAGCAAAATTTCGTGTTTTCAGTACGTGATTAAATATAACCTAACTTTGATTTAATTTGTTTCTTTAAATATGCTGTGATACTACTAAAAACACCTCGCTTTGCTTTGAACCACTTCAAACTGTCTTGCAATTGCGTTAGCTTTTCAATTGTATCTGCTTTTTTGGCCGCATTCCCGTGATCCGCGTGCGACATCTTTATTTTTCTTTTAATCTGAGGTAACTAATACCCTATTGTCAATCAAAAGAGAATCGAAAATCGGAAGTTGAATACGCGAGACATCTGCTAGGTACATTATACTTTGATCTGTAAGTTCGATACCAAATGTCCGCAAAGTACTCTATAAACCAGTTATTTCTGGCGTGAGCCCAATTTTGTGGATAATTATGTCTTGCATTTAACCCAGTTAATAAAAAATATTACCTTTTTACGGCAACACTTTTTATCATATAACTTCATCATTCTACGAGTAAAGTTCACTGATTTCCGGGCAAGCATACTACGAAAACAATGTTTTTCGATGCTTTACGCAAAATGGCTGGGAGTAAGAAGAGCTCAAAATTGGGCTCAGTGGCTTGCTTTGGGAGAGGCCTATTGTTCAACAGTAAACTAAGGGCTTGATAATGATGATATTTTGAGTAAAGCTCTTTAACTTTACTTTATTAACTGAATAATATCAAGATTTATATAAATTAATCAACCATGTGATTTTAGTACACTGATATTGATTACAATTGGATCACGAAATATTGTTAATGACCAAATTAGCTCGTTTTGTCTGCTAAACTCTTTTACAAATGCAGACAGAAAAAGAAAATTTTGCAATTAGCCATGTCTTTACCACAAAGTGCAATTTCTATTACATATACTAAGTTACGACATTTATGCAAAGATAGTTCATTAAAAAATTAATCTTCTTCTCAAGGAGGTTAGGTTGACATTCGTATATTACACAATACGGGGTAATTCTCGCTGCATTTGGAACCGAGTACACAATGGTTTGTACTATTATTTATGCTGTGTTATGGTACTAAAATATCATACACATTCAGAACACCATCACTTTTTTAACTTTTAACATTTAGAAATTGTCGAACATATTAAATTGTGATTTCAATATACGTGCGTATGAACAATTTTTTTTGAACGATGTCCAAGTAAAGATTGAGTTATAAATTCGTTAGAACATAAGTCATTCATCTAACCGATGTTAATGTAAGAGTATTCAGGTTATAATTATATAAGTATGGTAAATATAGCATAACTTACTCATGTATTTAATACAAATGTACAGATTAAATATTTAAAATCTTGTTCTAAGCGATAGGCACATTCTTGTTTGTAATGATAAGGTTTAGAATAACGAGTAACCAAGGCGAAGCCAATAAATTATTGAATCTCTTAAGACATTTTATTATTATTATTATGTTGTTGCACATTTTTGTTAAAAAATATACGAATATTCATCTGTAAATGGAAAAAAGACTATGTTATAATGACTGTAACAATTAAATAAACTAATACATAACAACCTCTATGACTTTCTTTTATGTTTTCATAACATTTATTCAATTTAGTCAGAAATTAACCATCAAAAAAGCTGACAGAAAAAAAGACCTCATGAAATGCAAAACACAGATAAGTTCACATAAAAGCTACAGGAAAACTGCGAGGCGCATGATATTATCGCCTTTCAGGGAGAAAATGGGAAAGGAGACCGACGGTGCAGAAAATCAATTATATTGTTGGCTTCAAAGGGTTAAAGAACCCTAGAAACTACAGCTCTTGATGTTTCTATCAACAATTAGGCTGGAAGAAAATAGTTTGAAGGTTGTCAATTCAAAATTACTAAATCATCATTATCAGTTCAATCACTAAAACACCATACATTAAATGATTGTCAAACATCCGTAAATGTGAAAATGTGTGCCAATTTCAAAATGAATATTTAAAAATATTTATTTCCCTTACATATATGGAAAATCACAAGCTAGAATAATACACCATAATTATGAATTATTTAAAATCAACGATTAAATATTAAGACAGCTATGGTTTGAGTTCACCATCTTATGAACGGTGGTTAAAAAGGTACTCAATATTTGCTGTTTTTTAACGAGTAATCTAAACTATATTGCTGACAGAAACATTTACTTAATTGTTTGTTGACTAATTAGAATTTTATAAAAAAAATAGAGTTTTTTATATTGATTAATATGTTTAACTTGCCTTTAAGAGGCTCAAAGCGAGCGCTCGTGCAAAACCGTTTTTTTAATTGTGTAACGGTAGCCAGAGCTACCGCTGATAATTAACATTTGAGTAGTTCACGAATTAAAACAAAAACTTATTTAGTAGTTAGAAGTAATATCACATACCTAGTATACAAAACATAAAGAACCTGGTCACAAAAATTGTTTTAGTTTTCTAAAGCATTGGAACAAGAAAATAATATTTTAGTAAATAACGCTGACTGTTAAATATTGGTCACTATCATTAGACCTCCCTTTATTCCGATGACATAAAGCTGATGCCACTCTGCACTGATATTTCCAGACAGTATATCAAAGCCATTGTGCCCAGTGTTTAGCTCCAGGCAAACTCTATCAAATGTGTCCCTCGTGTGGTTGAATTCAAGGGCATTACGTAAAATGTTTCTATAACGACAGTTGCTCAGGAGTCTTTCTCATAGACTGCAGTATCATATAAGTTCATATACAGTCTTCTCACTGTCAATCACCTGATTGCTTGGAGTGCAAGAAATGAGCCTCATTAAGAGGCGTTCTAATTAATCGATCCGTATAGTCCAACAAAAGTCCGGATCCGCACCCTGGGCAACTAGACTAAATCATTGTAGTTTAGCTGGCTAATCACCACCATGACCACGACTACGACCACGATCACGATGTTTCAACTAAAATAGAGCTTTATGGCATAATTGTTGAAACAGACACGCAAGAAAAAGCCCGGCTGTCAACTGCTAGTTCGGCTTTGTTGTTTATGCATTTTAAAGATGCGAATAAACCCGAGCCTGGCTCGGTTTGCGGCGCTATGTTACATAGTTATATGTTACTATCGACCCGCCCCGGCTTTGCACGGGTAGATATATAGAAATATTATGGTATTATTCTGTTTAATGCAAAAAGGTTGATTAATTAAACCGGGTGAGAAGTAAACTTAATTCAACCTACTTACTTTGGTTTAGAAATCCAGATGGGGCTGTGCTAGGGCGCATGGTCATTTGTTTGTCGTTAAACGTCTACGCCACGTGCAAATCGTGAGTTATATCGAATTAAAGTACACAAAAACATCAATTTGGCTGATTTCGCTGTGTGCGTCCTGTAACTACAAATAAACAAACATACAAAAATCAGATCGTTTCTCTTCACATAATTCAACCTCTTTTGGTTTAAAAAATCGGGTGGGGCTGTGTCGGGGCGCACGCCTGTTTGTTTGTCGTGAAACGCCTTCACCACGTCTAGAATTTTTAAACTTGGTTAAGTATCTTTGAGTTTACTGAGTTTATTGGTAGCGTTCACACTGCGGCAATTTCCTTACTTGCAGTATTTATATACCCGTCGTAACTACTAAATAAAAACGCCATTCAAAATCATTGACAGCATTGCTTTTTGACCACAGACAACTGCATTATTACTCACGTACTTGTTATTATTTCGTTTTTACAAAGTAATCGATTTTTTTGCATTTTCTGATACCTCGTGTTACATTATTGCAATTTTAGTAGAGAAATACAATTTTTTGAAATAATAAATACTGCCCATGTTACCTGCTGATAATGTTGCTTTCTATAAGTGAAAGAATTTAAAAAATAGGTTTATTATTTTTACAGTTTATACATTACAAACAAACAAAGAAACAATCAAATCTTTCCTCTTTATAATATTAGTGTAGATACGCTCACGTCCGGATTAAGACGACCCGAGCGATATAGCGCGCTTTATATTTGTTGTGCTTAAAAAACAAGTTTCACGTAAAGAATATAGTGGCTTTGACAGATTTTAATAATATTATTACATTCGGTTGACATATTCTACATCATTTTGCCTGTTACAGTATTAGTCATTATTTTTGCTTGTACTTATTTTTAACAATAGATATAGTATGTTAGTCGCCTGTCGCTAACCTTCCGCATCATACGTAATACCCCTAAAGCAGGTAGCCTCCCAAGACTTAATACTTTTCTCCACAAAAAGGTTCTGAATCCGCGCGATATCGAAAAGCTTTTCGGGTTGCTTTTATTCGTATCACTGAATTTACTTCCCATATAAATTGGACTTGTAGTCGCATTATGGTTTGATACAATTTTGATAAGTAAAAGACCTTTATGAGTTTATAATTATAAATTTTGATTAATAGAGGTTATTTCATAAACAATACAAAATAATAATAGGAATGTCTGAAAAAAACATTTTGTACGTGTGTAACGGATATAATTTAAACAAATATTACATTTACAAAGTATGTTTTCGCTAACTGTTTAAAATCTATCTTTATTTGTAATATATATCTATTTATACAGATAATAAAACTGTATCAAAGGTAAAATCTATACATGGAAATAATTTAGTAAAAACATTTTTATTTGAGTATATGAAAGTAGTAGAATCCAAAAATATAGTTTTTCTATTTTTTGTCCGTCTGTGTGTGACTTCATGACGCAAAAACTAATAATTGAATACTGTTTGTTGAACTGTATTTTTTGAGTCCTGTGAATGTTTTTATTTATGTTTCATCAAAATCGGTTCATGCGAAAATGAATTACAGTCATTTTTATATTAAGTTGCGCCGCAGAATAAATAATATATAGCTACTAACTAGGTAGTAAATTCAATTATATTAAATTTCAACAAAATGAAAGTAGATGGCGTTTTGCAAGAGTTATCTAAATTATATAAAACAAAGTCGGATTAGTTCCAGACTCTACAACTCAAGAACGACTGGGTCAATATTTATGATCTTTGATTTGTCGGATTTGCCTACACCCTGAATCGCAGAATAATTATTAACATCCGAAAAATACGCTAAAAACAATTTATGAAGGAAATTCATTTTCTCATACGTTTTGTATTGGACGGCTTTTGCCTACACAGTATAGGCGTTAGATACAGTTTAAAATGTTTATTATTTATGAGTTGTTCATGTTTCAATACGCTTTAAATCGTGTTTGTAAAAAATATACTCCGAAGTCTTAAGAGTAAAACATTAATTGCATAGGAAATTGATTTTTGTCAACAAATAAATAAGGATCAAAAAAAGTACTTGGGAAAGTTGAATTAATAGTAAAAAATACTCCCACAGGAAATTGCTCCGTGCCCTTATATAAATAAAGAGCACAATTGCGTTTGCACAAAAACACTTCTAAATCTTGCAAGTATTTTAACTGAGCGAGAGCGTTGTATCGGCCACCTCGCTTCTTGCGAGCCGGCACTGGCTGAGTGTGGTCAAAGCCATGTCGAACCTGTTAATATCAGTGGCCCATGGCGGCGGTGAATCATCATCAGTCTATATATTATGTCCACTGCTGAACTTAGTCATTTTCTAATGCACGCCACTGAGCTCTGTCTTCAGCTCTCCACATCCATTTTTTTCGTCATTCCACCTGACCACTGCATCCCAAACTACGTTTGTCTAAACTTGGTCTCCACTCAAGAACTCGTCTACCCCAACGGTTATCGGTTCTACGGGAAATGAGACCAGTCCACTGCCACTTCAGCTTGCTTATCCTTAGAGCTATGTCAGTTCTCGGTTCCTTGGTTCTCTGTCGGATGTCTTCACTACGAATCTTCTCCTTCAGAGAAACTCCAAGCATAGCTCTCTCCTTAGCTCGTCGAGCAACCTTTGTGGACTAGTTTGACTGTGAGTATCCACATTTCGGCTCCGTAGATCATGACTGGTAGGATGCCTTGATGAAAGAAATTTGTCATTAAGCACTGTGGCATGGATGAAGAGATTTTTTAATTAACTTATTTGATGATATCTCGAGAACGAATTGACTGATATCGATGTTTTTTTTTGTTCGTCTCGGTCTTGAGAGACTTCCTCGCGCATTGAAAAAGTAAGTAAATTACAAAAAAAAGATGAAGGGGGATTTATGGGATAAGATGGAGATTATTGGTAGGGGTTTTAAAGGATACAGGGGAGGGGAGAGAAAAGGCGAGGTAGAGGGTGAAATTTTTTAGCTTAAAAAGCCGCGAGGTGCAGCTAGTTCTTGAATATAAATCGACAATTCCCAATAGGCACCGCATTAAAGCCTTCTCTACGAAATTAAAATTTATGTGAAAGCACAAACCAACCAATATGCGAATATTTTATCATGCAAAGAATTTATTTAATTTCAACCTCTCCACATAAAAACACGTGATTGAAAATCAAATTGAAAACGCCTTAGAAAGTCAAAGGAACTGTCCCCGAACATTATCGACTTACCCGCTTTCAATATAAGAAGTCAGTTTTGAAGTTTTTTTCGCCCCTCACAGTTTCTTTCAACCGTGAAGTTCTTTCAGTTGGCTTTCTGGCAACGGATCGTCTGCTAATCAAATTTAAACTCTGAGGAGCCCTCTTATGTATGGATCCACACAACTTTTAGATAGAATTTAATCTTTTTCTACGAAAAATTATGAATAAAATGTATTAAAAAAACTAAGCCTGACTGGATTATTCTTTTTAAGAGATTACTAGATTAAAGTCAAAAGTCATTTACCTAGTTACTTTTAAGTTGATAACTGCTCTTGCCATAGATTTAGATTAAAATTTATCAGTTTGTCTGGCTGTCGGTTTCTTAGCAAGATATTGGTGTCAATTCTGTGTCAACGTCATCTAAACTTAAAACGAATTTGAAGTAAGGTTTAGAGAGTTCGTATTATGATATGTCTTTTTTATAATAAAATAAAGACGTTTTCACCCTTCAAGAATAAATGAAGATAAAGTTTATATATATCAGTTAAGTTGCAATGGTATAGGGTTGCTTAGCAAAAACCTTAGTTTTTCTAAACTTATAATTTATGTTGGGTTAGATTCGTGTTATATACTCAAGAAGTAAACTAAAAGAAAAACGCAGAATCCGCTAAAAAATTATACCGATTGTTTCCTTTTTTTTTTAAACCTATTCGTTATCGTAAAGCCTTCCGCATGTGTACGTGATGAGAAATGTAGACGAGATAGTTCCCGGTCCAATTTTGTTTGCACAGCGTTTTTATAGCACCCACATACTTAATGTGTTGGACCCTTTTTTATAAGATCTCAGTCGATGTTAACATGTAGTAGAAAATAAAATTTTACCGCACTCAATCACAATTTTGCTATTGTTTACGTGGGCATGGGGATTATAATGTGTCTAATGTAATTTCTTAACTTTTTACTAATGATAGTGTAACCCTACGTGCTGGAAACTCGAGTTATGAAGATATAACCACAGTAAACATCATATATCCTTGCCACTTCTTACATTTTCCTTTGGGATATTATGACGTGTACCATGATAAACCAAGGAAGTTCTATGTACTTATGTGTACATATAACTTTCTTGGATAAAGCTGACTGAACCATGTTCTGACATGCACTTAGCCATTTATATTAGAAAACTCCTTTCATGAAATTCCACCGTCAAATTACTTTTTAACCCAATATCAGCGTATAATTGCCAGAAGAGAAATATGGGTTAATTATTCATTCTGTCTTAATTTACAAGACTGTATAATCACGCTGACATATTATTGCCAGGATTTACTTCGAACACTGAATATTTATTAAGCTCTGTCACTGAACTCATGAATATACATGGGGTTATTATAACACGTACTGTACTTAAAGTATTAACACGTATTATGGTGAATAATAGCCGCTTGGAAAGGTTTGCCTGGTAGACTGTTTTATTAATAGTATTTTCATTAAGTGAAACGCTTCGGTGGAAGGAAAACAACAGAATATTGACTAGTACGCCAGAGTCACACAATTGGACAAGGGCGGATTTTCTGACAGATTAAAAAAACATTACTAAAAGATTGTAATAGATGGTTTTGACTAATAATGAAGTCAGTGTGACCCTTCCAGCATTTAATTTAACCTTTTTGGTACTTATCTCTTTGACGTGATGTTTAAAATTTCTTTTTTCTAAATTAAAAGACATCATGATCTAATGTCACAATCAAAATAAATATCAAAACTAAAAAATAATAGTCAAAATGTCATTAATTATCATTTAACGATTTGTTTAATTTGTAGTATATAAAATTGGTAAATAAACTGTTTGAAAATGGCTCTACTTCCATCTGTAATAGTAACTATAAGCGTTTTCCTACCATTGACGTAGGAAATGACTTTGATTCTTACCAATATTACTCTGTGGCAGTCAAAGAGGATGATGACATTGACTGACTAGACTTGATGGCTTTTAACCACTTCATTATTTGCTAACGCCATCTATTGGGCCATTTTGTAAACTTCTTTTTTTTAATCGGCTGTCGGAAAATCCCCATTAGATAAAACACAACTAGATAGATGACTCCTCTCCCTAAGAGACAAATATTACTTTAAAACCAATTGAATTGTTCAATTATTATTATAGTAAACCTTCGCACATATGACACTACATTGCAATCTATGGCCGAAGAGTAAAACGTAAGAACGTCAAATCATCAATCTACTTCCGTCAAAGGGACAGTTGGTATACTTTGGAAAATACCATGGTATTTCCGTCGAAGCAGTTGGCACCCTTGGGAGAACCAGCCAATCAGCGTGAAGCATTTTGCCGCCAGGTAAAATGACATCAAGGCTACCTGTTGGATCTTCAACATTTTTAGCTCAGTTGTTCTTGAGATTGAATTTTGGAATTAGCTAGATCGGTATAGGTTTAGGAATGGTAATAAGTGTGGCTTCTAAATTGGCTTCTATTGGATTACGTAAGGCTAAGTGTTTTTTGTGGAACTAAGTTTGTTTTAGATATTATGCTTTTTGGTCCCCTAAAGTTAAATATTTTAATGATAATTAATTATCTGTGTCCTTTGGAAGTTATTGATTGACATTTAATATTTGTATTGTAATTAGGTATACGTACTAATTATGGAAAATATTAATAATTGATGTATTTATTGGCCTATAATTATTTTCTATCCTAATGCGTGTAACACAATACCATAAAAATTTCATAGAATATTGAACATATATTATATCTGATAGATTACTGTGAAAGCACAAAATATATTTTTTTGTCTATTATATTATTATATATATAGTTAGGTAAACCAAAACGCATCAACAAAACTTTATACAAAATTTCACGCATAATCTTTGACAAACATTACACACAACAAACTCTTGCATATTTTGTAACCATATTTTTTTTGTAAAAATACACTCTTCCGACGGATCACCCAATTATTCTAAAATTCATAAATAAAACAATTTTAATACATGCTCATAATGGCACAAATAAATGATTTGATATTATGCAAGCATTTCGATACATTGAAATCGTATAGGTATACGATGTATTGATGTATTACAAACATTAATACATCGATTATATCATCAAACATCAATTATTATTTGACATCGTATAAAAAAGAAAAAAAAGTATGGTTCTAAATCTGATTTCGAGACCAATGTCTTGAAATCATATTTAGAATCATATATATTTTTTTATTTTTTTTGAGTGATCCCGAAGAATGTAAAATACTTGTCTTTTGTAGCTATGAATATTCGCAGGTTCTTCTGATTCTCATTGGTATGAACGTGGGTTTATTAATATTTTCAGATTTCTGGTTTTGTTTGTCGTAATAGATAGTGCTTGCCTCTGGTGTCAGAGTTTGTCAGGCCACCCGCGGGCCTCTGACGTAGCTTAAAAATTCCTATTTATCAATAACAGCCGGGACCGACAGCTTTACGTGCCCTCCGAAGCAGGGATGGAAAATTCTCATTTGTATGAACGTGGGTTTAATAATATTTTTAGAATGCTAGTTTTATTTGTCGTTAGAGGTAGTGCCTGCATCTGGGGTCAGAGTTTGCCAGGCCACCCGAGGGCCTCTGACGTAGCTTAAAGATGGCTATTTATCAATAACAGCCGGGCTTTACGTGCCCTGTGAAGCATGGAGCGATGGAAAACCACTCATAACTTAGTAATTAATGTATGATAGTAAAATGTAATCTCAAACGAACAAAAAAAGTTAGTAAGCTTATTCCTGGTCAGCTACGCCTCTCACTCTATAACAGCCCGAAGATGAAGACTGCCACCGCTGAACATGGACCTCTTCCATAACATGGGATGATTAGCCATTATCATAATCATAATTAGATTTAGAAAAACAAAACTAAGTATGCTTTGAGTTTGAAAAGGAAATATCCCTTTCATGTGCCGACTCGGAGTTGAATCTTGGATGGGAAAAGGAAATACCCCTCTGACTCTACCGGTGCTTCGGAAAAACGCCCGTTAGAGAAGAGAGCACTAAGAAACTCCTCGGGGATGTAATTTTCTCATTTTTTGTCAGTTTTACGTATATTTTATGTGGTAGAAATGATAATTAATACAAATGTAAATGTCAAATACAAAAGATAAAAGTTCTAATGAGACGTCCCACAATAATCATACCGATAATAAATAAATAAAATACAAATGACTTATAAGAAACTGATCTGGACCAGTCCCTGGAAGCAGTACCCGTTCTCAAGTATGACGTGTGCACTGTGTCACCCACCTCAAACGTATAGAGGGAAGGGTACACAGAGCCGCTGCAAGTCAAGACATTTTAGGGAGCACGACCATATAAACTAGTTTCCTGGTTCCCACAGTACCCGCGTGATGGGAACGAGTGTACTATTGCTAAGCTGGGTCCACACAGCTATTAAGTTGGACCCACATGGCTAATTTCCAAATACATAATAACATAGAAACAAATGCTTAATAAACACTTTATTGTAAACAAAAAAAAATATAAAAAAATAGGTACAATAGTAGAAGGTTGTAAATCTTTTTTATCGCAAAAGCTATCTCTTTCATGTAACCTTTGGATGACGAGGATTTACTAAAATTTTATAGAGGGGTGCAATTAGATAGTGAGTGCGGAGTGTAAATTATTTATAGCGAAACTTCTTTCGCAGCATTTCGGCAGCATTCCTTTTGAGAACCAATTTAGTAGAACCATTTTTGACAAGTGTTTTTCATTAGCTTACCACTCTTACCATTTGTTAACCATTGTAGACTTATATTTACCATTCGAACACATCGTCGTTAGTGGTAAGTGGTAGCTCAGCAGAAAAATGGTCAACAGTAGCTAACCTATAACTCAACTAATTGAGTATATTATGCAGAATCTACACAATCGCGTTTTTTTTTCTGAATTTTTGAACGTAGAAGGAACATATTATATAAAAATTCAAAGGACTTTACAGACACTTTTTGCTTCAAATTTTCATGTAATAAAAAATTAGACCCGCAGTTTGTCTGAAATATCACAGCTGCTAGTTTTACTCTAAGAATCTGGATCGTCTCAGTCTGAGAATGTTATCTGACGAGATATTATCTGTGTAGATATATTGTGTAAGTCTGCAAATAATGGATGAACACTCTCGTAGTGATGGTTTCGTTAAGATCTTAGATAGCAAAAGTACACGTCAGTGGTGTATTTGTCTTAAAAGTTGAACTTCCATACCAATATATAAAAGTGAAACGTCTGTTTGTTTGTTGTTAGTTTGTTTGTTTGTTTGTTAGTTTGTTTGTTTTGGGAGCTTACATGCGATAACGGCTGGACGGATTTTGATGAAATTTGGAATGAAGGTAGCTTATACACTAGAATAAAACATAGGATACTTTTTATCCCGGAAAATTGAAAGTTTCCGTGGGAAGAAAGGGAAAATGTTGATTACTCACTGTAAAGAATGATTGCCATCACAGAATGGTCTGTGGTTGCCATGGAAATGAAATAACAAGTATGTCAAAAAGCATTGTGTAATACCTACTTTAGTCTGCGCGTACGAATTCGCGGGCGGGAAAACTAGTATATAAATATAATGTAACAATAATATCTTTACTCCTCCTAGCAGTATTAGGTAATAAAGTTATTCAATGACTTCGGTTTACTTTGATATAGATCAGTGGCTTATTTATACATTTATTTATCAGATATGCTACTGTTTATTATCACAACAAAGACAGCTTGTCATGGAATGAGCAGAGTAGAACAGAACCTTCTTAAAACTAAGTAACAATCCTCATTCACTTTACAATTGCTACGAATCGTGACCCAAATACCTAAGCTTCAACACTCAGACGTTTTTGTTTTCATCAAGGTGATGCTCATTAGTCTCAAGGCATTCATCAAAAGGTCGGCATCAGAGGCAATAAACTTGAAAGGTAAGAAATAATTAAATTTTCACGATTCCGTCCAAATGGTTTCTGCAGGTTTCGTAACAATATTTTCACGAATCAAGATCGACTACAACTTCATCACGTTTTGAGACTTTTTTTTTAATATGTGAAGTATAATAATTGTTGCATTGTTTAGTTTGATCAAAAATAATGTTTCTTGTTTATATTTTGACGCAAACATGTCAGTAAATTCAAAGTTAAGTGGCATTTTTGTGCAAAAACATGAGAACGTTATATAAATGGGATGGATCTTAAACAAGGCACAGTTGACGAGAAGAGACCGTGGTAGCGTCATTCGATAGATTTCTTCAAGATCTCAAATTTACATCGTCAGAATTACTCTACAATAGACGGTGTAAAACATGTTTTGACCACCACCGCAGTCAATTCTCGCTCGTCTTAAGTAATGCGCTAGGGGTTAGTTCCATTCACATCTTTCTGTTATGTGATCTGGGTTAACCCTAGCCTGGCCACCTGTCCGGTGAGTAGGTTCGGCAGATGGTTGCGGAAAGGAGCGCAGGTCGTGAAGACATCCGTAACAAGTCTACATAGTTCCTTCACGTGGTGCCGCCTGTTATTGGTCTGGTCCCTTAAGGAACAGATGTAACTAATACTTTTAGACGCAGTTCTAGAATTCCTTTGAAAACCTAGACTATCCCATCCTATTTCCTACCACGTTTTCCTATCCAATACGCTACAGTGACGAGGTGGTCAGGTCACTGTGGGCCTGTTATCCCAAATGGAGGAGATAATAGGCGGTAGGGATGATCACTCACGTAACTCGGTGCTGTGCGTGGGGGGGCCCGTATGGTAGGATGAAACATACCTGGACGGTGTTCACGCACACGAGACAGGGGGATGGGACCCTGTTTTTGACCTTGGGGATTCCTGAGGACGTTGTTTCTATTCTTCTGGAGCGTGATCGCAGGCTGGCCCACAACCTTGGGAACGTGTACGTGCGATTTTACTCCAAAGACGGTTCGTTAACTGACGAACCCCCTAAGCGCGACGAGGGTCCCCCTGAGGAATCGGTATCAAAACCGGAACCTAGCGGGACGCAAGTCAGACAGAAGTTGGTCCCAGCTTCAGCTGATGGTACGGAGGGAGCAATCCCGGTCGTACCACTGCCCACGCATCAATTTCGGGGGAGACGGACGGGATGTCCCTGGATCTGGACCCCCCGGAGTGGATTCAGGAGAAGAGCTGGGAGAGTCTGAGGGAGAGGGAAGCCTACATGATGGTGACCCCGAACCCCTCGACCAGCAATTTTTATGCAGTGCAACCTCCAGCACAGCATCACTTCTACGGCTAACCTGCGCAGAGTGCTGGGGGCAACAAACAACGAGACCATCGCCTTGATCCAGGAGCCGTGGATCAGGGCAGGGCATGTGTGTGGTCTTAGTAATCTAAGCGGTAAGTTAGTACTTGATAACACTTGCAGCGATCCGCGGGCGTGTATATACATACCACGTAACGTTGTAGCAGTGCCCTTCAACGAGTTTTGTTCTAGGGACCTGGCAACTGCTAGTCTCCAGAATATTACCGGAGAGGACAATGAGGCAGTGATTGTCGCGTCGGCATACATGCACGCTGACGAGGACATCCCACCGAAAGATTTCACTGACCTGGTAAGGCACTGTGAGCTTAACAATTTTAAACTAGTATTATCAGCAGACACCAACGCACATTACCCTTTATGGGAAATGCCGTTGGCAAATAGCAGAGGTGAAGAATTGTTAAATTTCCTTTTTACTACTAACCTCTCTATAGCAAATAGGGGAACGGAACCAACATTTGTTACTCGGAGATGCCGCACCATTGTGGATGTTACCATGGTCTCAGGTAACAATTTTGGCAGTGTCAAAAACTGGAGGATATCTGATGAATCCTCGTGTTCAAACCACAGGTGGATCCGTTTCCAACTGGAATTAAATATTGCACCACCAGCAAAAACACGCAATCTGTGTAGAACGCACAAGGTAACTTTTTATAACTCTTTAAAACAACGCCTTAGTCTAGAGACTGCGGGATCACAGCTTACAAGGACATCCGATATAGAACAGGTGGTTGTACATCTAACGGACAGTCTTACCAAAAGCTTTGAAGATGCCTGCCCTCTATCTCCACCGTACGTAAGTAAAGGTGGGAATCAGGGTTAGTGCAAGGATATGGAGAAGCTGAAAGCAAAGGTACATAAACTTTTTAATAGAGCTATGAACACCTACAATGACGGGGACTGGAGCAATTACAAGAAAGCTCAAGCCGAATATAAAAAACGTATACGCTCCAAGGGTCGAAGGTCATGGAGGAAATACAGTACTAGTATAGAATCGAATACGCAAGCGGGTAAGGAAAATCCTAGTGGCTGACCCTAATCGCGGTATCGGGTCCTTAAAGAAACAAGAAAACACTTACACTAAAACAGAATCGGAAACAAATAGCTTCCTTTTACAAACTCACTTCCCTGGGTGCCACATCACCGACACCACCACTTGGGGTGTTTTTGATGAGGTTATGCCTACAGTTATAGACTGGTCAGTCGCACAGACTGTAGTAACAGGGGAGAGAGTCAAATGGGCTATAAATTATTTCCAACCTTTTAAAACTGCAGGTCTAGATGGTATTTTCCCGGGGCTCTTACAATGGGGTGAGAGTTACATAAAAGATACACTGATACCCATCTTCAGGGCTTGTTTGGCCTTTCGGTTGGTGCCTCTGGCATGGAGAGAGGTCAGAGTATTGTTTATCTCTAAACCGGGAAAGAAGGACTATACGGACCCAAAAGCATATAGACCGATAAGCTTAACTTCTTTCCTTCTTAAAACGTTGGAGAGGTTATGTGACCGGTACATCAGAGACAGTATACTAACTATTAAACCACTACATCCACAACAACATGCTTACAGTTCGGGCAAATGTACAGAATCTGCCCTGCACAAAGTGGTAAGCACCATAGAGTAAGACATTAACAACAAGACGGTGTGTCTGGGCGCTTTCATTGACATTGAAAGTGCCTTTGACAAAACGAATTTCACAAGCACTAACCTAGCGCTACAGAAGCACGGTGTGGATTCGATTCTGATTGATTGGGTCTTAAACATGTTGAAGCTTAGGGCCGTTCGCGTCGACCTAGGTGGAATTACCAGGGGGATGGTGGCAGGAGGATGCCCACAGGGAGGAGTCCTGTCACCTCTACTCTGGAACATGGTTTTAATGACCTAATCACAAAGCTGAATAACCAACGCTTCCTCACGGTTGGCTACGCAGACGATCTGGCGATTCTTGTGTCTGGACATTTTACCAGCGTGTCTTGTGATATCATGAATAATGCTCTAAAGATCGTAGAGAAATGGTTTATAGAATTTGGATTAACCGTGAATCCCACAAAAACCAATCTAGTCATGTTCACGAACAAAATAAACTTAGGTAGGTACACACTGCCCTACCTTTTCAATACTCAGTTGACTCTGAATTAAGAGGTAAAGTATCTGGGTATCACCTTAGATAGCAAACTCAACTGGGCTAAACACCTGGAGAGTAAAATAAACAAGGCTACTATCTCATTTTGGCAATGCCGAAGAATGTTAGGAAAAACATGGGGTCTGAGTCCTTATGGCTGTATAACGAATTCACAATAGCTTCCAAGAATTGAGCTTTCTTGTATTTTTTTATGGGGTATTTGTATAATACTGTGATCAGGCCTTCAATAACTTATGGAGCTCTTGTTTGGTGGCCAAGAACCAAACAGAGCACCACTGTTAGCAAACTACAAAAATTCCAGAGGCTGGCTTGTGTGGCTGTAACTGGATGTATGTATGGATTACAGCCGTTACAGCTTCACATCCAACAGGAAGCTGCTGCATCTGCTTACAGGCTTAGGGCACTTAGTCTCTGGAAGCAAAACAAACAGGCATCACACACGAACATCATACTCCCATTCATACTCTCCATCTACGATAGGGTGCCAAAAAAATATCAATTCGTCATAAGCTATAAAGTACAACTATATGAGAAGTCTAGTGATAGTTCAAACACACATGAAGTTAGGATTTACACTGATGGCTCCGAAATGAAAACAGGGACGGGAACGGGCGCGTTCTCGGACGATCTAAATATACACATAGCAGTAACCCTGGGTTCACACAGCTCCATCTTCCAGGCGGAATGTGTAGGTATAATCCAGGCGGCAAGGTGCAGTACTACGTAGAAAGGTAACTGATTTTAATATCAGAATACTCTTAGACAGTGCTGCAGTTCTCCAAGTTCTTCAACAGAACGTACACTCCTCGAGGC
This sequence comes from Alsophila aescularia, assembly GCA_946251855.1. Classification (NCBI taxonomy): domain Eukaryota; kingdom Metazoa; phylum Arthropoda; class Insecta; order Lepidoptera; family Geometridae; genus Alsophila; species Alsophila aescularia. The sequence goes on along the minus strand of OX276377.1, from coordinate 51,489,548 downwards.
TAATTATACAGTGCCACAACTGGAGGAGGTTAGTAAAGACAACCGAGTCACTCTCCAATGGATAAAGGGGCACAGCGGATCTAGAGGTAACGATGCGGCTGATGAACTGGCGAGGCGAGGCTCGGACTTGCGAGCGGTAGGTCCAGAACCGATGATTCCTTTGCCTTTCAGCCAAATCCGAGCATGGATCCGACAGAGAACAAACAACCTGCACCAAAACTACTGGGCAAGTATTAAGGACTGCAGGCAGTTGAGGGAGGCATTCCCGGAGTTAATTCCAAGGTTCTCCCGTAAACTCCTAAACCTTAATAGGGATAAGCTCCGACAAGTCGTCGGAATAATCACCGGTCATTGTGCCCTTAATAAATACCTATTTACTATAGGCATTACAGCACAGGGGAATAGCAGCAGCAGCAGTTATTCCCCTGTGCAGAGGATGCATGGAGGCTGAAGAAACGGCCACGCATGTGCTCTTAGAGTGCAATAGCGTGGCGAATCAGAGAGCGCATTTCCTGGGAGCACCGGGAACCCTACAGGAGGCCTGCACCAGAACACAAAAGCTGCTGGCCTTCCTGGAGGACATCGGGTGGCTGCACTGACGAGCAGCACCACCCATCACGCAAAAAGGGCCGAGATACGGCCTAATTGCGGAAAAATTGCCCGCGCATCAAGTATCAAGTAAGTAATGCGCTACGGCGCCAGTTTGCGAGTCAGTTCAGTGAGTCGGTCCAGTCACTGGGCTTTAACTAGCCTCGTGTACGAAAACATGAGACCGGTGAAAGACCAGTAATTGAACTAACTCGCAAACTGGTCCCAAGTCCGGAGCGCAACAGTGCGTTGTGCGATCACAGATAGTTAAGAAATAAAAATCTAAAATTAGTGCTTCTAATCAAGTAGTCTAAAATCATCACAACTCCAAAAATGAAGAATATGTATTTCAATAGATTTGTTTACCAAACTCGTAAATATCAGTATCTACGCTCTTGCAGAGTTACGACTGCGGGCGCGTTATAAATTCGCGACGTAAAAGCCAGAGAATAACAAACATTTAGTAGACGGATAAGCACGCGAGTTTCATAATGTATTCAGGAAAAATTCCGCACTTTATCACGTCTCAAAGAAGTTCCCTTTATTCATCTCGGAAACTTTACTTCATTCGACATTCATAGGACATGAGCACCGAAACAGTTTTGTTGATAAATGTGCGCGGACGCGGGCGGGTCGCATCGGTCTGCTGTTTGTCACGGTTATCATGCGCTATTTATTTCACACGTTTTGGAGGCAGGAATAACTTCAGGGCAACAACAAAATATTACCTACGTAAGTGGTACAAAACAGTGATATCAATCTTTTGTGTTTGAGGTAATCTTTGTTTTTTATGGCCTTAATAGTTTTAGTAAAATAACGTTTACTTTTTTTATTTTATTTAATATGTCTTACTTATGATAAGTCCATCAAATACCTCCAACTCTGTAGAGTGCGCAGAAAAAGAAGATGGTTTAAGTTTTTTTTACGTAATCATATTATTAACCGCTATTTTACCCAACTGCCCAGAAGGAGTTATGCTTATCGGGTATGTTTTCGTATGTGAGTAGGTATAAATGTATGTTAATATTATGGTCCTTTTACGCATCCTGTATCCTAATGTTTAGGTTTAGGCCCTAAACGACTTGATGGATTTCAATAAATGGCCCAACATTGGATTTCTCGAGAGTGAACTAAGTAATTTTACCACATTTAAGTCACTTTCTTGTTCGTCTCTCTGTCTGTCATTCCGGGTGGAATCTTGCAACTCAAATTTTTAGCTATCCAGCTGAAACTTTCAGGGTAGCTCACAACTCGACGACAATGCATTCTAATAAAGTCTACATATTTTTCTAATTTTTTATGATATTTTTCCATAGGAAAATGATTAACTATAGTCACAAAATGTGCGGTAAAAAATGGTCAACAGGACTACTGAAGACAAGTAAAACATTTAAAAAAATAGTGTCTGTCTATATGTTCGCTATCACGTGAAACTATTAGACAGATCGAAATGCGGTTTAAACTGTTTGGTAGGTTTGGTTTTGACTGCAAATCTAGTCAAATCAAATCAAATCAAATCTAGTGTTGCAGTCAAAACCAAACCTACCAAACAGTTTCTTGTATATCAATCACATGAGTTCAGTTGTCACATGATCAATCACATGAGATCAGTTGTCAATTGCATTTTATACAACTGATCAAAAGTTGGTACATTATATATAGGTAGGTTATAGATTTGGTCGTGGAATAACACATATAATTTTAACCCAGTGAAACAACTACACAGGCAACACACAGCTAGTGGTTAAATAAAGTTAAATTAAAGATACCTTAGAGTGGGGAAACCTCAAATAAAAGAAAATTCGTAAATATTGTTTTTTTTGTTAACATAGAGGTAACGTAATATTTAGCTGTTAACCGTCATAATTATTATCAGCTATATACTAAAATACACTTAAATGAAAAGTACTTTAAAAATCAATGTAAAAGGATGGAAAATAGATGATAATTGTTATGATTTTTTTTTATTTTTTTATTATGTTTCTATTTAATTATCGCTATTGACCTAAACATATATTTGATACATATTTTTTTATTTTAGGTTATAATTAGCGTGAAAATTAGTTGTTTATGAAAAATATAAAGAAAGAAGAAAGAAAATACATATATTTTCGACAACACACAACATTAAACATTATCAAAAACAAAAAATAGGAAACTAGACAAACAAAAAAAAATGCTACGGTTGCATAATGAGGGGAATTAAAACACTAGTGTGAGTTTAAAAAACGAGCGAGTTTTTAATAGTATCACTCGAGTGTTTTAATACCTAGTTATGTGCCGTTTCATACATTACTTTATCTACACTCATGCAATAGGAACTTACTTTAATGAAAAAAATAATGTCATAATATTTTCTTGATTTTGCTGGTAAAACCTCGTTCATCATGTTCGTTGCTGTTCCATGATGTCAGATGGAGTCCAATTCTCCTCACAAACACTGTTTTCATATGTGTAATACATCTTTGTTATATTTTTAATCAGGATAACATTTGATCAACAAAAAACACAATAAATGGGATAAGTAGTGAAGTAAATGATGGCGCCAATATCCAGTCCACAGTGAATTCGCGCTCATACGGTCTAACACGCGCTGCCATAGATAATAAATGGTGAAAACCCTCTTAGGCCTGGAGCCAATTCGGTGCTTGTAAGGGAAAAAGACGTGCCCGTGCGTAATGTTTGTCATTATCCCACAACTTTTGAGTTCATAATCCGGATTTTACGATATGAATGTAGATAGATATAACATTGTTTAATTCAAAAAATAGTGTTAAAATGTGTTTTTTTCCTTATTAGAGAAGTGCCGTGCGTAATGTATATCATTATGCCATAATGTTTGAGTTCATAATCCGGATTTTACAATATGAGTGTAGATAAACATAGTTACGTGTTAACTGTTCCCCTAAAATTTATAATGATGACGAAAAATTCCTTCACAGGTACAAGTAACGGGTGGTTTCCTTGATCTAATTTGTATACAGAGTTCTCGGGTTCGACTCCCGCGGGCGCAACAAATTTGCGAAAATTTCTTGATCCCGGCGGATGCGGTGGGCTGAGCTTAATTTGTCTCAAAAGGAAAATGATCACAGAGTTACTACCTGAATAATTAGACGGTATGATGATACTTCATAATGGGCTGCGGTGGGGCTGAGAGGGTTTGTATAGGGATTGCGGTTGGTGCGCACATTTCTCTGGATATTTTAAGAGTCACATCTTAAGAGGTGTTTATGAGCTTATTAACGTTGGGTATATAAATAGGGCTAAATTTGGTTTTAAATTATGTAATTAGATACTTACCCAAGTCAATATTGGCAGACTCTGTGATGTATGTTAGGTAATGAACCGCAAAAGCAAAGATTCTTGATACACTGTGTGACGCAACGTCTATTGTTAGATCATGATTATTGAGTGTTGGTGTATTTTAAACATTTGAATATTTAACTTAACTTAACTTTTAATGATCTATCTTCTTCTACCTATATCTTTACTTATAATAACAACAAATCTGTACAATGAAGATAATAAACAAAAAACTATGAGCCCTAAAATAAGTTACAGAACAATTATTTTTTTTTGAAGAGTTTGTCCGCCTGTCTGTTCGCTCATCACGTAAAAACTATTGGTCTGATTGGAATGCAGTTAACACGGTTGCATAGCTTAGGTGTTGATTCAAAAACTGGTGTAATTGAATTAATAAGTCAATTCGACGAGTAAAAGCGGGGCGATCAATAAATAGCACTAATGGATGTCTGTACCAAGTTTGATGATATTGGTATTTTTGGTTCTGGAATAAATTATAGGTTCTAAAATCACAGAAATTTACCACGCAGGCAAAGCCGTGGGCACGTTTCTCGCGTGGTAGTTTTTCTGGGATATAAGGATACTATGAGTAATTCCAGTGCCAAAAGTACCAATATAGGTACTTACTTGTGCTCGCTACGCTTTGCTCCCGCCTTCGCCTTCTAACCTATCACGACCATGTCGGATCGCCAGTGAAGGTTGTTGAAAGACGGTAGCGTTGTGTGGAGGTATATTTCGAAATAAGCCACGCGAAATCCTAAATTCGAAAGTATACCCGATGTCAACTCGGCCATAAACGTTGGGTTTTCGTTTTTTTTAAACATGTCTGACGCCAACACGGTCTCTATGTTATAATAGTTTATCAATATCCCAAGATTAACGCGCAGTCGTCTGTATATGTTTATCTGCTTGTTGTAAAATAAAACTTAAAAAATACAGCAGCCTTAAAAATATTAAGGATATCAAGGATATCAAGGAAAACCCCCAGCCCCCAACCCCCCATTATAGCTAGATAGCATCTCAATCCATCAGTTTTCAAACATAAAAACTCCAGCAAAAACGGTCCATTCATTCGGGAGCTACAATCTTAACCCCCATTCCTCTCCATTATAGCTAACAACCATCTCGTTTACTTCAGCTTCGAAACAATAAAAACCGCAGCTAAATCGGTCCATTCTTTTGGAAGCTACGATTCTCACTCCCATTTTCTCACCCCCCCCCCCCCCTCCCCATCCTTCCCCCATTATAGCTTTATAGCTAAGAACCATCTCGTTTACCGCAGCTTTCAAACATAAAAACCGCAGCTAAATCGGCCCTTTGGAAGATACGATTACCCCCCCCCCCTTTTTCTCACCTCCCCCCCCTTTTTCTCACCTCCCCCCCCCAATACCCTAGATATCTAAGAATCATCTCAAGCACATCAGCTTTCAAACAGAAACAAAAAAAACATCAAAATTGGTCCATTCGTTTGGGAGCTATGATGCCACAGGCAGATAAACACACAAACACATACACACAGTGATACACACCCTAAACTTATAACCCTGTCTCTTTGTTCGGTGGTTAAAAAATGTAAAAATAACACATAAACCGCTTCGCCACTTTGCTTAGTGGAGCAAACAACGAAATTTGGTATCGTTCTGTAAACAGATGTATTATTACATTAGTTTAACATAAACTTTGGACCCCCGTCCCTTAAAAATCCTTTATTTTTCCGTAATTAAAAGAATCCTTAATATTAACAGATAATATAAACTTTATATTTATCAAAATCCGTCCAGTAGTTTTAGCGTGATACGTTTTCTTTTAAATAACTTTCAAACCTTATCCTGCGGGAACCCTTTATTTTTCGGGATAAAAAGTATTTATATGTTAATCCATAACATCAGCTGTGATTGTGCCAAGTTTCATCAAAATCTATCTGGTAGTTTCAGCGTGATACGTGTTCAAAGAGACAGACAGACAGACAGACAAAAAATAAAAATAAAACCTTTTTGCGCTCCATATCTATTTTGAAGTTTATCTCAATTATAATTTTCAAAATATATTTAATGTACAGATTTAGACTAGTTACAGTTTTATTATAGTATAGATAGATATATAATACAACATTTGGAAGATCGTGAACTCGTGTAGTTACTAATTAAGTTAGTCACAGAGAAAAGAAAAAAGGAAAAGAAAGAAAAATTCTTTATCCAACACTTATTTAAAAAAGTAGTAAAATTAACATATAAATTAAACATATAAATCTAGGTGTTGAAAGGTTAAGGTTAGCATGACTATGGTTACCCCGTAACAGAATCGAGCATATACAAATCCGCTTCTTATCTGCAGATAAGAATATACTTAGTCTGCAGCCTGCGACAAGTTTACAAAGAAAACATCTACGCGCCCCAAAAGAGCAAGTCAAGTAATGCGAAGTCGGGCTAAGAGAAATAAGAAACACCCTGTCTGCGTTATTTTAATATTCTAATTTCAGCTCAGATTTTTCCAAGACTGATATTTCTTGTGGCGTATGAAAACTAAATCAAAAATAAGATCATTTTGACAAGGAACTAAATAAGCATAATTTTTTTGAAAAAAATAATAATGTAAGATTGAAATATTGGTATTTTGGTATTAGAAGCAATACCAAAATAAAATTGTTGTTCGGTGATTAATTCTACAAAAATGTATTATTTTCCAGCCAACTGTACAGTGAATATTTCAATCTCCATACCAAAAGGATTCAATTGATTAAAATCAGTAAAAAATAATAAGTTAAACGGTTTTATATGTACAAAAAACTAAAAATAAAATAAACTCGTGTAGCTAGTCGAATTAATATTAATCAGGGTACGATTTTATTTATTATCTGTTACATATAAATTATAATAATTATCTAATGGAAAAATTTGGGTCACGGACGAGATTATATCATCATCATCATCATCATCATGTCAGCCTTTAGAAGTCCACTGCTGAACATAGGCCTCCCCCAAAGAGCGCCATGGCGAGCAATCTTGTGCCATCTCCATCCACTGACTTCCTCCCCACACTTCGCTTGCTTGTTTGTGGTCGCCATTCGAGAACCTTTATTCCCCAGTGGTTGTCGGTTCTGCAAACTATATAGCCTGCCCATTGCCATTTCAACTTGCAAACTCAAATGAAATTATATATATTTAATATATTTATATATTTAATATATTGTGTGTGTTTTACTAGTCAAGACCTTTCATTTGATACCGATATTGAGGGTATTGAAAAAAGAGTAATCCGCCCTTTTGTGGCGGAGGCCATATTGGATTTACAATGTTACTGTATATACATAATTGTATTTGTCACCATAAATAAAGACTAGTACCAAATTTCAGATCAATTGGTCAACAGAAAGGGGGTAAAATTTCAATTACTAGATTTGACCCAAACAAACAAATAAATAATCAAATAAACAAACATTAACAATAACAAACAGGTCAAGCTAAATAAAACCGTTAAAAAATGTGTTAGAAAAATATGACAAAGATAGGCAAATTACTGAAATGGTTACTACCATTGAAACATATTATTTTTACCATCGAAAATTTTATATGTATAAGAAATTCACCTTCGACTACAGACCGTTCACCGTAAGATGTCCCCTGCCATAGATAGTGCCTACACTATTGATATTACTTTATTGTTCAGCTACTGTTTCCTTGTCTAATATTTACTGTGTGTAACTGAGTATTTTGCAAATAGGTACCAAAGAGTATACAAATATTACATAGGTACTGTCAGTTCAATGTGATGTTATTATAACCAATATGGTCAATGTGATTGTGTTCGAAATGATTAGGTCAGGATCACTTTGGTTAAATGCTATTATTATGCCAGGTGTAACTATGGTGATTGTTAGGTTGTTAGTATGATGATAATAATAGTGTTGATTATAATTGTAAATAATGATGATAAAAAATATATTCGCTACATAGTTTCTTGCCAGTTCTTCTATATAGTGTATTCAGAATCTGGTGGTGGAATCAATAAAAAATATAACAATTACATTTCTTTGTTTCTATGAATATTTCTTAGGTTATGCTATTCTATTCAGTATATTTTAGATAGGTACTTAACTACTGAGTAAATTTCAAGCTTTTATGAAATAGCAAATTGCTTGTATATTGACAGGTATGAATTAGTTTAACTTGCTATATGGTTAAAAGGTAATTAATAACAACACCATAGCATTAAAACGTTATTAAATATGCTGCAAAAGGTTTGGCCTAACCGTAGGATTGTGAAACCTATCCTAACCTAAGGATAACATAATCAAACTCAGGTTTGAATATATGTATAAATCAACTTATGTTCCTAAATCTATCACATGCTTGAAGTGTGCATTTGGCTAAGTTGAAAGTTCAAAGTCAAAGTTGTATCTATAAGCTAGCAGCCATCGATAATTAATAGCGGGTATTGTGAAGTATCTACATAATATTAGGAATGTATAGTAGTCGCCATAAAACTAGAACCTAGATAGGGCGGCTACTGCGCACTTTTTTTTTGCAAAAATGCGTTGTTCCCGTCGCGTGCATTTTTAGATATTTAGAGATTTCTTTGTAGTTTTTTTTTGGTAGGTACTTAGGTGTCTAGAGTATTTATTTAGATTATTCGTTTAGACTACCTGTTTATTTAGATATTTCTTTGTAGTTTTTTTTGGTAGGTGTCTAGAGTATTTATTTACATTATTCGTTTAGACTACCTGTTTATTTAGAGATTTCTTTGTAGTTTTTTTTTTGGTAGGTACTTAGGTGTCTAGAGTATTTATTTAGATTATTCGTTTAGACTACCTCTTTATTAAAAGATTTCTTTGTAGTTTTTTTGGTAGGTACTTAGGTGTCTAGTGTATTTATTTAGATTATTCGTTTAGACTACCTCTTTATTTAGAGATTTCTTTGTAGTTTTTTTTGTGGTAGATACTTAGGTGTATAGAGTATTTATTTAGATTATTAGTTTAGACTACCTCTTTATTTTGAAGAACTATTATTAAAATGACAAATAATAAACATCCAGCAGTTTAAGTATTTAAAAACACCTGTCGAATTATTGCAAAATGTTTTTGTCTGTCTGTTCTGTCTGTTTAAAACATCACAGCTAAATTACTGACCCGATTTAGCTGAAATTTTTACTTACGTTTATGGTAGGCGCAGGAAGGACAAAGGGTATATGATGTATTGGGCAAGGTCACGGGCAATAACCATTTATTACACAAATATACTTATTTAAAAACTTATTTATTGATTTCAGTGTTCTGCGCTTAACTCTGAGGTCCCTAGATTGCCGACATCGAGCTCCACTAGACGGTCGACGTCAAGTTATCTCTTAGGAACACCGAAAGTTCAGTTCATTATTAATCACTTAAATAATAAATCAGTACGTCTATACGTATTGTAATAGTTTTTTAGTTTTATACAATATACGGTTGTAGTTTTCCATCCCCGCCATATTCGCAGAGTCGATTGTAATAGGTATACCTTAATCAACTAACAATACTATTTAATTCCTACATTTAACTGGAGGTGGAATTTTTAATTAAATATTTTATTGATGAATCGTAGTATGGAGAGAGAAACTTTATTTTGGAGTAGAACCCCACGACACACACATGTATGGTAGGTATGTGTGCGTGCTCATAGGAGCATGCACGCGTGGGCGGCGGCGCGCGGCGCGTCTATAGAGACGCGCCGCGCGCCGCCGCCCGCACCACACGAAATAACGAACATTTAATTATCAGTTTGTATAAATAAACTTATTGCAAGTGTGAATGTATTATCAAAGTTGACATTATCTTAGTTAGGAATTTCCGGCGTAGTAATAAAATTGGAATCAGATTATTTACAGAACGAAAGGAATGAAAAAAATTATGAACAAGTTTACATTACCGTAAATTTACCATTAATTTACGTTACCTTGATACTGTTCAGTATCCTCCTTCATTTTCAATGCACAATTGAGGACGATGTCTTAATGTTTTGTGTAATTTTTTTAACACGTTCACATTGAGTTAACACCTGGAATTGCTCTGTGTGGCACCTAACATCACGTCGCGTGCAAAAAATAATAAATGAACCATCAAAACAAATGAACCATCTCTATAAGTTCGACATTAGAAAATTGCTCCATTTTAGCATCAAGCGTATCTGACTGTGAATGATCGAACAGCTGATTGCTCGGGCAACGACCGGGGCAATGACCCGCGCGCGTTCCTCCTTCTTCAAACGCCGCTTACGCCGCGCCGCCTTTCTTTGAGGGTGCCGCCAGCCTTGGGGCGCCGCCGCACGCGACAAGGCTTCATTAGTGTGTGGGAGCAGGCTCTCGCCACACTGTGTGATTTCAAATTAGGATCGCGTACACATACCGCATTTTATAAACTTTTTTTTAATTATTTTTAATTCATTTTTTTGTACTTCTTTTATTAATGATTCGTGTTCTGTAAGTGGAGTATACCTACCTCTGCAAATATGGCGGGGATGCAAAACTACAACCTGTATACCTAATCTAGGTTCCCCTTGATCCTTTCTTTTTTTTATTGCATCTATACAAAATTATATCAAAACAAAGTAGGTATGTTAGAATAGCAAAATAAAAGTTGCAAGCAAAACTAAGTAATTATTATGATAGAATAGCAAAATAAAGTAGGTAGTTAGCCAAACAAAGTGATTAAGCGGTTGCATAAAAACATATTTCTGGCATAACAATGCAAAATTTACAAGATACTATCTTTAGAGCAGGTGATCAAGCCAAAACATTGCTACTGGGTCAAAATTATGTTGCTAAAAATACAATGTTTATGTAGTTGCAACGACAATTAATATAATTTCATTTGAATACTGTAATTACAACAATTTTAAAAGTTCCCAGAAAATATTGTTAAATTGACAATAAACCCTTGACAATAAAGACATTGTAGCACCAACAACGTACCTTAAATCGTTGTGTGGCGTAAAATTTACTTTGTTACACATAACGACATTTTTTTGCAGTATACAGGGCGCAACTAGTTGGATAATTCTCATCGTCACCTTCGTAATAATATTTTGCTTTTTCCTTATTTGAACTATTTTTGTAAAAAACTTATAGCGCTTGATAAGATGAAGAAAATCATATGTAAATTAATCGAATCCTGAGTTTTGTTTGGAAGAATAATGGTTTTGAAGTTCTGATGCCACAAAAGTGACGTAATGATCCACGAAAGTGACTCAATAACTTTACAGACATTATTTTCTTACAATTTACTACTGTTTATGAGACTAAATATTCATAAAATAACAACTTAATCCTTTTTTCAAAATTAAACAGGCAAATATATGATAGGTATCAGTAATCAAAAGAGATAATTTATTATCAGGTCGGACCTAAGTTTGGTCATTCAACGAAATAGGTATACTGATATGCTACGTCAATTAAAACTACACAATTTAGTGAAAGGTTTTTATTATAAACATTATTAATGTAGGTGACAAATAGGAACTTTACTGTTATTTTATTAACCAGTACTTATATTTCAGAGTATATTTTTACCCTAAAATAAAATATCACATAGTTATGTAAGTATGTTTGTAAAGTTTGTAAATACACCACCAGTTGCTATACTTCAGAATAACATATATGCAAAAAATCACTTTCGTGGCATAAAAACACCTTCATGGATAAAACGCCATGAAGGTGATGCCACGAAGGTGACGAAAATATCCCTTATTTATAAATTGCTGCAATGCTTTGGTGTAACGTTATAAATACATTACTACATACATATCTCGCACATTTTGGAGTTTCAATGAGCTAACTTTGATTTCAATTGCTAAAATACAATGCACAAAAATGTTGTCCACGCAAGTTATCGGTACACCTATGAATAAATATAAACCTACCAACCTACCGTTTTTTACCATTCGTGTTAATTTTTGGTATTATTTTTACTTTTATTCTGAGAAGCTTTATTAATTTTGTAGCCTAATAAATTCTTAATCCTCCAATTCAAAAATTCTGTTTCTACCTTATATTGTTAAGGAAATATAACTGTATGACCATCAAAATTGAGCTTCGATGAGAATTACCCAGTTATTTTATAAATTTAGAAATAACATTAAATTATAGACAAACACCATTAATGGTACTAGCGATACAAAATAGTGTGACGGTACCAGTAATGGTATTGCCCAATGTTTCTAGTGATATAACGGCGTTTGGCGTTTGGCGTTTTTGGGGGAGGCCTATGTTCAGCAGTGGACTTCTAAAGGCTGACATGATGATGATGATGATGATGAACAGCGTTAAATTCACATTCTTGCACGTTTTTAAAAGAAATACATATCAAAATAATGCAGTAGGCAATGTTTTCACATTTTCCCAAAATCCGATTTTATACTATTTTTTGGTTTTTGAGAAAACAAAGGCAGCATTTTGAAATAACATTAAGGTAAATTAAATTTTCCACAAATTTTTTGGCCATGTATTTTCTCTAGAATACTCAATTTTAACCGTTATTTGTTTTTGACCCTGCCAATAAATTATTACTTTTTGGAATACATTCGTACCTCCGCAACCAACATAACTAGAACGCTCGGGTTGTGTTCAAATTGTAGCAAATTTAGTTTTCTTTACAAAAATTTGGAGTAATGATACCCGAAAAAAGCTTCCTTTAGGTAGCTTTTTCTAAAAAACTGAAACAAGGGCCAGAGTTTCGAGCACGATGGGATTAGCTCAGAGTTTTATTGTTGCTCCTATTGGTCCGATTTTGTTGACAAGCGAGGTATCAATCGATTCGTCATTAGTCTATAAATATATTCGTTATCTATAAAGGTATGTCATAGGCTATTTTTTATCAGACTATGGCAAAGCAAAGGGAGAGTAATGTGTTCAAAGTAAAACAAATGGTCTGATTTTGATAAACGAGGTATAAATCGATTCGTCTTCATCACAAGGCTATTTATAACCATAGTTGGGTTTTAGTTCTTGAACTTATGCCTCGTTTGAGTCAATATTGACTGGCCTAGAAAACGGATAGTTACAATGTCATGATTGGGGGGTCAATGGCGGGATTGAGCAGCAGGAAAACAGCAAATGTATCTTTTCCTTTTAAAAGTTCCTCAATTCTCCAATTCTTCTTTTCCTGATTTACTTCGGTTAGTGCATAAACCAATGAGTTCTATCGGCTCAACATCCCACTTCAATGCTACAAACTCCACGTTTCGTCCCATTAAACGGGCATTAAACTACATTGACAGCTTTTGTTCCGCATATGGGTCACGAACGCCAACAGCCGTTTCATGCCACTCGTGCAATTAACTTAAACACTAGTTCCACCTCAAAATGTTAAGGTTAATTTTCATCAAGGGGTTAATAAATTAATATGGTAATGTAAGTTGGGAATAATATGAATAACTTCGATAATAATGACTTGTAGTAAAAAACTATAGACATGGAAAAAAAAACATTGTCTCTATGATTGATAACATGAATAATAAACATAAAAAACACACTGTATGTCACGAGATGCAGGTTGCTTGCCTGGAGGTAAGCGATGTGCCTGCTCATTCAAGCAGTGCCACCCAGAACTTTGGTTGAAAAATCTTACGCTCTGTACCCTGAGACATCAACTTTTATGTTTCTTGCCTAGTTAGTAATTTCTTTAAAAGACTTTTCTTTGACTTTTTAACCGGAACACAGTAATTTTTGCACACTACTGCTTGGCGGTCAAATATCTAACAAAGGTAAAATACCTCCCTAGGCGAACTTTTTCGGAAAGGCCCTAAATATTATTATTATTTAAGAGTATATTTTTATCCACCTGGACCAATGAGTAGTATAGCTCCTATAGCGTTGCCAGTGCACTGTAAAAGTTCCTCCATTGTGCAGCGGTAGGGACATGACGAGCACTCCAGCAGATGCAACATAGCTCAAATCATATGAGTTTAGTATAAATTAAAATAACGTTAACACTATTGTTATGTGAATCTTAAATGGATATGGTAACAGCTGGTCAGGTTTGCGTACATGGAACAATGGAACCTCTATTCCAACATATTCAATATTATTTGATGCTCTTTAGATTTTATAGGATCAATGGAACCAGTAGAAAAACTTAGTTAATTTTTAGTTAAATTATTGGAAACCGCGAATTGTCGTTGAGTGGCTACTTTTAGTTGCTGTATAAAGCTGTATATTGTAGATTTTGTAGGATATAACTCTCGGCAAATTTTGTAAAACACGTACTCAGTCACAAAACTTTATACGTTACGTTAGAATTGAACATAACCTATATCAACCCCTCGATGTACTCTTTAAGGCAGTAATATCTTACTTCAACCCCTAAATTCCCACAAGGACTGTGTGCCTACTTGATTTATTCGAAAACGTGAATTGACTTCGTATTAGGTACATTTGGAAACGCCTGTTCTTGTTTTAGATTTACTATCGATTTAACTTCGAGAATAATGAAATTCAATCTTTTTAGTTTGCAGACGTTATTTTCATAATGTATTATTTTGAAGCACATTAAGTTACTAACGATCTAAGTTTATAGGTTCTATGAATACGAGTTAAAATTAGTTTTGAACAAATCGGCTCTTACTAATAGGGGGTATACCTATATTTCTACGAGAAAATTAATTTATACAAATATACATTTATGTATGTACTTAGTAAGTTATGTGTAGACCTTGACGCCATTGCTCAACAAGACATAAGTTCAAAAACTGAAACCCGACTACAGTTGGGTAAAAAATTGCACTCTTGTGATGAAGACACATCAATTGAAACCTCGCTTTTCAAAATCGCACCAATTTTTTAGTTTGAAAACATATCCCTTCCATTGTTTCGCCGTAGTCATATAAAAATATAGCCTTTGACAATCCATACCTGAAGACAAATCGATTGATACTCGCTTGTCAAAATCGGTCTAAATAAGGGCGACGATATGCTAGGATATCCACATACATACATACATAGACTGTTAAACTCATTACCCGTCTTGCCTTGCTTCTGAAGCATTTATATAAAATTTTACGTAACGTACGTAACGTACAGTACATACAAACAGTAAATAATAATGACCAATGTTTAGAGATCAATCATCTTGAACTGAACTCACAATAATTACTAAGATCTGAAAGAAATTGGTGCAAACTGTCAAGTGAGGTCTATTTATTCACAATAACTACAACGTCATTACCTCCCAGCAGCAGATCACATGAATAATATATAATATACTTGATAATTTATCTAAATCATACCTAAAATTAATTCCACAATGCAATTAATATAATCAAATAAACCCGCTCAAAATTCACTGCAAAATTTACCTAGTTCCTGTTTTGGCATAATATTAATTAATGTAATTTTAATTTCAGAGGTGAACCGCAGACCAGTCTGAATTATGGAAGTTAATGAGATTAAACAAGTTTTAAAAGCTGTTTAATCCTTTCTACCATTGGCACGGAGAGCTAAGACAAGAAAACTTCCTCCGCCTCGTTTATTAAATTCATTATGTACTAAGAAAAACTGCAATTAGCTACTGAGCTGAAAAGCATTTGTTAATGTTTTAAAGCAACTGCTTGTAAAAGTAGCAAAACTGACTGATTATAAAAAGTTGTATGGAATTTTGCCCAAAGTCCCAAATAGTTAGGTAGTTTTTCTTTCGGACTTGTTTGTAAACGTTTTAGTCAATTTTTTCTTATCTAGTTCAGCTGTCTAGTTTACTTTATCAATCTACCTATCTATATACTTATAACTAGCTGATGCCCGCGGTAAAAGTACTCAATCTGCTATTCCAGGACCTAAAATACCAATATACCGACATTTCATCAAAATCCCTTCAGCCGTCAAAATATTTTTATTAATTGCTTGGCTTCTACTCATCGGAGTGAGTTATTAATTACCCTAGTTTTGTGCGGTTTTCCTTCGTTCCGTGCTTCGGAGGGCACGTTAAGCTGTTGGTCCCGGCTGTTATTGTTTAATAGCAGTCGTTAAGTCATACCAGAGGCCCTCGGGCGGCCTGAAAAAATGACATCAGAGGCCAGCAGTACCTCATACGACAAACAAACAAACAAACCTGGAATAAAGCATAAAATACTTTTTATCCCGGAAAATTGTAAGTTTCCACGGAAAACTCGAAAATGTTGATTACTTGCTGTAAGGTATGCTTGCCATGGAAACTAAATATTAGCAAGTCTGTCAAAAAACATCAACAGCGTTGTTGCTATACTTTAGCATTGGTTTTTAATATCCTAGAAGAACGATAGGAACCTAGGATGATTTTTTTCAAGATAAACTTTAGTCCGCGTGAATGAAGTCGCGGGCAAAAGCTAGTCTAAAATTTATCAAATTGAATTTTTCTATAAACATTCATTTAGATCCTCATGCACATATCGATTTTTAGTAGAAATTGCATCTCCTCTAATGAAAGTTGAAGTAATTGTTCCTCCGATATCCCAGCAGCTGCTAATTAATAACCCGTTCCCTCAGGAAATGTATCAACTTACCTAATTGATAAATTTTCTGAAAATAAAAGAAAGGCATTGTAAAATCCGTACCAATTTTTAGTGGCAGTATTTTCCTAGTATGCTATTTAAGCTTCACAGTTTTATTATAAACATGTGTTCTATTACATAAACATTAAACCCGTCGCGCGTCTTGTTTACAACTTTCACATAGGGTGACAAAAAATAACAAATTTTGTTCCTAAACTTTTGCTGATAATCACATCACACTAATATTATAAATGCGAAAGTTTGTATGTTTGTGTGTGTGTGTGTGTGTGTGTGTGTGTGTGTTTGTTGCTCCTTCACGCTCGAACCGCTGGGCGGATTTGGATAAAATTTGGTATCAGGATAGCATAAGCACTTAAGAAGTTGGAGATATAAAATTGACAAATAAAGTTATTGAAAGTGAGTATACTTAGCTACTCATGAACATTAAATGGTGTGATTATATTAAAATAAGTATTTCTGAGTACCAGGAGAACAGAAACACTTAAGATGTTGGAGACATAATATTGAAATATAAAGTTATTTAAAGTGATTATACCTACCTCCCCATGAAGGTCAAATGGTGTGATTATATTTAAAAAAGTATTTCTAAGTACCAGGAGAAAAGAAACACCTAAAGTTGGATATATGACATTGACAAATAAAGCTATTAAAAGTGAGTTTATCTCCCCATGAACATTAAATAGTATAATTATATTTTAGAAATGTATTTCTAAGTACCAGGAGAGCAGAAAAACTTAAGTCACACTGTTGCTCCTTCACGCTCGAACAGCTGAACGTATTTGGATGAAGTGATGTACCATGATAGCTTATATCCTGGATTAACACATAAGGCTACTTTTGATTCCGAAATAGGGGAAAAAAGTAGCATCGTTTTTTTTAAGGTTTGAAAAAAAAAACAAAACAAAAAATGTATTTCTAAGTACCAGGAGAGCAGAAACACTTAATAAGTTGGAGATACAAAATTGTCAAATAGTGTGTTATTAAAAGTGATTATACCTCTCCATGGACATTAAATGGTGTGATTATATTTAAAAAACGTATTTCTAAGTTCAAGGAGAGCAGAAAAACTGAAGAAGTTGGAGATATGACATTGACTAATAAAGTTATTAAAAGTGAGTATACCTCCCCATGAACATTAAATAAGTAGTGTGATTATATTTAAAAAATGTATTTCTAAGTATTAGGAGAGCAGAAAAACTTAAAAAATTGGATAATAAAAATTGACAATTATAGTTATTAAAAGTGAGTATACTTATCTCCCCATGAACATGAAATGGTGTGATTATATTAAAAAAAGTATTGCTAAGTACCGGGAGAACAGAATCACTTTGGATGTTGGAGATATAACAGTAAAAAATAAAGTTATTAAAAGTGAGTATACCTCCCCATGAACATTATTAAATGGTGTAATTATTACATAAAAAAAAGCATTTCTATGTACCAGGAGAGCAGAAATACCTGAAGTTGGAGATATGACATTCCCAAATAAAGTTATACAAAATTGACAATTATAGTTATTAAAAGTGAGTATACTTATCTCCCCATGAACATGAAATGGTGTGATTATATTAAAAAAAAGTATTTCTAAGTACCAGGAGAAAAGAAACACTTAAGAAGTTGGAGATATAATATTGACAAATAAAGTTATTAAGTAAAAGTGAGTATTCCTCCCCATAAACATGAACGAGAAGAACAAAAACATTTAAGAAGTTGGAGATATAACATCTATATTATATATATGTATATAACAGAAAGTCAGAAATTCGTGTTACTTACACTATTTATAACTCAAGAACTGCTGGACAGATTTTTATTATCTTTGATTTTTTGAATTTGTATCCGTCCCGAATAGATAATAAATGTATATAGATGCAAAAAGGAGGGAATTTTTAAGATTAATTTTCTAAACTTGTGGGAGTGGCAAAATTTGACCGCGAGCGAAGCTGCGGGGCGCAGCTAGTTTAAAAATAATTGGTGACCCAACTGGCTTGCAAATGCAGAAGATATACATACTAAACCTTGCATTGTCATAATTTTGAGCATATATCATACACAGCAGAAGCGACAGACACGGCCGCATGTGTATCTGACGCGATCCCACTTCAAACTATGCAAATTAGTTACTCCTTCACACACTATACTCACTATATCGATATATGAAGCTATGTGCAAAGTGCGGCAAACCACACATCCCTAGGTTATTTGCTTAGCCGTTATTAAAGCATAACTTAAAGCTAGTGATATTCGAAATGGAAAATAGAAATCTTGTGCCGGGTATTTGTTTCATACAAACTATTTTGTTTTCGCAAAATAGAAATCTTGCGCTGGGTATAAATACATTTCAAACGTTTTTTTTTTGTTTTATTTATATCAGATATGTCTTCTGATATAGAACATCGACCATGTCCACGCTACCAGGATGATCATTAGTTTCGTAAACATATAACCATAATATTTAAAAGTAGGTACTGAAAGTTTATACTGTTTATGATGTATCACGCTCATTAACTATGGAAGTAAAAGAGCAAAAGAAAATGGGTCACAACCTTCCCCAGTGTGAATTGGCGAATTAAACCCATAAATAGTGTAGTAATAGCACCGAATCTTAATGCATGAGAAAAAAGTAAGATAAATAAAAATTTTGAACTGCTGCCAACGCAGTGCGCAAGAAAAAATATGTAAACAGCATAATTATAATAACATATGCTGCATTCCCTGGCCATCTTGGTATGTGCTAATTAAACCAGCGTACATTCATTTTGCTTCTTCGTTTTTTTTTTAGCTTTTACAAATAATATAGAGAGACACTGGCAGATAAAAATGACCTATTATGTTGAAATTATATACACATTATAGAGAACCTATGCCGATTCAATTTTTTGACAGGTACTGCCTGATGATGCAGATAGTAAAGACAGTACACAGGAAACTTCTCATCATTGAAGTGAATAGTTGCTTGCTTTAAAAAGTTTAATCTTTACGTATAATAAAGCAGTAAACAACAACAAGTCGGTAACAAAAAATATGTTGTCAAGGAGCACAGATCTATATGGATTTGCTTTGACATACTTTCGTTGGTGCTGATTCAAAGCGCCTCCACCAAGCGTCCATGGGACTAAAATTGACGTTATCTCATCTCATAATGACACAGAATAAATAATGATACAAGTACGTTAGTTCCGTGGATGTTCACTACTGCCAACATACCGCTACAGCGCCAAAATGCCGATAATCAAATGGTGTCATAGCTACGCTCGTCCAAAGCCTGTCTAGAGTAGGTGAGTAATAATGCAGTTGTCTTTGTCAAGGAGGCTCAAAAATAAACTACTAAATAAGAATATAACATTTAGTAAGAAACTGGTGGTTTCTGTTTGTTTTTGCTTGACGTAAAAAGTTAAATGATTGCATTGAAGCTTTTACCCTCTTGTAGCTTAGCATGCTGATCACTCAATTATGAAAGTTAATCAAATGGACATAACTTCCTTGGATTATTGTGAATTGAATAAAAAATTGTATTCTGTATCAATGTATTGTGGCTCCAGACTATCCCCCAACCAACCAACTCCAAACGTTTGGCCAAACATAGAATCGATAGGTGTTAATCTGATCAGCGCCTAAAATTATATTCAAGCCTACAGACGACTAAAAATAAAAAAAAACATGCGTAAACGAAGCAGGTGAATGCTAACATTCCATCGTTAATATGGCGTGGCATAAGTTTTCACAGAGACATAAAAAAAAATTTGAACTAACGTTCCACACATTGAAGGTTGGATAATTCCAACCTTCGATGAGTGGAATGCCGGTTCGAGTGTGTTCGAGAATTTCTAACTCCTTAGATTTGTTGTCCATTTACCGCCGCCACGATCTTGGGCCAACTCGACCAAAATATATCAAACGTGCACGAACCACCCTTCCACATGTTGGAAAGTCAGTTGGAGTGGATAATTGGAAGATAGTCTGGAGCCACGGTAAGCTCAACTCTCGGTGACATTGCAATAGCATTCGCATTTCAAGCAATGTTTGACGTGATTTTTCTTATATTGATACGAGGAAACAGTAGATAGTAAAGATGAAATGGAATTTTTATACATTTGAATATAGAATCAGCCTTCTGATGTACTTTGCAAATGAATACAACCAAAAGAAAACCGAGCAATTGATAAAAAATGTGTAACTTTTTACTTACATAATATGTACGTAAGTTTTATTAAGACTGCGCTCCGCAGTTTCATCGTCGTGAGGGATGATGATGATGATGATGATGATGAAAAGTATCCTATGTGTTATACCAGGGTATAAGCTATCTCCATTCAAAAAATCCGTTCAGCTGTTTGAGAGTGAAGTATGATGATGATTATTAATATCCTATGTGTTATTCCAGAGTATCAGCTATATCCATTCCAAATTTCATCAAAATCCGTCCAAGCGTTATCACGTGAAAGCTCCCCAAACAAACAAACGACGTTTCACTTTTATATATTAGTGGGGATGGGCATAGGGAAGAGGAATTCCGTAGTAGATATATGGAGTTGCGTTTGGCGCTATCTAGCCTGATGGAAGCGAAGATGCTGTATGATGTTCGTGTACCTATGCCAATATATCATGTTAATTATAAGGAAAGTCTACACCGATACTATAACTGTAGGTACATTGACTGAAAATAAGTATATTATCCATAATATTATAAAATCATATCTCAAATAACAACTGGCAGTTACTTTCTACATAAAACAGTCACCAAAATCCTAATAGAACCCAGTAAAATGTTGACTGTACTGTTATCTTCCTCACAAGCGGCACACAAAATTTAATATCAAAGACTTTGCGAGGGGCTGGGTGTTACATGTTCTAAAAATGCAGCTGGAAGAACTCCGAACAGATTTTAACGTGGTTAAAGTGAGGTTCACAAGTTTTTTTTTTGTTTTGAAAACAAACGCTATTGATATCCATACCAATATATAAAAGTGTTTGATAGTTTTTTTGGGGAGCTTTCACGCAATAACGGGTGGACAGATTTTGATGAAATTTGGAATGGTGACAGCTGAAAGCCTGGTATAAAACATAGAATACTTTTTATCCCGAAAAATGGTAAGTTTCCACGGGAAAACTAGAACGCGGAAGTAGTACCAGGCCGAAAGTATCTTTCCCTCTTCGATCTTATTAAGGTATAAATAAATCGACTAAAAACTCACGATAAAGAAGATCGGATTTACTCCGACCAGTTTCGGACTACTTAGCAGTCCTTCGTCTGAGGGTGTTATGCCAACAAGCCTCGACGAGCGCTACGAACGTCAGCACGCAACTGGAGACGAGTGCGCGGTGGCTCAGCGGGCGGCAACTGTGGCGCTCTGCTCTGTTCGACTTGCAAAATCACTTCGTTGTCCGTCGATGCGTCATCGCTGTCACACACTTGAATTCTCTTCGATTGTAGGCACACTGCGCTTGTTGTATCCGATTCCCGGTCCCACATTACGGTGCCAGTGTCAGTAAAGTACTGGAATAACACTATGTCACTATTAACCGAGAGAAATGATTCCGCGGGCACAGCTATCTATACTTATAATAAATCAATAGGAACGAAAAAGTCTGTACAAAGAATATAATTAAAAAAAAATGATCTAGGGTACATAAAATAAACCACTGAACAAGAATTTAACATTTTAAAAATTCGTGTCTGTATGTTTGTTCGCGCATCACGTAAAAACTACTGGACCGATTGCGATGCGGTTTTAACTGTTGAGTACCTTATGTTTTGACTTAAAAACTGGGGTACGTTATATTTCGATCCGATTAGTATAAGTCGAGCAATCGATAAAAATATTTTTGACGGCTGAAGGAATTTTGATCAAATGTTGGTATATTGGTATTTTAGGTCCTGGAATAGTTCAAAGAGTACTTTTAACCTACAGAAATTACCACGCGTGCGAAGCCGCGGGCATCAGCTAGTTATGATAATATGAAAGCAATCAGCAACTTGTCATCCACCAAACTGGCCCTCAATAAAAGATGTAAGGAGGTTTCTCCTTGGTATGGACAATAAAAAAAAAAAAGACTTGATCATCACGAACGGTCTTGTAGCGACCAACAGGTCGAGGCTCTTTGCTACAAGACCGTTAGCCGAAACAACTATCGGGACAGTGATGATCAAGTCAATTTTTTTTTTAAGAGGCTCTCGCTAGATGGTTGGATTAAGGGTCAGATGCAGAAGGCAGTTCTCCTTGACACGGCGCGTATAGTCAGGAGGTTCCTCACTCTGCAGCCACCGGTAGTTTGGGCCTTCCTCCGCTGCCAGTGGTACCCTTGGTTTAGGTTTTATATATTATTTTTGTGTATATTGTTATGTTCAACTATCGGGACAGTGATGATCAAGTCAAATTTTTTTTCTTAAGAGGCTCTCGCTAGATGGTTGGATTAAGGGTCAGATGCAGAAGGCAGTTCTCCTTGACACGGCGCGTATAGTCAGGAGGTTCCTCACTCTGCAGTCACCGGTAGTTTGGGCCTTCCTCCGCTGCCGGTGGTACCCTTGGTTTAGGTTTTATATATTATTTTTGTGTATATTGTTTTTATAAAACTTTAACTTTTGAAAAACTTACCTACCTTATACCTAAAACAATCAAAAATTATTAAAAAAAAACCCGACCCCCCAAAAAGATTTCAAACATAAAAACCCCATCAAAATCGGTCCATTAGTTTGGGAGAGCTACGGTGCCACTGACAGACACACTCAAAGTAACACAATGATACACACCCTAAACTTATAACACCCGTCTCTTTGTTTGGGGGTTAAAAAAAAAAGTACAATAAAGATAAAAAAAATGTGACTTAAAATAAACTACTGAACTGTAGTTTAAATATTTTTTAAACCATGTCTGTCTGTTTATCTGTCTGTTTGTATGTTTGATCATGGATCACTTAAACTACTAGACCGACTGCGATGCAGTCTTCACTGTTGGATAGCTTAGGGTTTGACATAAAAACTGTTGTATCTACTTAGTTTAGTATCTCAATCTGCAATCAATCGATAAAATCAATTTGACGGCTGAACGAAATTTGGTATTTTTAAAAGGTTTTATTTTACTTGCAATGTTTTTATGTATGTATGTTTGTATGTATCTATGTTTGTTAAGGTCAAATCTTGCATGCTGAATAAGAACCACTTCCTCTTATTCTAGATTTATTTTAAGTCAAACCTTAAGAATTAAAAACTGGTCTACTTGGTGTCTTAATCCGATAAGTAGAAGCCAAGCAACCAATAAAAACTATTTAACGGCTGAACGAAATGTGTTTTTTTGCGAAAAATCAGACGGACATCATTTTTATAAATGTTATATAATTTTTTAGTACCTTAATTTAGGTGGTGTACTTATAATAAAGTAGTAGGCAACAAAAAAACTGTACAATGAAGATAATTTAAACAATGCTCTAAGCTGTGCCCGCGGCTTTGCCCGCGTGATAATTTATCTGGATAAAAAGTAACCTTTTTCTTATTCCAAGACCAAAAGTGTCTATAATACATTATAGATACTACATTTCTTCAAACTTCGTTCATACGTCAAATAGCTAGTCCATACCAATATATAAAAGTGAAACGTTGTCTGTCTATTCGTTTGTTTGTTTGTTTGGGCAGCTTTCACGCTATAACGGCTGGACGGATTTTGATGAAATTTGGAGAGATAGCTTATACCCTGGAATAAAACATAGGATACTTTTATCCCGGAAAATTGTAAGTTTCCACGGGAAAACTGGGAAATAAGGAACGGAAGGAACTGTTCGCTGTAAGGAACGGTTTCCATGGAAACGAAATAACAAGTCTGTCAATAAACATCTAGAGCGTTGGTGCTATACCTACTTTTGATATACTGTAGTCCGCGTGGACGAAGTCGCGGGCGGGAAAGCTAGTTTGTGATAAAAATAAAAAGCTATAAACATAGCTTTTTCTGTGATTAATATATAAAGGAGCATTAGATATGTAGTGTAGTGTTAGTGTATGTACATGTATTAGATTTATTTATGGTTTAGTTTGGTAGAAACGTTTTCTCCCAAAATGCAAACTTCACGGAAAATCTAAGGCAAAACCTGTAGGAGCCGCGTTGTTTCCCTATCCTCTTAACGAGTTAAGTTTTCTTCCTACAAAAAACAACTCCTGCGGTTTCTTGAGTTTGTCCTCGTTGGGATTGTCAGAGTTTTGACAGTAATGTGATTGATACCATTTGAGTGCAATTCACGGATACGCCTCGTACGTTTAACAGACTTCGAAAAACGAGGGGCTTCTCAATTCGACTCGTTATTTTTTTTGTAGGTTTGTTACGCGATATCTCCGGCGATTGTGGATCGATTTCAAAATATTTTGTTTAATTTATATGGTATGCCACCTCCAAGAGTGAAAGATATTAGGGGATGAATTAATTTTATTAATTTTATGACGCGATATCTCCGTCAAATGTAATAGTATAGTATAGTATATGATTTAGGGATGGTCCCATAAATATAATTTTGTGAATATCTGATGAAGACCTTCGGAGTTACAAAGGAACTCCTCAATGGATGACAAAAAGCTACTTGCGATTGCTGTAATTGCATGTTCACGCCACTCAAAATAGGAAAATAAAATCAACTTTGTAAAAATGTAAAAACCGACTTCAAAAAGATTAAAATAAAGTCCGTGCCCAATTTTCTTAAATCTTACCAAATCAACGGCACATACTTCCTTAACTGTTTCCCACATAAGATTAGAATTTTCTTTTTGACGTCGGTTATTGATATTTTTAAGTTTATTTTATTTCAGATATTTACAGAAAGCTTGCCCTTATTTAAACGAAAGTACATTACAGCGTAATAACATTTGTTTAACCACGACAAAACCATTACTCATCTTAGATTGTACGCATACAAAGTATAAATAATATACGAGCTTCCTGCTAGTAAAATGGGAACCCAGTTTCACATTAAATTACTCTTAGATAAGGAAAAATTGTTTGCGACATTGATTTATGCGATAACAACGAATTCTAGCGCAGTCTTGTTTGCATCATAAACAAGAAAATGATTAAATTGCACAAACAAGAATGTTAAAAAAATACTGATTCTCCACCGCAAATCGAAATTGAAGTACCCAAGAAATGCCGATGTGCTCGTATGCACAAGCCTCACGCAATCTTATGCCTATTTGCAGCAAGATCTCGAGCTTGTTAGACGTGGTAATTATGTCAAGTTCTCTCGAAAAATGAAAAGCAATTCAGTAACTTGTGATGAAATTGTGCTATATCTTCGACCACATGATAGCTTTCCATCAGGTGAGATCGTGGTCAAACGATAGCCTAGTCAGAATATATATATATATATATATATATATATATATATTATCCCTTCACGCACACAAACGCAGACACCATTTGCTTCACTTTTTGCTTAGCGGTGAAGACTCCGTCTTTTTGTAAACATTCTTGGCACAATTATCATAAACTTAACGACACCGACGTTAGAATTTTTTTATCCTTTTGTATCCCACTGCTGGGCAAGGTCTCCCCCATTATCTTCCACGCATCTCTTTTTAGAGCTAGATTTTTCTGGGTGCATACGGTCTACATGCCCTGCCCAATCCCATTTCAATTTAGCAGGTTTGAGTCCTGCATCTGTAATGCCAGTCTTTGAACGCAACGTGGTATTTCGAACTCGATCTGTCCTTTTGACTCCGAGAATGCTCTGCTCCAGGGCTTTCCGGCAAACCTTGAGTCTTGAGCCTCAGTCAATGACCAAGTTTGCACCGTAGGTTAGAACGGGCAGAACACACATGTCAATGAGGGTACGCTTTAGTGACAGAGGAAGGTCGCCCTTCATGAGCGTTTTCATGGACCAGTAGCTGTAGTCTAGTAGTGTAGTCAATGTAGGATAGTTTCGGATTTAACTTAATCTGTTGGTAGTACTTTATACCTCAATGCGATAAGTAGAAACCGAGCAATTTATGCTTGCTTGCTTATCGATGAGATAGGGAGTCTGGAGTCAGAGTTTGTCAGGCCGCCCGAGGGCCTCTGATATGGCTTAACGAATGCTATTAACTCTTCGGGCCCCACTCACTCGATATCGCTAATTAACGTTATGTGTGCGCGATACCCGTAGACAACTGCTAAACAATTTTCAAAATAATTAGGAAATGAAACCATTGAAGTAAAATATTGAAAGTGTTAAAAGTGAAAATTTTGCGAACATTTTGCCACAATTTATTAACAATCTATTATTTTTTAATAGCTGTTAGAAATTTCAAGTTTCGTTTCACGAAATATCTCCCATTGAAACCGATTCTTTAGATTTAATAGAACTGTAATCACCTGTACTTGAATCAGAGTATGATAACAAGGAATTCAATTTAATATATTTATGCTCTCATATTATGAATCAGGATATTTATGTCTTTGTGCTTCTATGAGTAGCAGAATTTAGTAGGAACACGACCCCGCAGTGCCTTTTTACACGACTGCCCAAAACATAAGTTTAATGTTTACAGGGTTCATGTGTATGTATGTAAGTTTCTTTATTCTACCATTACTTTTAAATGCCTGAACTGACTTGGATGTCTGGGATATCTTAGAATCTTTATATCATCCCGAGTAACAGGGACAAACATTTTTTTTTTAAATTTAGTTTGGTAACAGTATGGCTTTTTGTACTATTATTTATTCTGTGGTATGTCCATTTTCAAAAGCGAACAAATATACTTCGAATTTTACAATATGGGTATCTAATTAAAGGCTGATGAACGCACTCCAACACCATATAATTTATTGACATAACTTTGTTTTTGGCAGTGCAGTCATGTTTAATAATTAATTTTCTAAAAGAACTTAAAATACTAATTACAGCTAAATGTCAATAATTCTATGGATTAAGGAACTACCTTTATGTTATGTACGACAACAATTTACAGCTTTCACGTATACATTGAGGTAACAATTTCAAACTGTTATCGGATACTCGTACCAAAGAGTTTGCACAAAGCCACAGCAACACAATTTTGTGCCACACCAGGGCCATTATTCTCTATTGCCAATAAGACACGTTACGCGCCGCGTTAAGATATCTGCGTGGAATCGTACCGCAATTGCCGTACTGACGTCACACGTTTTCATGCGGCATAGCGAATAAGCGCCCAGCTGTGACATTTTTTTTTTGCATTAAGATGGCTCGAGTTGGCTCAAATTTTAAATTCTTATTTCATTTCTTATCACAAATGTTGGCAACGAGAAATTCGATAACGCATGGTTAGTACCTTTCGACTTTGATATCAAAAGGATTTCTTACGATTAACTTTGTGTTTCGAGGTAAGTAATGTAATAGTTAGCTTTATGCTGAACCCTGTTTGGTGTTAATAACTATGTTAAAGAGGCCTAAAATTAAAAAGTTGGGTTGCCACGTTGCCACAAAGGCTTTTTGTGTCGAAGAACATTTAAAACAAAGTTAGCAACGTTAAGTTATCAGCACTTCCATACAAATTGTGTCTTGATACATCATTCTATAATAAGGAAAACATTAAAAAAAAAAAAACTTTTACGTCCTTTTTATGAATGTATTTTTTTTCATTATTTTTTTTTGTTTAGTTTTGTCTTTTTTCATTTTTCCTTATATATTTTTTCTATTTTTCCTTTTTTTGTTTTATTATTGCTTTGTCATCGGTCTGTGAGCTACCCTGAAGGTTTCAGCCAGATAGCTAATCGGGAATTTGAATTGGAAGATTTCAGGACAAAATACATCATTTGGGTTGGATATTCATTGGAATCCAATCTCGAGATATCATTAAAAAAAGCTGTTCTATACAAAATGTTTGAGGAAAAATCAGCGAATAAGTTAAAAACTTTTTGATTCTAAGGCTATACGAAGTTCGCTGGGTCAGCTAGTTATTACATACTACTGTTCATCACTGGACGCCTTTGGGAATTAAAATAATTTCGGTTTGGTGTTCTGTCTATGTAATATTAATCGACTTAAAAAAATGTAGGTTCTCAAGTTGATGTACGTATTATTGTTGAAAATGCGTATTATTCGTATATGTTAGTATATGTGGGTATCTAAACATATGTATCTAATTTCATGTATGTACGTGTGTTATACATTTCTATTAATATATAATATATGTGTGTATGTATAATATTTTTAAGCGCAAGAGGTAAAAACAAGCTGGGATACGAAGGGTATATCTATTTTTATTTTTTTATCTTGCATTGCAGTGCAAATATGCCCATGAGCTTTATTCCTTACTTCAATAGCCTTCAAAAAGAAAATACATTAGTACATTTACAAAGTACATTTCTAGGAAATTCTTTTAGCAATGTTTACCTTCCTTCATTCAATTTTACATGAATCCTTTTATTTCGTATTTACTTTTACCAAAACAAATATTGAAACTAGGAACGTCAAAAGGTTTTGGGTCTACATCTGTTTACAGCCAGCGAGACAAGATGATTCTGTCAATACTGTTAAGGTATATCTTGAATTAATGCTAAAGACTGTAATGGAATCATTTGAAGTATTCTTGAAACGCCCACGGTTGAGGATCTCTCCGCGAGGAGTATTTGCTTTCCTATCTATGTTACATCCTTCGCTATATGATATGACGCATACATATAACACTTTGATCAAGCATTCGATCTAGATTTCGAGCTTTTGCTTCATGAAACAGGTCACTAGGAGCATAGTTGATTTGCTCCACTACATCTCACAAATCGTAATTCACCTGTTTTATAAAGGCTAGCAATTTACCACTGACTGTCTGTGACAATGAAGTGGTCAAAGGTACTTGGTAAAGATGTTAAGCCTACAGGAATAGCCCCTAACTCCAGGACTGGTGCCAAACTTCTTGTAAAATAAGTAATGTATTAGTAAGTAAGTTAAAGTAGATAAAGAGGAGGCAATTAAAAAATTTATGAAACCTAGCGGTAACCTAGTAAGAAATCCTTAGTTAAATAGTAAATAGCGCAAATCGCAAAGTAAATAGCCCGTGACAAAAATCCAGCGTTTACTCTTGGGAAATCAGCGCTGCTGGAGACGAGTCCCGAGAAACTATTGCAAGGTTGTACGGTGCACGTCAAATTAGCTGCTAGCTCTTGGATTCACGTCTTCTAGTAAACTGCAATCATACTAGAGTCACCGAATAGAGCTTTTTAGATAATATCTTTGTTTTCTGTTTTGTAGTTTGCAGTTTTATTACCTAACCGTCATTGGTACTTCTCATCAAAGCTCAAACTTGATGTTATATTTTTTAGTTATATTTGTTAAACGGCATGAGATAGAAATAGAATTTGTGAATTTGGAGGTTAAAACATCTACTCGGCTACAACAAAAAAACTTGTCATAATAGAAGCAAAAATTAACACGAATAGTCTAAAACGGGGCCATTATTCGTATTCTCATTGTGTCACACTTCCCGTTGCAGTAAAACATTTGGTTACTGCTTCTCCAAATTTCAGTGTATTTGTGTGTGACACATACTAAAGTCATCGTCATTAAATATACTTTACAGTATTTTCAGCATTATTTTGAATTTAAAACAATATATTATGCGCCGGTCACACGATTTTAGGTAGTACTTTAGATTTGCGTAGTATAACGGCTGGCTGTTGAACACAACATAAGCAACCAAACACAGAATTCGAATCAGTCGGACGTCAGTAGTAGTCCGGCACCGCAGAAGTGAGAAGGGAGGCTCATCGAAACGTAAGAAAAAAAAAAGGTTAGTATATATTTATTCATAGGATGTGTACTCCGATAACTTGCGTGGACAACATTTTTGTGCAATGTATTTAAGAAATTGAAATCAAAGTTAGCGCATCGAAACTCCAATCGAGATATTTATGTAGTACTAGTTGTACTCGCGGCTTTGCAGGTCATTTCTGTAGGTTAAAAGTACTTTATGTGCTTTCCAGGACCTAAAATACCAATAACTATATCAACATTTGATCAAAACTCCTTCCGCCCCGTCAACAATATTTTTATCGATTGCTCGGCTTCTACTCATTGAATTGACATACTAAGTACCCCAGTTTTGAAGTCGGCTTGACTTCAAAACTGCTGCTAAGCTGTCCAATAGTGAAAACCACATTTACAAGGGTATGATAATGTTAACCTTAAAGAAAAATGCCACGGTGTGAGAGCTACCCGTGCGTGCCAGGGCGAGTCACTAGTTAGGCATATAGCCAATCATTTCTCTTTGAGATAAAACCATCTTATAGCAGTGGGGACATAAAGTACTGATGAAGATGATGTTGAAAGGTACGTACAAATAGCTGCGTAAGTGATCCGCTGTTTGTTTTTTGTATTCTAGTCCAGTAGTTTATTTAAGTAGATCTTTTTTTGTCCTGTTTGTATAGACATTTTTGTACTTATTGATTAATTATAAGTAAAGATATTTAATACTAAAAAGTTAACATAACGTGAGACCCGTAAAGAACCCTTTATTTGTTTGGGATAAAATGTATCCTCAATTTTAACCCATCACATAAACTATGACTGTGTCAATTTGCACCAAAATCGGTCTGATAGATTCATCGTGATACGTGTTCTTTGAAATAAATTTCAATCAATATCCTACGGGAACCCTTTTAAATTTTCAGGAAGAAAAGTATCCAATGTCCAACCACGTAGTCAGAACTCAAATAATACCAAGTTTTGATAGAATTCATTCAGAAGTTTCGGCATGATGCACGGTCAATATACAGACAGACAAAAATTAAAACAAGTAAATTAAAAAATAATTAACTTGTTTTCATTTTTGTCTGTCTGTCTGTTTATCTGTCTGTTTATCTGTCTGTTATTAATTTACTTGTTTTAATTTTTGTCTGTCTGTATGTCTGTTTATCTGTCTGTTACTTAGAACGGGCTATCATAGTTATGCGTATAGTAAAACATTTTGTGTCTGTGTTATTAACCATTGAGGAGTTCCCTAGTCAGGACCCAACCTTGAGTGCAGCAACCATGTCATGGTAAAACTTAAAACCGCTATCATAATTAGATGCGTACGCAAATTTTCGTGTCTGTGCTGTTGACCGTTGAAGAGTTCCTTTATCTGGAGCTAATCCTGGATGGTCAATTCAGGTCATGCTCACCATAAAAATGCATTGTCATTGAAAATTAAGCAAGATGTAAAAATTCAACTGCGAAGGATAAGAGGAAGTGGTTCTAATTCAGCTTGGAAAAAATTACTTTAACAAACATACATAAATACAAACATTTCAAGTTAAATAAAAGCTTTTTAAAAATACAGTTATGGCTTTAAGATCGAATACAGAGTACCCTCCAAAAAAATATATTCATTAATTCAAAATTAACATAACTTTGGACCCCTCTCCCACAAGAATCCTTAATTTTTTCTGGATGAAAAGTATTCTCAATTTAACCCAATAATATAAAGTATGATTGTGTCAAGTTGCATCAAAATTCTTCTTGTAATAAAATATGAGCATGATACGTGTCCTTTTAAATAACTTGCAATCAATATCCTGCGGGAACCCTTTAATTTTTCTGGAAGAAAAGTATCCAATGTCCTACCTCGTAGCATGAACTCAAATCATAGTGTTTCATTTGAATTCATTCAGTAGTTTCGGCACTTTCGGCGTAATCTTTTTTTTATTTTTTTTATTTAATTTAATACGATTTGACTTAAAACGTTACACCTAAACTTTGCAGCAATTTATAAATAAGAGATATTTTCGTCATCTTCGTGTCATCACCTTCGTGGCGTTTTATCCATGAAAGTAATTTTATGCCATGAAAGTGGCATTCTCCTATTTGAAATTTAAAACTAACATGTTTTTAAATCTTAAAAATAACTTGTGATATTACTTATGTAATATGTACTCAATTGACGATCAATCGTTCTAAGTTTAGATCACGAGTACATCAATTCAGTTTGATGTTACTATGTAATTATATGATAATATTTTATTTTAGAGGGTCTGTAATAGTCAAAATATACTCTGAAACTTAAGTACCTGGTTAATAAAATCACAAAAAAGTTCCTATTTGTCACCTACATTAATAATGTTTATCATAAAAACTTTTCACTAAAATAGTGAAGTTTTAACTGACGTAGCATATCAGTATACCTATTTCGTAGCATGACCAAACTAAGGACCGAAATAATTGTTTCTTTTGTTTATTGATATTGTTACGAACTGGGGTTCGGATAAAATTAATGTACGCCTATTGCACCAAAAATTTACACAAGACAAGTAACACTCAAACACTCTTCAACTCGACTGTACGCACTAATCAATTATCACTGAATACTTGCTTCGAATCATTATGATCATTTCGTTCCGAATGCTAAGTCAAAACTGTGCCAGGCGCTCGCTCTATTTATACCACGATGGAAGTTTCCAGAAGGTACTCATATGTACTCGTATGTACTAGCAGTAACTGGTAGGCACTTGAACTTTCAAAGGTCGGCGGCGCCTTTGATGTTGCCACGCTGCGCCCGTATGTACCTACGTACCGTGCACTCTGGAAACTCTGTAGGTACCTACGCGCAACTGATGTGTTCCAGAATATTCCGTTAAATGTAGGTATTACACATCCGACCGCAATTCCTCGAACATTAGTGGCTAAGAATCGACCGGCGTAACAATATCATGTATTTGAAAATAAGATTAAGTTGTTATCTTATGAACATTTAGTCTCATAAACAGTAGTTAGTTGTTGAGAAAATGATGGCTGTAAAGTTACTGAGTGACTTTTGTGGATCATTGCGTCGCTTTCATGACATCTAGAACTTCAAAACCATTATTTTAGTCCAAGCGAGACTCACGATTTGACTGATTAATATACGAATGTAATCGTCTTATCAAGCGTATTTTTTTTTTACAAAAATAATTCAAATATGTAACAACAAAAAAATTGCCACGAAGATGACGATGAGAATCCTGGCGATGAGAATTGTCCTTATATGTATTTTTAGTTTTTAAACATAATGTACTACAATAGCTCATAAAGTAATGTGACATATCGATTTTGGTAGTAGGGGCAGCTTATAATTCATTGTCAAAAAAATATTATATACTAGCTGTACCCGCGGCTTCGCACGCGTGGTCTTTTCTTTAGGTTCAAAGTACCATAATGTGCTATTCCAGGACCAATATACCAACATTTGAAAAAAAAATCTTCAGCCTTCAAAAATAATTTTATCAATTGCTTGGCTTCTTACTCACCGGATTGAGATACCAATTACACCAGATTTAAATCAAACCTTAAGCTATCTAACAATGAAAACTGCATTGCAATTGGCCCAATAGTTTTAACGTGATGCGTGAACAAACAAATACAGACAAACAAAAAGAAAGACACGATTAACAAAAAAAAGTTCAATACCTTTATTAAGCACCCAAGAGCATTTTTTCATTTGAATTCATTTAGCAGTTTGGGTGCGATGCGCGGTCAAGATACGGACAAACAGACAGACAAAATTAAAAAGTAAAATAGTTTGGCTTCAGTATCGAATATAGAGAACCATTCGAAAAATATTTGTTATTATTTAAATATTAAAAAAGAACACATACCACGCTTAAACTCATGGACGGGTTTTGATGCAACTAGGCACTGTCTTAAGTTAAAGGATGGGTTAAAATTGAGGACACGTTTTATCTCGAAATAGTATAGGGTTTCTGCGGGATATGAGTCCGAAGTTATCCCGCGCAGGAACACTTTATTTTTCGCCATAAAAAGTATCCTCAATTTTTACCCTTTATATAAACTATGAATGTGCCAAGTTTAAAAAAAACCGTCAAGTAGTTTCAGCGTGATACGTGTTCTTTTAAATAACTTTCAACACCTATCCTGCATGAACCCTTTAATTTTTTTCGGGATGAAAAGTATTCAATGCCCTACCTCGAAGTATGAACTCAAATCATACCAAATTTCATTTGAATTCATTGAGTATTTTTGGCGTGATGCACTTCCAATGTACAGACAGACAGACGGACAGACAGACAGAAGACCAAAACTTAAAAATCCAAATTGCATCAAAATCCGTCCAGTAGTTTTAGAGTGGTGTTTTTTGAAATAACTTTAAACCTCAATCCTACGGGAACCCGTTCATTTTTCGGGATGAAAAGTAGCCTATGTCCTACCTCGTAGTATGAACTTAAATCATACCAAGTTTTATATAAATTCATTCAGTAGTTTCGGCGTGATGCCTAGCCAAGATACAGACATACATACAGACAGACAGACAGACAGACAGACAGACAGACAGACAGACAAAAATGAAAAAAAAAAACAGTTTTGGTTTCAGTATCGAATCAAGAGTATGCTCTAAAAAAAAACAAAATTTCTTCAATGTACAGAATTGGACCCGTTACAGTTTTATTATAAGTATAGATAGATAGATAATATAAAAATGTTAACAAACGTTTTGAGCAAGTAGGTATATTACAGTACAACCAAGCATTATACACTCAAAAATGGACATTACCAGCTCATATAAGCAAAATCAAATTAAATTGCAACTTTTAACAGATAATAGACGAAACATTTTCTTTTCAACAATAGCTCTGCGAAGAAAATCTGAAAACAATTCAGGTAAGGTATAAATAATTTAATTGTAAAGCCATTCGCCAGAACGAAAACGGATTTCACCGAGAAAAATAGCATACGAATGGCGATGACAGACACCAGACGGCACAAAAAAGTCTTGTACAGTCAGCTACAATATAAAGTCTTAACGCTGTGAACCCTAAAAATATGCCAGCATCTAACGGTACTGCATTTATTTTATAATGAAGTCGGTCTAAATGAAATATTTCTTTTGTACGTATTTTGGTATTTATTTACAAATTCGGTGAAGGAAAACATAGAGTGGATTCTGGCATGATGTTCCACAAAGTTCACAAAATTCATAGACATGTGACATCCACCCACCTGCACAGGGTCAGCTAGGTTTAACTACACTTATATTATAAAAAGGAAATACATGATATTGTATACGATACGATACAATACGAAATACTTTATTGTATACCAAAACAAAGAACAAACAATATCAAAACTTAAATAAGGTAATACAATTGGTGGTCTTATCGCTTAAAGCGATCTTTTCCAGACAACCTTTGGATGGACAGTATCAGAGGAAGCAGAAATAGACGGTGGTGTACAATTAAGAATAATTATGAATAACTTAAAAATACTTAATTATATAAAAAGTATATATGACATAAAATATATATATATAATTAATAAATATATATTACATAAAATAAATATATAATTATAATAAATTAATACATATCAACATAGATAGTTAAATGAAAAATTTTAAGCAGCTGTGTTGTCCGAGGTTAGACTAATAGTGATTTTTCACCATATTTTTGAAAATTGACAAGCATTTAGCGCTTCAGATATCTAGCGGCAATGCATTGCAGACGGGAAGATTTCAGCAGCGCGAACGCTTGCCCACGTGCTCGGTGATCCTCGGGTCCGGGAGCGCCCTGCTCCCTCGCGTCGGGTCGGCTTGCGGGCTGGTTGCACTGCTCCCCTGGCCTTCTGGCTTCCCGCCAGCTCCGGCTCCTTTTCGCGGCAGTCTCCCTTCGTCAAAATGGCCGCCCACGAATGGTCAAAATGGCTGCTTTGCTACTCGTGTTTCAGGGACGAGCGATGCGCTCGCTTTCTATACTTGGCTTGTCTGGTCTGTCCCTCCCCACGGGCGCGGAATCCTTACATATCGGCCTTCGCGAGGGTGAGGCGCGGGGTGAGGTGCGGGGTGAGGTGCGGGGTGAGGTGCGGGGTGAGGTACGGGGTGAGGCGCGGGGTGAGGCGCGTGCTCTTGTCCATCTCCCCCCCCGGTCCGTCCGTCCTTCAGCTCCAAGTATATTCAAGTTCGTATTACTATAAGTTTTACAACTAAATAGGGTTTCACTTATATTGCTAGACTACTAATAAATATTAATACATTTACGTAAAATCCTGACATATAGAAAGATGACAAAAAAGCTTTTATGAACAGCCGAACGATCCGATACGAAAATTAGAGGTCTAAATATATTTAAAACGATTGGGGAGGCACAATGACCTGCTCGCTCCTCCTGTTAAATTTCACCGTTTTGTTATTGATTTAAATAACAATAATCCATAAGTTTGTTGTCATGGGACACGTGGAGAGCACGCCTAACGTGGTATCAAACTAGTCGATGCATTGCTTTGATATGCGAAAGATGTCAGGCGTTATGTTTTCATTACGGGTTCATCCAAAAATACACTTTTGTCCATATAGTGGGGTCTCTATGACCACTTCTGGGATTGCCTTCCGGTCTGTCTTACATGAAACCACAAGATACAGACATCTATCACGAAGCAAGGGTAAGCGAAGGGTCATAGAAATGGAGTTTCACGACAAAACTTAAAGAAAATTGCCACGGTGTGAGAGCTACTCGTGCGTGCCAGGGTGAGTCACTAGTTAGGCATATAGCCAATCATTTCTCTTTGAGATAAAACCATCATATAACAGTGGGAACATAAAGTACTGATGAAGATGATGTTGAAAGGTACGTACAAATAGCTGCGTAAGTGATCCGCTGTTTGTTTATCTTAAAGATTCATAAAAGTCTGATGAAATGATTTTGCAAAAAGTATTGCTATCGCCACCTCGCGAACTATCACAATTATCCGTAACCTAATATAGCACGTTTTTCTTATCGTGTTGTTCAGCATCATCATCAGTCCGTATTCGTCCACTGCTGGACGTAAGCTTCTTGTGAACGCCACTGAGCCCAATTTTTGGCTTTCCTCATCCAGACGCTTCCAGCCGCCTTTCGCAAGTCGTCACTCCACATGGCTGGCGGGCGCCCTAAACTACGTTTGCCTAAACGCGGTCTCCCCTCTAGAACTCGTTTACCCTAACGGTTGTCGGTTCTTCGAGTTATGTGACTGGTCCATTGCAATTTCAGCTTCCTTATTCTTTAAGCTTTGTCGGTTACCGTAGTTCTCTTGCAAATCTCCTCATTTCTGATCCCAGCATGTATGTATGCAATCTAAGTTCCATTAGATTTTAATTGATTTTTGAGAATAATGGAAGACTTTAGAGAGTTTTGACTTATAACTTATTATTGTATGATGTGCAGCATAAAAATAAACTTATTTTTTAATGATGTTTCACGTTTTGTTTTATGTTTTGATTGGGGCCATTTTATGTCACGTCCATTTAAAGCGGATATTTGTTTTTGTAACTGACTGTACTTAGAATTAAAATCCCAACCACGTTTTTATTTTCAGTCGTATACGTGTTATTCCTGTTATTTGAAGACGACTAAGTTTCCTGAATCTGAACAGTAAAATAGCAGACAAAGTAATTTCTAAAACTAAGGCGTACATTATCCTGTACATTTTTGTTTGTAAATTGTTTTGCAGAGCATTTATGACAGAGCTGAGTCTAAAAACTCAAAATTCATTCGTATCTGTTTGCTCTATTCTTATGTTGCTGTCATGACAGATATAGCGAGTCATGTTATCGTGACTGGTGTAGCGAGGCATGTTATCCAAGAATGTAATAATATCTACAATTTTATCACTGCATAATTTATTTCTATTATAAGATTTTCTCCAGGTTCACAATATTATTTTCTCTGAAAATATTTACAAATATCATATCCGAAGTATCACCAAAGATAAATATTTGTGTACACTAGTATATTGAATGTAATGATCTCCTATGGACCTCGTTTTTATCGGTTACGTAAGTTTTTTGATGTGTAATATCTTTCCGCTCGCTTTCCTGAAATCTATAGGAGGACATACACATGTAGATTTCACATTTTTTTCATTTTCATCTTATAAAGGTCACCGCACACATGGCGCCCTAGCACTGGATAGGTATCGCCTCGCTTCGGCGTTGAGTAATAACTACTTAGTCATCTGTGCTTACGGCGCGTGGTTAACCCACCGTCACCGCACAGTCACCGCGCTTACGTCTCGCGGTCGCTACGGCTACCGCCAGCCAGCTCCACTTGCTCCTAGAGGCCTGATCACCCACGCCCAGTGATGAAAAAAAAAGTACACAAAAAATGAAAATAACAGTTTTATATAATAATTTTCTAATGGAAAAATTTGGATCACGGACGAGGCAAAAGAAACTAAGCAGGAGTTAACTGCTAAAATCATAAGAACTGTATCTGTAAAAAAAAACCGCTTTATTATTTTTATTTTAACCTAGTCAACACCAGTTTAGGAAAATTTACTATTCTTCTAAGTTCTAAGTTTTTAAGTTCAGTTTTTTTAATATTACTCTGTAACAATTTAACCTTAGTACATTCTTCAGTAGGTATAAACAGTACTGCAGTCAGTACAATTTATACTTTTTACAATCTATGTACTCTTTTACCTTACCTATTACATAGAGTGCAAAAAAATGACAAGTAATTGATCTATCGACATCATGTCAATAAAATCAAAAATCTTCTGATACCTTTAACTTAATGGTTATGGAGTTATGTACATTACAAAAAATTGCGTCATACGATTTTGACCCTTATTGACATTAATCAGATTAAGTCAGATTTGTCATTTTCGGTGTTATTTTAGGCAAAATACGTCACAAAACTACTTAGACTACATACTTGTACTTAGTCCATGTTAATAAGGCCGAAAAAAAATGTCTGACACCTTTAAATTATTTTGGGGCTTTGTACAAAATATATTAATCCGATGAACAATGCGCCAACGCATAATTTATTTTCAGTTAGGATCATATGCTCAAATAAAATAAAAAATGGCATAAATAAAGGATCCTGAAATAATGAATTTAAATCAAAACCAATAAAATCAATCAAAGAAATGAGAATAATTAATAGAGGATTTAATATTTAAATTTACCTATTTTTACCAAATTACACGTTTGTGCTTCTGTGTATCATCTATGAAACACACGAGACTTCAAGGAATTAAAATC
The DNA here is from genome assembly GCA_946251855.1 of Alsophila aescularia. Classification (NCBI taxonomy): domain Eukaryota; kingdom Metazoa; phylum Arthropoda; class Insecta; order Lepidoptera; family Geometridae; genus Alsophila; species Alsophila aescularia. The sequence continues at coordinate 51,450,227 of OX276377.1, read as the reverse complement.
CCAGTAGTCCAGTAACTGGAACCTTTGGGAAGAAAATTCTACAAAAAATAAATACGTAATAACCATAGCGGGATTACTGTGAATACACCAAGACGTTAACCAGGCAGTCTTGCCGTAAGCGAGGCATCACCCCGCCGTACCCGGGTGGATGCCTAGCCGTCAACCAGCCGTAAGCGAGGCGTTCCGGTGCCGATCCATTGCCAGGGCATATAATGGGCGGTGACCCGTCGGATGTGTGTAACGAAAGTGTAATAGGAAGTGTAAGGGGAAGCGCGCGATATTTGATTTTGACTAATGAGCACGCGCGGTGCTAACAATTTAGAAGCCATCACATTTTTTTTAATGTGCAAAACAAACTATTCATTCGGGAATAGAACTCAGGTACTTCAGAACATAAGCCGCACGGTTCCCGGCTGAGCTAGCAAGATAAACGATGTTCTGACGAAAACTAAGATCAGATAGACCAGATGAAGTAGTTGCTGATTCACGGTTGACCAATGATCGCGCGTGGTGCTAGAGTATGTTAATGTTGCGCCAAGGTGAGATGTCTAATTTAACACATCGTATTCGTCTACCGTAAGACTCGCTTGTTGAAGTGAAACTTCTTATGCGACATCCAACAAGGTTGCGTTAAACGTTTAACGCTACCATGGACGCCTTCCTATTTTCATTTCCACATTACGAAGTTTCACTTCTTCCGCGCGGAGAGACTCTACGATCGTTTTTTTTTATTAATCGACTTTACAAAAGGAGACGGTTATATGTTCGGCTGTATGTATGTTTTTTTTTATCCCCCGAACAGTGAGATGGGTGTTATAAGTTTAGGGTGTTTATGTGTCACTGTGTGTATGTCTGTCTTTGGCATCGTAGCTCCCAAACGAATGAACCGATTTTGATGCGGTTTTTTCTGTTTGAAATCTGATGTGATCGAGATGGTTCTTAGCTATATAGAGGAGGGGGGGAGGAGTCGGGAGGTGAGAAAAGAGGGGTAAGAATCGCTTCCAAATGAATGGACCGATATAGCTGCGGTTTTTTTATGTTTGAAAGCTGAGGTAATCGACATGATTCTTAGACATAAAGGGGGGGGGCGGAATGGGGGTGAGGATCGTAGCTCCCAAACGAATGAACCGATATTGTATGCCGTTTTTATGTTTTAAAACTGATGTTATCGAGATACTTCTGAGCTATAATGGGGGGTGGGGAGTCAGTGGTTATATAATATTTTTTTTTAGTAGCTTTCATCTGTGAAGTGTGAAAAATTGCTTTGAATTAATAATATTCTATTGTTATAAACGTTTGGCACAACAATTCACAGAAACAGGATGTCTATTCCCTACAGATTTAGTTCCAATTCTACCAGCTCTGTCGCAGAATAGAAGCGAAGTGTCTGAATCTTGAATTATAACACAAATAACTGTACATAATAATAATAATGGTTTACGAGGCTTTTGCCGACTTTCGCTCTTTGTCGATGTTTTATTATAATAGTTACATACATTTCAATATAGCTCTGCTGTTTTTTTTAAATATTTTTACTTCTCATTTAGCCGACTTTTTACAAATAAATAAATTTCAAAGTCCGGCTTTGGCCGACTTTCTTTCAATTTCCCATATAGCTTCATATGTTTGCGGACTTATAAAGAAAGTCCGGAAACGCTTCGAATCGGAATCGGGAAAGTTTGCTGACTTTCTTTTTAATTATAAGTTTATTTTTGTTTTAAGTTTTTGTTTGTTATATATTTACTTATATATATAGATAACTACCTTATTATTATTATTATATATATATATATATATATATAAAATATATATTATTTTTATATATATAATAATATATATATATATATATATATATATATAATAATAAGGTAGTTATATAAAAATGAAATGAATAATGATGGTAACGTAGTTAAATAAAAATGAAACCAACATATTGGTAAAAATTATGGGTAGCTATTTGTTATTTATAAAGACCTAACTTCGTAGATATTTATTAACTTACTGTTTTGGTCATTGTTTGGGTTTTGTTATTTTAAAACTTTAGTTACTTTCTAAAATATATTTAAAATAACGAAGACGGTATTTGCACAAACATTTTTTTTTGTGTGAGTAGGTTGTTTGATAGCTGCGGCCCTCGGTCTGATGATGATGATGATGATGATGATGATGAAAGGTATCATGAGTGTTATTCCAGAGCTAACTATCTGCATTACAAATTTTATCAAAATCCGTTTATCCATTTGAGCGTGCAGGAGTAACAAACATACACAAATTCAAATTTTCGCCTATGTAATATTAGTGTGCTGGTAGGTACAGATAACCTCTACCACTAGTTTCACAACACGAAGTAAAATTGTTTCGCGGTGTACTCATATGTTGCTCTCAAACGATAACTGTACTGCGTGCTTACAGGTGCTCGTACTTTCTATGTTGCTTATATTCCACGATAGTCCGTAAAATGGTGGAATTTATTCACCTCGCCTACAGTTTCTTTGTTTTCCGCTGATTATTTTCTTGAAGCCGCTCCGTCGAAGATAACGAGGTCTCTTCCGAGGTGCCTCCTCATTTCCCAGAAGATTTGTTATTTTTAATTTTACCCCTTTCACTTTATTCCAACCTCTTAAATATCGTGGATTAAGGATTATTTTTATTAAATAGAGCGTCTGGTCCATTCCACTTTTGGTTAAGAATTGAGTTTCACAGCTCGTTACTTTTTATGATGGTCTTAATTTCAACGCGGTAGATACTTATTACATTTTTGTAACGGGTTATAAGTGCCGAGTACTAGTAGTTATATTTTTTTATATATAGTAGGTAAAATGAACAAAATACAAATATATAGCTTACTTCCACCAAAACTGTAAGTCAGACAAATGATAAAGGGTAAAACTACATTAGAACAAAAAAAGAGAAAAAAGAAAAAACTCCACGCTAAACAAACCCTACTCAAATTCAACTATAGTTAAATATAAATAAAATGAACGACAAGGCCAGAAAAAACACTTATTTATTTATATACATATTAATATATATACACAATAAAAAACATATACCTCGATCCAAATACCAAACGTCTGACATCAATACAACACGTGTTTCGCCTCTGCACGAGGCATCTTCGGATGATGTTGACTGATGTTGAATCGTCGAGTGCTGGCCATCTAGCACTCGACGAGTCAACATCAGTTGAATTTGGGTAGGGTTTGTTTAGCGTGGGGTATTTTATTGTGTATTTATATATTTATGTATATAAATGTGTTTAAGTGTTTTTTCTGGCCTCCAGGCCTTATCTTTCATTTCATTTATATTTTACAATAGTTCAATTTGGGTAGGTTTTGTTTAGCATGGGGTTTTCCTTTCATATTTTTTTTGTTATAATTTAATTTTACCATTTATCATTTGTCTGAGTTACAGTTTTAGCGGAAGTAAGCTACATATTTTTATTTTGTTCATTTTAAATATGGATTTCCGCAAAGTAACTCCTGAATCTATCAACTATATAGTAGGAATAAAATAAATGGTACAGTCCAGTACAATACGGGTTTGTCCTACTTACAAATACGTGGTGTGTGTTAGTTTTAATACATAAGGTTAAATAAAATACAGTGGAGTGGACTCATGATTTTACCTTTTAATGTTTGAAGATCTTACCCGTTATAAGTCGACTAGATAAAGTTGCATGAGATATGAACATATGACCTTAGTTTTAATTTTCGGCTATGAGTACCAACTACCAAAATTACTGTATGGGATCATATCGCTACGCCTATATTACTTCACTTATATATTAACCATATAAGCTCGAGAAACGCAATTGGAACTCAAATCCAACAAACCAGACTCGACGCTTATATTAATTTTCAAGTGGTCTATATTTCATATAGAATAGCTGATGACCCGAAACAGAATTTGGGGCAAGTCTTGAAGCCCGGAATTCCGTTACAATAGCGTCGGAATGTTAATGGGTTGACACATTCAGGACAAAACTAACTGAAAGATACAATAGGATGCCTATTCGATTGTGTAATTTTGGCAGCAAAAACCATGTGTTGTTTTGGTATCTTAATTGAATCGTTAACGGCTCAGAGCTCTGTTCGTGTCAACTATGTCAGATATCATAATCATTAAGGCGAGGTAGGCTCTCAACTGTTTGTCCTGCTCGTCTAGGTGCAGTGTGAGCGGGAGAGGTGATGCTGCTCGGGAGTCGTTTTTACATATTTTTTGTGCTTTTCTATCGATATCACGATACATAAGACTCAATAAAAAAAGTGTTCGGTTATTTGTCTAGTTTAATAGGGTAGTTTTATAATTACTACAAAAAAGAATGCTACTGTCGCTGAAAATAACGAGAACAGCGTTGAAACAAGTAATTTTCATGTAGTTGTACGTGTTTTTTTTTTCAAGTATACCAACGCATATCTGAAAATTCTGTTCAGTTATTTGTTTAGGCAGTATACTTTTCTATCCATAGTATTTTTTTGGTTTGCATAAAATTGTTTCATTACGTCGTAATCGAGGTTTTGCTATTCGTGTTTTTGTTGATTTCGGGACTGACCCCGGCTTAAATCGTTAAGTATTTATGTAGAATTTGGTACCTTCTTCTCACTTCAATAAACCGCATAACATGATCTCCTAGAAGTCGATTTTATTACACGACTGCCCAAAAAGAAAGAGTGTATTTTTTAGCATTCATGTAGGTATGTATGTTTGTGAGTTTCTTTATTCCACCATAACTTTTAAATGTCTGAACAGATTTAGACGTATGGGGTATCGTTAGAATCCTTACGTTCCCCCGAGTAAAACAGGAATATTTTTTTGGAAAAATCCAATATGGTGTCTGTATGGCTAAATTTTCACATTAAAAAAAAACCTAATTTACAATATGGGTATCAAGTTGAAGGCCTCGATAAGCACATTAAAATAGTATTTAATTTATTGGCAAATGCTCTAATTGGCAGGGCAGGTGTATTTTTTTAGCTTATAAGCTAATTATTTTTGAGTAGACCATGTTATCATAATCTGGAAAAAAAGTTTGTGGACCACCAGTGTTAACATTAAACACCCTCTCTACGCTCAGGAGTTAACTCTAGTGTCCTACATTACGCACAGGGTCCAATATGCCGCCCGTGTCGAAAAACACTGCGTTATTCCCTTGATGCATAATCTACTATTATAAACTGAGTGTAAGTATTATGCATTTTTCAAAATTTTAAATATGTTAAATATGTTTATGTTTATAGGTTTTTATATGTTTTCAATTTTATAATTTTATATTTTTATATTTATTTTATTTTATAAATTAGTTCATACTTAGTTTTAACAAATTTCGTTCAACCGTTACGGAGCTGAGTGGCAATAAACAATGATACTTATTTACATACTCACACACGTATTTAGCATTCATAATATTAGTAGGGAGAACATATCCAACCAAACCCAAGGTTTTATTTGATTAGAAAGCCCATAAAAACTTAATAGTCGTAGCGCCATAACGTTCCCTGATTATGGTTTATTGTTTGACCATATCTCGTATTAGGACATCAGCCCTCCATTTTAGGAGTTACTTTGCCAGTAACAGCAGTCCGCCATAAATCAGAGATGAACATCGGATAACTGGAACCCGGATTTAATTGCAAACTATTCGCATAATGATAGTATTGATTAGAGATGTGACAAATAGTTTGACCGGATAATATTAAATTAACACGGCAGGAAAATAGTCGGGATTTTTTAAAGTTTTTTTGTTATTTTCGATAACAGCAATAACATCAAAATATATTAAAAAATTAAAAAGCAGGACTGTTCTGCCAAATATTAACTTATGTCAATAAACTATATATGTTTTGTATCAAGTATTTCAATTTGATAACCACAAGATGTACGAAATTGACCCTTCAATTACATACATACAAACATACATGAACCCTGAAAACATTACACTCCTATTTAAGCAGTCCTGTAATAATGATACCACAGCCTAAATAACACAACCCTGTTGTGCCTAGTAACAAAAATCCCCATTATTAGCTTTCGTTACCTTTCTATATCTATAACATTCAGCACAATTCACACCAATTATCTAGCCCCAAAATAGAATGCCTTGTACTATGGGTACTAGACAACGGATAAATAAACATAAATACAAGTATTACCGCGGCCGGCATCAACTAGTCATAAATATAGCGATATCATAATAGCGCTATTTTATTTATTATTATTGTGGCACCTCCGCCTGCATACTCCGGGTACATAGTACCCTTCTCTACGGCTCATCTTTTACTATCCAGGCTGTGCGTCTCTGGATTGCCCTTCCAGTCACTATTAAAGGCGCTCAATCGCTGAATAGCTTTAAGGCTCAAGTCAAAAACTTCTACCTTTCCACTGAAGCTCATTGATTTAATAATAAAATTTCTCCATACTTTAACTGATATCTATATGCTAGACATTAATTATTATATTTAAGTCTTTTAAGTATATGTATGTATAGTTCTATAAAGTATGTATTGTAGTTGTATTTACCTTATGTAAGTAAGTATGGTTTATGTAGTTTATTAAATATGTAGGTATAGTAATTTTTGCATGATTTATTGTATTGTTTTGCACCACCGTCCTTTTTTAATTCGTAATTTCTGTCCATCCAAAGGTTGTCTGGAAGAGATCGCTTTTAGCGATAAGACCGCCCATTGTGCCGTATTTTAAAAGAAGTTATTGTATTTGTTCCTTATATGGTGTAATAAAGTGTTTATTATTATTATTATTCACATTATTTATCTTATTATCTTAATTTTTTTTTTACAATATTTCTTTAAATAAAAACAGATAAAAATATTATAAAAAACCTAAACCTAGGGTACCAACGGTAGCGGAGCAGGCCCCAAACTACCGGTGGCTAGGGCTGCAGAGTGAGGAACCTCCTGACTATACGCGCCGTGTCAAGGAGTACTGCCTTCTGCATCTGACCCTTAATTCAACCATCTAGCGAGAGCCTCTTAAGATGTTGGTCGAGGCTCTTCGCTATAAGGCCGTTCGCCGAAACAACGATCGGGACAATGATCGTCGAGTCAACATTCCATATGGCGGTCACCTCATGAGCCAAGTCAAGGTAATTGCTGAGCTTGTCCTTCTCGGCCTTCACGAGGTTCTCATTGTGTGGAATGGTGATGTCGACGAGCACTGCCCGGCGTTGGGGCCGGTCTACCAGCACAATGTCAGTCTTATTGGCAACAATAGTCCTGTCCGTGATGATAGAGCGGGCCCAATAGAGCAATGCACGACCATTTTTGAGAACTGGCGCCGGTACGTACTTATAGTACGGCACCTCAGACTCGACAAGGTCATACCGAAGGGCAATTTGCTGATGAATGATCCTGGCTACTTGGTTGTGTCTGTGCAAGTACTCTCTGTTAGCAAGATGAGAACAGCCGGAAATTATATGCCTGAGGGACTCCCCGGGACGGCGGCATGCCCGACAAATGTCGACCGTACCGTCCTTCATAATATATTTCCGGTAGTTATTCGTCTTGATAACTTCGTCCGCAATTGCACAGACAAAACCCTCAGTTTCCCCAAAGAGGTCACCAAAGCGTAGCCAGTTCACCGACGCGAGCAAGTTCACATCAGGCCCTGTTAAGGCCCGATAGAACCGCCCATGCAGCTCCTTGCCCTTCCATACGTCCTTGCGGTCATCGGTACTCAACACCGATGGTTTGCGCCAATTCTCGTTTGCCAAGGAGAGCGGTGTGAGAGTCTTATCAACTGCCACCACATCACGATCCAACCCACACTCGGTGTTTAGGAAGTACTCCCTGAGACTGCACACTTCACGGTTGTGGAGGTTCTTGGCATTTAAAAAGCCATGACCCCCCACTTCCGTGGTATGTACAATTGTCATAACAGACGAGCGCGGGTGTAACATACGATGTGACGTAAGCAGTTGACGGACTCTCTTATCCAAGGCGTCAAGCTCAGTTTGAGTCCACTTTAGTATGCCAAAAGAGTATATGAGCAAGGGCATCACCCAACCGTTGAAGGCACGCGCCCTATTGCCACCTGACAAAAGACTGTTAAGTACTTTGGTCAGGCGGCAGAAGAAGCGCTCCTTCACCGACTGCTTAATCTACCCGTCCATGATACCCAACGATTGTGACATACCAAGGTACTTGTAGGTCTCGGTCTCAGAGACAGATTTGAGAGTCATTGTCTCAAAAAGCTGAAAATTCATAGAATTTACAACTTTCCCCGCTGCACATGCATGACCGCACATTTGTCCACACCGAACTCCATGTTGATGGCTTTACTGAAAACTTCTGTGATTTTCAGTAACTCCATCAAGTCTGGACGTTTCAGTGCAAACAACTTGAGGTCATCCATGTACAGCAGATGAGAAATGATCTCGCCCTCTCTCCGTAGCCGATAGCCTAACCCTGAATCCTTCAACAAAGTGCTGAGAGGATTCAGTGCTAGGCAAAACCACAAACGACTCAAACTGTCACCCTGAAATATGCCTCGCTCTTTTTCTTTTTATTATTATTATTATTATTATTATTATACTTGGTATCGCTCATGATAGTAAAATTAACGTGATTGTTAGATATATAAGTACCGGATAGAGGCTGGGTCTCCGTGTCCGGCTTTTCTATCTGTAGATATTGATACTCGACCGAACGATATGGATCGAGTATGAACGTCAATGCGGAAGGACATGAAAAGCTTTTGCAAATTCTAGTCAGATTTGATCTCGACTCTCTTTGAGTAGTGGTCTTTGTGAATGAAAAAAAATGAGCCAATTTACTTAAAACAATCTATTAATATTTTAGACGCGACTGCCCAAAAAAAGGAGTGTAATGATTTTTAGGATTCATGTATATATGTTTGTTCATGTATATATGTGAGTTTATTTATTTCACCGTAACTTTTAAATGCCTGAACAAATTTAGACGTACGGGGTATCGTTATAATCCTTACATCGCCCAGTATTTTTTTGTTTAAAAAAATTTTGGTTTCATATCAAAATGCGCAAAAATAAAATAAACACAATTATTATATACACATATATATACTACAGTATAATAATTTATTGGCATAAGTTTTTTTTGCCGAGCAGGCGTGTTTTTTTAGCTTTTAAGCTAGTTTAAATCGAGTCTTTCTGTTTGTTTGCCTCATCGCGCTTGAAGTACAAACTACTAAACCAATTGCGATGTGGTTTTTATTGTTAGATAGCTTAGTGTTTGTTTCAAACATGTACATGGTACCTTAATCCGATGAGTGGGAACCGAGCAATCGATAAAAATCTATTTGACGGCTATCTAATTTTGATGAAATAGGAGATAGAATAGGCAACTCGAGGTCGACACTAATCAAAAAAAGCGTTGTTAGCGTTAGAAACAGATAAAAACTGAAAAAAAACCAGTACTCTTGCAATCTAACAATCCTTAACCCAGTATTTACAAAACTCGAGGCATTTCAAGAATTTCCGTTACTTATATAGGTATAAGTAACGGAAATTCTTACGTTACTTATACATTTTAATAACATGCAATTTGCATATTCTTACGAGTATAAACCATTCGCATATTCCTGGTATTTATGTCACATGCAGATAGCTTAATCCGCCGTTTTATTAACTCCCTAGGCTTTTCATTGAATGGTGCCATTCAACTAACGGCCTAAATGCTATTCAGCCGTATGACATTTAATGAACTGTTTGGCTGATTGCTTAGGCCATTTGACAAATAACGAAGCCAATGTATCCAAAAAAGTAGAATGCAAACAGACAAATGTTTCTAAAAAGTTTTTATGTTCAGCCTAACTAACCTTCCAAATTTTTAAGCGCAATGCTATTTAACATTGTAGTTTTCAAACAGACGTGAAAGCTAAATTCACGTTATTTTGTCATTACACTCTCCCATTGTACTATTTTTTTTGCGTAAACGCAGTCAAACTGTGAGAAATACCAAGAATATTGTTGCATACCGACACCATACTGACTACAGATACTAGGTAGCGATACTACGTATATTTGTTTTAACGCCAGGTGGCAGAAACTGAAGAAAATTTTAATGAATAGCCCAGGCAAGTTAAACGTGATCGATTCAAATTATTTTCCTAGCTGTTACATTTATTGCCTGAATATCATTCAGGCCGTTAGTTGAATGAAACCATTCAGTGAAAAAGCTAGGCAATTAATTAAACAGCGTATTAAGCTATCTGTCGGCAACATTCATACGCCGTTCACCCACGATTCGGATCGATTTTATCGTTGGATTAACCACAGAATTGTGACGAAAATCTGCGGTTAAAATGGGTATCGGTGTTGATGTGGCTGCGTAATGAATGTTTTACGTTTTTGCGGGACGATACTAACCAGACTATTGCTGGGCATTGAACTCGTAAGAGTATCTATATTGTGATATATTGTGATATTCCGAATTCAATGATTATTTTTATATAAGAAAGAGATGGCTTTACTCTTACTATCAGAAGCTACCGATTGTCATCAGTATCTGAATCTGTATAGCAGCTGTAAGCTGTCATATTGGTTTTCTTGACACTTCATATATCCTTTAGCAATTTCGTGATTAAGACGAATCCAATGATACCTTATTTATCACTACTACTCTCTCTATAGTGAACAGAGGCGCGGAACCAACTTTTGTCACACGCAGATGCCGCACCATAGTTGATATAACTTTATTCTCAGACAATAACAATAATTTTAACACCATTAACAATTGGAGAGTTTCGGAGGAGTTTTTATGCTTGGACCACAGATGGATCCGATTTGAAATGGAACTAGCAGGGTACCTGCCGCATCAACTCGTGATCCCCGAAGAACGGACAAGGTGATCTTTTATAATTCCTTAGAACAGCACCACACTCCCATATCTATGGGAACACGGCTAACAAGCACTACTGATATTGAGCAGGCGATAGTACAGTTAACAGACAGTCTCACCAAAAGTTATGAAGAAGCCTGCCTCCTCTCCCCACCATACGTAAATAAAGCTGGTAGTCATGGTTGGGGTTAAGATTTGGAGAAACTGAAAGCGAAGGTTCGTAATTTATTTAATAAAGCCATAATTACATACCACGATGAGGACTGGGAGCAATACAGTAAGGCGTGAGTGGCGTACAAAAAACTAATTCGCTTCAAAGGTCATGGAAAAAATATAGTACAAAAATAGAAACGAATATTCAAGCAAATAGGGTCAGGAAAATTCTTGCTGCTGATCCTAAGCTTAATATTGGTTCTTTAAAGAAAGTAAATAACACTTATACTAAAACAGAAACAGAAACAAATAGCCTAATTTTACAGACAAATTTCCCAGGATGCCAAATCACTGACTCCATTGGATGGATTGACATTGAGACGGCTATACCTGCTGACGCGGATTGGGATGTTGCAAAGTCAGTACTAAGTCGGGAAAGAATCAGTAGGGCTATAAATACATTTTTAACCTTACAAAGCAGCTGGGCTGGACGGTATCTTTCCGGGACTCCTCCAATGGGGAGAGGGACATATAAGTGGTACACTGGAAATAATCTTCAGGGCGTGTTTATACTAGCGGTGCATTCCTTTAGGCTGGAAAGAGGTCACAGTGCTGTATTCCCAAACCTGGAAAGAGTGACTATGCAGATCCCAAATCTTATAGACCGATAAGTCTTACATCCTTCCTCCTTAAAACCTTGGAAAAACTTTGTGATCGGTACTTTAGAGATAGCATCCTAACTATATCACCATTACACCCACAACAACACGCATACAGTTCGGGTAAATCAACAGAATCAGCTTTACACAAAGTGATAAGCACAATAGAACAAGATCTTTAAAACAAAACGTTGTGCCTGGGCGCTTCATTGAAGGTGCTTTTGATAGAACTAATTTTAGAAGCATAAACGCAGCGCTAAGGAAGCATGGTGTTGAGTCGATATTGGTTGATTGGGTCATAATCATGTTAACGCTTAGGGCGGTTAGAGTCGATCTAGGCGGAACCATGAGAGGGGTGGTGTCAAGGGGGTGCCCTTAGGGGGGAGTACTGTCACCCCTACTATAGAACATGGTGGTAAATGACCTAATTACAAAGCTTAACAACAGACGCTTCTTCACGGTTGGCTATGCGGACTTTCCGAATATCCTTGTATCAGGATTCTTTGCTAGCGCATCATGTGACATCATGAATAACGTCTTAAAGATCGGAAAAACCTGGTGATTAGGTTATGGATTAACTGTGAATCCAACAAAAACACAACTGGTTATGTTCACTAACAAAAGAAACTTAGGACGATACACACTACCCCACCTTTTCGACATACAGTTATCTTTAACGGATGAGGTAAAGTACCTGGGTATCATCTAAGATAGCAAATTGAACTGGACTAGACAACTGGAAAATAAAATTAAGAAAGCAACCATCTCTTTCTGGCAATGTCGGAAAATTATAGGTAAAACATGGGGCCTAAGTCCAAAAATAAAACTTTGGTTATATAATATTGCAATTAGGCCTTCTTTAACATATGGTTCACTTGTTTAGTGGCCAAGCACTAAACAGGTATCTACCATAAATAAACTGCTATCCTTCCAGAGGTTGGCCTGTGTAGCAGTGACATCAGCAGTTACATGAGAACAGCACCCACTTCTGCGCTAGAGGCAATGCTGGGTATGCAACCGTTGCAGTTGCACATCCATCAGGACGCTGCTGCGTTTGCTTACAGACTCAAAGCACTCAATCTCTGGGATCAAAATAGTCGAGCGTTCCACACTAACATCATACGGGGTTATGCGGAGGGTAACCCGAACATACTCTCTATTTAAGATAGAGTAACAAAACAACACCTTTTTAATAAACACTATTATAGATCACTATTATTATCCTCATGTAGTTATATCTTAGATACAACTATCTTAGATACAACTACATGAGGAAAATAAATCAAGCGATAACCAAGCGATAGGTCGAACACTCACGAAGTTAGAATCTACACAGATGGTTCCAAAATGGAAGCTGGTACGGGAGCGGGTACGTTCTCGGGCGATTTGAACATGCATATAGCAGCAACACTAGCTACTCACAACTCTATTTTCCAAGCAGAATGTGTGGGTATAATCCAGGCAGCCACAGCGATACTGCGCCGGAAGGTAACTGACACTAAAATCAGAATACTCTCCGACAGCGCCGCAGTCCTAAAAGCACTTCAAAGGTATGAAAACTCCTCGGGGCTACAAAAAATATAAATACAAAAATACAAAATACAAACAATATGTTTATTTAACCAAAATTAAATTACAAATAAATAAAATTGCCAGTGGTCGCCGCACTAGGTCAAGCCTGTGACGCGGGAGGCCGAAACTAACTAACTATCCAGTGTCACCATCTTCTGGAGGAGTTCAGTAAATATAATTACCTTACTCTCCAATGAATAAAGGGACACAGTGGATCCAGAGGGAACGATGCAGCTGATGAACTGGAAAAGAGAGGTTCGAGCATGCGTCCTGTAGGGCCAGAGCCAATGATTCCATTGCCTTTCAGTCAAATTCGAGCAGTCAGGTAAAAAACGAGCCGTAGGCAAGTTTTTTAATAGTATCACTCGAGTGTTTTAATACCTTGTTATGTGCCGTTTCAAACACTACTTTATCTACACTCATGCAGTAGGAACCTTAAATATTGTCGTAATATTTTCTTGAATTTTTTGGTAAAAGCTCGTTCGTTATGTTTGTTGCTGTTTCCGTGATGTAACATTTGGTCATGTTTGGTCACTTAAAATATTTCGTTTTAATTCGAACTATTTTTGGATATTCTTGTTGTTCCTATTATTAATATGCAATATCTCTAATCCTCATGGTGGTGTAGTTAATGTTGTCTATCTTACAAAATCTTGTTCAATGAAATATTACTGTACGTTTTTTTTATATGTGTTTACTGACAGATTACTCAGAAACACGTATAGTGCTACTCTATTCTTACTCTCGTATAAGTGAAGCTTAAATATATTAGATAAATTACTGTGCCTTAACGTTATTTACAAAAGTATGGCAATAATGTGGTCGATCTGGGTTTTGGATAAATTTGCTACACAGCAATGATTTTCAGCGATGATTTAGATTCAGAATTAGACCTCATAAATATTCAGTGTGAAGTTATAACTTATTCTTACAAATTTCAAGATATTTTCACAACGGAACATAATTTAATATAAAGAGCATAAATAAAAAAATGATACTCTGCTTGTGGCACTAAAACGTTTGGACTTACAAATAAATATTTTAATTTTAACCGAGTGTTGGCTCACCGATCTAATAGATATTCCGCACTTATCTGGGTGTAATTCATTCAAAACTATCAATAGAATAAATCAAAATAGTGGAGTTGTTGCATATGTGAGAGATGTCTGGGGTGCTGTTGTCAGTGAACCGACTATAGACGAAGCTGATTGTTTAGGTATTAAAATTTCTAAAGCCACTAATATTCTTGTATTTACCGCTCGCCGTCTTTTAGGAACTTAAAAAAATGTTGTCTTCTCTAGAAACATATATGAGACAGTTAGATGGGCTTCCGTTTATGCTTGCCGGTGATTTAAATGTGAATATTTTGGATACCTTAGGGAACCCACTAAGCACTCTGTGCTTAATGTCAATCAATGTTTTATGGCAGTTATAACGAAACCCACTAGGAAACTGGCTTTCCTTGACCACATCTATATAAAAAATATGGGCAGATGCCAAACACTGAAAGGTATCGTGTGTCAATTTGATATTACTGACCATTACCTGGTCATGGCGGGTTTAAATCTCAAAAAAACTAAGCCTCAAAGGCCAAATCGTTTTATTATAAGAAGGGAATTTGATGCAACTAAGAATGATATGGTTAACATAGACTGGACTATTATAAACAGTGTTAATGACGTAAATGAAGCTAATGATATTTTCACAAGGATCTTGACAGAAAGTGTAAGCAAACATTCTTTTGAGGTTAAAATAAGCAGATCTAAGTATAATTTAAAGCCTTGGATAACTCCGGGATTAATGCGTTGTATGCGGCACCGTGATAAATTGCACTTGAGCTCAAGAACTGATCCAAATAATAGGATACTTAAAATTAGTTATACGCGATATCACACCTTTAATGATCTTTTGAGAAGGTTAAAGTTGGAGTGAAGACAGTGAGCTTAAACAAAATAAGGATAACCCGAAAAAAAATTATGGCGTACTATTAAAAATATTTGTAACCTCAATCTATGTAAACGAGAACCAACTGAATTGCTCACGTTAGAGGGTTGTCTCAATAATCAATAATCTATTTATCAGTTTTCTACAACTGGCCAAAAGTTAGCTGATATAATTCTTTCTCGTATTGGCAAATGTGAGGAAGATCTCGCGGGTGCAGTTCGAGTCATCGGTTCTCCTGCTAATTCCTTCTTCATGTTTCCAACTGACCATGAAGAAGTCGACAAATTAATAATGAGTCTACAATATGGCAAAGCACCAGGAATCGATGGTTTTAGCAATTCACTTCTCAAACATATTAGGTATGAAGTTGTGATACCGTTTACCTATATTCTGAATGTAAGTATGTCAAGTGGTGTCTTTCCTCGTGATTGGAAAACCACGCCTGTTTGTCCAATATTTAAAAGTGGAATTAAGAACCCATTTGATAATTATCGACCTAACTCATTTTTAGGACCCTTTTCTAAACTACTTAAAAAGCTTGTACACAAACGCTTTGTTAGCTATCTCGAACCACACAATTTGATTTCTTCCAAAAAGTTTGGTTTTCGTAAAGGGAGAAGCACGGAAGATGCTGTCTCAATGCTTACTACTGCAGTATCATCATATCTTGACATTAATCAGTGCTGTGTTGGGATCTTTTTGGATTTGGCAAAAGCTTTTGACACTGTCTCCGTTCCTATTCTTTTAAAAAAACTTGAGATTATGGGTATTCGGGGGATTATGGTGATTATGGGAGGGGGGCTTAGACTGGTTTGAAAGTTATTTAACGGAACGGAGACAGTGTGTGAAGATTGGTCAGTCTATGAGTAGCTCACAATACATTCGTTATGGAATCCCACAGGGAAGTATACTTGGGCCTACATTATTTCTTCTATATATAAATGATATTCATGACGTGCCTATTCAAAATGCAAAAATCATCTGTTACGCTGATGACACTGCAGTTATTTTTAACGGACCTACATGGCAAATGGTTCACTTTTCTGCTGAGCGTGGCATGGCGTTAATATCTCAATGGTTGGAACATAATCTTTTAACGCTTAATACTAAAAAATCTATGTTTCTGTGTTTCCATAAAACCTCTGTATCAGCGCCCGTCACAAACATAAACATTAAAATACACAAGCATTATGGACCCGCTGCTCCTGTGAATCTTTAACACGTAAAGGATGTTGACGACCGGTTGGTCTCGTGGCTAGTGATCCTAGGTACGTAATCAAACGGTTGCGGGTTCGAATCCTGCAAGGTGCAATCATTTGTGTGACGAGCAGAAATGTTTATTTCCGAGTCATGGATGTTATAATATTCGTATATATGTATGTTTATCCGTTATCTAGTACCCATAGTACAGGGTATCCTAGTTTGGGGCTAGTTAATTGGTGTGGAATTGTCCCGAATATATATTATAATATTATTATTATTATATTAAAATATCTTGGAGTGCACATAGATGAGAACCTTACGTTTCAAATACACATTGGGGCCCTTTCTGCCCGAATAAGAAAGGTAATACATATAATGAGAAGTTAACGTTATGTAGCACGAATGGATACAATGGACACTTACGTCTGTCTATTATGCACTATGCCAGTCCCTCATAGTATATTGCATTACCTGCTGGGGCAGTGCAGCCAAAACTTTTATGATTCAGGCAGAGAGAGCACAGAGATCAGTTTTAAAGGTTATGCCCCGAAAGCCATTTAGGTATCTTACCACTTCTGTGTATAATGAAGCAGGAGTTCTTAGTGTGCGTCAACTATATATTCTAAAAATGTCTTTGGCTGTACATAAAGTAGCAATTTCTTCCCTTGACTACGAATTTGTTGTTAATAGAAGAGTTTACAAGTTGACTACACCACCCGTGAACACAAGGTTTACGCACCGTTTTGGGGATTTTGTCAGGCTATATATTTATAACAGAGTCGCCAGATTTTGCGACATTAAAAGAAAAAATGTAGTGAAGCCAAAAGTATAATTTGTAAATGGTGAAAAACATTAACATATGAGAAAACAGGATATTTTAAAGGTGAAGTGTTAGTTTACGGAATCAATACAATGTAATAATATATTTATGCATTTGTAACAAACAACACATATTTATGCCAAATGAATAAATTTGAGTAATGTCGATTCAAACATAATTTTATATAAGCATTTTGCATGTATTACTTAAGTATACGTAATAATTATAAAATAACTATATATTTATTTATTTATTTTTGAGATTTCTGTCCTCCAGAGTTATTTTTATACGTTTTAAATTATATTATAAATTTTTCAAGTCTGTTACTGAGGTTACAAAAGGCAATGCTATTTTCGAACCCACGTTACCTCGATACAGGCTTGCCTAGTGAGGTAACGAAAAGATATATAATACTAGATTAAGAATTGCCAGCAAAATAACCATAACCATTATAATTATTTAGTTTTATGTTTAACGTGTGTTATTGTATAATTTTTGCAGCTAATAAACTATTTTTCATTTTCATTTTTCATTAGAGACGATGCGTTAAGTATGTCATTATGCCACCATTTTTGAGTTCATAATCCAGATTTTACGATATAAGTGTAGATAAAATATCTTATTCTACTCCTCCCTGCACTGCATCCTTAAGTACATGCTTTTATTTTCCAGCTCATTGTTTGATGACAGCAACAAGACAACGACAAGATTAGCTCGTTTCTAGAACGCTTGGAGTAATTACTTAGTGAAATCCATTTGAAGTTGCTGTCGAGACGTGGTATATAGATATTAACGGTCAAAGTTAAGTATAAAAAAACAGCAAAAAATATCATTGCGTGTATTTTAAGTGTCTATAATCATCATCCATCTACAAAGTACTCATAAAACTGTAATGTCATACCGAAGCTTAAGCCATCAAACATAAGGTCTCATTTCAAGTTAGTTGACATGTAAAACATTTATATAATTATTTTAGAGTTTCATCCTAAAGGTCATGGTTTTCAATAAAAGTTCGATGTACAAAAACATTCCGAGAAATAATTTACGTCCCTAATAACTCCTATCCCAAAATAACATTTTCACAACATCTAGAAAGCCAAATACCGATTCATACCCGCCTAATAAGTTCGTAAACTTTAAGAACATTTCTCATTTGCGCTAAAAAGCCTGTGAGGTCTTTACAATTTTAAGGCTTTAAGCTTCCATACCACATCCAGAGAGTGTGCGTGAGCTTTGATCAAAATATCTACTCATTTGATTCAAAATATACGACAGTCAACAAAAGTTGTAACGTTGCTGCGTAATGAACGAACTTGCCCAGTGGAAGGGTTAAGACTGAGAAAGTCACAACTTTTGTTGCCTCGAAAATTGGTAATTCATTGCCTAATGCTGACTTTACTGTGGTAAAATGCCGAGTATTGGAAAAAGTTATTTTTTGCCGCTAATAAAAACGTATGAGAGTTTCAAGTCGAGATAGGACTTTATACTTCGGGTTAAGCTTTGAAGTTGCATGCTGAAGAAAAGTTTCAATATTACCTTAATGCTTCGTATTATGATACTTCTAAGTTTAAAATGAGGAGTAAAGCTTAATGTCCTTTATCTGTCTAGAAAAAACGGTGTTGTGATTTCAGATTTCAGTGTTTGACCACAAAAGTGGAGATAGGATAATCTGTTAAAATGTATCTCCTGTATTTTCCGCTAAATCTATTCACTAGAGTTAAATATATAGGATACGTCAAAAATAACTATGAGTTAACCTTTGTTAAAAACACATTTTATAGCGCCTGGAGAAGTACCACACCTTTGTCAGATATTCAGCCGCCAAGCAGTAGTGTGTAAGCATTTCTGTTTTTCGGTTTGAAGGGCAACGTTTCCAGCGAAATTACTGGGCAATGAAACTTAACAACCAATGTCTCAGAGTGACGAGCGCAGTGCAGTGACGCGCGACCATAGTTCTAGGTGGCACTGCAACTGTTATGGCTGGCGTGACGCTCACCATCAGGCGAGTGACCTGCCAGTCTAGTCACTAAAAGAAACAAAACAAAAAACTTGGACGCTGAGCTGTTAGGGCTATCTCATGAAACAACATCTTGTACAACTCTAAAGCCAATTTCAGCCATTAGGCTTATTTGTGTGCCTTTTACTCCCTTTTATACAAAACCACATCACAACCGGGTCCAATTCTAAGCAAACAGAGACTGTGATCCTCTTTGTCATGTGTCAAAGCTTGGGTTTTTCTTTCATGTAACATGAAAAGATAAAACAACATTTTGGTCTAATCCATTTAAAATACGATAAACCGTTGCCCCTAGATTAGCATAATGGATAAAGTTAAAAGGGGCTGAGAAATATGTTATCTACAGATGTGACGAAAGGATGCAAAGAGATTCCCTCTTATTTTGTGAACGGGTTTGTCTATTGTATTTTGGACAAAAGAGTTCAATTCGAATAAAAGACTTCAAAATTTTATACAATTTTAATGTGTTTCTTTACGGTTTGCTTACTGTACATAATTTGAGGTAAGTATTATTTCCCCTTCTGTCAAGTATTTTTTTATGCAAATACAAAAACCCGACTGCGAATAAAACTATTGAATACGAGCTGACCAATATTAAATAATCAAAAATAATAATAGCTATTCAATAATCGCAAAAATACACTAATATTATGAAGGTGAAAGTTTGTTTCAATTTTAGGGGTGTTGCGTGTGTGAGGGTGTGTTTGTGTGTGTGTGTGTGTAAGTTTGTTAGTTCTTCACGCTTCAACGGCTGAACGGGTTGGTTGAAATTTGGTATGGTGGTAGCTTATACCCTGGATTAACACATAGGATACTTTTTACCAGGAAACATGCAAGGTTCCCGAGGGACACCTTTAAAACCACTTAAAGCTTAAAAGACAGTTGGTACATTTTTGATAAAAGAAAAATTATATATTTGAAATGGTATTACATTAACTTTGGCGTGCGCCTTCTGCGTCACGCATTGCGACGGAGCGCTTTTGCGCCCGCCCCACTGTCGGGTGACGCTGTAGAGGTCAGCCATAGACCAACAGCAAATATCCTTTCTAAAAAAAAATTATATGGTATTTTAAAGGCCTTCATTTTGATACCTTATTCGATAGGTTTTGGTAATTTTTTGCTCCGTCGGAAATACAATATGGCAGCTGTACGTCACCATTTTTTTTGCTGCAGTTTTCTTGACACTTCGTATTACCAGAAGTTATTTTGTGATCTAAACAAATCTAATGATACCTCATCTATCAAAATCTGTCAACCTGGTAAGGCTGTAGGACGTGGCTAAGAAACGTACAAACAAACAAACAAAAAAACATACAAACATACATACATACATACAATCCAAACACATTACCCTCCGTGCAGTCAGGTAAAAATAAAAAGGTTGATACAATTTATATAGGTATAGGAAAATTCCTAAATAAATACTACACATTTTTCTTTAAATATTATATAGATATATGGTTTTCTTAGCTTCGTCAGCGTGGGCTACTATTTATCGCGGAAAAAAGCATCCAATGGTTCTTCTAGAATATTAAAAACCAATGCAAAAGTAGGTGTAGCACCACTCTTGATGTTTTTTTTTGACATACTTGTAATTTCGTTTCCATGGCAACCGTTTCTTACCGTGAGTAATCAACATTATCCCAGTCTTTCCGGTTTTCCCGTGGAAACTTACAATTTTCTGGGATAAAAACTATCCTAAGTTTTATTTTATGTGCTATCTCCATTCCGCGTTTCATCAAAGGCCGTCCAGCCGTTATCGCGTGAAAGCTCCTCAAACAAACAAACAAACTTTTCACTTTTATATATTGGTATGGATATTACCCAGAGCCTTAGTTGACTTCGGCCTTAATTTTAATGTAGAAATTGAACTTATCAAACTTCTCAGATTATTTTAAGCAAAGCTCTAAAAGGGAAATAAATATGGAAACCTAGTAAGTTTCGGTCCCGCCCTTTTAAGTAGGTAGGTACTGACTCCGCTGAAATGCGTAAAGTTTAAGCCTTTTTAGGTCAACAAGTAGCTCTTGGAGGTTATAAAAAGATAGGAATGAAAATTAAATTTCATGGACTTTTTAAAGCACCTATCTAAAACAAGATCGTTTAAGGCAATTTCGGTTCAGTTTTTATTAAACGCTGACGCGATTAATATAAGGCCCTAAGTGGAGTTGCGGTTTATAATTATAAGAGTTAACTTTGTATATATATCTTAACTAATTAATGGAGATAAAAAAATGATGCATTGGCCTCATAAAAATTGTAGGCACTCTCTGTCTTTAGTTTTATCATACAAACGACAATGTTGTAAAAAACGCATTAGATATCGAGAGTAAGCGCAAAAAATATCAAACAAATATATATCCCAAATTCTAGATCCAGCCCAAAAACATTAATTACTTACCCAAACGTTACGGGTATAGGTAATCCATTGCTATCTGAAACACAACCTGTCTCGAACATTTTACGATTTGTTTGACACGAATGAATATTGACGTGAATTATTATCATTCATATATCCACGTCGGATAGATGGCACACCGTTTTTATGACGACTCGTATACGCATGGTTTGGCCAAATCCAGTGACTAAACTTGCATCAAGCTGGAGAATTTGATACACACACATTAACACACGTTTTAAATTAATTGGAGCATTTCTGTGGGCATGTTAGTTGTGTTCCTTGATTAGCAAAATGTTTTTACGTATATGATTTGTACCTACTTTTTCATGCCCAATGTAAACAGATGATAAAAGTTAAGGACAGATAATTTGAAGAAGAAAGTGCGACAAAAGTAGCTTTTAATACAAAATGTATCAAAAATAATTACTTTTAGCATGAAAACAAATTTCACAACCCAAAGTGTAGCTACCGTTTGACGAAACTACTCTTTGTTTCATCGTACCAACCTCAAGTACTTATAAGGAATCTACTGTTTTTAATATAATATCGAGTGGGGAAAGTGTGATCCCTTTCATTGAGGATTTATTGAATTACGAGCGATTCTATCGGTGACACTCGTGTCGCTTTCTATCACTCTACTTTTAACTGTTAACTTAACAGATACATTTAAATGTCTACCGCGAAGGGAATTAACTAAATAAGCTTAGCTTAGTTTACATCGTGTCCGTTCCGAGATTGAGATAAAAATAAAAACGCAGGTATACTCGTATTCAGTAATCCACATATAAAATGCAAACATGTCCGTAATTACTGAGTGAGAGATACAGACTCATGTTTCTCACTCTTCACTTACTGAAAACGTTTGAGGCTCATTCAATAGTTATAATAAAAAAAAGTGTATTATCCACAGAAATCGGAATATTAACTTTCCGATGGCTTTCCTGCAATCTATGGGATTGATTTCGTGAAAAGTGATAAACAATTTGTTAAACAGTGTAAAACGTTAACAATGTGTAAACTGTGTATCACTCTCAAACGGCTGAAAAGATTTTGAAGAAATTTGGAATGGAGATAGCTTTTATCCTGGAATAACACATAGGATACGTTTTATCATTATCATCATCACCTTACTTCACTCTCAAACGGATGAACAGATTTTGATGAATTTTGGAATGGATATAGTTTATATCCTGGTATAACACATAGGATACTTTTTATCATCATCATCTTTCTTCACTATCAAGCGGATGAACGGATTTTGATGAAATTTGGAATGGAGATAGCTTATATCCTGGAATAACACATAGGATACATTTCAACATCATCATCATCATCATCCATCACGCGTCCCTCAGATATCAGATATTACACACTGTAAGGCACGCTCGTTTTTTTTTGTTTTGATACAATATGTCTGGATATTTTACGTTTAGTCAAATGGTGACGAAAGAATGAGTCGTCGCTTGCATACGATTAGCATAGGTGCGTAGTAACTGGCAAAGCCTAACCTACCCAGCAGTGGGCAGAATGAGGATGTCATAGATAGTGATGAAGTTTAAAATTGCCTACTTTAATTTTCGTGTCTTTCCTAGTGGAAATTGAAATAAACTAAAAAATCTCACAATTAAAATCAAAGCTTTTTACAGGTAGTAGGTAATTACATATTTATCTAGATCTCCAGCACCCGTGTCAAAGTCAAAATAAATTGGTCTTGAACAAATTGCTGAATCACAAGTTAATTTGGAATTAGGTTTGATAAATTTATTGTTTTTGATTCAATGGCTGCTGATTAGATATGCTGTGTTGCTTGATAGTTTCAGATTAATATTATCAGATTTGAAGAAAAAACCGGTAAAGCTGAAATTTTTAGCTCATGAAAATAACATGACGATAACTTTGGAGAAGTTATAAGAAGAATGGTAAGTTACAGGAAGCTGTAGAGATACTTGCGAATATACGAGTAGTTTTAAACTCCAAAGTATGAATTCATACTCATTTCAAGCAATTCAATATCAGAAAACAATATCTTATAATAAAACTGTTTTAACCTTGAAATCAAACTATACTGCGGTAAGCACCATAAACATGATATTACGAGCTAAAAGTCAGATAGATAAAAGAGATAAAATATTGTAATATTATCTTTATATGGTTCCCCTCAGCGCGAGTTCTGGAGATACTTGTGGAACAGACCGCGTAATATGGAAGTCAAGGGTCGTTCCCATAATCCTCGTATATGAACCCTATAAGCCATGTATGTATATCCAACCCATGTGTTATAAGCACTATTAGGTAGGCGGTTACGTATAAATAATTCATTAAAACATGCCAGTCAAAACGAACAATGGCAAATATTTCCATTTATTTGTAAAGGTAGCAACGGATTGTTATTGTTGTATGTTGATATAACAAGAGAAAAATAGGAAACAGAAAATTTTTGCAAATTTTTTGAGATTTCTTATAAAAACACAGGGTTTCTTATAACAGAATTTGTAGCAAATGTAGATTAAAAAACTAAACCATAAACAGTATTATTGGGAAACAGAAACGAGAGGCAGGAGTTTAGGGGGGGGAGGGGTTGGGGAGAGGGGGGGCTGCCCCCTGCCCCCAGGTACCCTTCTCCCCTACAGGCGATGCTTAGTTAAGAGATATTTCATTTCAGTTTCCTTTGGCAACTAAACATCCGATTTTTTTTTTCATCCGATAACAGTTTATAAAAATTTTAAAAATGTAAATATACCCTTAAAAGTTTCAGCCAGATAGCTAATCGGGAAGTGCTTGAAATTTGAGTTGCAAAATTCCAGCTCGAACGACAGACAAGTTAGTGACTTAATACAAACGTGGTAAAAACGTGATAATAATACAAACGTGTTAACATAAGTGTCAATTTAAAGTAAATTCTAATTATTAACCAAAAAAGAAATGTTGTCGAACACAAGAAGTATCATTATCACTTTATTATCATCCTCGCATGTTTATTCTCTTGCCGCTACCTCATTTCAGAATCAAACACTGAAAACAAAACCTCTCAAAAGTTCGTCCAACAAGAATTCATCACAGATCCAACATAATCGTCTGCAAAGTTTCCTGCTTGAAGGTTTCCATCGCAGTTATAACATCACCAGACAATTAAACCCAGTAAATAAGGTACGCAACAATTCTTAAAGAGATCACTTGGTGAGAACATTTTACTGAAGAGTGCTTAAAAGTTGGTGGGCCCTTCGCCGTTGTCGCTCGGAGCTATTCCCCCTTGTTTCTTGTATTGCGGACGAGGCGTTAACCACCTCGGAGATTTATGAAAGTTGCTTGTCTTTTTGGGACACTCAGGGGCAACGCGCAGTAATATAAACCGAATCACAGTAAGAGCGGTTCAATTCATTTTAGTTTAAAACCTTTTATGTAACTTCACCTGTATGTATTTCTGTCTATCCTGGAATCTTGCAATTCAAATTTCGAGCACTTTCCAATTTGCTACTCGGCTGAAACTTTCAAGGTAGATCACAAATCGATGACAAAGCATATACACAATAATAAACAACTACAACAACAACTTAATTAAAAGTGACAATGTTTTTCTTTTCTTTTTTTTTATATTATACGTATTGTTTACAAATTCTTATCATAATTAATTGTGATGCAAGGTTGAGCGTTAAAATGAATAATAATAAATCTCCTGATAAATAGTTAATCGTCAATCTTACTAATTATTTGAACAAAAATCTAACAATTACGTGCGTAAGCACATGTTACCAACTACCTTGATCTATAAAATTAAAATCATTTTTTTATTTAGGAAACCAAAGTTGTAATATTGACAGTTAACATATTATATCGATAGAGTATTTGTGCTTGCGTAAACGAGTGAAAATCTGTATGCGGAAACTTTTATAAGCTGCTTCCATAGTTATTACCCTAAGTAGGTAGGGGATGTAGTTTTACTAAGAAAATATAAAAACATTAAAACTAAAAACGTATCGTCACAACTTTTTATATAAAACGTGACAAAGGGCAGTTGTTATCTATATAAACAGTCCCACAATTTTGTTTCTCATTTTTAGCTGTTACTTTTAATTTTGGGGGCTGAAAAGTTTGGGGCAAAGTTTCATAAAAGTAAATAAAGGCTATTAGGAGCGGTCGAGGAAACCCTCCCAGCTTACGAAGTGTGCTTTCTACTCAAACGTTTCAAAAAGCAATTTCGAATTTTCACGCTTGGAATGGGTGAGGTCTGCCGCAGTCAGTTCAAGTTGACTTCTCCGAGTTTCGATGCAGTGCATGTGCTGGGTAACAATGTTTTTTGATACCAATTTATTAATAAAAACTAAATAATACTAACGTGAAAGGAAAATAATTCAGTGAATCAAAAAATTGGCTTCAAATGGATTTAAAAAAAAAACTTTTAATTAAATTATTTGGGATTACGCTGAAGGTCGAACTTAAAATTTAAAAAAAATAACATCCAATCCAGGAGATATGACTGAACATACACACAAAAACTGCAGTAACTAATTAACAGTAACTTTCGATTAAACCAATCTTACTAGTGGCCCTGTGCCTTAAAGTAAAAGTAAAAAAAGGCAAAGGGCTGATTCCACTGGTAGAAACCTAAAGGTGAGCATTTACTGCATTTTGAGGAGCTATTCTGCTCATCACGCCGAAGATCCTCATCAAATATTCACTAATTTTTTATGAGACTAACCTACCTTTCAAATGAAAAAAAAACCCATCGAAATGGGCTTTAATAAGGCGGAGATATTCAGTAGCCCGATTTTTGCCCCTTTTTGGGGGAGGGAAACTTCCCCCAAAAAGGGGCAAAAATCCCCGACGACTAAAAAATTCTAAAAATTTGCTTAACCTGTATAACAAGTTTCATCTAGATTGGTTGAGAAATGCAACCTGTAGAAGAGAACAACCGGAAATCCTGACAAACATCCGGACATACGAAAGTTTTTTTCCCGAAGCTGAAACAGAGACGCTTCGCTCGCGCTTCGTGCTCGCTCGGTCAATTAATATCGGTGAAACTACTTTCACGTAGCCCCCAGAGGCGAAATTACAGGAAACAAGATCGTTAGGTACATACGTTTGGCGACTACAAAGCTATCTAAATCGATAGTTTAGCGCTATCTCGAATTAATTTAAACTTGGCCTTTCGCTGCATAATCAATTAGCCCGATAAACTTTGTAGGTGTAGCTACGATAAGGACTTGGACGTGATTTAGTTGCGGCAGACTTAAATTAATACCAATGAAATGATATCTATTTTAATTTCAGTTTATTCCAAACACTAACTTTTCCCGCGTGGTCATTTTATTAAAAAGTAGTCCATACGTGTTACTCCAGGACCAAACGTACCTATAAATTACAATATACTACTATCTTAAAATTTGTACAGCCGTCAAATAGTGTTTATCGATTTCTCGGTATCTAATGATTGGGTTACGATACCAAGTACCACAGTTATTTAGTCAGACCCTAAGATATCCAATAGTGAAAACTACATTGCAATCGGTCGCGTAGTTTTTACGTGATGCGCGAACAAACATACAGACAAACAAACAGACAGACACAATTTAAAAAATGATATTGTTTTGTTCAGTAACTTATTTCAACCATGTTTTTAAATTATCTTCTTTGTACAGACTTTTTCGTTTTTATTGCTTTATTATAAGTATAGATAGATTATTATTTAACAAGCACAGGTATAAAGGTGTAAGCGACAACATGACAGGGAGCAACAAGTAGCGAGCTCACCGAGCCATGATCATTCATCAATTAATTCTTATCAATCTATACTTATAATAAAGCAGTAATTACAAAAAGTCTACACAATTAAGCTAATTAAAGAAATGGTCTAGGGTAATTAAAATTAGCTTCTGAACAAACATATGTTTGTTTTTAAATCGTGTCTGTCTGTTTGTTTGTTTTTTCACAAATCACGTAAAAACAACTGAACTGATTGTGATGTAATTTTCAGTGTTAGGTAGAAAAAAACAAGGGTTCAGGATGGTTAAGGGTTTGACTTAAAATCTGGTGTACTTGGTATCTCAATCCAATGATTAAAAGCTAAAAAAACGATATAAATCGGCTGAACGAAACCCGAAAAACACATAGCTTACTTTTAAGCTATTTTAAATTATATCTAGTGAAGCAAGTGAATTAGATATTATTTACAAAGATATTCATTTTTTTCTTAAGTTTCTAATCACCTTCTTAGAAGTCTACTGAACAGCAACAGAATATTGACCGTTTCACTTCCCTTAAAATTAACTGGCTGTTCCCGTGGTTTTGCCCGCGTGTCATTTCATTTAAAATTAGCCATACTTGGTTTTCCAGGACCAAAAGTACCCACCTATGAAGTACAATACACCACATTTCTTCAAAATTCGTTCATTCGTCAAATAGTTTTAACCCGACTAAGGAGGGTTATGTGTTTGGGCTGTATGTGTGTTTGTTTGTTTGCTTGCTTGTTTGTTTGTAAGTTTCTTAGGCGCGACATACAGTCTAAATGGCTTGATCGATTTTGATAAATGAGGTATCATTGGATTCGTCTTAATCACGAGAGTGCTACAGAATAAATGAACAGTCAAGAAAATTAAGCTGCCATATATTTTTCTTTTTTTTTTGCCCAGCAGTTAAGCCCGCGTCCGCCGTGCATTTTTACGGGATAAAAAAATAGCCTGTATACCCACGGTTTATGCTACCTCCATACCAAATTTTATCCAAATCCGTTCAGCCGTTTAAGCGTAAAGAAGTAACAAACATACACTCACACTTACATAGTGTTTTTTAAGTGATGTGCGAACAGTCATACAGGCAAACAGACTAACATACCGACACGATTTTTTAAAATGGTATATTCTTGTTCAGTAGCTTATTTTAAGTACCCTCGACTTTTTTTAAATATCTTCTTTTTACAGTTTTTTTGGTTCTTACTGCTTTATTATATGTATAGATTATAATATTGAAACTTATCTTAAATATATAATATACCTATGGAGAAACATCTTCATCTTATCCACACCACTAAAAGGATCCATACACATAATCCTTACCTTCTGCGGGTGGATATAAAATGCCGCACCTACATCCCTTGAAAAATAGCAAACATCAATCCGACCTCCTTATGCGGGGCATCCCTTTACAAGTCAAGCAATTTTGGAGAGACGTGTTTCGTCATTGCCTCAGATGAAAATAGCTATTTGAAAAGATATGATATTGAAGTTACAAGCACATCAGTTTTCAAACATAAAAAGCTGCATCAAAATCGGTCCGTCCGCTACGATACTTACCCCCATTCCTCCCTCCCCCCCTCCCCCCACTTTCCCCCTTCCCCCGTTATAGCTTAAACCATCTCGTTTACCTCAGCTTTCGAACATAAAAAACCGCAGCTAAACCGGTAAATTTTTTTGGAGGCTACTATCCTCACCCCCCTTTTTCTCAATTCTCCTCCGCCCATATAGCTAAGAACCATCTCAATCACATCAGTTTTCAAACATAAAAACATTCGTTAATTCATTTGGAATCATCGATTCTCTTCTCCCGTTTTCTCAACTCCCCTCATTTTCTCAACCCCCCCTTTCCACTCTCCCCGTTTTCACAACCCCCCCCCCCTTCTCAACTCCCCCCCTTCTCCACTCCCCCCTTTTCTCAACTTCCCCCTTTTTCATCTCTCCCCCCATATAGCCAAGAACCATCTCGATTACATCAGCTTTCAAACAGAAAAAACCGCATCATAATCGGTCCATTTGTTTGGGAGCTACGATGCCACAGACAGACACACTCAGTGACACAGTGATACACACCCTAAACTTATAACACCCGTCTCTTTGTTCGGGGGTTAAAAATAGATATGAAAATAACTGATTTCATACAAAATTTACCAAATATTATACATGAAAAGAGCCTTTTCAAAAGATACGAAATTGATGTTATAATAAGTGTGAAAATTAAAAATTCACGCTATATCACGGAATATTTTGATGTAGAAATAAATCGTTTTTTCGTGATTCAAAGACCAGTTTTATAGCCACACATTTCCATTAGGTACCTACACAAGTAAAATTATTATAAATGTACAAAAACCCGACTGAGAACAAAATTATTGAATACGAGCTGACCGCCCGCAAAAATAATCGTACTAATATTGAAAGTTTGTATGTATGTAAGGGTGTCTGTTTATGTATGTTTGTTACTTGTTCACGTTTAAACGGCGAAACGGATTTAGATGAAATTTGGTACGGGGCTGGTGTATACCCTGGATTATATATAAGCTTGTTTATATAAATTTAATATGTAT
Organism: Alsophila aescularia; assembly: GCA_946251855.1. Lineage (NCBI taxonomy): Eukaryota > Metazoa > Arthropoda > Insecta > Lepidoptera > Geometridae > Alsophila > Alsophila aescularia. The sequence goes on along the minus strand of OX276377.1, from coordinate 51,420,333 downwards.
TTTTTACTTACATATTTTACTTTAATAGTTGCAATTGCAACATTAGACTATGGTATTGACATTCAATTGAATAATCTAAAATTTAAAATATTATAAGAAGTTTAAAAGAAAATTGCTACTGTTTAGTTATAAGAATAATATATTTTTGAAATGATCTTTAACTTTGGCGTGCGCCTTCTGCGTCACGCATTGCGGCGGAGTGCTTGTAATCGCCCGCACCCAAGTCCGGTTTAAGCTGTAGAGGCCGATAAGGTCAACAGCATTAGTCATTCCTAAAAAAAAATAAAAAAACATAAAAAATTTGATACCTCACTCGATAGGTTTTGGCACTTTTTTGTTCCGTCGGAAATACAATATGGCAGCTGTAAGCCGCCATATTAGTTTTCTTACACTTCATATATCCTTTAGCACTCTTTTGATCAAGACGAATCCAATGATACCTCATTTATCAAAATCCATCAAGCCGTTTAGGCTGTAGCACGCGCCTAAGAAACATACAAACAAACATACATACAACCCCAAAACAAAACCCTCCTCAGTCGGGTAATAAAAAGTCGGATGATACTTATATTATTTATCGTGTCTCTGTTGTTGTGTTTGTAATATTTTTTATTATAAGTATAAAATATGAGGTTGTGGTGGTTAAGTGTTATTAAAAAATAACTAGTCGACTTAAAATAGACTACTGAATAAGAATATAACATTAAAAAAAGTATATTCTGTCTGTCTGCTTGTTTGTTCGCGCATCACGAAAAACTACAAAATCGATTGAGAAGCGGTTCCCACTGTTGAATAGCTTAGACATTGATTTTAAAACTGGTACTGAACTTGGCCGAGCAATACCTTTGACGACGGCTAAAGGAATTTTGATCAAATGTGGTATATTGGTATTTTAGGTCCTGGAATAGCACCACGAGACCAAGAGAAATGACCACGCATGCAAAGCCGCAGACAGAGGTAGTTTTTTTTTTACATGTTATCAAGTTAAGTTGTCAAGTTATTAATGTTGAGTAGTTATTTAATTATTTTTTATTGAACCGCCACGATGTGAACAGTTGCTTCTTCAGTTTGGAGAATTGTGTCAAAACATTATATCTTCTTATTACATCAGAGGTTTTTCCCCACCGTTACAACCACTTCTCTCTAAGAAACAAGATAAACTTATTCATTACTCTAACCCCCTTTTTGTGGTTTAAATTCATAAGGCCGTGTCACATGAAATATTTATCACGATTTTATGTTTGCCAGTGTGTCGCTACTTATATGATCAAAGGAATTAGTTTAAGGGTTCCATGCCCAAAGGGTCTAAACGCAACCCTATTGTAAACATGATAAAGATTGTCTGGAAGAAAACGCTTCGCAGCGATAAGACCGCCCATTGTACCATAATTTTTGTATAACTGTTTTAGTTATTTTTTGTAACTGTTCTATGTGGTGTACAATAAAAAAACATCTATGTAATGGCATCGGTGTCCATCTGTCCGTCCGTCAGTCACTGACTTGTAGAGTTAAAACGAAATAAGTTTGGGCCATGAAATAAAACACATAATAGTATAATTATGTAGTTCCGTGACCCAGACTGCAAATGCGTAAAACCATATAACTAGCTACATCCCGCGGATTCACCCGCGGTGAAGATGATCATGATGATGATGAAAAGTATTTTATGTGCACTTCCAGGACCTAAAGTATCTACACACCCAATTTCATCGAAATCCGTTGAGTAGTTTCAGCGCGAAGACTGGACAAACATACACCCAAAACAAAAACGCAATTATAATATTAGTAGGTACGAATTCATACTGATGCTCTTAATATTTTTATCATACAAATCCTTGAGTTATAATTTTATTTTCTATTTTGCAAAAGCAACCACATAATTAAGTCTTTGTTATGCAAAACTTGTATAATTAAATCATTTTTTGTTCATGACATTTCAAAACATTCTGTACAAACCCGCAAGAAATCTTAATTTCCTGTGTAAAACGCTAAAACAATTCAGGTCATTGGGCAGTTAACGATAATTTTTTCTACAAAAACCAAATTAGTTTAATTCTAGATAGTTTTTTTTAAACCATGGGAATAAAATGTTAAAGATAAATAAAAAATAGGTAGTAAATGTATAGATAAAACAATTAAAGTGAAGCATTCTGTTATATAAACAAAATAAACGCTTGCGCGCTAAGAGTGAACGGTAATGCCGTCTCACTCGCACGTCAGAAAAATAGAAAACGGGTATTTTTACTAATTTTATTTTTAAATCATGTTTACTATTAAGAAACCAATAAAAATGTGCTAAGCCATGTTATAATTAACCTTATTATTGTATTTTTGTTTCTCTAGATTAATGTTTTTTTCCCATTATCTGCGTTAATGCGACATATATATTCGTAAACTACAGACATTTATCTAAACATCCTACCTTTTTTTTCTGTAGACCGTGGGTATAGGTTCCATAGTTAGTTGCCCAATGACCTTTGAAGAGTGTTTCTAGAGGAAATGGAAATGTACTTGACTTCCACTAGATGCCTTGGCTGTGCGTGCGAAATTATATGAAAGGGGTTTCCTCTCTGTTTTCAGGTAGACTTTATCAATATTGTCCGATCCTAACCATCAAACGTTGGAGTCTCAACAGAAAGCTTCTTACTTTGGGACTTTTTTGAAATTAAACAGTTCTGCGTTCCGTCATAAGATCATGTATCTATCTTTACTTATAATAAAGCAATAAGTACGAAAAGTCTGTACAAAGAAATTCGTTACAAAAAAATCGCGAAACCGTGAAACCATACATTTTCTGGGATAAAAAGTAACCCATGTGTTAATCCAGGGATAAGCTACCCCCATACCAAATTTTATGCAAATCCGTTCAGCCGTTTAAGCGAGAAGAAGTAAGGAACATAATTATATACACACACACACACACACACACACACACACACACCTTCACATACATACAAACTTTCGCCTTTATAATATTAGTGTGATTATTTGTCGGTCGTGTTTCTTATATTTATATAATAACTTTACTAGTTAATTGCAATGACCACGCGGGCAAAGCCACGGCACAGCTAGTAGGTAAGAAATTTTACGGTTTGATTTTCAGTATGTTTCAGTACAAAAATCATTATTATTCTTTTACAATTCATTCGATAAATAAAGTAGAAAATTTTATTTTATCCTTTGATGGGATCAGCTAGAACCTGGTGAGCTACTCCTCATGCCTCCGACTGCATCTCATATTTCAAAATCAAGAACCTAAAGCTTGTTTGCCTATTTTTAGTTTTGTTAGCAGTCGGGATTTTAGTTTTTTCATATTAATTTGTCTAACTGCTGTAAACCATGTCATAAAACAGCATAAATATAGGGAAATTTGAAGTAGATGCACATTATTATTATTTAATCACAGTACATATATTAGTCTTTCCAGACAGTAGTGTATCGAAGCATTGATTTCGAGTTTGATGTCTACTGTCAGTCGGACACCGATGGTTGCCACCTGTGGGTCTTTACCCGGCTAAAAAAAGGAGGGTTATGATTTTATCAGAATACCTATGTATGCATGAATGAATGTATGTATATGTGTTCGTCTGTTTGTACATGACCACACTTTACAACCAACCTTTTAAATTTGTAGGTATCATATATTAGTAAAATCAGAGATTTTAAGCTACTTACAAAAACTTACTTACAAAAAAGGAGGCTATCGGTTTCACGCGTATGTATATATACTTATATTATAAAGAGGAATGGTTTGATTTTTTGCACGTTTGTATTTTTGTATATTTTTTGTAATGGACAAACGAAAAAGATAATCAACCGATTTAAAAAAATATTTCACGTATTAGAAAGCTACGAAATCAGCGAGTAACATGGGCACTATTATATTTTTCAAGAAAGTTGAGAACCCTACGAAAATTGCATACAAAATTGCGTAAGGTTCTCAACTTTCTACCAAAGGAATCATTAAAAATATTTTTCCTAAAAAAAAAACGACTTCCAGACTTTTTTACATAAGAACCAGAACACTATCACTTGAAAAGTAAAAATGTAATACCGATTCATAAATACCATTTAAAATAGAAAGAGTTATAATAGTTTCTTACCCCCCTTTTCTCAATTCTCACCCCCCCCCCCTATATAGCTAAGTTCACATCATCAGTATACCCAAACAAAAAAAAAATTTTCTAAGAAATCGGACTACATCAATAAAACAATAAAAAAACATGCAGTCGAACATATAACTGTCTCCTTTTGTGAAGTCGATTAAAAATTTACAACGGAATGACACGATGCCATTGAAACGAAATAATAACAAGTCTGTCAAGTACGTGAGTAATGATTAGACATTTCTTACTGTGATTGGAGTAATGATGGAATTATTCTGTATGGGTAAAAAAACACCATGATCGTTGCTGCAAAAGATTTTGAATTACCTACGCTTACTGGAGTTTTTTTTTTAGAAGTACCAATGCGTATTAAAATTCTAAAAGTAAGAATAATGCCACGTTGTGAGCGCTACTGAAACCGGGCTGGTATGTAATATTGTAAAAAATTGGTACTTATTAGTAGTATTCATAATAGTTAGTCTGTATGGGTAGGTAATAGGTATCTAAACGAATGTAACTACTTTGTATCTCAATCCGATGAGTAGAGAAGCCCATCAATCGATGAAATAATATTTGACGACTAAACGAAATTTGGTAATTTGTACTTTTGGTTCTGGAATACACAGGCTACATTTTCCCAAGAAAAAATTCCACGCGGGCAAAACCGCGGAAGATAATATAAAACTACTCTATACCTATTTTATTCTAGTTTATACTTATATTACGTTTTTTTTTTGCCAGATGAAGGTATATATATTTATAATAGATATCTTTTGTGAGTTTTTAGAGTTATTCAAACATTTTTCTTTCCGTCTGAAATAAAATATGCCAGTTGTAAGCCGCTTGATACTTCATATTTCCAATAGCACTTTCACGGTTAAGACGAATCCAACGATACCTCATTTAACAAAATCCATTTAGCCATTTAGTATGTAGGACGTGCAAAAGAAACGTCAAAACAATCAAACATACATACATACAACCCAACACATAACCCTCAGCAATTGAGTAATAAATTAAGTTATTTATTTTTCGGATCCCAATAGTGGTTCGAAAAGATTGAACTAAAGAGTCCAATCTTGATATATACTTATATTACCATACTCTTTGGTCCAATCTATTTGTGGTACTGGCATCCTACTCGCAGAAAACAATCTTTCTTTCTCGTATTTTAACTTGAAGATACTTCATGCGCGAAACTCGCTCGTAGCGTTCTTTTCAGCTTAGGCTTCAGTTTAGGCTTCATAATCGAATATAGAGTAACTTCAAAAAAAAAAAAACACTATATTTTTAATGTACAGAATTTGGACACATATCCCACAGGAACCCTTTATTTTTTCGGGACAAAATGTATCCATAATTTTCACCTATCATATAAACTATGTCTGTGCCAAGTTGCATCAACATCCGTCCAATAATTTCAGCGTGCTAAGTGTTCTTTTAAATAATTTTCCACCCCTATCCTCCAGGAACTCTTTAATTTTTCGGAATGAAAAGTATCCAATGTCCTACCTCGAAGTGTGAACTCAAATCATACCAAATTTCATTTGAATTCATTAAGTATTTTCGGCGTGGCGCGCTGCCAACGTACAGACAGACAGACGGTCAGACAGACAGAAAGACAAAAATTTCAAATATACAGTTTTGGCTTTAGTATTGAATATAAAACGGCCCCTATAAAAAATTACAAAATATCTTTAATTTACAGAATTTGGGATATTATCCCACAGGAACTCTTTATTTTTTCGGGATAAAAAGATTCGTCAATTTTAACCCATTATATAAACTATGACGGCGCCAAGTTTCATCAAAATCCGTCCGGTAGTTTCAGAGTGGTAAGTGTTTTTTGAAATAACTTTCAACCTCAATCCTGCTCAATTAATTTTTCGGGATGAAAAGTATCCTATGTCCTACCTCGTAGTATGAACTCAAATCATACCAAGTTTCATTTAAATTCATTCAGTAGTTTCAGCGTGATGCCTAGCCAAGATACAGACAGACAGACAAAAAAAAAAACAGTTTTGGCTTCAGTAACGAAACTTGAGTAACGTCCAAAAAATATTTCTAAATATCTTCAATGTACAGAATTGGACCCGTTACAGATTTATTATAAGTATAGATATAGATTTTCTATCTCCTTCGAAGTTGTACAGCCTCATATAGCTCAGTTTGTAAACAACTCTTTTAAACTTATCGACTATATTTAGAAGAATTATATATATATATATTTCCCGTAATGTTTAAACCTCACTCAATAGGTTTTGGTCATCAGTCGGGTAATAAACTAACCTAACTAACTTTAAATCATAACAGATCATAAATGGTATCGTTAGAGATTATAAGAAATGAAAAAATGAATGATTTTAGATATGAAAACTTATAACAGATATCTCAATTTGTTTATCAAATTCCTATTCAATGATATCCTATATCATATAGTTGATCGACTTTTGTTTATTTTTCTTTTGCTCAATGTGGCGTCTGGTATTCGCCATATTGAATTTTGATTGCTGACTTGTCTTTAGTGACTATCGCAAGATTAAAATAAATCGATTGACGTAAGAATCAACAAAATAGACCCACGCGTTTGGTCTCTAGAGCGCCACAATAGTATTCACTTAAATACATACATAGGCTCTTATATTTTGAAATCATAATGTTAGAAATACTCACGAGTTAAATCTTTGCAGAAAATCAGCTTGCTTTTCGCGCATTGTCTCAACTTTTTCACAAATAGTCCTCGAGTCTGTCAGAGACAAATATCGAGTTAGTCAATCCAGTCACGTATCGTGATCAATGCTGGTGTAGTACTCGGTCGGTCGTGTGTACGTCCTATTATTTGTCAGACATATTGGGAGTTGGACTTAGAGCAGAGTATGGACACTAATTCACTTGATGTAATTAAGTTCAACACTAATTCATTTGTTTTTTTTAATTATATTGTAACCTTGTAATTTGTATAGGCATGGAGATAAATGGAACATGTTTTTAATCTTACAATTTATTGTGTATGTAATGCCATGACAGACAAGTCCAAAATTTTCTGGAGAATGCGCGACCAATTATTTTTTGGGCGGTTTGTATTTTATCGCAGTCTTACCTGTTGATAAGTGATGACGCGGTCGACTGTGGAACATACTTGCCGAGATTAGACAGTAATCACTCTTGACTTACAGACTTCTTGGTTAGGAATCAAGGATGATGCCGTTAGTAGGGTGTACCATTCATTCGCAGATGATGTGATGTGTCGATAGATTAATGTGTGCGTAAACTGCAGTTTTCTAAAGTCCCCATACGGTTTATACTATGGTAGAATAGCCGCTTCCGTACCGTAAGCTTGTAGTGCGAGATCGCAATCTGCCTTATTGTACTGTATGGTCTTTGTTCGGTTCATAAACGTATGGAATGGATTCAGATAATGGTCGAGGATAAATGTTGTCTAGTGAACGTACTGGCTAGCTTTTTGCATGGATGAAAAATTAAAGGAGTGTGCTAGGAATAGAAGAACGACAACGTGAACTTCAATTGTTCACAATCTTATTGGTCTGCTACAAAGTAAACTATGTTAATGGTATTACATACCCTTGGCTCCTCCATAGAATAATATTAACCCATCTAGGAAAACAAAGAGAACTGGCATTCTTCCATTACTGGCCAACACAGCACGGGCAGGGCGGTCGCACTCCGCAACAAGTACAAATAAATTCAAGGACCCAATATTCGGGTCCGTTCAGTCGAGTGTCAAGCGTGCGCTCGATGAGTCGCGCGCCTTGTACTTAGCGATATAGCACCTACTTACGTAAAGTTATTGACAAACTTTATTCGTGTTTTAATTATGAGTACCAAGAAGAAAGCTAGAAAGTACTGCATAGCCTTCGGCTGTTTGAAAAGTGATAGAAATGATGAATTGTCATTCTTTACGCTTCCAAAGGATATTGAAAGGTAATAAATTGTAATACCTATAATAGGTCCTAGTTATGTAGTTAGATATTAATATTTTTTATTACGTAGGTTCCTATAGTTTTATGTTATTTCATTTGTGTTCCATACCGAAGCTACGCATATTTAAGGATTTTCCGGGCAGAAATAAAGTCGTTTATTAAATCGATCAACGTAATTTTATAATTGATTATAGTAGGTATTGTTGATCGGAAAATGAATTACTGTGCTGACTTAGTAAGTAGCCTACATACTTTTAATACCTTTTATTATGGTAGCAATTTATTTTTCACTCATTAAAAAGCATGGAATTCAGACAGGCACCTTTATTCATCAAAGTGCAATACCTATAGGATATAATCATAATCAACCAACGACACGTAAGTAGGTATCTCACTAAAGTTATCGGCGGTCTGAAAACGGGATAGGTAGGTAGTAAAAATGAGGTAGCAGATCTATTCTGATAAGAATGTCATTGTATGTAATAGAACTATTATAATTTATAATAATAAGTAATAACATAATACATTATTACTTATTTATTCTGTTACAACATGTAAGTCATAACATTTCACAGAATAATTAGTAGTACAAGTACCTAGTCATATCTTAATACAACCTTACCGAGCGAAAAAGGGACAGAGCGATTCTGAAACGGTTAGAGCAATGGAAGTTCTCGCGCGTTGTGATACGGTGCATTCTAGCCTGCACGCGGTGGGCGAGCGCCTTCTAGGTAAATATAATTGAAAGCTCGCAGCGCCGTGCGAGTTAAATTGCACTTTATAGCGTTGTAGCGAGAGTCACTATTTATTTAAATGACTTTACTCAGTTAGCCTTCTGTACTTGTACTATTATTTATTCCGTGGCACGGGGAATCGACGACACGGACAGCACTACAGACGGGGGACGGGACAGACTAAATGTATGAAAAAAATATTATGACGGCAATTTTTCACTAGCCGGCTACAGTGCTGGCATTTACGTATGTACTAAGTGCGGCTTTACAATTGCATGCCGTCGCCGGTCCCATGTCGATAAGTTTATTTGTATAACGCCCAATGGTATATTTGAAACAGATTGAAAAGTACACATAAGTAAATAATAGAAAACAAGTAGTATGTCGTCTTGCAAGGCTTACAACTCCGTACATAAATACAAAACAAATAGTTAGGTGATAAGGTCAGTGAAAGTCTTTTCTGTTTACGATTGAGGCATATTTTTTTGTTCCTTCACTGTTTGGACAAATCTTCTATCTTTATATAATACATCTGTAACTAGGCCAAATCTGTACATTAAATTTATTTTTAAACTTATAATTAAGAAAAGCTTCAGTATAAATATAGAGGCCAAAAAAGTTTTTTTATTGTCCGTCTATCTGTCTGTCTGTCTCTTGGAACACGCATCATGCTGAATGTTCCGGACGGCTTTTAATGAAACTTGGAACAATCATAGTTCATATTATGGATTAACGTTTAGGATATTTTTATTCTGAAAAATTTAAGGTTCCCGCGGAATAGGGGTTCAAAGTTACGGTAAAACGCAACGCACCACGCTGAAACTCCTGGATGGATTTCGATGCAACTTAGCAGTCATAGCTTATATTAAATATGGGTTAAAATTAAAAACTTAATCATGAAAAATTAAAGTGTTCCTGCAGGATAGGGGTTTAAATATAAGTCAAAATATTATTTCACCACTATATAATCTTGGGGAAAGGATGAAATTTTGGAAAGAAATGTCATATGGTTTGTACGACCTCTCTCTTCACTCAGGTAAAGTTCCGAAGAGCTCGAAGCTTGCCAATGTACTACCAGTACCTAAAAAGGGGAGTCGTGCTGATCCGGCCAATTATCGCCCCATCTCCATAACCTCCTTACTCTGTAAGTGTATGGCGTGCCATAAACGCTGTTGGCATACCTTGAGGACAATGATCTCCTCAGTGACCGGCAATACGGATTTCGCCGAAACCGGTCTACTGGGGATCTTCTTGCGAATGCCACTCACGTATTGAGCGAAGCCATCGAGATGCATGGTGAGGCGCTTGCCATCTCCCTTGATATATCTAAGGCTTTTGATCGGGTCTGGCACGATGGCCTTTTAAACAAGCTTCCCTCATATGGATTACTTGTTGGCTTATGCATTTGGATAGTTGTTTTTTTGAGAGAACGATCTATTCGAGTAGTCGTAGAGGGCTGCTCGTCTGATCAAATGGCCATCAATGCTGGTGTACTTCAAGGATCGGTTCTCTCGGCTACACTGTTTTTACTGTACATTAATTACCTTTTGAAGCCTGGTACCTTTGGGTATGCAGATGACAGCACTGTGGTTTAGAGATACAGTTCCAATGCTCAAGCTAGCTGCAACGCTGTCCAGCTTCAGAGACAGGCTATGGTGGACTGTTTAAATTTAGCCTTAGAAGCCGTGTGAGCCGTGTCGTATTGGGGCGATGCTAACCTGGTTAAGTATAATGCTTCTAAAACGCAGGCGTGTTTGTTTTCTGCTAAAATGAGCCCTCTTAACCGATCTCAGTCTTTCCGTAGTGTAACAATACCATTAGGTGACCATCTGGAGCTTTTGGGTGTCAAACTCACATCGAACCTGATTTTTGGGTCTTACATTGAATCCAAAACCAAGGTAGCTGCAAAGAAACTTGCTATTTTCTCTAAGGTTAGGCGGTACTTCACGCCGGGACAGCTTTTGAATCTTTACCAAGCTCAGGTCCGATCTTGTATGGAGTGCTGCTGCCACCTCTGGGACGGTTCTGCCAAGTATCAGCTCGAAGCTTTGGATTCAATTGAGAGACGTGCTATGAGGCTCATTGGAGATGACACTCTGGTAAAGGTAAGCTTCAAAGTCTGGCGCATCGGCGTGAGGTCGCAAGCCTATCGGTATTCTACAGATTGCTACTATAGAGAGTGTGCACAAGAACTGCACAATCTGATACCCCCATCACCTTTCCATTACCGTACGACTAGACGATCTGCAAAGCGCCATCCTTTTATGGTTGAAATACCTCGCACAAGAACGAAGCGTTTCGCTTCTTCATTTATTATAAGAACTTCTAAGGAGTGAAACGCCCTGCCCTCGTCAGTGTTTCCAGTCATATATATATAGGTATCTACTAGGCAAGCGTGCTACACCTTCGACCACATCATCGCTTTCCATCAGGTGAGATCGTGGTCAAACGATTGCCTAGTCCGTAATAAAACAATAAAAAAAATATATAACCCAGGAGTTTTCAAGTCAAGAGTGAATAAGTACCTACTAGGCAAGCGTGCTACACCTTCGACCACATCATCGCTTTCCAGCAGGTGAGATCGTGGTCAAACGATTGCCTAGACCGCGATAAAAAAAAATGGTACAAAAAAAATTAAAAAAAAATAATTAAGATACTTATATCCCGTAATAAAGTAAAGGGTTCCTCCGGGATAAGGGTTGAAAGTGCTGTAACAGTATCATTGCATCTATTGCGTAAGCGATATGGATCAAATCTTTAAAGTATATATCATAACTAGTTTTCCCTCTCGTGATTTCGTACGCGCGGAGTACTGTTTGTCGCGGAAAAAAACATCCTATTTTCTTCTAGGATAATAAAAACCAATGCAAAAGCAGGTATAGCAGCAATGCTCTAGATGTTTTTCGACATACTTGTTATTTCGTTTCTATGGCAATCACAGACCATTCTGTGATGACAACCGTTCTTTAAAGTGAGTAATCAATATTTCTTAGTTTTCCCGTAGAAACTTACAATTTTCCGGTATAAAAAGTATCCTATATGTTATTCCTGGGTGTAAGATATCTCCATTCTAAATTTCATCAAAATCCGTACAGACGTTATCGCGTGAAAGCTCCCCAAACAAGCAAAGCAACAAACAAACAAACAGACAACGTCTCACTTTTATATTTTGGTATGGATTATAGCTAAACAAAGATAGGGGTAATTTTTAGGGTTCCGTAGGTACCTAAAGGGTACAAATGGAGTTATTATGATTTACCTATAAGTAAATAAGTAAAAAAAAACGTGAGCGCACCCACGGGAAAAAACCTTAATAAAATTTTAACTCTGTGACTATGCTTAGTTTCACTATGTTTTAAATTAAGTGAGGAGCCATACGACTTCCATTAATGTAGACTGAACATAGATGACACAGTGCTCTAAGGGATACATTTTAGCAAACTGGTTTAAAATAAATACAATTCTAGGATAATATATAGGACCTTTTATTTAATGAATGTCGCATTACTATTTTTTTAATTTTTAAACGACCTGAAGTTGGTTAAATTTTTTTGAAGTTAGTTATGATATCTTTCTTTTTAGTTTCGTTAAAGTGAGCCTAGGAAAATGAAATACTTATTTCATTCGCTAAGAAATAAACCATATTGGAAACATTTAACAGTCCTTATCTACTCAATGGATTTTGATAAAACTTGAATTGTTCCCTAAGTTGAAAGATACTGAAAGTATTGTTTTTTTTATTGCAGTCGAACTTATAGTGTCCGAGAAATACGTATACAAACATACATACATACATACACACAAACATACAATCGCGAAATTTGGTATATATGTTCAGATACGTATATAGGTTAACAAATAGACGTACTTGAATATGTAAATTCATCTAACACATAAATGACGATTCACTGAAGTATTGGCAGCATTTGGCGCTACAAGTGACTTCTTTAAGATATATGTCCTCTATGTATCTGACTCTATCCCATATAACTTAGGATATTATTATGTAAATGACTTTATAGTACTTAGAGCTAACTAGGTACGTTTAATAATTCTTGTCATTTAGTACGAGTATACCATAAATTATAATGCTCAACGACGTAATGTAGAGCACGCTACTTGGCAGTATCTGCAATTTATTAACTTCTAGCTGTGCCCGTGACTTTGCCTGCGTGGTTATTTATCTGGGTTAAAGTAACCTTTGTATTATTCCAGGACCAAAAGTACCTAAAAATGACAATATCCTACAATTCATAAAAAAATATTCTCTAAACTGTTTAGTGGTACCAGGGTTAGGAAAAACTAACCGTAGTTCCAATGAGGTACCACGGTTAGCAAAAAGCAACCGTGGTACTACTGGTACCACTGGTGGTACTACTGGTGGTACCACGGGTACTAAACGTAAAATTCATACTTCCGTCAAATATATTATTCCTGATTCCTTGGCTTCTACCTATCGGATTGAACAAAGTATACCAGATTTTGAGACAAAATTTAAGCTATCTAAAATTGAAAACCGCAATCCACTGGCCCAGTTGTTTTTATATGATGTCCGAACAAACCATGATTTGAAATGTGATATACTTGTTCAGTAGCTTATTTTAAGTCACCTTTACCAGTTTTTAAATTATGTTATTTTACAGACTTATTGTTACTTCCTGATTTATTATATGTGTAGACTCCCATACCAGAAGTCATAGATACACACCTATCTTCATACAAGACTGGAATACTATACTTGATACCAGAAGGAATCTTCTTCTCTAGGCTATACTTATAATAAAGAAGTAAGTGACAAAAAGTCTGTACAAACCAGAGAATTTAAAAAAAAACACGGTTTCTTAAATAAGCTACAGAACAAAAATTACGATTTAACAAAACTTTTCCGTCTGTCTTTAATTGTAAGTGCAACACGTAAAAACTTATAGACCGATTGAAATGCAGTTTTCACTGTTGGATAACTTTAGATTTTTACTTGGAATCTGGTATATTTTGTATCTTAATTCGACAAGTAGAAACCGAGTAATCGATAAAAATCTATTTGACGGCTGAACGAGTTTTGAAGAAATGTGTATTGTACTTTATAGGTATTATTGCTCCTGGAAAAAATATATTTCACAGCTGAAGATTTTTGTTGATATGTGTTCGCTTATGTAGGTACTTTTGGTAATAGGCTACTTGTCACATAGAGAAATTACCCAATAATCCCTAACTACTAATCACTAATGCCAGCGGAAAAAGCCGCGGGAACAGCTAGTTATAATAATAAGAGCGATTCTTTTTGTTGTCATTGCAAAGTTTCTCCATTTGAATTTGTATTGTTAATTAAATATTTTTTAATGTTAGTCTAGGCCTTGAACCCAATACACATAAACAAGCTCAAAACCATTAACGAGCAAAAAAGTCCGGGTCTTGTGTATTTCTTGCGAAATTTTATCAAATACACAAGGCCTATCAAAATAGTACCCATTATGTAGGAGTAGTAACTATTCTAGGCTAGTTGCCCGAACAACAATAATTAATAATACAGTCACGATTCTACAGTTTACATATTTCAGCTGATAGTTGTAAGTGCGATTCATGAGCATGAAACCCAACTCACAAAACGTTGTTTCTGCAAGTGGCATGCTTAGAATAAACGAAATGCATTGGCAACCCAAATTTTTGAATAAAAACAAAGGCTATTTTCGCCCGTTCGGGCAAACCGCACTAATCGAATTACGTTGGTTGTTACACAAAAGCTGCATGATGAAGTTAGAGCGCAACACAGGGATTCTTGACCCAAAAGTTCCCCTTGTGTTGCTAAGTATGGATACAACACGGTTTTACGGGCGAACAGTCTACAGCCATACTTTTCGAATTCTACACAGTTCTTTTTAAATTGTCAGGTTTACCGTTGCGTAATTCTGCAGTTTATCTTGATTTTCGACAGTAGCTTGTTTTGGTAAACCAAAACTTACATTAGTTAGATTTCTGTGAATAGGTAGCATTATGATTTTTATATCTATCCAGTTAAAAACTTCCTTGTATATAATTATTGCAATTTTTTAGTAATCTAACGTAATTTGGATAAATGATGCTAATCAATCATAACTATTCATAACTATATCAATCATAATATATTATAAATATTACGTTGTTTATACTCTATGGATTTCTCGAAAATGTATCTTTAATAGTTCCGATAAAATTCAAGTATTTACACACAGTGTAAACTCCTCAGTAAGTCTACAAACTGATCTGTTCTTAAGGAAAACTCAAGAATGACGATAAAGATAGAGCAAAAGTCAGTGAATTCATAGTCTTGAAGTTGCAATTGACCGTAAAATTACGTTGACAAGGAAATCTTGTCAATCCGAGTGTTACTGACCACGAAATTCAAACTGCTCGATCCCATGTTCCACTAACTGATCAGCAAAGCACCAATTTGGTTACGATTACCGTTTTAAAAGCCAATCGCCAATACAGCGTGGTTCCGAATCACATTATCGGGAAAGCTGTTACGGGACTTGAGGTAATAGAACGATCCACTTAAAATGTTTCTCGGACACTATTCGGGTAATAACGTGCTTTGAGGGTGCTAAACACGCTCGTTATGTGTGTAACTTGAGTTTTCAGATAGAGATTCTGCAAGCTGATTTAAACTTGGCAAGATTGGATGAGAACATTTGCACTGAAGATCAAGTGTTTATTGTATTCAAGTCATTATGGATTGCATTTTATTTATGAGTGGTTTTTTTATTACATTTTAAGGTTTATTTAATTGAAAATAGGTTCTGATAATTTACTAACTCATATTTTCACCTTTGTTCTACGAGATACATAACATATAATTATGAAGAACCTTTATTATTTTTTAGAAAATATATTCAAAGTGTTGTTGATTTTACGCTAAATAAAACTGTAATAGGTCCAATTCTGTACATTGAATATATTTACTAAATTTTGTTTGGAGGCTGTTCTGTATTCCATACTGAAGCCAAAACTGTTTTTTGTTTCCATTTTTGACTGTTTGTCTGTCTGTTTGTCTGTCTGTCTGTCTGTCTGTCTGTCTGTCTGTCTGTCTGTCTGTCTGTCTGTCTGTCTGTATGTATGTCTGTCTGTCTGTCTGCATCTTGCCTAGGCATCACGCCAAAACTACTGGATGAATTTATATGAAATTTGGTATGATTTGAGTTCATATGACGAGGTAGGACATAGGATACTAATCATCCTGAAAAATTGAATGGTTCCCGCAGGATAGGGGTTGAAAGTTATTTTAAAAAACACTTAACACTCTGAAACTACTGGACGGATTTTGATGCACCTTGTATATCAAAATCTGATGATGAGTGAAAATTAAGGATACATTTTATCCCGAAAAAATAAAGGGTTTCTGTGGCATAGGGGTCCAAATTGTGTGCATTGAAGATATATTGTAAATATTTTTTGGAGGGTTTTCTGTATTCATACTGAATCCAAAACTGTTTTTATCTTCTTTTTTCTGTTGTCTTTCTGTTTGTCTGTATCTTGGATGCGCATCACTCCGAAACTACTGAATTCAAATGAAAATTAGCATGATTTGAGTTCATACTACGAGGTAGGACATAGAATTATTTTTTTTCCGAAAAAATAAAGAGTCCCCGCAGGATAGAGGTTGAAAGTTATTTCAACGAATACTTATCACACTGAAACTACCGGACGGATTTTGATGCAACTTGTCACAGTCATAGTTTATATGATGGGTGTAAATTGAGGATACTTTCCATTCCGAAAAAATGAAAGGTTCCTACAGAATAGGGGTTCATATTCTGTACATTGTTTTTTTTGGCCTCTGTTATTTAATTAATACTGAAGCCAAAACTGTTTATTTTTGTCTTGCTGTCTATTTGTCTGTATCCTGGACGCGCATCACGCCTAAACTAATGAATAAATTCAAATGAAACTTGGCATGATTTGAGTTCATACTAAGAGATAGGACATTGTGTTATTTTCATCCAGATTTGATGCAACTTGGCACAGTCATAGTTTATTTATATGATGAACAAAAATTATATACCAAAAAAATAAAGGGTTCCTGCGGGATATGGGTCCAACTTCTGTACATTGAAGATATTTAGTAAATATTTTTTGGAGGTTGTTTTATTGTTTGTACTGAAGCCAAAACTGTTTTTTTCTTCATCTTTGTCTGTTGTCTGTCTGTCTGTCTGTCTGTATCTTGGACACGCATCAAGCCGAAAGTACTAAATAAAGTCAAATGAAACTTGGCTTGATTTGAGTTCATACTATAAAGTAGGACATTGGATACTTTCATACCGGTAAATTAAAGGGTCCCCCCTGCAGGATAAGGGTATTTAATTTGGAGTTAGTATTTATGTCCTACGGTTTATAGTTACTTCCGTAGTTCACCTCTAGGATACTCAAGGAATATTCTTCCAAATTTCAAATACCTAAGTCCATTGGTTTAGGCTGGGCGTTGTCTGTCAGTCCATCAGACAGTCAGTCAGTAGGTATGTCACGTTACTGTTTTATAGGCATGATTATATTTATAATAAAGCAGTCAGTACCAAAACATCTGAAAAATAAAGATATAAAAAAAAACTGACGTACTAAAAAAAAGCTACTGAAAAAGAAAAAAACTTCTGTTAAATTTGTGTCTGTTTGTGTTTGTGTCTGTAACACGTTTGTGTTTTATGTTCACGTATCACGTAAAAACTACTAAAGCGATTGCGCTGTGGTTTTCACTGTTGGATAGCTTAGAGTTTGGCTTAAAAACTGGTGTACTTATTATCTTAATCCGATGAGTAGAAAATTAGATAAATAGATAATAGATAGTTATATGTACCACAAACCCACCGTTGTTTACCGAAGTCCAATTGCGACATATTTAATCATACAAGTAGGTACTTCCTTAGATTGTGAAAGTACCAATTAAGCACTTTTTGTACTTATGTTGTTTTTCTATGAATAATGCGCAGTAGAGGTACTCTACATGTTGATTTGATTTAATTGCGCATAGCTGAATAAGCATTTATGTACTTAGATGTTTTTCTCGTTAAAGTATGAGAAATGTAACTACTTAGTTGTTTATTACAATGAAGAATGAACTAGAAATCGCCTACGCATTTATAAAAATTATATAAGGAAGTTACTAAGTACAAATTGTCATTATTTTATCTTCGCTTGAATTGTACGGTCAAAAGTAAGACCAATAAAATTAACTTCAAATTTAATTTGTAGTTTATTTTATTAAAATCTCGGCTCCGTCCAATTTGTCTGGCGCAGCCGGTTGTATTTTTATTTTTTTAAAGTCGTGGAAATTTAATTTGTCCGGCGCTTACTTCAAAAATTGTGAAATATAATTTGTCTGGCGCAACCTACATATCTGGTGCAGCTGTCCTGAATAACTTCAGTGTGTTCCTGACAAATCCACGTAAAAAAATACTCGAACCAAACAAATACGACTGTATTGGAAAAAGGAGTTGAGAAACAATTCAGCGAGTGGAATAATCACCGAGGCATGGGATCGAGCGGTTTTAAGTGAGTCGAAAATCATTCACTTTCCGTATTCTTGCCCTGCTATTCGACCCTTAGTGTTTTTGGACAAAAAATGCCAATACACTTGTTATTTTTGATTTATTGTATGCGAATTTATGATTTTTATGTGAACTTATTGATTTTATGTGTTTTTATTGATTTTTATGTGAATTTTTTGACGTTTTATGCGTTTTTATTGATTTTTATGTGAATTTTTTGACGTTTTATGCGTTTTTATTGATTTTTATGTGAATTTATGTGTCTTTATTGATTTTTATGTGAATGTATTGTCATTTTATGCGTTTTTATTTGAATTTTATGTGAATTTATTGATTCTTATGCGTCATAATTGATTTTATGTGAATTTATTGACTTTTATGCGTCATAATTGAGTTTTATGTGAATTTATTGAGTTTTATGTGCTTTTATTGATTTTTGAAGTGTTTTTATTGAACTTTTATGTTCCTTTCTTTAATTATATTTTGAATTTTTGTGTTATACGTGTTATATTGTACAAACGCATACTCAATTTTAATATTTTGAATTGATTTTAAATAATAATTTAAAATGGAACCTATGAGGATTATAACGAATGAAATTGTGAAATTAATTCCTAAATTTGATGGGAATGAAAAATTATTAAATTTATTTATTTCAAAACGTGAATATGTGCGTAGCTTAAGTGGAACCGAAATTACTGCAGCACAAGAGTTATATTTATTTCATGTTATTTCAAGTAGACTTATAGGCAGAGCAGCCTCATTATTAAGTGAACGTAGCGATATTACAACATGGATACAATTGAAAAATCTTTTTACTCAACATTTTGGTGACCCAAGGTCAGAACAATGTATTGCTTGAAATTAATATTTCAAGCAATACATATTGAACTTGAAAGTCTTAAAATTAAAAATGACGAATCCTACATCGATTTCTGCCACCGTATTCAAAATGTGAGAAGTTCTTTGATTGCAAAAGTGAATTTAATTGAAGACTCGGGAGTTAGAGCAGCCAAGGCTATAATTTATAATAGCACTGCATTAAATGTATTTATGTACAATTTATCTGAAGATTTACTTCGATTTGTGCGTCTGAAAAGTTGTGTTACATTAGAACAAGCTCTAAGTGTTGTGATGGAAGAGGTGAATTTCCAAACACAATATCAAATGAAAAATAAAAAAATAATTACTCAAAAACCATTTGAGAATAAACCAGCTTTTATTCCTCAACAAAATCAATTTAAATTTGGCATCCCACAAAGGCCAACATTTAATAATAATTCTCCAAATAAATTTATACAACCTCAAGGTTACAAGCCTTTTCTAAATAGGCCAAATAATCATTTTGTGCCACAAAATAATTTTAAATTTGGTAATGCGAATAAACCGCAAATAAATAATTACAAAGCTTCAGGGTTTTTCAAACGACAACCCTATCATAAATTTAATTTTGGTATTCCTCAAAATAAAACAACTGATTTGAATGATAAAGATGTAACAATGAGAACGGCACCACAAAAGCCAAACCATCTTCACGTAATAAACGAAGATAATCAAAATAAAAATAAAATGACTATTCCAAATAAGGAAATTTTTTATATGAGGGCCTCAAAAGAGCATCCTCCGATATAGAAACTATAAATTTAAATTGTAACTCTTATTTAAAATTACCAAGTATAAATTTTAAAAATCTGAACTCCAAATTTTTAATTGACACAGGGAGTAATCGTTCTTTTATTAATCCAGAATTAGCAGAAAAATATTTTAAAGATTTCAAATATCAAGAAACATTTCAAGTCGTAAGTACACATGGCACAAGTACTCATCATGAAGTAATTTTTATACCATTACCTGATGAATTTAAAAATGATAATTGGTACAAATTTTATATTTATAAAGTCGATGGAAGATACGACGGTTTAATAGGAACAGAATTATTATCTTTGTTAGGAGCTAGTATTGATATGAAAAATCAACTTCTTCTAACACCTGAAACTGCAATTCCTATTAATTATAATCCACCATATGAGATAAAACTTATGCCTAGATGTGAAATGAAAGTTAAAGTACCAGTAAATCTTATATCAGACTCAGGAATTTTAAACTTTCATGAATTTTATCCTGGCGTTAGAATGCCATCAGCTATAGTAAATTGTAAAAATTCATTTGCTGAAACTATAATACAAAATACTACAAATACTCTACATACAATTATTTTTAATGAACCTCTTAATGTTGAAAAATTTAATTTTGATGAAATACAAGTAAATAATATAGTTGAAAAAATGGAAACAGATTGTGAATTAGACGAAATATTGTCAGAAAATCTAACAAAACTGAGATTAAATCATATGAATGAAGAAGAAAGAAATGCAATTTTTAATTTATGCAATCAATATAAAGATATATTCTATTGTGAAAAATTACCCCTTTCATTTACAAATGATGTTAAACATAAAATAAGAACTACTAATGAGGATCCAATATATATTCGACCTTATAGGCAACCTCAAACAATTAATGATGAAATAAACAACCAAGTTGAAAAGTTATTAAAAGATAACATAATTCAAGAATCATATTCACCGTGGAATTTTCCAGTTCATATAGTTCCAAAAAAAGATGACGCATCTGGTAAAAAGAAATATAGAATGGTAATTGATTATAGACGATTAAATGATATAACTACGGATGATAAATATCCTCTACCAAATATAACAGATTTATTTGATAAATTGGGAAAATCCACTTATTTTTCAACTTTAGATTTAGCAAGTGGATATCATCAAATCGAAATGGATAAAAATGATAGACAGAAAACAGCTTTTAGTACTCAGTCTGGACATTATGAATTTTTAAGAATGCCTTTTGGTTTAAAAACAGCCCCAGCTACATTCCAAAGAACAATGGATAATGTACTGCGTTTTTAGACAAATTGGACGGAGCCGAGATTTTAATAAAATAAACAACAAATTAAATTTGAAGTTAATTTTATTGGTCTTACTTTTGACCGTACAATTCAAGCGAAGATAAAATAATGACAATTTTTACTTAGTAACTTCCTTATATAATTTTTATAAATGCGTAGGCGATTTCTAGTTCATTCTTCATTGTAATAAACAACTAAGTAGTTACATTTCTCATACTTTAACGAGAAAAACATCTAAGTACATAAATGCTTATTCAGCTATGCGCAATTAAATCAAATCAACATGTAGAGTACCTCTACTGCGCATTATTCATAGAAAAACAACATAAGTACAAAAAGTGCTTAATTGGTACTTTCACAATCTAAGGAAGTACCTACTTGTATGATTAAATATGTCGCAATTGGACTTCGGTAAACAACGGTGGGTTTGTGGTACATATAACTAGATACAACTGAAGGAATTTTGTTTAAATGTTGGTATATTATCTCTTGGGATAGTAATAGAGTTCATTTAACCTAGAGATGGCCACGCCTGCGTATCCGCGGGTACAGCTAGTTACCAAGTATAAATATTTTGTGTATTAAAAGATACGTTTTTAAAATATTCAAAAGAGAAGTAGAGCTTTCTAAATTGTTTAGATTATGTTGGCTCTCTCAATCTGGAGGCATTTTATTAGGCCGAAAAGTTAGTATATAACTTATACATCAAAAGGGGAGACGAATGGGATGGGGAGGGCGGCGGGGGGGGGGGTGAGAATCGTAGCAAACGGATGGGTACAATTTAGATGCGGTTTTTTTATGTTTCAAAGCTGAGGTAATCACATTTTTAATTTGTGCTTGTTAATTAAGAGCTGTTACGTATCTACAAGCGCCTCTTATTTCTTTTTATGAAAAGTAGAGTGTATCACTCGGATGCAAAATTATTTTCCTTCGGGCGACGTATATTGAATCCCTCGCTAAGTTCAGGATTCTACTCTAGAATCCTTCACTCCGCTCTGGATTCAAAATAGCATCCTCGCCGCCTATTATTTCGCTCCCTAGTAATACAATCTACTGTTGTATTTATGTGACGAAATCAACCAATCTCTAATTAGAACAAGAGACTACTCTAGCGTTACGCTTCTTCATTTATTATAAGAACTTCTAAGGAGTGGGATGCCCTGCCCTCGTCAGTGTTTCCGATAATATATAACCCTGGTGTGTTCAAGTCAAGAGTGAATAGGTATCTACTAGGCAATCGTACTACACCTTCGACCACATAATCGCTTTCCATCAGGTGAGATCGTGGTCAAACGATTGCCTAGACAGTGGTGATAAAAAAAACAAGCTCGCTGTGCGCACTGTGTTAGTCAAGGTTTGAACACAAAATAATAACATACATTTACTGTTTTTTTTCTGACTTCGATATGTAATGTTCTTAATAATACGTACGCGCACGTCGCTTGCTTATATTTTTTGGTAGTATTAAGGTGCTGTTTAAATTCAACATGTAAAACACACCGCGAACTACATTTACGAGACCAAGTAGTAAACTCTATCGTTATAATTTGACCCAGCCCAATTAGCTTGAGAAATCACGACCAATTATTTACATCCTCTATTATAATAACGCAATTGCCGCGGTTTATCCATTACGTTGTTATGGCTTTCTCATTTAAACAATGTTATTATGCATGTAAATCAGAATAGCGGCCTAATTTCAGTGTCTTAACCACGTGCTTTGCATATTCATACGGGATAAGCGACAACCTTTGCAGTTAATGTGCTGGTATCAAATAATTAACCACGAGGTATCTGGCTTGAATAATTAATATAAATTCTTAATTGGTTTATGCTTAATTAATGTTTAATTGTTTTATTTATTGGTAGATCGGTGAGAGCTATTTTTAACAGTCAACATCATCATTTCAGCCGTTAGCAGTCCACTGCTGAACATAGGCCTCCCCTAAAGAGCGCCACGACGAACGGTCTTGTGCCGCCTCCATCCACCAACTCCCTGCGATGGCTACAATGTCGTCCGTCCATCGTGTGGGGGGGTCTCCCCAAACTTCGCTTGCTTGTTCGTGATCGCCATTCCAGAACCTTTATTCCCCAGAGGTTGTCGGCTCTGCGAACTATATGGCCTGCCCATTGCCACTTCAACTTGCAAATTTTGAGAGCTATGTGGATAACCTTGGTTCTTCTACGGGATTTCTCGTTACTGATTTTATCACGTAGTGAAACTCCAAACATAGCCCTCTCGATTGCACGCTGCTTTGGCTTTGAGCTTATGTATGAGACCAATAGTTAGCGACCACGTCTCAGTCAATGAGATTTTACCAATAGAGACGTCATACCCATTATAAAACTAAAAATTCGGCGAAATTGTACTATAGCTACTTACATGGAACTTAGGCAACTATATTTGCATCACTGAAGAGGCTAAAAGATCACAGAGATATACACAACCGCGTCGTCAGAAAGAGATACACATATGTTCTCAGTTACAGAGAGTTGCAGTAGGCGGCCGGTCGCCAATCACCGCCGATGACGGCCTGTGAAGTTACGTACGCTAGCAGCTTGAGTAAACGGGCAAAATAGATGGAAGGGTTTATTCAAGATGAATATAAAATGATATATTTGAAAATCAAATACTTTCATAATAATCCATACCAATATATAAAAGTGAAAAGTTGTCTGTTTGTTAGTTTATTTGTTTGTTTGTTTGGGGAGCTTTCACGCAATTACGGCTAGGCGGATTTTGATGAAACTTGGAATAAACCCTGGAATAAAACAAAGGATACTTTATATCCCGGAAAATTGAAACTTTCTACGGGAAAACTGGAAAATGTTTGATTACTCGCTGTAAGAAGCGGTTGTCATGGAAACGAAATAACAAGTATGTCAAAAAACATCAAGAATGGTGCTATAAGTACCTACTTTTCGTTTCGGTCCATTCGTTTTCACATACACACACACACACACACACACACACACGCACGCGCACACACACACACACACACACACACACACACACACACACACACACGCAGTGATAAGCACCCTAAACTTATAACACCCGTCTCATTGTTCGGGGGTTAATTTTTTTTTTTAGATAGATAATCATTTATTTAATAGAAAATATTGCACAGAAAACCATTACATCTACAGATTGTGAAAAAACAAAATTAAATCAATTTAAAAATTAAACTATCATAATACATAAATATAACAAAACAAATTGAAACAGTAAATTAAAATATTGATCACATTTTAGTACAGTTAGGTGTTATGTAGGTAGACAAGTTGTGTTGACTACGGGCCCCAAACTAGGCAACGCCTGTATCTTGGGAACCCAGACCAACTGTTGCCAAAATTATTAATACGCATGGTCTATACTTGTTCACTTACAACAGTCTTAGCAGTTACATTATTAAAAAATAAATAAATAAGGCAGGCATAAAAAATAATAATAATAGGGCAGGCAACACACATAAGAAAACGTAATTAGATTGGTATAACATATACAAAATTTGCCTATTAGATTAATAATATGAATATATTATATAAAAACAGAAAAAATAAATGAAAAAAAATATATAATGTAGGTAGGATACACATCCCTCTGATCAATATAGGTTAGTGGAGTATGGATTAGCTATTTAGGATTAATATTAATGTTCTAATGAAAGTACGGAAAATGTATGGGAACAAAACAATTCATGGAAAATATATAAAAATAATATTTTGTAATTTATTCAACATCATTGAATCGAAATTACTGTTGCTGATAAATTGTAACAACATTTAGGAAAACAAACCAATTATTTAATTATTGTCGAGTAGGTGGGTACACACAAATTATAAAGCGTCGACGCGTTGCCCCTATTAATCCAATTATAACCTATCAGTAATAATAGGTATAATGTATAAATTATACCTTGTGTAGGGCTGAGTTAGGGTAAGTGCAGAGATATGAGTGTATGAGAATAGTGGGCATGTGCAAGAGTAAATGTGAGGCGAGTAAATGTGTTCGAAACGAAAACGAATATAAGGTTTTGTCCAAACTCAAAAATTGCGCTGTTTGTTAAAAACAGTGCGTGATCTGGTTGTTTACGTCGTAAATATCCTTATCTATTGCAAAACAGAAACACTCATCAACGTTGAAAGAGATCCAGAGATATCCTGGCATCAGCTAAAATAAGTTAATTCACATTGCTCAAAACCCACCAGACTTAACAAGTCTTTCTGTACTGTCATAAGATAGCGAAAGTAGCCATCTTTTCAGTTTCGATTTAGCCTCGGCATACGTACAATCTTTGAGGGTAATAATTTTGCAAACTGCATTGTAGGTATAGATGTGTACGTATTTCGGGAGGCGACCGGCAAACGTAGATTTAATTTTTGGGAGCAATTGCCGTACTGGTCGGTGAGAACGTTTCCTAATTTGTTGTTGAATGGAATGGGAGTGTCTTTTAGCAAATGCACGCATGACAAACAGCTGACGAACACGTAGAACAGATGCCTCATTGTAAAGCTTGTCGGTGGGGAATCGGCGCGGCTTACACAGCATAACCTTGAGAATTGCTCTTTGGGCACGCTCAACCTCAAGCATGTGGGATTTAGCTGCCCCACCCCATACTCCTATGCAATATTGGAGAAGCGACTGACATAGTGAGATGTATACTAACTTCCTTACTTCAGGGCTTGCAGCGGGACGCAATTTTTTTGTTAGATAAATGAGCTTGCGCACTCTTTTTGATAGAACAGTTATATGTTTTTTAAACGATAGCTTCTGATCTATCGTTACACCCAGATATTTAGTGGAGTCTACTTTTTCGATTCTTTTGCAGGAACAATTAGATTGAACTGAGTGAGAGTTCACAAAAGGGCAGTAATCATCATGGATCTTAAGTTGTGCTATAGTTGGACCGGTGGCTCGAGTAATATGAAAAGCAATAAAATTTGTTTTCTTGACATTCAAGGTAAGCAAGTTTATATCGAGCCAACGGGCCAGCTCCGACAACCCCTTTTCTGCTGCTGTCACAGTATTCTGCCAATCATTTCCATGAAAAATTGCAACCGTGTCATCAGCGTAGCAAATCAATTCTGTTTTAGGCAAAGTCAACTTGAAGATGTCATCCATATATATGGTAAAAAGAGTCGGAGCCAGAACGCTGCCCTGTGGAACACCAAACGTAATGTTCATCTCCCTACTCGTGAAATCCTCAACTCTAACACATTGTCGTCTGTTAGTTAAATAGCTTGCAAACCACCTGAGAGCGATGCCTCTTATGCCAAAGCATTCCAGTTTTTTAAGAAGTAATGGAGTTGACACAGTATCGAATGCTTTGGCAAGATCGAGAAAGACCCCAATGCATCTCTGACCCCCATCTAGATGAGAAGACACGGTTTCGGTTAGTAGCTGAACTGCATCTTCAGTTGATTTGCCACGCCGGAATCCAAATTGTCGTCCCGACAACAAACTGTACTTCTCAAGAAAATCCACCAATCTCTTGTTTGCCACTTTTTCTAGGATCTTGGACAGAATACATAAGAGCGATATTGGCCTGTAATTATCAGGGCTTGACTTGGGACCATTTTTATGAATAGGAGTTACTGTAGCTGACTTCCAGCAATCGGGAAAGACTCCCGTCGCCAAGCTTAGATTGCAGATGTGTGTTAGTGGCTCCAATATAGAATCTTTAGCATATTTTAGGGCAAGTGCCGTAATGGCATCAATACCCGAGGCGCTGTCAGATTTTAGATCAATAATAATTCTGTTAATTTCATTGTGATCAACAGGAGCGAAAAAGAGAGTTTGAGGTTTTACTGTCGAAGGAGACCCCTCTACATAGTGACTCCTGTGTTGTTTCCAATTTCAGTAAAATTTTTGAGGCTAAATTAGCTCCTATATTAGCAAAATGATTGTTACAGCTATCAACGGACTTCTGGGGAGAACTCTCGGCCCGCAAAAGTTCAT
Source organism: Alsophila aescularia (assembly GCA_946251855.1). Classification (NCBI taxonomy): domain Eukaryota; kingdom Metazoa; phylum Arthropoda; class Insecta; order Lepidoptera; family Geometridae; genus Alsophila; species Alsophila aescularia. The sequence continues at coordinate 51,393,146 of OX276377.1, read as the reverse complement.
GAGAATGTTTAATACGATGTGGAATGTTACAAATGTCTCTAATTGTTTCCCAGAGCTTTTTAGGGTTTCCGTGGCTTTCTGTTAGCTTTTTGTTGTGGTGATCTGCCTTGAGTTTGTGTAATAAATTATTACAATAGTTTCTGTACCGAATGTATGTCTGTTTTAAAATTTCATTATTAGGTGTTTGACGAAGCTGTAAATGCATTCTATCGCGATTTCGCATACATTTCATCAAACCGGGGGTAATCCAGGGTTTAAGGTTGAATTTTGACCTGCTAACATTCTTTCTATTTGTGTTCTTTTGAATAGAATCAATCAAAATTTTGTTAAAGGCAAGTACCGCCTCATTTACATTTTCCGAATTTAAAATATAGTGCCAGTCATTGCTCATCAGTTCTTTAGCTAATTCGTGAAAATTGGTTTTAATGATGAATCTATTCCTTTTACAGGACTTCTGCTTGTTTAAAGTAAAACCTATCACCAGCATATCATGGTCTGTTAAGGAACTTTTACAAACTAGACCAAGAGATTTACCGTTACATTTTATAAAAGCATGATCCAGACAGGCTTTGCCCCTTGTTGGTTTTGTTATGGCAGCAAGAAGCCCTTGTTCTGCCATTAGGCACTGGTAAGATGCATTATCGTTACTTGGCGACTCATCCAATATATTTATATTCATATCACCAGTAACCAGGACAGACTTCCGGCCTTCAATGCTATCTAAAGTAATTTCCAGTGAACTGAGAAATCTGTCTAGGCTACAGACAGATGGCGATCTGTATACACCCACGACACGGACATTTTCTATACACACAATTAGGCAATTAGCGTCATCGAATGCAGGCTCTAAAGCATTTGCAGACCAACAATTTTTTACATAAATTGCAACTCCACCACATTTGTTTATGAAGTTCTTAGTGTGGAAGACATTGTAGCCGGGTAGCTGGCTTATTTGACATGTCTCTTGCAACCAACACTCAATGAGAACCAGCGCATCAAAATGGAAATTAAAACGCTTCAAAGTCGTTAAAAGTGACAGAAATAAGCACCCTAAACTTATAACACCCGTCTCATTGTTCGGGGGTTAATAAAAATATATATTAGCTATATCCATACCAATATATAAAAGTGAAACGTTGTCTGTTTGTTTGTTTGTTTGTTTGGGGAACTTTCTCGCGATAACGGCTGGACGGATTTTGATGAAATTTAGAATGGAGATAGCTTATACCCTGGAATAAAAATGGGATACTTTTTATCCCGGAATATTGTAAGAGTTTACGGGAAAACTGGGGAAGACTGAATATTGATTACTCACTGTAAGGAACGGTTGCCATCAGAATGGTCTGTGGTTGCCATGGACACGAAATAAGAAGTCTGTCAAAAAACATCAAGAGCATTGGTGTTATACCTACTTTTGCATTGGTTTTTAATAGATAAGTATAACAAGTACATAGGATGCTTTTTTCGCGATAAACAGTAGTGCGCGCGGACGAAGTCGCGGGCGGAAAAACTAGTAGTTCTATATATCCCGGAGAACTCCCGTATATTCGCCGGACACTTGAGAAAAGCGCGTAAAACTGTTTCATATTGCGAATTGCTTATAGAATAAATTACATAATGTTATATACCATTTTATAGCTAAAACAATGAAGAACATCGAAAAAGACACTATTAAACTATCAAAAATATACTTACGTTAACATTGTTGTAACATGTTTTTACTTTTATTAATCTCCTTTTGGCAATAAAAAATCATTTATCATTATCATTTTAATATGTTCCTTACAGTATTATTAGACGTAATAACACAAAATACAAGCTATAAATAACTAAAAACAACACAAATAAAAATCACAATCACTCACTACGCGGTCGATGAACCCGCTAGGACAACCTGAACTCACAAAAAGAACGATTGGGACCAAACCACTTTATTATCCAATAAAATCGCTATTGTCAAGCTGTTTTCAAATAATTATGTAACACAAATACAATACTCTATCCTAATCCAATACAAACAATGACGATTATCAGGCGTTGGTAAGCCCCAACATCCCCTAGCATCATACGAACTATAAACGCTACTCGCCATCATCGCGTTCTCTGTCACTCTTACACGTAACCCGCTACTTGTCTCGTTCGTGTAGGTGGCGAAGTGGCAACATAGCAACAGTTGATTTAGGGTAAAATGAAATTTAGTATTTTCCATTTTCAATACCGTAAACAGTACTTAAAAATGAAAAGACATCCTTCCCGCCTTTAAAAGTTGTCCCAGTGTATGTAGTGCGCTTTCTAAACACACAAGATGGCATTTTTGATTAATTTTACATGTTTCGGGAGCCGCTTGTATTTACATGTTGCGTCGTTGCCACTCTGTTTGAGACTAAGTCGACACAGGCTAATTAGCTTGTGTTTACTTTACCACGCAGAGCGGGCGGTGTAGTTATCTTGGGATCATTATTACTGTATATAAATCAAACCTAAGTTTGTTTATGTTATCCTTAGGTTAGGATAGGTTTGACAAGCCTACGGTTAGGCTAAACCTTTTTTTTAGCATATTAAATAACGTTTTAACTCTATGGTGTTGTTATTCATTACCTTTTAACCATATAGCAAGTGAAACTAATTCATAACCTGACAATATACAAGCAAGTTGCTATCTCATAAAAGCTTGAAATTTACTCAGAAGTTAAGTACTAATCTAAAATATACTGAATAGAGTAGCATAACCTAAGAAGTATTCATAGAAACAAAGAAATGTAATTGTTATATTTTTTATTGATTCTACCACCAGATTCGGAACACACTACATAGAAGAACTGGCAAGAAACTATGTAGCGAATATATTTTTATCATCATTATTTACAATTATAATTAACACTATTATTATCATACTAACAACCCCACAATTACCATAGTTACACCTGGCACAATAATAGCATTTAAACAAAGTGATCCTGAACTAATCATTTCGAACACATCACATTTACCATATTGGTTATAATAACATCGCATTGAACCGACAGTACCTATGTAGTATTTGTATACTCTTTGGTACCTATTTGCAAAATACTCAGTTACACACAGTGAATATGAGACAAGGAAACAGTAGCAGAATAATAAAGTAATATCAATAGTACTTAACTTACCAAGGTCCTGTTGGTGCGACGGCCAAAGTAAAAGTGAACATTGCTAAGCCACCTTTATAAAATAACAGAAAAATATCATGCCACCTCACAAAATATTTTTCCACCAGATCGACCAATCAGGAATCATCAATGGCGTCAGGCGTGACGGAAATGTACAATTCACTTCTACTTACATTTGGATATCCATAATAATCGTATTTTAAATATTTTAAGAAAAATTATAATTTTTATGGAATTATACTTACAGATATTTCAGAGTTATAACAATCTGCAATCATTAATTAGTAAATACACAACTTTTCACAAAAGACTTTGTAATTTTACTTTGAATAATGAATAACTCTATTAAGCATTTTAAACATCATTATATAACTCCATAATCATAAATTCGAATCTTTTGCTTAATAAGTTGTTTTATAGATTCAACCACATTATCGGTTTCGTTCAGAAACATATATTTTTATTACAACAGATTACAAACTCACCATAGATTTAAGAAAAGACATATTTACAAATAGATTCAATCGGTTGTCACTTTTGGCTTGACAAGCAATATGTTATGATATCGTAAATGGTAAGGTTATTCAGTGAGAATATTAATTACATTGTTAAATATTATGTTATAATCTAACACACTGATTATAAATATTTTTAACAGTTCTTTAACGAAATTAAGGCCCAGTTGTTTAATCAATAAACTGAATTTAAAAAAACAACTGAAATAACGATTGATAATATTGACCATAAATTTTAACTAATACATTAACCATGCACTCAATCAATTTTATCTGCCTAACCCACTGATCTCTATATCTATGGATTGGCCTTGCCTTACAATCGTTTGTGCCGATTCAAAGCGCCCCTTCTGAGCGTCGATGGAACTAAAATTGTATGTTTCATCTCCTAACGTTAGAGTCACATCCACACCAATATATAAAAGTGAAACGTTGTCTGTTTGTTTGCTTGTTGGCTTGGGGAGCTTAATCCAATTTTGATGAAACTTTGTAAATAGGTACTGTACAAAATAGATACCAACATCGTATACTTTTTGTCCCGGAAAATGGTAAGTTTCCACGGGATACTGTAAAATGTCTATTAATCGCTGTAAAGAATATTTGCCGTGGAAAATAAATAATATGTTTGTCAAAAAGCATCAAGAGCGTTGGTGCTATACTTTTGAATTGTTTTTTAATATTCTAGATGAACGTAGCATCAGGCATTTGTCACTCTACCTACTTACGCGGGCTAATAACCTACAGATTGCCGAGCCCCGGGGCTACAAATCAGGCGAGGCCGGCCGCCGCGCGCTGTCATTCAGACGCTTAACATGTCGCTTGTTTGAACTTTCGCTAGTAATGGCGAAACGTAACAATAATAACAATTGTTGTGTGAAGGGATGCCTTAGTAGGAAAAAAGACTAAAAAGTTTTTTGTGTCTTTATCACAATAAAGTTATCACAGATCTGTCTACTGAATGACTAAATTTTTAATTTATAGGTGTTATGTTTTTCCCGCGACTTTGCAAGCGGAGTCCGTTAGTTTGTACCTACCTAGATAGGTACCTACATTGTATTTTTTTGTTTGACTAGAATGTAAATATGAAGTGGTGGAACTTGTTCCATATAAACGATTTATATTTTCAACAGTCTATGTGCATACTAACAAAAAATTACCTACATACATGCATATTTTTTTGCTAACTGTTCTATCCGAAAGACTTAAAATTCGCTGCAATTGCGAGTGCTTCAATAATAAAAACATGTAAATTAAATAAAAAGAGAGTACTTAGGTACTTCAAAACTTATTTTTCTTTTATGAGTCATGTCACACATATTTTTGCATTGTATTTCAGAACTACCTACCTACCTTCTTAAGTGTTTTAGATTATCGTGTTGTTAACAAATAAAATTTGATTCCTTTTTTTATTGAATTAGACCCAGTTTAAAATAAATTTTACGTTTAACGTTTGATAAGATAGTTTTTAAAAGGATTGTTACGCGTTTCATACATGTTGGATAATTACGAGAGCAACTTGAAAATGTGATTTTTTGTTTGTTGAGATATCTTAACGATTTTAGATATCAAATGAAAGGTCTACGTCTAAAAACTTTTTATCCGTTTGAATCATGTAAATCGGTCCACGTGTTTAAGAGATAGTTAAGAATTAGTATAGTGAAAATGTAAACAACCAGTTTTTTATATTACTGCCAAAAAAAAGAGTGTTCTTTATGTTTTTGTTCTATGAACTTTTTAATTAGTGCAAAATGTGAAAATATTATTATTGTAAGTTAATGAGGAATGTTAAACAAAGAGGTATCTAGGTAGCATAAAGATTGATAGTTTATTTTCATTTGTTTCATTTTCAAGACGGACTTTAATATTCATTTTCTATCACCGTGTCATCATACGCATCAAACATAAGATAGATTACGTGGTCAAGTAGGTAGATAGACGATGAATATTATAGTAGCAACGGCAAGTTGACAACCATAGCGCCACAGCTAGCGCGTCACTCCGCGTCAGACAGTGACAGAGTTACGCGTTAGAAGAGAGCGGCAACGTTTAGGTGAATATCGCGTTAGGCACTGAGCGCTTATGCGAGCTGAATTGCACTTTGTTGCTTAGTAGCAAGAGTCGTTATTTCTATTAATGGTTGCGCGAAGTGCAACTTCTGCTATTATTTATTCTGTGGTAGCATGTTTTTTTTTTCGGGATAAACTGTAGTCCGCACGGACGAAGTCGCGGGCAAAAGCTAGTAATCTATATTACCTAGTACAAATACGTTAGTTTTGTGGACGCTCACTACTGCCAAACTACTGCTATCATCGCTAAAACGGTGAAAATGAAATGCGCTCATTGCAACGTTCGTCAATAACCTGTCTACAGTAGGTGCACGAGTAATAATGCAGTTGTCTATGGCCTGATCAGTCCAATGCTGGAAATAGGCTTCTTTATATTGGGTGAACTGTACAGGTACACAAAAGCTATTTTAGTCTTTCAAGCCAACCTCACGTATCCGTGGTCAGGCCGGTCTCACTCCTAATTTTAGGTATGAAATCGAAGTGACGTCCACCTAAATTCAGTCGATTGCCGCGCGCTGTCAGTGATTGACGCTGCTCGTGTACATGCAACGTAAATTATCCTGTGTAGTTGAAGAGACTAATTTTAGCAGAACCAGGTAGATAAAAAAATATACGCGATCACGCATTTTTGAACGGGTAATTTTAATATAACAATCTAACAAACAATTACACATTCAATATATGCGCATGAAAGCATGATTTCTTGGAAAGAAGAGAGATAATTTCAGTAACGTCTGCCTCCTTTAACAGCCGATAAATAAGTGGTGCGCTACTCCCGGTGCCTCGCCGATGAAATGTATACCCAGCAGCTCACGCCACCTTGTCACGCTATCGCACCACTAGCTGCTAGGCTCCGCCTCCTTTCTTGGTGTTGCTAAGACGGCCTTTTCTGTCAGTTTAAAGTTTAGTACTTAGAAACTATGGACTACGAATGAGGGAACTCCGGATCTCCGTCATTTGCTGTACAATTGTTGAAAAGATTAAGAATTGTATGAAGGGTATGGACATATGCGCTTTTACTCAATTCATTCATCTTTAACATCTTTAACACGGTGCGGAGCAGCATCGGCGCCTGCTGTCACCTATAGGTGCGGTCCAACAAAGTGCATAGCAGAGCTGACCACGTACCAGCCCACCGTAGGACTCACCGCCCTTGTGTGCGGTTCAACCGAGTGCATAGCACTGTTGATCACGGACCAGCCCACCGTACACTTAACACCAGCTGCTAGGCTCTGCCTCCTGTCTTGTTGCTGAAAATATTAAACATAAATATAAATAGACTTATATATAATGGTAGTTGCAAATAATACAACTACCTACATATTATTTTCTTTATTCCGTGCTTAGAATAAATGATTTCGGTCGATAGTGGTAAATAGTGCAAAAAGAGTTCTTAGAAATCACAGACCCAGAAAAAGTAAACGACATACGTTTCCGTGCAATATAATAAAACAGGGTGTCATTTGATTCATCATAGTACTAATATTTATTCTGTGAGGAGCACCGCCGCGTGCGGGCCTCCTCAAGTCGAGACGAGCAACCCTAGAAATAGCGGCGCGCATCCATTGAGTCAAACGGTTCAGTGTAATATCGCCTTTCTTTATTACGCGTAGGGTACAAATTGTCTTGCGCTGAATAAATTTATTTAACGGTTGTAGGTATATTTCAGTAAGTATTTAAGTGTTTTCTTAGGGAGTGAGTCTTCTTTACGTTGTACTATTAATTATTCTGTGCCATGATGCAACCTGCCGAACAACGAATAAAGCTCTGGAAACCGAGAAATGGCGGTTCGAATGCGGTATTAGCGTCAGTATTTTGTATTTAATATTTGCCAATGTCTCGAATTATCACGTCAGACACTGAAATCGTAAGAGAGAATGAGGAGGGAAAGAAGGGGGGGGGGGGGGGGGGGGTGGCTTGTATGTTTTTTGTCAAACTAAATTTAATTCATGTCGTTTCTATTCGAAATGAATTTCCAAAAAATATAATTTCTAAATAATCAGACTCATTATAAACTTCTTAAACCGTTATTACCTTCCTGAAGCTGTAGACAAATTGCCTTATTTTGAATACCGCCGAAAACGATACCTACATTGAAATGAATGTAAAATCAAACTTGAAATTTAAAGTGGAATTAGAAGTGTCAGAGTCTGGGTACAAGGAAAGACCTTGGTAATTGCTACTCGGTATAGTCCAGTAGCAACTGCATAAATTATTCACTCATGAAAATTATAATAAACTGGTAACATTATGTAGGTACATTGTTTGATGGACCACGGGATATTTATCAACTTCAAGTAGATACTTGTTGATTTGTCTTTTCTCCAAAATATCATAATATGCACGAAATGAAATATTCACCCGTATACATACATACAAAACTCATTACTCTTCCCTTTCTTTGCTGTAGTCGGGTAATATAAATGCTACAATAATAGAGCTATGGTAGCCGAACGGTTCAATAGTGCAATTTATAATCCAACTATACCAGGTTCGGTCCTAGGCTCCGCACCAATGACATTTATTTCAAAGTAATATGTGGTTTTTCATCGCTCCGTGCTTCAGAAGACACGTTGAACTATTGGTCCCGGCTGTTATTGATTAGAAGCAGCCATTAAGCCATATCAACAAACAAGCGAAGCTATAAAAGTGATAGCTTATTTGAAATTTTACGTGATTTAATTCTGATCGTCAAGCTTTCTCTTCTATTGATGTGCCCGGCAGGATCCACAATGATCTGTTATTTTTATAATTTTACCGTCTAATGTTACATTACAGAATGAAATAATTAACGTTTGTATTTGAATTTCTTATTTGATGCTATAACCCTAACAACTTCATGTACTTTACTTTACTTTATGTACGTGGCCTTTGGACACGTTTTTAATCCTGCAGGATGTAAAATTATTATTTTTATCTTGTAAACAAACTAAACCGCAGCTCCATAACCGGACCTTAAAGTAGGTAGCTATTCAAAATTTGAAACTGCTGCAGAGTCGGACGGGTGTCGAGATCACAAATTTGTATTCCAAGCTCACAATAAAGTTCATTTAAATATAAATGCGACAAGACCGCGTTAACTTCAGTAAATGCTGTATAAACTCAGTCGTTATTTTTTATGTCGATCCTGAAAATAACTTTAGGCACTTATAACAAGCTTTGGAGGCAAACAAAATATAATGACAATTTTGAAACAAAAATATCCGCAAAGGGTTACCAAATGCTCTGGAACAATTATTTAATCTCACAAAAAAAAACATACATGACACTGTAGGTCACTGTAGGTCATGCAAAAAAAGAAAGCTGATAGCAACTGGAGATCTATTCGTAGATCGTGCTATTTGACCATCATAATGTAGCTAGGTAATGAATGCATGTCAATGAGTTAATACCGACCACTGATGTAAGAGTTAGCAATCTAAAGCACGGAGCGATGGCATATCCCCATATAACTTATTAGATAATATATACTTAAAATAAAGCAATTTGAACAATGATGGATAAGATATATAGAAGGAATTGGGTTGGGTTATAATATTGTTGATGTAAAAATATACTACTTTCTTTTGAGTAAATGTCATTAACAAAAGCTCTTCATATTTCGATAGACCCAAACTATTAGGTGCGGTTTTCCATCGCTCCGTGCGTCGGAGGGCATGTTAAGCTGTCAGTCTTGACTGTTATTGATTTAAAGGAAACGTTAAGCCATGCCAAGGGCCCTCGGGCGCGGCGGTCTGTCTAATTACGACACCAGAGGCTAGCACTAGGTACCTCACACGACAAATAATAGTTCGATAGACCCAAAGTATACCTATCTAACAAGTGATTCTGTGAGCTGTAGACCTCGCAAACAAACAAACTCGTACAAACTGTTTTGCAAACAATCTAGCGGTGCACAGTAGCGCCTTCTAGTTACCTTATTGTAAAACTAACATTAATAACCGAGGTGCTCCATCAATCCCTACCTAGTAGGTAAAGGGCTGATTCCATTGGATGAAACCCAAAAGTGAGCAATTTACTGCATTCTACTCTGCTCATCACGCCGAAGATCCTTATAATAATATATCCTTCACCAAATTTGTATGAGACCAACTCAAAGTTACTTCCATTCAAATAAAAAAATAACCATTGAAATCTAACAAGGACCCCTTTATGCCCCTTATTGGCGGAATTACCCCCCGATAAAAAACCCCGAGGAGTAAACATTTTAATAATTCGTTAAACATGTACACCAAGTTTCGTCTAGATCGGTTGAAAAATGCGACTTGTTGAGAACAGCCGGAGATCCGGACAGAAATCCGAACTGAGATCCGAAAGCGCGCGAACTAACCATACGAAAGCATTTTTTCCCAAGCTGAAACGGAGACGCTTCGCTAGGGCTCCGCGCACTACTTAAGCTACTGAACAAGAAAATAACATTTTTGTAAATCGTGTCTGTCTGTTTGCCTGTATGTTTTGTTCGCGTATCACGTTAAAACTACTAAACCGATTGCGATACGGTTTTCACTGTTGGATAGCTTATTTGACTTAAAAAACGGGGGTACTTGGTATCTTAATCCAATGATTAGATGCCGAGTAATAATCAAACATATTTGATGGCTGAACGAATTTTAAAGAAATTTAGTTTTTGTCCTGGAATAAAACGTATGTGCTACTTTTAAATGAAATAACCACGCAGGCAAAGCCACAGGCTCAGCTGGTTATAAATATATGTTTTTGAGCATATGTATATTGCATATGTAGATTCGGAGCAAATTAGCTGTGACAGACGGACAGACAGACAAAAACACGAGTGTTCCTATACCGGTTCCGTTTTTTAAACCTAAAAAGTGTAGAATTCTGTACAATTTGTACATAATATAATGATAGGTTTGTACTATTTTAGTAACACTGTCACTGTTTTCTGTTTGCCCTTAAAATAATAAACATAAAACACATTCAAAATACTGCAACGTTTCTGGATTTTATAAGCCATAACTTAATCGAGTCGTCAATTTTATGCTATACCAATAAAGTAAGAACACTACATCAAAACAAGGAACTGCAATACATAATGTAAGACGCAGAGGCGGCGATAAATCCTAGCTGGATTTAAAATTTCATGCTGCGTCTTCGTTACGTCAATTTTCATACAATATTCATGGTTTAAGCTTTTATCGTTTAAAAATGGTGCACTGTCTGTTATTTTCTACTGTTGTTTATGTTGATGTACAACTTTAGCATTTAAGCTTCTATCTAGATAGATATTCTTAATCAGGTTAGAAGAACTCTGCCTAGATATAAAAAAACCCTAAGCTGCCTTACAGTGAAAACCGCAGTACACGATTGCGACTGACATTGTTTACTGGACCGATGTCCAGTAGTTTTTACGTGATGCACAAACAAACAACCAGACAGATACACAGACAGACACGATGTTTAAAATTGCTATTATCTATTGCCATTATATCTTCATTGTACAGACTATTTGTTAACTACTGCTTTATCATAAGTACAGATAGATAGATAGATAGGTAGATATATGTCAATAAGATATATATTATATATTTATTCTAAAGTTTTCATTTTTACTACTTTTGACCACACTAGGAGAGATAACTAGTTATCTTTAAAAAACGTAACAAACGTTACGAACTAATTCCAAAAAACAAAGTAACGTTTTAGAACCGAAGACCTGTCTTTTACACAAACTGCTGTTACTTTTGATATTTGGACGTAAAGAAATAAGTAGAAAAGTGTTATTTTTCATCATCAGCCTAAGCTAGCTATGAGTTATTTTTGCTTGCTTGCATTTCGTATGCGGAAGTGCTGGCCTGTGGTATCAGAGTTTGTCAGACTGCCTGAGGGCCATTGACGCGTATTAAGCAAATATACGAGTAAATCTACACAACGATCATGACGTCAAAAACCGTGTTGGCGTTGGTTTGTTTTCAAATCCAGAAAGTGAAAATGTATTCTTTGAAAGTATACATATACCCAACATTTCAGACGTTACCGGCCAAGCTGACATCGGGTAAGTATAAGGCAATGATGTTATATTAAAAACAGGTTGATGAGTTGTGATGCGCTTGAACACGGCAACAATACATTTAGCCTTAGTCTCGCGAAAGCGTTGATACTTGATAGCAAACGCTGCGCGTATTCATCAAATAAAAATGCCGCCTGTGTTATCCGACGCTGGGGAAATTACATAAGCAAGACTTCGAAAAGCCGAGAGATCACTTACCATGCGTAAGTTTACTTATTTAATTTATTTTTGCTATATTTTCCAGAAAAAAACTAAAACATTTAACCTCGAACCGAACCAAGAGTGCGATATAAAATATCCCAGTCAACAAGTGTGACAGAGAGCGTAATGTATCTTCCATCATAGAACAAAAACGTAATGTACAACAGACGCAACAATTTCACGACAACATCTAACGCTCGTGCTAATAAGTGAAAAATTTACTAGATATTACATTGATTGATGTCCCGATATTATATAAGCTAAAAGTTCTGCGAGAGATGTGACCAGTTCTACACATAAAATCTATCAATACACATAAAAGTACAACTAATAATAGGCAATTTAAATGTCTGTTTTGTGAACATTATTCAACCATATACTACAAACTCATTCAGTCGCATAAATTTACTGTCTTATGAAATTAGTAGTAGGCATTTTTTCAAATGTATGTTCTGTGACATATTGAATCATATTCTATGAAATATGACTCTTACATCACAACGAAGCAGCGGAGCGTATATCTATCTCGCTTTTATTCACGCTAGTGGTCATGCTATCTCGTTTACACAACGTAGCTTATTAGCAGTGTGACCACGAGTCAAAATAATTCCTCGTGGTCACACTAGTGTGACAAAACGGTGTGACCACGAGTCTGTCGCCTTATTTTTAAGTGTGTAAATAGATAATTTCTATTATAAACGATGATCTGTGTAAGTAAGTTCAGACAACATTGACTTCGCGTTAGTTCTACACAACGCATCGTTTAATTAAAACAGGTCAAACAGGTTGTCTGGAAGAGATCGCTTTAAGCGATAAGACCGCCCATTGTACTACCATATTTTTAATTAAATCTCGTTCGTGAATTGCCGGGTTGGCGAACTAAAATAGATATTTTCGTAATTTTGTGTTCAAAATTACGAAAATATCTATTTTAGTTCGCCAACCCGGCAATTCACGAACGAGATTTAATTAAACAAACACGACAATGTTTGTTTTTAACACGAGTTGAAACAAAATGCTTTGTACAAAACGTATCGGCACTGAACGAAACTATACGATGAAGTTTATACATTGGTGTTGAAATCGTACGCAGCGCTAGAGTTGCGGTACATTTATAGCTGACCCCCAGAGGGGCATGGGACAGTCGGGCCACTACTCGTCGCTGGCCTGGAGATAAGTATTTAATATTTATTTCAAAAACATTTAAAAAAAAAGCTTTTATGCAGTAGCCATGTCATGATGAAACTTAGAACGGGCTATCACAATTAAATACGTTTACAACATTTCATGTCTATGCTGTTATCCGTTGATTAGGTCTCTAATCAGGAGTCAACTCAGAGTGCAGCAGCCGTGTCATGGTGAAACTTCAAATAGGCTAAATTAATAGAATGTGTACCTACACAAAATTTTATGACAGTGCTGTTGACCGTTGAAGATTTCCTTTATCTGGAGCAATTCCTGGATATCGATTCAGGTCATACTATAAAAATACATTGTCATCGGATCTGAATCAACAAGCAAAATTTTAACTCCGTAGGATAAGAGGCAGTGGTATTAATTCAGCTTACAAGATTTGACATAAACAAACATACATACATACAAACATTGCAAGTTAAATAAAATCTTTTAAAAAAGCTATTCTAGCACGTTTTTATTAGGTCACTTTCTTGTTTGTCGTTGCAGGTGGTATCTTGCAATTCAAATTTGAGCCATTCCCGATTATCTAAAACTTTCAGGGTAGCTCACAACTAGACTAAAACCCATTTGAAAATAAAAACATTCTAATAAAAAACTTTTATTTAGTTTTTTAATCTGCATCTGCTGCTAGTTTACCATTGCACTACCAGTAGTGCCACGGCAGAGATAAAATTTCTTTAGCACTACTGACTACTGGTGGTGCCAAGCAGTAGTGTCACGGAGATAAACGTTTTCAAGGGTGCCAAATTAACTCAAGTACACTATTAAGAATAATTATTTGTCTCGTATACTTGAGTACTTATTTCTAGAAATAAATATAATTAGGTTTATAATTGCTATTTATACATAGTTAAACTTTTATAATCAATACTTCGTGGAACTTTCTTATGAAGCTAATTTCTTAACTTTAATTGTTAATATTTGGAATTCACAGCTTATTAAATACGAATAAAGTTTTCATAGCTATTTTAGTGCGTCAATTAATTTACGTTTTATTGTTATTGTTCTTGAAAAACTCTAATATATTGGGTGTTAAGTGGAGGAATAAAATCAAAGTATCAAACATTATTGACAGCCTCCCTTGTAGAACCTTGCTTGCGTATGTACCTACTGAATTAAGTTCGACAGGTTAAAAACTAAAAAAACACGCCTGCCTTGCCAAAAAAGAACTTATTCCAAAAACTCATATACTGTCGGAATGTGCTTTAATTTGATACCCATATTGTAAAATTGGAAGATAAAATATATTTTTCGCATTCTGCCGCCGTATCCAATTGTATCAAAAAAAAAACTTTATGTAACTCGGGGGATGTAAGGATTCTAACGATACCCCATTCATCTTAATATGTTCAAGCTTATAAAAGTTATTGTGGAATAAAAAATTGCACACCAACAACTACCGCTGTTATTATAGTCATGTGTCTCAATATATCCTACGGTTGCCTGGAAGAGATCGCTGCTTAGATAAGGCTGCCGATTGTACTATTTTTTTTATTTGAATTTTATTTGTAAGTTTTCTTTTGGTGCAATAAAGTGTTATCTATTTATCTATCTCACATACATACAAACATACATGAATTCTAAAAACATTGCACTCCACTCGTGTAAAAATACAAAAACCCGACTGCGAACTAAATCATCGAATACGAGCTGACCGCCCGCAAATATAATAACACTGATATTAAAAAGGCGAAAGTTTGTACTCAACTGTGTGTATTTGTGTGTGTGTATGTGTGTGTGTGTGTGTGTGTGTATGTATGTGTGTGTGTGTGTGTGTGTGTATGTGTGTGCGCGTGGGTGTGTGTATGTTGGTTACTTCTTCACGCTTAAAACGGAAAACGGAAAGCTAAACGGAATTGGATAAAATTTTGAGGGAGGTAGCTTATACCCTGTATTAACACATAGGCTACCTTCTATCCCGTAAAAATGCATGGTTTCTGAGGGACGCGGGTGAAACCGCGGGGTGCAGCATGTATTAATATAAATGTAATGTTTCTTTTTTACATACATATTTTACTTTCCTTTAATTGTTGCAATTGCAACATTAGACTAGAGTATAATAATCCAAAACCAGAAATTTAGTAAAAAGCTTAATAGACAATTGCTACTGTTTAGTTATAGGCATTATTTTGAAATGTTCTTTTAAAGACTTTCATTTTGATACCTCACTCCAATATTTCCAATTTTTGTTCCGTCGAAAATACAATAGGGCAGCTGTCAGCCGCCATATTAGTTTTCTTGACAAAGCATATATCCTATAATAAAGATAAATTAAAGAACTTAATATTTACTATTATACAAAGTGCGACGACGCGATTATTTGTTGTGTGCGTGTCGCGTGGTACATGTGTGTAGTCGATTAGTTATGTGTGCTGCCCCGGCCCTAAACTATGGATAGATACTTTTTACTTTATATGATGATTAAGTTTAGTTGCCCATTTGCCAATTGAAGAAGCCGTCTCCACTAAAGCGGGACATGCGCGGAGTTTTTGAATTGCGCGGATTTTTGGTGGAACACGAATCGGGCGAACTTAGTGAATCCTTATTCCTACATTGATGATCCTATAGCATTCTAGTGATCAAAACAAATCCAATGATACGTCATATGTCAAAATATATCAAGCTGTTTAGACTGTAGGAGGCGCTTATGAAAAGTATAAACAAACAAACATACATATAACCCAAACACATAAGCCTTTGAGCAGTTGGGTAAAAACAGCAATGAAATCGTGAAAGAAAACAAGGATTGAAATAGCGTCAGACCGTAATAGTGGTTAAGAAATGCTCTTTATAGATTTTATCGTTTTTTTTTAAGGTTCAGTTCCCAAACAGAACACTATAGCTGTGGCAAAAATGTGAAAGTGTCAGTCTGTCTGTCTGTCTGCTATATATTTATATTACATCATCATTATC
The DNA here is from genome assembly GCA_946251855.1 of Alsophila aescularia. Taxonomy (NCBI): domain Eukaryota; kingdom Metazoa; phylum Arthropoda; class Insecta; order Lepidoptera; family Geometridae; genus Alsophila; species Alsophila aescularia. The sequence continues at coordinate 51,377,077 of OX276377.1, read as the reverse complement.
ATCATTAGCCTGTATTCATACTGGCTGATGATGATAATTGTTTGACAATACTGGACATAGGCTTCTTCCTCCTCGTTTCATGACCTCTGTGACGCTGAAAATTTAAATGCCGAAGTTTTGCATGTTCAGGAAGTACTCCAGCGAACTGATAATTCTGAAGTGACCAGACGTTGGCGTCCTAGACGCAAATATAAAAAGGGATGGACTGATGTCAATAGACAGCTGGATTTTATGCCGTATTTAAAAGGAGTGACGCATAAAGTCGGCACATTATTAAAGAACTACTCTATCAAGACCTTGTATACTCCTTTATCCAAGATTCCAAGCCATGTCAGAACACTGAAAGAAGTCATTCCTTTTAAAAAACCTGGTGTATCTAAGCAAGATTGCAGCTGCGGCAGTTCCTAAATTGGACAAACCAAGTGTGCTATAGCGGAAAGGGTCGGGGAACACCTTGCAGCTGTAAAGAACCGCCAGATAAATTAATCTGCAGTCACTGAGCATTTGCTCGAATCGGGCCCTAATCAGTAGATTGAACTCCACGACCCGAAGATCCTCTCCACGGAACGTCACTACAACTCTAGGATTGTACATGAAGCGTTTGAAATTAGAAAGTATCCCAATTTTAACCGGGAAGATGGTTTCAAGTTGGCTGCGGCGTGGAATCCCGTGATAAGCAACTGTTCGCGTCGCGCTTTATGCCAGAAGAAATCTGCAAATGTCGTTAGTGTAGTGTGTCATGACAAATACTGAACTTTTAAAAAACCAAAAGCGTATAGTTGGAAACAACGCTCGTCCTTCTCGACGGTGATACTAAAAAATATGAAAAATATTTAATTAAAAAAACACGACTGCCCTGGCTAAAGAGAACTAAAAACGTTGCAATTTGGGGATCTCTTCGATACAAAGTGTTCCACAGAACGGTTCCCAACAATAATGACAATTATATTTATATCTTGTTTTAGACTTTTAGTTCAATTTTAGCAGGGCATTAGAGTTTTTTTTTTCGTAATTTAGAGTGCTACTATAAGAGTCGTTATCCTCGTAAGTCATTGTGTTGGATTGTAAAACAAAGTAGGTATTATGCTATTGTTGCGCAATATTTTTCTTCCCGTTTGTTTTTACGCGAGCATTGAAACAGAAGTAATGAGAGTCGAAAGAGTTTGGTTAGAGCTTGCGCTTTACTCGCGCAACTTTACCAATCTTGCTAATGTCTCACCGAAGCTCAGTCTAGAAAACTGATTTGTTCTCGGTAACTGCTTACTCTTTTATTTAACTTGAAATATGTAGATAGATAGTTAGACAGATAACTATTTTATCAACCACTTAATTTATGCCGCATGTTTAAAATAGTTATGTTATACAATGAGTGGTTTTATCGCTAAAAATAAATTCTCACAGACAACCTGTGATAACAACATTTATTTATATATACGATAACACTAAGCTTGTTCATAATAATTGCAGATCCATGTAGAACTTTTGATTTCAAAATTTTGCATGGTTCTTAACTGACGAGACTACCTTATACTTTGATTGTCATTCATATACTCTGTAATGTTACCGGGTAGCCTTTGAAATTGGCTGATAATTAGTAACCTCTTTACAGGGCCCATTTTTCCAAAATAGCGGTACATATCCTTCATTAAAAGACCTTCTAAAAAGAATATAAATGGGAACTGATAATTTTCTCTGCTCGTCTAATAAGAAATATGGAGGGGAACTAAACTGGGCCAGCTCATTTAGAAATATCCAACTTGGCTAGTTTATTTTTGATGGTTAAAGTTGTAAAATTAAAATTAGAAATACTTCCATCTAAAAGATTAGAAGATGTAGCAATTCGCTTGCTACATTATGATTGGAAGGAATATTGAAGTCAGGGATCAAAATGGTAGAATAGAAATAGTCAGCAAAAAAGTAACATATCTCATTACCTGAGCTAGAGTTATTAGCATCATATGACTTTGAATTAGGTATAGAACTGGCTCGTGATAATTATTTAAAATGAGACCCAAATAACTTAGGATTAACTTTAATAGAATTTTCTACTCCAGCTATATCTAACGTATAGCAATCAGCCTCTTGAAACTTGGCTCGTTTATATAAGAAATAAATTGAATGCTTATCTGAAATTATTCCATAACGTTTAAGAATAATGAGGTATTTATATTTTTCTTTAAGTACTTTAATTAACGCGGTGGAGTACCATGGAGGGTATATTCTTTTGAGAATAAATTTAGTAGGCACATACTTACCACGCATATATTTAATTATGCTTTAAAAAAAATAAGTGCATCATCCAAGGATCCATCACTCAGATTTGCCCGCCAGTGAAACCAAAAAGTAAATTATACATTATAGGTCACAATTAACTGCATCAAAATCGATTAGATTTTAACAATATTAAATACTGGTTTGAGGGCCTCTTTGCAAGAAATTCCAATCGTCACACACAATGCATTGTGGTGAGGGTCAAGCGTTACCAACGAGTCAGTAGCGTTATTCACCAAAACATCAGTGTTTGACAAAATAAGATCTAATAACCTACCATACTGGTTAGCTACCTGATTGTATTGATGCAAATCCACTAGATTTAACTCATTAGTAAAGTTACATTAATTATAACCTATAATTTTTAGGGGTTCACGGTAAGTACGTACGTAATTACGTACTGCATATCGAGGGCTTAGTAGTTGAGCTAGGCCGAACAAAATAACTTGAATTATGCCGCGTCTACTCTGAATAATATCCAAAGTGAGGAACAGAATACAACCGGAAAAACAACATTGTTGGCGTATTACTTAAAAACTGGTAGCTTAGCATCCTAGCTACGGAACCTTTAGTCTATGCATATCCAACACGCAGTTGGCTGTTTTTTTACTTCATCACAACCTTTTCTAATTTCCTTACCAATTTTCCGTCCCAATAGATAAGGTAAGCCTCTACAAAGGTCAAAGAAAGAAATTCCCCACTAATCTCTATAACAACCGGCTTCTGCTTGAGTTTGTTCCAAAAAGTTTTTTCCATGCCATAGATTCTACCAATTACCAGAGTGAGGAGAGAGGCCATTTGTCACAGGATAAAAAACTGAGCGCAGACCCACCGACCCGTCAGTCCGTCTGTCCGTAGACCTACATCAAAAACCCGGTGACTGACACATCGTATTTATAATACTGTCTGCTGCAACGTGAAATGAAAAGAAAACCCAAGCTTGTACATAGCGTAAATAATTAGAAAACGATATTTTATCATTCTTAGAGTTCACGCCCCTTTGCTGACCTTTTTCAAGGTCATTGTTGGCTTAATGTTCATTTTCAGACAATATAGTAACTAAAACACAAGAGATTTCGTGTTAGTGAGCTGATAGCCATACTCAATTTTAAACGAATCTATGCGTAATGTTGGTTGATATTTGTTTTGAGAGATGAAAATCAGGAAAAGAAATCCGCTGAAGGTCTAGTTTCATTGACATCGGGAATATAATTTCTCAGCTCAAGTATATTGCCACTTGAGCTTTTATTTTGATAAAAAAACGTCATGATTACAAAAAAAAATTGATCTATTGTTCCCGAAACTAGACTTTAGACAAATTACACATCATTTATTTTACTAAGAGTTGTCATTTCTTGTCATTGATTGCATGGCTATAAAAAAGATATTGCATGTATGTGTCGCAGAAAAAATAACAGTACTATGGTAGTCTGTACAATTTTATGTGTGGGTATTTGGCAGTGTGTTAGGGTGTGTGTGTGTGCGTGTGTGTGAGGAAATGTGTATGGGTGTACGAATTTGTCTAAGCATGAGTCATATTAATTGTATTATTTGGTTTGAGAAAAAGTTACATTTGGTTGTATGTTAGTTGAAGTAGCCAGTTGTGAACTCTTTTATTGCATGAAAATTTTGATAAATCGTATATATCAATAGCTTTTTTGGTGATATTATATAGTCGTGAGCTTAGTACGGGATATTGACAACCAAATAAAGTAGTTCTATGAGCTGCAGCCGGACATAATTATCCTGTTTTTCATAATATTTGTGTCATGTTGGACAGTTGCAAGTTTTCGAAAGATAGCTTGGTAAACTTAAAGTTGTCTAGCAGTTAACATTTTTGCATCAACATAACGTTCAGAGGCAGGGTGTCTGAAAGGTTTTCCAAGCATCACTTTGAGGACTGCTTGTTGGGCCCTTTCTAGTTTAAGGAATAATACTTTGCATGCTCTGCTCCATATTATGTTACAGTATGAGAGTATAGACTTACATAAATAAATAAATATATTAAATATATTTGAGACAATTCCATACACCAATTACCTAGCCCCAAAGTAGGATACCCTGTAATATGGGCACTAGATAAACATACATAAATACGAATATCACATTCATGACTCGGAAACAAACATTTCTGCTCATCACACAAATGATTGCACCTTGCAGGATTCGAACCCGCGACCGTTTGATTTCGTTCCCAGGGTCACTAGCCACTAGACCAACCGGCCGTCAAACATAGGGCGCAAGTTTTAGTGTGGTGACATCGGCAGAGGGCCAGATTAGCTTATACAACGAGTCACTGAATAGCCTTATAAATACGCAGCAGGTTTGTTTTGATCAAACATGTAATTAATGCGATTACGTGTGCAATGGTTAAATACATAGTATTTAAAATTCCCTCACAAAAATGTATATTTGAAATTTGCGACAACCCTAAATGTTTGTTTACTATTTATCTGGTGACCTGTACCAGATAAATATTGTGTGTTTTTTAAACCTATCTCAGGCACCAGCTCGTCTCAACGGGAGGTTTATTTTGTTACTCCTGTCTGATCGCAATTAATGTGTGATTAACCTCGTGTGAGAAAAATATATAAATATTTGATTTGACTTATTACGTCGCACAAAAATGATGTACATACATATGTGGGATCGGGTTGCCAGACCTCACCTCGCTTGTAAAGACTTGGTGGAAAGACCTCATAAAGTAGAGACCTTAAAACTAATCACAAATAACATTATAATCACTTTTTACAAAATATTACTCGTAAATACTATTTATTATTAGTCTCTAACGTGAAAATTTTCACTTCTGGCATTCGATTGACTATTGCGCAGTAGACTATGCACGAGGTTTGTCAACCAAACTTGACAACACACAAATACAAGGTCAAGGTTCAGTGCTACTAACTTATCTGTTCAGTTGACAAAATAGAAACTAATGAGGCCACATTTTTCACTGTCATTATCTTATCAATATCGTAAGGGTAGTGACGCCCGGTTCAACTGAACAGATAAGTTGGTGACACTTTTTTTTCCCAGCTGCCTACTATGGAGTACTATTATTTATTCTGTGCTACTAGGGTTTGAAGAACACTGTACCTGCAATGATCTATAAAAGTAAATTCATTAATGAAAAACTTCAAAATCTCAAAAGTCGTTGAACTAACGTGATTCGCCAAAACGCGTGGATTTTCCCACCCTGGTACTTAATAGGTAATAATGTTACATCCTGTATAGATGCTGATTATGAAAATTATGATGATAATGCACGACGTCAGTTTTAAGTCTAAAACGAAAAAGAAAATGCGTTGTTCAAAAAACATGTATTCTTCACTTGAATTAAATCCAGATCCGATAAATTTGAAAGTTTTCAAGAGTGCGAATGTGCGCTAGACCATCTAATCATTAGATTTCTGTCTATAAGTTACGTCTATAAGCAACGTAATTAATATGTTCACCAATTAATCTAAACTTTATGTAAAATCTAATTAAGATAATGCCTTATTAAAACGCCTATGCTGCAATACCTACGTGGGATGTACGGGGGGTCATTAACAATGTATGGCTATTTGAAGTTGCCTGTTTTTCAATCAGCTGCGGTTTACAAAACTGGCATTATTCCAGTTTTGTTTAGTCAATTTAAAATATTTACTTTATAAAGCCTGATTTCAATTAATTACTATATTGAATGGCCTTTTCGCGTATAGTTCAGGGGTTGTATAAATAGATTTTTAATTAAAACATTGGTCGCATTAATTTATTACAGAGTTTGTATATTTTATGGATGTTTTTGCATTGTAAGTTGAAAGTAATGGCAATTCGAGGATGATAAATAATTTTGTAGTGCTGATAAAATTCCTTTGTGGCAATAAAATTGGTCTTATAAACGCGTGATCCTTGCCAATGTCTAGGTTCATATTATTTTATGTAGATCCAGTTGTAATAATGACTGGAAATGATGTTAAAGGAACTCGATTTTCAAAATAAACAAAATATTCCTTGCACAGTTTTGCTTACTATGAAAATCACTATAATCAAATATGAAAACCAGATTCCTTGATTCTAAGAACCAGTCCCAATATTAAAAACATAAATCACACTGAAATAAAAAAAGTCTTACAGTTTACAATAAAGTTAAAAAGTTCAAAATGTCAAGCAACAAGCACCTTCACAAAACCCCGACTGCAAACAAAACTAAATAGAGGCAAAAATTTCAGTGAGAATAGTTGTTAATCAACTTTAAATTGTTAGAGATCCTATATGGTCATTCGAAATGAAAAATGATAGGAGAAACCCCACTTAACATAGTACATCGACTTATTTTTTTCTTTTTCACAATATGTCACCTGGTTATCGCCATATTGAATATTGATTACTGTCTTTAGTAACACTCGCAAGATTATGACAAATCGATTGACGTATGAATCATCAAAATTGGTGCACGTGTTTCGTCCTTATAGTGCCACAAAGGAACAGACATATATGTACATATATAGGCTGATTAACCCAATACTCTCTGCTGTATCGAGTAAAATAGCTACTGCTGTTCTCAAATTTAAAATACGACAGTAACTGGATGGATTTACTCACATTTAATCGACATAGCTGACCAAAGTTTCAAGCGTATCTTTGAGCTCTTTGTCAGGAGTTATATACGTTGCAAAATAGTGATGCAAGACAATTTTGACTTATAAACGTAAATCCTAGCGAGTTGTTATCATATTAAGTGTTAAACTCAAGAAAAGTGCTAAAGTTGACAAATTTGTTCTTTTTTTAGTTGTCGTTCTTTCGCTTCTTATTCCAAACTTAGCTACCTAAATGGGAACGCTTTAAATATTGTAGCGTTATCTACCAGCGTTGAAGGATTGATGATGGTCGACTTAGGGATACCCACAGCTTTATTTCCCGGCTGTGAAACCAATGATTAGATCGTTATTGGCAAGGCAGAAGGCAATAAATGTGATGTATGTGCGCAACCTATGAACGGTAACAGGGGTAAATGTTAATGGATGCAAACAAGAAACGATATTTTATCCTGCTCTGAAACTACGTAAATCAAACGTAGGAATTCCGGGTGATAAAAAAATGGAATTGCCAATGTAGAATTATATGTTTTGACGTGGTATGTGATTTAAGTCAACAGTTTTCCTCTCGCCCTATAAGAAATATCACCATAATTATCTCGTTTGGAAAAAGACTGAGTACCTAGAACGAAAAATAAAGTTTATTCATTTTAGCCACAAAATAATATATTCAACGAAACATTTTTCAACAAATCGTAAGAAAGGTCTTCGTACCGGCTGAAATAGAAAAAAAAACATTTAATCTCAGCCCTTCAATGTCTATTGGTTCTGAGTTGAATACTCAATATGAGCAGACCAATATTTTACACTTCAGTTTACAGTCACCTTGCTTTTTCGTGACTGTACTTTCAAGTATTCCCGAATATTACCTCTCAATGGTACCTTAACCGCGAGACAGACATTGAGGGCCTGTTTTATTTCAAATAATGCCACTAAAAACTTATTGATGATTGTGTGAAACGCGTCTTCATTTTTATAAGTACTCGTCTGGAAATTGGATTGACATTGCCTTTATTCGACAGTTTTTATAAGATTTCAGGTAAGAATGCACAAAGAAACTTATAGCAATGAAGCCGGATTTGAGTGGCGTTTTATATATCAGTTTATAGCAATAGTGACCTCCTCGTTTCTTCTCAGTTGAATTCATTTTGCAAGGTCATCACAGGTCAAGATTCAATGAAGATGACTTTTTATGCAGGCTGGTGTAAGTTTTTTACAGTTTGCTAAGACAGACTTACGAGTCGCCAGACTGCTGTATGTAAATATCTATTCGTGTTTATAGTCAAGGAGATTGAATTACGCTTACTGGCGTGTTTAGTGTGAAAGATAGAGAAGAGTTGTTTAAAGACAGGCACGCTGCGATTATATGTCTCAATGTACATATATGCATGTTAAATCGCAAGGAACGTTTCTAAAATACACGTAGGAAAACCATCTGTATTGCCCTACAGTAAGGCATAGTAATAAACGTGATGAATAGTTTTTTGTGCATTTAATGCTTCAGAAATATAACGTATATCATCCGAATATGCGAAAAGACGACACTGGGTTTCATTCAAAATTTGGTTCGCAGCCTTTCGATCATTTCCCACTTCAATGGTCTGAACTATGCTTTATCCTACTTACAAAGGCTGCTAACCCATTATGTTATACAGCCTGCCTATGCAGCATATTTCATATAAAAATTTGAGAAATATGAAAGAAAGTCAAATGCGTGTTTCTCGTTCACGAAATCGTGTACGTAAGAGTGCATACTGTCAGATCTGATCTGCAAGTATATGCCACACATTTTTAGGATTCCATACTCAAACAAGGAACCCTTATAGTTTGTCATGACCACCTGCCCGTCCGTTTGTCTTTCCGTCTGTGCGTCGTCGGTTCGTCAGTCTGTATGTCACAGTCATTAAAAGGTTAAAATTTGCCACATGTATAGATATTTATAACTGCTACATACGTGTATAAAAATAAAAATAAAAATACTGAAAATATTGTTTTTTGTGTTCCCATAAATGAAAATGGAAGGCAGAAAAAAAATTGCACCCCCGTTGAATGGCATCACGTGGAATAAGTATTATCTTTACTTATAATAAAGCAATAGGTACGAAAAAGTATGGAAAAAAAAAGTTTATTGTACCTAAGATAAGCGATTGAACAAGTTTTTTTTTATTCGTGTCTTTTTGTTTGTCTGTATGTTTGTTCACGTTTCACGTAAAAAATGCTAGACTGATTCCAATGCGGTTGGATAGCTTAAGGTTTGACTTCAAAATTGGGGTATCTTAATCCGATGGTAAGAAGCCGAGCAATCGATAAAAAATCTCTTTGAGGGCTGAACGAATTTTGAAGAAATGTAGTATTTGTAAGTACTTTTGGTCCTAGAATAACACGTAGCTATTTCTAAATGAAATGACCACGTGGGCAAAACTGCGGGCACAGCTAGTAAAACTATAAATGCGATTTCATTGCCAGCTTTTCTTTTCAGTTTCGATTGTTTACGAAATATTTGTTTCGAAATTGAGGGACAGAATATAACCGTAACAAGTACATAATCAAAGTAAGAGAAAAAACACGATGGCCCAGCCAAAAAAAACTTTAAAAAGATGGCCAATATCACTTGGGATGATGTAAGGATTTGGATGTATGGGAAAACTAACTATATCCCATACATCCAAATCTATCCAGGCATTTAACAGACACGGTGGAAAAAAAATTGCACCCCTTTAATGGGCAGTCTTGTAAAACCACTTTGTTGGCGTGTTACTTAAAAACAACTGGACGGATTGGAATACGGTTTTCATAGTTGGGTAGCTTGGGATCCTGGATCAATACGCACTAGCCAGTTTTTATTTTGTAGATAGTTAGTTCCAGCTAAATGAATATTCTCGTTTTGCAATTATCAATCGCCTGCGGCTTGATAAAATGCAAACAATTCAGTTAACTCACAACTCAAATCATTGTGAAAAATTGCAGTGGTTTTAAACTTTACTAACTAATTCATCAAAATAGTTTCGGTGCGATTAAAACTTTGTTAGTATACTTCGACAACCTGTCAAAAAGTGTCAGAACAACGCTTGAAACGAAAACTAACTGTATTGGAATTCTATTTCGATATAAATTGCTTATTTTCTTCAGAAATAGCTATAGATTATATACTGTATCTGAGTAAGTAATTTACGTGAAAACAATTACAACATTGAAAATAGAAAACGATAAGAAAATAATTATCCGAGAATTTTAATACTCGTATATTATTTAAATATCTTAATCAGCTTATCAGCCATAATATATTTTTAGTTAACCTGTTGGCTATCGGTATCCCAAAAGGGATATATAAGGTTATTTTTGCAAATTTTACATAAAATTAAAAAAGAAAAATAAGTAAAAAAGAAAAATTACTGGTTTTTGGTTCATTTACTATCCTCAAGTACAGATTTTGTAAATGGCAAATCTTTTAATCATTCTTTATTTAAGAAAATAGCCCAAGTACTCCAAAAAGGCACTCGTCCACAGGTTAAGAAACACCATCATATATTGCATTTTGAAACAAGCAAGATGCTATTGTTTGAAAGCCAATTTGATCACTTCCTTCCTCATACACCTTATCTAATAGGGACTATCCCTTATCCTTAAAGGATAAGGAAACAAAGAGCAGAACTCTCATTAGGCTTTCGTTACTCCCCGAAAAGTAAACGGAACTCAACAACGGCCAGAAGATACGTGAATATCACATTTTATAGGGTGATTCAATTTTAATAAGCCTCTCTAAGCGGCAACTTGCATTATCAAGTCTCATTGCGCCGTTACTCCGGCTCTCATTGTCCCAACGATTCTCTCAAAAGAATGCTTATTTGAGAAAATGTCGACGGAAAATATTCTAGAGACTTTTTTAAGTCGTTGTCCTTTTGTGTGGAAGCCCGCCAATGAGATTTTTTACATCTAGGTAATGTTTACGTTTCATAAACCTATGAAATTTCATACATTAAGTCAACTCAAATAAATTTATGGAGAACGAGATTTCGCTTTGGAAATATGGTTTGAATTTAAGAATTACGATCTAAACTGCATATAACTACCATATATCACAATCACATCTACGAAGAAATCATCAAGAAATGGAATATCAAATTATTTGATAAGGTATCGGTTGAAACCAATTTAGCTACAACTAGATCAAGGAGCGATATTGTATATTAATTCAATCAACTAACCAACCAACCTTTGTCTAAATTCAAGATAATGGTCTTTTTTCGTATAGTGGACGGCAATGACAGGGCAACCAGGAGCAAAACATGTGACGGCGTTTTTCCACTAGCCGGCTGCCATGCTGGTGGATTTCATACTAATTACATCATCGGTGCCGTCGTCGATACCGTCGTCGATACCGTCATGTACCATTATGTACCGTTTTGTAATGGTAGGCCTCTTACGCAAGAGTCCGCCTGGGGAAGTACCACACCTTTGTCAGATATTCAACGCCAAGCAGTAGTGTGTAAACATTTCTGTGTTTCGGTTTGAAGGGCAATGGTTCCAGCGAAATTACTGGGCAATGAGACTTAACAACCAATATCTCAGGATGAAGAGCGCAGTGCAGTGACGCGCATGACTTTGCAACCAAAGTTTTGGGTAGCACGGCAACTGCTATGGACAGGCGTGACGCTTACCATCAGGTGAGCGACCTGCCCGTCTCGTCCTTCAACATAATTAAAAAAAAACTGTGATACATTGTCAAGGGATTATCTTCCAGTAGTGGAATAACTCTCACTGGCATCCACTAACTCGCAATAGCATGGTTATGACTTAAATATTACAAATATACGGGCAGCAGGCTCTTTCTGCCTCTTTCTTCTTGTTATTTTTGTACTAGTCTCCTTTTCGCTTAACCCACCTGCATTTCTTTGTTAATCGCATCCAAGATCGGCAATTTTATCCAATTCTGTAGACTTGCTGTATTGTATTTCGCCGAATATGCAACATCGTCAATCTTTTGTGTCTTTTCACTCTCCCAAATTGATGAATGGTGACAGAGCGACACTTTGCTTACACAGATCTGTCTTTTTACATTGGACATGCGTATCTATTTGTAACTAAACTTTTGAACAAGTCATCGTTTATCAATGTTATCTACGATTTTATTCATTTGTGTGTTTTGATTGATGATTATGCTAAAACGTTTGTTTTCTGGTAATAATTTTGTCTCTGGCAAAAATGTCTGGCCTTGGCGATATAGCTGTTTTTTTTTTCAAATTTAACGGGATATAGATAGATAGATAGATAAACGCTTTAGTGCACACCAAATAAATCATACACAAGAATAGACTGTTAACTTAAATAGAGTACAATGGGCGGTTTTATCGCTTAAAGTTATTTCTTCCAGACAACTATTGAATGGAGAGGAATACACTTAATTGTCATGGACGGTGTTATAATCTATACATAAATAATAAAGCAGTTAGTAATAAAAGTATGTACCTTCGTACATACTTTTGACAATTCAAGTCAAGTCTTCTTTAAGATAATTAATAAAATGGTATCAAGGACTTAAATTGACCAAACATCACTAACACTATCACTACATGTATTATTAAAAAAAAAACATTGCTGACTGTTTGTCCACAATGACTGTTTGTCCACAATTATCTCAGAAAACAATCAACTGATTATATTCCAATTTTCACCTAGGCCTTGGTTGATTTAAGAGCAAGGTTTTAAAATAAAATTAATAAGTATCTATTAAAGCATAATTACGAAAAATTATGTACAAAGAAGACAATTAAAATTTTAAAAAAAAGTTATAAGCTACCCTGTAAGTTTTAGCCGGATAGTTAATCGGGAAGTGCTCGGAATTTGAGTTGCAAGATTCCATCTGGAATGACAAACAACAAAGTGGCTTAGTAAAAACGTGGTAAAAAAAGTTTTTTACTCAACTTTCTAGAACTCTTTGTGCTAAACTATATTAACCATGAAAATTAGACATCACACTTTCTCATTTTATTTAGATCAATCTTGCCTTTTACAATATATTCATTCGTGAAAAAGTTATTATAATGTTTTTGATGAGCGCATTTCAATTAATTCTGTCTAACCCGTTCTCAGTAACTGTTATTGGTTTATTTTGTGGTGTAACAGTGCAGGTGCTGTTGCGGGCAAGCCACGGACGTATGTGGTCAATGTAATGTTTTATACAAATAAATATTTACAGAAACCTTTATCTACCCATGCTAAAACGGGGCGGGTCGCTTGTATAACGTATATTTAAGTCGTGTCTGTCTGTTTGTCTGGATATTGTTCACGTATCACGTCAAAACTACTGTACGGATTGAAATGCGGTTTTCTTTGTTGGACAGCTGCTTAGGTTTTGACATCTGTGGTTTTGCAATTAAATTTTTATATCTCAATCCAATATGAAGAATCCGAGAAATCTATAATACCCTTGTTAATGGCTGAACGAATTTTAATCTAATTTGGTATATTGGTAATTTAGGACCCAAAATAACACTGAAACTTTTAACCCAGAGAAATGACAACGCAGACAAAGCCGCGGGCACAGATAGTTCACAATATGTGCTGTATTGAATCCCTGCATACCTAAAAGACAATGTTGTATGATAAAAATTGCATACTTTTGGAAATTGACGACATTTAAAATAAAATGGCTAAGAATTAATACACTATAGTTACTTTCCTAAACCATGTCCGTCATGTTTATGGGCCATTAAATCTTGGGCGGCGAATTTTATATCCCCATCATTGGCTTCCTTTTATCATGGTTATGGGGAATATTATGCATGCATTTACACGTCTCATGGCCCCTCATCCGCCATATGAATATATTTGAATAAATTCGCGTAGGCTTGTACAAAATGCTTCGTAGAGCTTAACTTACCGAGCGGATGTTAGTGACACCGGTTGCTTGGGGAAAATATCAATTGAATAATATATGGGACTTCGAAAAAGCTTGAAAGTTGCATGGCATCATCTTAGGGATTAATGTAAAAATGTATGAAGCTACAGACCATCCACAACTACTGGCCAACTATAAATCATCATCGTCATCATCATCATCATCATCAGCCTATATTTGTCCGCTGCTTTACGTTCATCTGTACGTGGTCATTCTGCTGGATAACGAACGAAGCTCTGGAGACCGACAGATTGCGTTATAAACATCTCAAAACAAGCATAGCCAAATGACACAGGCCGGCGACGGGCAGCAGCATCACTGGTGCGAAAAACAACTCCCTGCGATCGCCAACTTGCATGCCCAGCGTGGCGATTATGGGCAAACCCTCCATAATGAACCACTATAAATACGAAAAATTTATAAATTAAATTTCTTTGAAATTGTTTTACATTTAACTAGGTTATCTTTTGACACTCATCTTACCAAGCTTTGGTTGCGTAGTAAATGTCATCTTACTATTTTTTTAACACATTAAAAAGAATTTCGAGTGCGAAGGGCTACACTATTTATTTCTTATTAGCTGATGCTTGCGGCTTCGCATGCGTGGTCATTTATTTAGGTAAAAAGTACTCTATGTGCTATTCCAGGACCTAAAATACCACTACACCAACATTTGATCAAAATTCCTTAAGCCGTCAAAAATATTTTTATCTATTGCTTGGCTTTTACTCATCAGATTGAGATACCAGTTATCACAGTTTTTAAGTCAAAATCTAAGCTGTACAACAGTGAAAACCGCATCGCAATCGGCCCTGTAGTTTTTACGTAATGCTCGAACAAACATATAGACAAACATACAAATAACTAACAAACAGAAAGACACGATTTATTAAATGTTATATTCTTGTCCAGTAGCTTATTTTAAGTACCTACTCTAGACCATTTTTTTATTATCTTCTTTGTATAGACTATTTCGTTCCTATTGCTTTATTTTGAGTACCAAGATTCTCATAGCTAACTTGTGTAATATGGAAAACCTATTCCATTATTAAACGACAGTGATACGTAGGTTAAGGTTATATTCCAAGATCAGACGACAAGATATATCTACAGTAAGACTATATTTATGTACTGTGCCTACACACTGTGAACACTACTGTGCGACTGTTTTGAATGGTGAATATTCCGCATCAAGAAACATTTTGCTCTAATCATTGTCCCGCGTACATTTATGCACTCTTAAGCTAACTGGAACTCCTTGTCAGAAGTCTATCGCCCGGTTTCTGAACGGCTATTCAAATCTATACTCAACTAACAGCCTTGTTCAGGTGACAAGACTGTGAAGTTTGACTGGGTTGATGAGAGGGCGATTACGATAAAATTAGCTAACCAAAGATCGATGGCAACTGATCCGTGAAAATATTTTAAGCTATGGGAACCTCGTATTTTTCGTTCATTAGATTCATCATTCACTCAAAGTTCACTCTTTCGTCAAATTATTGTCATGTTGTCCAAAGGCGGGAATGAAAAAATGTTTGAAAAGATGCAAATAAAGTTCTAAAAACTACTTACACTTTCTAACTGCTAAATACTGTTTCATTATGGCATCAAATTCTAGAGAGAATAAATAAAATAATTAGAGATATACAAAAGACCCGAGTGCGAACAAAATGATTGAATACAAGCTGACCGGGCGGTCAGCTTGTATTCAATCATTTTATAATATTAGTGTGATTATTTACAAAAATAATCACACTAATATTATAAAAGCGAAAGTTTGTATGTACAAGTAAGTAAGAGTGAATGTGTGTATGTTTGTTACCTTTTCATGCTTAAACTTCTAAATGAATTTGCATGAAATTTGGTATGGAGGGAGCTTATACCCTGGATTAACACAAAGGGTATTTTTTTTCCTGAAAAATGCACGATTCCTGAGGGACGCGGGTGAAACCGCGGGGCGCTGCTAGTACCTCATTTAACAAAATCCGTCAAGCCGTCTATACTGTAGGACGCGTACATATAAACATACATACAACCCAAACACATTATCCTCCGTGCAGTTAGGTAAAATCTACACGGAATGCGAGAAGTGTTCACTTCTGATCATAATAGATAGGTACTTAAGTGACCTGTGCGTTATGACACGGCTGCCCAAAAAGAGGAGTGTAATGTTTTTAGGATCATTTATGTTTGTTTGTTTGTATGTATGTATGTGAGTTTCTTTATTCCACCATAACTTTTAAATGCCTGATCAGAATTAGACGTATAGTGTATCGTTAGAATCCTTATATCCCTCCGAATAACAAAGGCTATATATTATTTTGAAAAAAAAAAAAAAAACTATATGTCTGCAGTATGGCTCCATTTACAAATGCGAAAAAAAATACAATGTGAATTAAATTGAAGGCCTTGCTAAGCACATTTCAACACTATATAATTTATAGGCTTAAGTTATTTTTTGGCAGGTTGGGCGTGTTTTTTTAGCTTTTTAAGTTAATTTTTATCATTATTATACAAGAAAATGCATTTATATTACCTACCTTAGTTCTTCAAATATAATGCTATAATTGAAAACAAAGCGACGAATGCAGTGAGCATCATAAAAAAAATGAAGCTGGGCAGAAAATAACGATAAATTATATAATAAGGATAATCCAAATAAAACAACAAATAATCTCAAATTGCTGAAATAATGCTAGATTTCTAAAGATAATCGGCCATTATTCACAGATTAGTTGACACACGTTTGACTGTAGCTTGACATTACATTTTAACTTAATTGCTCGTTCAGAAACCCGAATAAGCCAAATTGTGAGTTAGCATGAGATTGGCCTCCTTGATTTGATCATTCTGTCAACTGACTATAAATTCAAATTGAAGTACCTAACAAGCGTTCGTGCAACCCTATTTTTAGTTAACAAGATATTTGTCAAATTGTCAACTATGATTTGAATAGCCGTTGAAAAACAGGGCGTAGTGTTCCCGATAGTCATAACATAGGCGTCTTTAAGACACGAGTGCATAGTTTACTTCTAGACATGCCTACCTGCGCCACCTGACATCAAGAGAGATATTGGTTAATCGCAAGACTCACAAACTTAAATGTAATAAAGGCTTTATTTGGTAATACCGCACCAGATTCTTGAAAAAGTATTTTAATCTTTTACTCCTTTTTGCAATAAGAAAACAAGACGCCATTACGAGAACACACTCTTTCCCTTGTATAAAACCTAGAGCTGACTGCGAAAGAAAGCGATGCAGTTCTTTTGTCCGAAGAAAATCTTGGAACTTTAGGATGCAATTTAACGTAGCGCTATTGCAGTTTAACGAGTAACACAAAATGAGATTAAGCCGAATGGCGACGATTGTAGGATTCATTAACGCTGTTCAACGGTTAGTTGGTTTTAGTTTACTTAAACACCAATATAGGTAAGTAAATGCAGGAAAAGGAAATAACAACAACAAAAACAAGATATGTTTAAGCACAGTTAAATAAAGCGATCACACGGGATATTCATCTATGCATGTCTGTGTCTATATAGGGTGGAATTTAAATGCGGTCTTGTACAATAGACACAATGACTGCAGTTTTATGTATTGATGTGCCATTTGAGTAAAAATGCGCTATCGTCATATATATTTTTATGTGATACCCCATTGAATTGATAAAATTTTAGATTTCATAGTATTCGTTTAATTTAAATTTAATTTAGGAGAGATATTTGATCATAATATGTGACACTTAAGAGCGATAGTGGCCTAATGGTTCTATAGTGCAATTTAGAATCCAACGGTACCGGGTTCAAAACCTAGGCTCCCGCACCAATGACTTTTCTCAGTTATGTGCGGTTTTCCATCGCTCCGTGCTTCGGAGGGCACGTTAAGCTGTCGGTCCCGGCTGTTATTGGTTAATAGCAGTCGTTAAGCCATGTCAGAGGCCCTCGGGCGGCCTGACAAACTCTGACATCAGAGGCCAGCACTACCTCATACGACAAACAAACAAACAGTGACACTGTCGATTGATGGAATGATAATGGGATAGAGTTTTTGTCATTTTTTACAGTTTGACTACCGGCTGAAGCAAGCAATTTTTCAAAATCTATTAGTGCAGTTGTAGTTAAATTCAAAAACCAAGAAATGTTTCCTGTGAGTAAAATTCGCTATCATCGATATTTTAAGGTACGTTCACTCCACCAACCGTCTTTAAATTCCACCCTATAGGAAGAGTGTCCGTCATAACTCTTTTTAAAATATAGTACTTACCTTAAGTGGTTTTAGTTTTACTATAAAATCCGGTTACTTACACTAGGGACTGTGTTAGCTAGCACCTACCAAGTTCCCAGAAATCCTTTTACCTCTCGCGTACGAACCTGGTTTGTTTAAAAGTACAAATACAGGAGCGGGCCTCATACATATGTATAAAATCAGTGGATGCAGGTATAATGTAAACAATACACGAAAAAAGTTGACCCAATTTTGATCTAAAAAGTTGTTTGTTGTGCAAGTCAATGTACGTTAAATTTATAAATTTAAACTGACTGACTCATTGTCTCTTGTAATATGTAATAAAGCACAATGTATTTATATTTTTGTAACATTCTACACAATTATAATTAATTTATTATTGTATTTTTTATGACTTTGGATAAAAGGGAACATAGATAGATAGATAGATAGATAAACGCTTTATTGTATGTACCATATTATGGTAATAAACCGCCAAACAGATAAATCCATAGTAATATATAAAAGTGAAACGTTTTCTGTTTGTTTGTTAGGGAGTTATAACGCGACGGACGGATTTTGATAAAATGGAGATAGCTTATACCCTGGAATAAAACATGGGATACTTTTTATTCCGGAAAATTGTAATTTTCCACGGGAAAACGGGAAAATGTTGAATACTCGCTGTAAGGAACGGTTGCCATTGAAACGAAATCACAAGTCTGTCAAAGAACATCAAGAGCGTTAGTGCTCTAATTTTACATTGGTCTTTAGTATCCTAGAAGAACATAGGATGCTTTTTTTTTTCAACTAGTTTTATATTATAACTAGCTTTCCCGCCCGTGACTTCGTCCGCATGGGCTACAGTTTATCGCAAAAAAAAGCATCCTTGTTCTTTTAGGATATTAAAAACCAATACAAATGTAGAAAACTAATTCGTTTCCATGGCAACTGTTCCTTAGAGCGAGTAGTCAACGTTTTCCAGTTTTCCCATTTACCATTTTCTGGGATAAAAAGTATCCTATGTTTTATTCCAGGGTATTATCTATCTCTATTCCAAATTTAATCGAAATCTGTCCAACCGTTATCGCGTTAAAATTTCCCCAAACAAACAAATAAACAAACAAACAAACAGACAACGTTTAGCTTTTATATATGGTATGGATAGTTTTATTTTATTTTCGAAAACACAATAAATTATATACATACTAGCTCCACCCGCAGTTTCACCCGCGTGGAATATGATGATGATGATGATGAAAAGTGGCATATGTATTAATCCAGGATATAACCTATCCTGGTACCAAATTTAATCCAAATCCGTTCAGCCGTTTGAGCGTGAAAGAGTAACAAACAAACATACACACACACACACACACACACACACACACACACACACACACACACACACACACACACAAAACACATCCTCACATACACATACACACACACACACACTCTTCTTAAGATAAAATATAGATGGCGCTTATCGCTTTTTATGCATTTTATGTCGTTTTGTATGTATATACCATAGGCTTAGAATTTTTTCGCTAATAGACTGTCAGTTCTAATGTATTGAGTTCTGCATCGCGCATACGAAATTTTCCGCTCGATAAGAGAGTATTCGTTTTTAAAACTCTAAACTCTGATTGTCCTGTATACGACATTGGCTACACTTCTCTGATTTATAATATTAGTGTGATAGTGTGATTTCATAAGCTGGTCGTACGAGCAGATACTTATACTAATATATGTCAAGATATCTAAAGATCGAAGCGAAAACGTTTTTAGCACGGGCCTTTCAAAAGAGAGCCTTTCATTCCTTGTACCTAAAACTGACTTCATTTCCCCACCAACGCAAGTTTTTGCCGACTTTCTGTTTTTCAAGCACTTGTTCGAGCCATTCGAATAATATATTTTTATCACAAGAAAAAGTTATGAAACGAGGACTCTAGAGACAAACTAACGACCCGCTTTCGGATAACACAAGTAGAAATACTTGGTAACTTTTGTTCCTATTTATAGATCAAGGGTGCTACTTAAGCTTAAAAGAGCTTAAGAGCATCGATAAGGTTAAGTAGGGAAGAGAATCTCGGAACTTTTCAATTTTATACCCAAGCGTTAGGGGAGAAATTCGAAAAGCAGTTTTTTCCATGATACTGTTCCTTTTTGGAACAAGTAGTGCGTTAAAATACTTTTTAACTCAGATTAAGTACATCTGATAGGATATTAGGATACCTTTCGGAAACGTTAAGTAACTTCTTGATGGTAAAAAGATATCTCCAAGAGTTCTTTTCCATAAAAAACCGTTTTTTCTTTTGTTGTTTTGTTTTGTCTTCCGGTTCATATTTTAAGCGGACACTAATGCAGACATATTTGGTTTTTAAGTCGCAGTTTGTCAGGACTAAACTGTACAATCCAGAGAATTGAAAATCATCAATGGAGTTTGACATGGTAGGTACATTGTTACTTAGAGGTCAACCAATGTTAAAATAAAATAAATGTTTCAAAAAAAAAAAACGATGAAATAGTAAGGTTTAAATAAATAAAAAAATACCAAAGCCACAAAGTGAAATTGAAGTAAAATGTCATATAAAACATTGGGAGTTTAATTAATGTTATTTCTATGTCAGAAAGTCTTTGAAATAAACGAAACTTTGTCAGATATAAATCCCGTCTCGTAGCGTCAAACTCGCTTGTTAGCAACCTGCCCATCCAAAATAAACATTCACATAATGGATTTTATTCCACTATGACCGACGGCAGTCATTTGTTGAATATATACCGGCACGGGGCAGCCAGCCTTTGGAAAATCGGCAGCATATACATATGTTTTCATATATTTTATGCTTCAAGCAACTTTTAAATAGAGTTGTTTGCTTGAAGATTTAAATACATACTCTGTTTTATTTTATTAATATTCTGGTATCTTACAGCTACCTTAGCTAAATAAACAAAAAACTAAAAATGTATGGCCAAGGTTGCCGTGCTGTCGCCCTGGTGCGGTGGTGTGGCGTGCCGGTGCCTATATTTGATGCGATATTTGAACAAAGACACTACACAACTCAACTAACTAAGTAACTAATAAAACCATAATGTACTACAGTTGTCTGCTTAAATGTAACTCAATACCTCTTTAATTTGGTGGTTTAGGCACGGCACGTCTGGGCGCCATTTGACCTACATTACGGAATCATTAGCATCATACCTACCTACCTATTTTAGGTATCTACAGCTAAGTATATAAAGCTAGTATTCCATGAACACTATAGTCGTTGATACAATAAAATAAGAGATCCCTTCAATCAGAAGGTTATCTGGTTACAGTTTTTTTCCCATAAAATAGTTCAGCAGAAACAAAAAAAAAACTGTGACGATGTCAAACCTCTTTCATCATAATCATACTCATTTGATAGTTTGTCTATATTAATTCTAAATTCAAATAACCTGTCATTCCTACATTGTCAAGCATTTGGCTTCTACAAAATATCTCATAAAAAGTGGTAAATAAATTATTATTTTATCTACCTATATCTGGCAGTTTAAGTTATTGCTTAAATACCACCTACCTAAAATAACGGCCAATAGAATGCCCACCAAAATTCTGACTTCTAGCTTGGAGCGTGTTCGTGTTCAGTAAGGAAGGACCGGCTCGACTAGCAAAGTCCTGCAAGCGTTGCTGATAGGCCAGCTGTCTCTGTACATGGTCATCTTCTGCTACAACGTGTCCATGAAGGTGAAGCCGCTGTTTATGAACATCTTTGAATGCTAATTGTTCCTGTTCTTTTATGTTGTCCACTGAGGTTTGATCCCTGGGCTATTGGAACAAACCCTAGGACCACCTCGTGACAAAACTAATAAGACAGAGTGGCTTTGGCTTGCAGATAAGACCCTAAAAATGACACTAAAATGGGGATGAGTGTACCGAAGTGGACATTATTTAGTATTATTTGGTAATAAACATGGGTGATGCTGCCAAAAGTGAACAGCTGATTTCTGGCATAATGACTCAGCTTATTGCTTATTCTAGTTTTAACTTAAATATAATTACCTACTACATTTGTATTTATAATTTGTACATTAAAAATACAAAGAAGAGTTTAGAACAATATAATTATTTGAGCCAAAAAAAAACAACTTAAAATTGATTGACAAAAAAAATATGTACAGTACCAATTTTCTTGACTTTGATTGACCGAGCGAATTTTCTCGGGGATTTTTGATTGGGGTTGGGATTGAAATTTTGATGAAATTTGTAAAATAAGTTCAGAAATCCTGCAGATAAGAGCCCCTTCTTCTTGTAGTTGACTTAAAACAAGCAGAGAATATAGATTAAAAAAAATATCAAAAAACATCAATTTGTGTTCTACCCTGAAAGTTTCAGCAGGATAGCTAATCGGGAAGTGCTCGAAATTTGAGTTGCAAGATTCCACCCGGAATGACAGACAGATAAAGCCACAGTCTAACTTTCCATCCGTTTTCAACAATCGTATCAGATAATCCCCAATGTCCCCAATAAAAATAAATAAATTTCAATTAATTAAGCCTCAAACTAGGATACCCTGAATTATGGTCACTAGATAACTGATAAAGATACATAGATCTGAATCTTACATCCATGACTCGGAAATAATCATTTCTGCTCATCACACAAATGATTGCACCTTGCGGGATTCGAACCCGTGACCGTTTGATTTCGTAGTATTGTGGGTCTTTAATTATGTCTGTCAACCTAAACTTATGTCAAATTACCCAAAACCATTCTAGCGAACAGAATACCGATATAACAAGGATTTCCATATAAGACTACCTTTATATATCGGTTTGTAAATTCACCACGGTACATTGATCGCCAATTTGCCGAACGTGTAGCTACTGAGATAGTGGGTGGTCTGGCCTCACATCAAAGGACGCAATCAGATATTTTTGGAACCATCAGCCTTACAAAATTACAAGCTGCTTGAGAGATTCCCTGTCCGGGATCTGATATCATTTGACATTGACTAATACATAAACTAAGGGATAAAATTAGAATGAGCATTATGTATAAATAAAATAGGGTTACGGGACTGGTTTCCGTTTTGCCTATTCTTGGGTGTCCATTATCATGGAAAATATCTATCTATACTTATAATAAAGCAATAAGAACGAAAAAGTCTGTACAATGAAGATAATTTTAGAAAAAAATGGTCTAGGATACTTAAAATAAGATAGATAGATAGATAGATAAATTCTTTATTGCACACACCACAAACAAAATCAACAAAAAATAAAGGAACAATAGCAGCTACTGTTCAAGGATATAACTATATTTTAAATCGTGTCTTTCTGTTTGTCTGTTTTTTTGTTAGTTTGTTATTTTGTCTGTATGTTTGTTCGCGCATCACATAAAAACTACTGGACCGATTGCGATGCGGTTTTCAGTTTTGGATAGCTTAGAGATTGACTTAAAAACTGGGGTACTTAGTATCTCAATCCGATGAGTATACAGACAGATTACTAAATAGTTATTCCGTAACGCCGAGGTGAGGCGTTGCTGGTCCTGTCTTCTTCGTCGTGTCGATCGTCCTATGATTTTTAATAAGTTAGGGCTGCCTGTGTTAGACAGTTCTAGCCCAGTATTCAGCTACTTTTTTGTCAGCTTTATCCGCTGATCCGGTGAGGAAGCGTGAAGTGTGCGGAGGTGCGTTAAGTGTATTAAGGTACTTATGGTCCTGGAATAACACACAGTTTACTTTAACCCAAAGAAATGACCACGGGGGCAAAACCGCGGGCACAACTAGTAAAGTTATAAAAGGGAAGACTTTACTTCATATCGATCCTTCTCCTTCTTTTCTATTCAAACACCATATTTTTCGTATAATTATCAACAATCAGGTAAGGTAAGGTAACCCAGCGCAGACAGCCATTGTATAAATATTGTTAATTGAATACGAGCTATTGTGAATTTTTAATTGGGTGTAGACTAGTTTGTTTGTAAGTGACGCAATAAACTGTGTTATATGCAAATAGCTGATGCCGAATCGCAATTGGTCCAGTAGTTTTTATGTGATGCGCGAACAAACATACAGACAAAAAAACAAACTAACAAAAAACAGACAAACAGAAAGACACGATTTAAAATAAAGGATGTCTCAGTGATCAATAGGTTTAATACCGGCATCGGCAACCAATTGGTTCGAGACACTCTAAATATTGACTATTTGCTTGAGCGAATCCGCCTGATAAAGTCCACGCTCCGACCAAATCTGCTCCAAATTTTGTCTGGTTCCGAAAAAAAACAGGAAAATCTGAAAAGACGATTCGATGCCGTGGAAACCACATGTGACGTGAAAGAGGGACTTGACAAGGTGGTGAGAATCCTTACAGAAGAGGGCCAAAAGTTTTGTAGTATGCAGCGTGAGGGTGAAAAATCCAAGCTCTTTGCGTTTTCGAGGGTCATATCAAATCGTCTCGCAAGAAGACGACGAATTCCAGCCTCCTAAACAGGCCGGGATACATCGAAGTGCTAAGGTTTCTGTATGACGCTGCAACTATGAATGTCCAAAACGAGCAGTCTAAATATATCCAACTACTCAGGGCAGTGAGATAAAGTCCTAATGGCGGAGTCGCTGCAAGACTTGCAAAGTATGCTGACCAAACTAGATGATGCTTCTCGACGCATCGGTCTCAGAATGAACATAGATATAACCAAGATCATGTTTAACGATCTTATTGAACCGGAGCTGATTGCAGTCAGTGGTGGACCTCTTGAAGTTGTCCAAAAATATGTTAACCTCGGGCAAATATTGCAATTAGTTAAGAACAACTTTGAGAAGGAAGCCAACAGAAGAATTTAGCTGGGTTAGGCAGCATTCGGCAAACTTCAAGTGTTCTCGTCGTCCATACCAAGTGTACTTCAATCAGTGCGTCCTTCCAGTCATGACCTACGAAGCCGAAACGTGGACGCTCACGGTCAAACTAGTCCACAAATTTAAGGTCACTCAGTGAGCTATGAAGAGAGTTATGCTTGGAGTATCTCTCTCTCTCTCTGTATCTCGTAATGAAAATATCCGACTGAGAACCAAGGTAACCGACATAGCTCAAAGGATTAGCAAGCTAAAGTGGCAGTGGGCTGGTCACATTTCCCGAAGAACAGATAACCGTTGGGGTAGACGAGTTCTCGAGTGGAGACCAAGTTTAGGCAAACGTAGTGTGGGATGCCTATACCTATGCCTATGCCTATGGCCAGGTGGAATGACGACTTGCGAAAAGCGGCTGGCAGAAAGTGGATGAGGCCAAAACCCTTGACTTCACATAAGCAAGATGAATTTAATTTGATTGCATCATAAAGAAACAGGTTTCTTCTTCTTCGCAGAAGCTACCAGTATGACTAAGAAATAAAAATAAAAATAAAAAGATTCAACAGTTTGGCACTTTACTATCCTTCCCTCTATAGTAAACCTTTAAATTACTCAATATTTCCTCTCAATTTCAAATCTCTGGGTTCATTATTTTAGGCTGTGAGTTATCTGTCAGTCAGTGTGTCACGGTACTGTTTTTTAGGTATAGAAGATTATTCATTTAAACATTATGTTGTTGAATGTACATACATGAATGTTGTATGTTGAAATCTATACAGATTTTTAGGATAAAATCATTGGAAAGAGTGACAGAAACGTTTTTGTTTTAATTTCAATATCTAACCGTACAGCTAACCGGGAAGTGCTCAAAATTTGAGTTGCAAGATTCCAGGACAGACAAAATACAAAGATACATAATTTATATAAAAGCTTTTAATAAAGTCTACATTTTTTTTTTTCAAACACTATTCTCTTAAATTTTTTGTGCTATCGTTTTGAATGTACCTAATTCCAGCAAAGTGCGTGGTTGAGCTGGTCGCCAGGAGTCAGTGCGGCCCGCGAGCCGTGGCCGCAGCGATCGCGAGGCGTAAGCGCGGTAACGGGCGGGTTGAACACGCGCCGGAGCGTGGACTTAATCAGGCGGACTCGCTCAAGCAAATAGTCAATATTTAGAGTGTCTCGAACTAATTGGTTGCCGATGCCGGTATTAAACCTATTGATTACTGAGACATCTCTGAATATGTGCTTTTTATCCGCCATAATAAAGTCAATCTCGTTATTGGTAACACCATCCGGGCTTCGCCACGTCTAAGAATTCATTAAGAAGAGCCCCTCCCTCTCAAGAAAGTTGACAAGAATTTCCCCTCTGGTGTTCCTTCTACAAAATCTGGAAAACTTACTTTCGATTCGTTGCCAGCTTGTTTTCCCACTTTGGCGTTCAAGTCCCCTATAACAAAGTTGAAGTGGGCCTTCCTGGTGTTATGTAAGGCTCTGGATACGTCCTCATACATATCTCGAGAGTATATCTCTTTGTGAGCCTGATTATAAGGTAAGCTACCCTGGTCGACACACTACAGATGTCTTCAACTTGTTAGCGAGGTCTCGGTGAACGAGAAACCTCACGCCCCGCCTTACTGTTGATCACCTCTCTCTGAAGTACATAATTTGGCCCAAATTTAGGTTTAATGTGTCCTTGCCCTCTTTTCGGATTTTACTCAACCCCAAAATGAGCCATCTTATGTTCTCCAGTTCCACTTCCAGCTGCGCCATGTGTTCGACTAGTCTAAGAGTGCGTCATTTAAAGGTAACCAGGGTCATTCGATTGTGGTGGCCTTCCGTTGCCCGGGAATTCTTAGCACTCCCCACCCTGCCGTTACCATGACCGCCACCGTGGTCAGGAATAGCTGGGCCGCCAGGAACTAGTGGCCGCTTTTTAGTTGTGCTTGTCAAGGGAGAATATGCACATTAAATAATCGCCACGCTGGGCAGCTGGGTTAGCGATCACAGTACGCAACTCTTCACACCAGTGGCACTGCTTTCCATCACCAGTCTGTGCTATTTAGCTGTGCAGGTTTTTTGCATGGATATACCGCCATTTGTCGTTCGCCAGAGCCTCGTTTGTTGTTCGGCAGAGTGCATGACGAGCAGAAGAGGTTGGCTTGGTGCACTGAGATAGTGTTTGTGCCCCCTTACAACCCCACACTCTAACCCCTTACATTCTATATTTATTCAGGATCTAAAATACCAATATATTAACATTTGATCAAAATACCTTCAGCCGACAATTATTTTTTTATCGATTCTTCGGCTTTCACTCATCGAATTGAGATATAAAGTACCCTAGTTTTTAAGTCAAAACATCAGCTGTCCAACAGTGAAAACCGCATCGCAATCGGTCTAGTAGTTTTTACGTGATGCACGAACAAACATACAGACAGACAGACTCTAATTTTCAAAATGTTATATTCTTGTTCAGTAGCTTATTTTGTGTACCCTAGACCATTTATTTTTTAATTATCTTCTTTGTACAGATTTTTTCGTTCCTTATGCTTTATTATAAGTATAAGATAGATATTACGATATAAACAATATGTACAATCCTAATTTTAACTTTAATATCCCTATCGAAATAAATTACAATGATAATTATTTGTTTCTCATCTAATCGTTTAGGATACCTACCATAAAACATACATTCGCTAAGAAATTTAAGAGAAAATTAGAAAAAACCTGGCCCTGAAAACCTGTGGTTTTGAAAAAGTGGTTCTTTATGACGGATAGAGCGACATGTCCTCTATGGCAAAACACTTTTCGAGTAGAAATACCTTTTATTTAAAAAAAAAAAGTAAAAATAATCTGAACTAGTCAAAAATTTTGGTTCTTTTCTGGTGTTCACAAAAGTTTTCTGGCTACTTTTTCTATAAAGTTATGTTGATATTTAAATGTTATTAAATAGATACGTTCATGTTATATTGAAATAAAACAAAATAATAGAGGGTCATCGATCTTATTTCCGAAGTACATTTTTTTTCCCGAAACAAATCAATTTTGTTTTTATAGATAATAAAAAGTCCTGGTTCATATTTCTTTAGATCTAGATATATCTGGCAGTTTTAAGAATAACACATGTTACACACAAAAAAATTACAACGATAATCTTTCTCACAGAGCTTTTTGAAAATTTAACCATGTGCCTTTAAACCTACCCCAAGAAGGTAGAAAGTGACAAGGGTCACAGCTAAAGGGCTGTATTTACCAAAAAAAAATACAAGTGTTATTTTTTTATATCACCAGGTTTCGAGTAAACAGTTAAACATCGTGAATAGTAGCTGAACTTCTTTATTTAACACACAAGTCCTAAATAATACATTATGATGCCGTTACTCCACATAACAATTCCGAGCGACATAACATACACGCGCATTTACTGTGATGGTCATTAGAATACGTCGTGTAATCAGGGAAACTGCCTCAATTGTACGTAAAAGTACCGTTTACTTACATGGCCTAATGTTGTGTAAACGTATAAAGGGGATGGCTGTCGTGAGCAATGTCGCCAGCTGAGGTGGTAGATAAGAGTTTTAAGTGGAGAAGTAATTTTAGGGAATGAGTTTGGAATATCTCCGTACTGCGATAAAGTGCAGTGTAGGCTTAGTCTTGTAAATCTGATGGTGCTGATAAAAGTATTGTGTTGATAATCGTGCCATTGAAATGTAGCTCTTGCACTAACATATTGTGTGTTATTGTTACAGCCTCTACAACATGTACACTTTTTAGCTTTGTGGCAAAGTGAAACTTTTTATTTTTTTCTAGAGTGATTGTAATATTTTATAAAATAACCTACAAATGAAGTTCACCAAAATAATAAATAGCGGACAAGTGCGAGTTGAGCTCGCGTGGAGAGGCACGTACGGTGGATATATTCCGTGTGATGAATATGTATATTTATCTCACAAAATATTGAGAGTTTTACCATTTTATTTTAAGACCATGGATGGCCACTTTCATCTATTTATTTTCAAAGATATTAATATTAAAATTATTACAAAATTATAAAAAAATTAGCTTTTCATTTGCCATGTCGCATGTTACAGGTTGCAAAACTGTTTTATTTTCAAAATTGGCCCTCCAAAAGTGACCCCCGTATTTAAAATTAAGTCATTTACGTTCTTGTTTGTGTCACAGAAATTTTTCAACTTAATGGGTTTAGTAGATTCGGAGCAAATTGTCTGTGCCTGACGAACTGACACATTGTTATCCTATAAGTATTCTGTTTTTTTTTTCATATGGTACGGGACCCTAAAAACCTTTTTAGTTCCATAAATTAATATAAGACTATACAAGCAAATTTTAGTTACTAGCTTACCCGCCCGCGACTTCGTCCGCGCAGACTACAGTTTATCGCGAAAAAAGCATCCTACTTACGTTCCTCTAGGATATTAAAAACCAATGCAAAAGTAGACTTAGACTTCTTGGTTATGGCCTCCGTGGCTTGTTGACTTAATCTGTGGCACCAATGCTCTTGATGTATTTGACGGACTTGTTATTTCGTTTCCATAGTAGCCGTTCCTTACAGCGAGTATTCAACATGTTCTTGTTTTCCCGTGGAAACTTCCACGGAATTCGTGGAATTTTCCGGGATAAAAAGTATCCTATGTTTTATTCTAGGATATAAGCTATCTCCATTCCAAATTTCATCGAAATCCGTCCAGCTGTTATCGCGTGAAAGCTCCCCAAACAAACAAACAAACAAACAAACAGACAAAGTTTCAATTTTATTTATTGGTATGGATTTTTTTGTTGTTTGTCGTATGAGGTAGTGCTGGCCTCTGGTGTAAGAGTTTGTCAGGCCGCCCGAGGGTCTCTGACGTGTAAAGTTAACTAGTACAATTTTTGAAACGATTTCCTAAACCAAGTCTATTATCACTGCGAATAATAGAAGAAACCCATGTTACTTGAATTAAGAAACGTAAATAAATAAAAGCCAATGAGAACGCAGATGTCTCGAGGGAAGTGGAGACCTAAGTAAACCTTTCACTGCCTTCCATTTTATTGGCCATTTCTGGAGCTGAAGATACGTTGTTGCTAGCTTTGCGGACGGAGGATGACTCAAGGACTCCTACTATGAAACAGGATGTGCAGAAGTTGGTACTCGCAGGACAGGTTTATACTTTAAGTTTTTGACTTAGATATCATATGTATTTTGTTGTTATGAATTGCGTGTTATGTGAAACTTAAAATGATAATAACATTTATGGGATTCGTTTTACAAAATAAGCCGTAAATATATAGAAAAGACGCCTGCCCTGCCAAAAAATAACTTATGCCAATAAATTATATATTTCTGGAATGTGCTCATCGAGGCCTTTAATTTGATACCCATATTATAAAATTCGAAGAAAAAAACCGCTTTTGTATTTGGACCCATAATGCAGCAGCAAAGATTTAAAAAATAAGTCTTTGTTACTCATGATAATGTAAGGATTCTAGACCCCATACATCTAAATCTGTTCTGACATTTAAAAGTTATGGTGGAATAAAGAAACTTACATACATACAAAAGTACATGTACCCTGCCAGAAAACATGACACTCTTACTCCTTTTTTGGGCAGTTGTGTATCGTGTAAAAAGTAGGGTCTTACTTTTCGAACACGCCGTAAAAAAAATGTATGCAAGTGAATACTTTACTGGCCTACTGGTTTCAATATTCGTGAAAAATGATTATGGTAAAATATACACCTATTTAGACTTACAATGTTAGCTTTCACCCGTGACTTTGTCCGCGTTGACTACAGTTTATCGCTAAAAAAAAGCATCCTGTGTTCATCTAGGCTAGGATATTAAAAAACAAAGCAAAAGTATAGCATCAACGCTCTTGATGCTTTTTGGCAGACTTGTTATTATTTTGCTTCCACGGAAACGTCATTTCGTTTCTTATGTGAGTACTCGATATTTTCCAGTTTTCCTGTAGCAACAAACTATTTTCCTGGATAAAAAGTATCCTATATTGGTCTCTATATTGAAACAGTACCTATTTGCAAAGTTTCATCAAAATTGGATCAGGCGTTTTGGCGTGAAAGCTCCCCAACAAACATACAAACAGACAAAGTTTCACTTTTATATATTGGTGTGGATTGTATTAAATACCCTCACTGAAATTGATTGATTATTCTGTAGTGTTTCAAGGTAGCTCCAAAAGCGCTTCAATGAGTAATCTAACTAAAAGAGCGATGAAGAGCCAATCGGAGCGTTTGAGGTTTATTTAGTGGACAGGACGCCTAGCGAAGATTGATAATGGTAGTTTATGAAACGGTTGCATAATGAGGGGAATTAAAACACGAGAGTGGGTTTAAAAAACGAGCCGTAGGCAAGTTTTTTAAAAGTATCACTCGAGTGTTTTAATACCTAGTTATGTGCCGTTTCCTACACTATTTTATCTACACTCATGCAGTAGGAACTTACTTTTAATTAATAAAACGACGTCGAGTTTTTTTCTCGTTTTATCTGGTAAAAAAACGTTCGTCATCTTCGTTGCTGTTTCCGTGATGTCAGGAGGAGTCAAATTCTCCTCACAAATACTGTTTTCACATGTTTAACACATCTTAGTCACATTTTTAATCAGGATAAAACATTTGATCAACAAAAGAAACCATTAAACTTGTTAGGTACTAATGTAAAATAATTATGGCACCAAAATCCAGTCCACAGCGAATTCGCGCGCATACGGTCTAACACGCAAGCAATATATGGCAAAAATCCTCGTAGTGCGGAGCCAAACCGGTGCTTTTATGTGGGAAAAATATATTATAACATCGTTTAGTTAAAAACAAAGAGTTATAATGTTTATTTTTCTTAGAGACGTGTTGTGCGTAATGTACGTCATTATGCCACCATTTTTGAGTTCATAATCCGGATATTACGATATGAGTGTAGATAAAATAACGTTATAATTCAGTTTAAAACTCTGCAAATGCATTGTTGTACTTTAAGACCTTAATATTATTTATTTGTGTAGTGGGATTTTCGACTGACCTTCTATCGCTGTTACTTTGTATTACCAGATTGTTACCGGTATTATATAAATTACCGGCACTAGGCTCCGCACCAATGCGTTTTTCCATCACTACAGCAGCAGTCGTTAAGCCATGACAGAAGCCTTCTGGTGTCAAACTCTGACACCAGAGGCCAGCCACTACCTCATACGACAAGCGAAAAAACCGGAGAATTAAGTAGTATAAAATATAATTTACCTTAATTACGCGGCGTTCACATTCTCATGTGAACGCCGCACATGCTGAGTTTACCCCCTTCACCCTTAAATATAATTATATCCTTTTTGTATTGATACTGTGTGCACACTTTACTTTATTTCTAGTGGCAATAAATACTATTTTACTCCTTTTTTTTACTTCTTTACTTTTTAATTATAACTTGGAAACTTACTTACACTATGTTATACTAATTTAATTGCAAAAATTAATAAAACCTTAAAATTAAAGCCAGCATAATTGAAACCTTTCAACCCGCTATTAGCAGTATTAACAGCCTTAGCACCCACTAAACGTAATTAAATATCACAGTGCTCGTCATTGTCATAATATTGAAAGCTTAACAGTACATTTATTTGTAGTACTTCTCAGCACCCTTTAGGGCGGCGCTAAACTAATTTTCTCTAACGACTACCATAATGGCGGCGAAGATGTTAGGTGTAATTGTATTACGGGAGAAAATCGAGAAATATTGCTGGTTATTAAGCGGTGACCGATCAACCTCTATTGGTAATAAATAATAATAATCTTAACATTCATAGTAGATAGAAAGTCTCAAACCGTCTTATAAGACAATTCATAACAAGCACAAATTAAAAAAATTATATAACCCCCGACCCCCACCCTAATTATAGAACCATCATCACCATGTCCATTCGTTTGGAAGCTACGATTCGCACCCCTTTTCTCAACATTCCCTCTCCCCCCACATATAGCTAAGAACCATCTCGATTACCTCAGCTTTCAAACTTAAAAACCGCATCTACATCGGTTCATTCGTTTGGAAGCTACGATTCTCACCCCGTTCCCTCCTAAAACCGCTTCTAAATCGATCCATTCGTTTGGAAGCTACGATGCTACAGACAAACACACACACATAGACAGTGACACAGTGATACACACCCTAAAATTATAACACCCGTCTTATTGTTCGGGTGTTAAAAAGTTTTAAGTGACACATAATATTTCTAGTACCTTAAACATGGTCAGACTTAAACTTTAAGACAGACACCATTAAATAATAAAGAAACAACATAAAAGTCTACATGTTACTTAGAACCGCTGTCAATAATTTCTCAGTAACATTTCTTAAATGCCGAATGTAAAAAGTGTCTAAATCGCCAAGGAAAACCGAAATCTGCTTTCCCTCAGGCTTTAGGCTCTTCGAAGAAAGATTTCTAAGCCAATTTAAGTGAATACTTACGTAAATAGGCTAATGGTTATGGGTGCGTAGGCTTACGGTACCACCGAATAAATGGTTTTATAATAGTAAGTAGGTAAAACGGCGAGGGGTTGTGCAGAGAGCAGATTAAGTTTCAACCAGCTGGATTCTAAATGAACTTTAATGGTGCGAAAATATTAATTGCAGGCTACATAATAGTAATACTTAATATTTAATGCGTGGAATTTCAACGGGTTATTGTGCATATGCATAGAATAACAACGCAGTCTCGAGCATTATGACTGCTCACTAAAATGCTCGTGCTAAATATTTGCACTCCTCGGTTAATTCATTCAGCTTAGTGAGCACACGTAATGAAGATATCCGACAGAGAACCAAGGTAATCGAAATAGCTATAAGAATAAGCAAACTAAAGTGGCAGTGGGCTGGTCACGTTTCCCGAAGAACCGATAACCGTTGGGGTAGACAAGTTCTAGAGCGGAGACCACGTCTAGATAAAAGTAGTG
This sequence comes from Alsophila aescularia, assembly GCA_946251855.1. NCBI lineage: Eukaryota > Metazoa > Arthropoda > Insecta > Lepidoptera > Geometridae > Alsophila > Alsophila aescularia. The sequence goes on along the minus strand of OX276377.1, from coordinate 51,343,301 downwards.
TAGGACTCCAAGTGGCCAGGTGGAGTGACGAAATGTGAAAAGCGGCTGGCAGAAAATGGATGGGGAGAGCTGAAAACCAAGCTCAGTGGCGTGCATTACGAGAGGCCTACGTCCAGCAGTGGACAAATATAGGCTGATGGTGATGATGAATGCTTCTAGTATATAATCTTAGCTTCGTCATTTCATTTGTTTTATAGCACACGCTCACACGTTCCTTGCTTAATGTGCCCAAAAAAGTGGCCTGGGTATGTTTTTGCCCAAGGCTTGCACTAAGATTTTCCGACCACAACTTGGACTTACTTTGTCTGTCCTAATGTTCCGAAACTATTGTAAGCTTGAACTATTTGGACAACACCGCAAAGCTAAAATCTAGTACAAAACTGCTTTAAATCGTAGCCATAATCGCATTCTGTAGCTTTACGCTTTAAGCGTTATTGTTATAGCGTCTCAACGAATGAATGTTGAAATGATCTAGATTGCCTAAACCGCCTTACAGCTGCCATTTTCGCTAAGGATGGAAGCTTAACAAGTTTGGGGTGCCTTTAACATTGTGCGGTCGGTAGATAACTGACAGTCTATATCTTGAAGTCTCAAAAAATATTATCAGCGGTTCTGTGCGTCGTTGAAAAAGAAAATTTTCTCAACCATTCTCGGAAATGTTTGCATTAGTCTTAAAATTCTTTTAAACCTATTTTTTTTTGTTTATTCTATAACTGACTTAGGTCACAGAACAAATAAGGTGAAAAACAAAACCTAACATTGCCACTATGGAAAACTTTTAAGAATCATGTAAAAACTGATTCGAATTGTGTCTAAACTTTAAGGTTTTTTTAGACATACGTACACATACTTATATTATCTGGATAAAAGCGAACAATAATTTCAAAATCTGTTTCACTATGTTACATGGTTATGTAGAAAATTCAGATTGATTTTTTTTTAATTTTTAAATTATTTTACATACATAATATAAAAGAAAGTCGATTTCCGCCGTCTGTCCCTACGAAACGGATTTTAATGCGGTTTTCATCAATAGATGAGTGATTCAAGAGGAAGGTTGATACGTATAGTTTGATATTATTTCGTGTTAATTTGTTGAAATATGACGATACATTTTCAAGATGTCGGAAGAAATCAATACATATTGATAAAACAAATTCGCTTCCCGCCGTCTGTCTTTCTATATCTCTTAATCTAAAACAACGCAACGGATTTTAATGCGGTTTTCATAAATAGATAGAGTGATTCAAGAAGAAGGTATATTTATGTATAGTTTGATATTATTTGGTTTTAATTTGGAACGTTAAAGTTCCTATGAAAACTTGCATAGATACGGGAATTGTAAAGAGAGTTTGTTCGAAAACCGAACTGGCCACTATAAGCAGAAGACATAAAAAGGCGCAATATCCCCGTATCTCCTATATCACAGTACATATAACTAGGTATATATGTACTGTGCCTAGGTTCATCATAACGTCTTTTGTCCGTAATCGGTTGTACGCAGTTTCGTGGTGTACTCGTAACTAGTTTCAAAACTACTTATTTTTGTAACTAGTTATTTTTGTATAACGCATTGGTTACTTCGAGATATGATTACGATTATTAAGATAGAATGAAGACTTATTTTGTGTATTGTGGTATCAAACTGAACTTTCCTTCATACTTTATTGAGGCTTAGAGGACTGGCTCCTAAATTTAATTTTAATAAAATTACTTTCCCTTCAGCCTTTTTTGTAAAGACGGAATTCAGGTGTATATAGAAGTTCTAATGTATATAGATGTAATTGATTTGTGTTTGTATTGCCTTACCTACGAGAAACAAAAAAAACATGTCACGTCGAAAGTCGGGTGCTCTCAAGTTATTTTTTCGACGATATTTGATTCGAGACTATCAAAAGCAATTATTCTAGTCTTTATTACTAGGTCTCAGGAGTGGAATGATAACTTTACCTGAATCTTAACAGCTCTATTGTAGACAGATAAACATTTTTGCTCAGATGTATTGTCCTTAGTGACTAATAAAATGATATCTTCGCTTACGTCTTATAATAAAAGAGAAGATTACTAACAGAACACAATAAAATAATAATGTTTAGTCATATAGCTAATTAAAAGTAATAAAATAAGGTAAAATAAGGCTCTTCGGGCGTAGACCGGTAAAATTAGGTGCATCGCACACAATTAGCTTTCTTTTGCCTTAATCACAATCGGAGTGGCGTTTGTGTAACACGTGTAAGCAGTGACTTTTATTCGCGCTACAGTCTGGATCAGTCTCTATCTTTGTTATTCATGCACATGAAGCACGGTTTGTGGAAAAGTAGCTGCGTGCGTGTGTTTGCCTGTAGTTATATCTAGTATCTAGTCAAGTTTTTGTTCACGTGATATTAAAGCATGTCGTATCTTCCCCCTTTAACTAGATCTATTCGTTTAGTGTATAATAAAAATAAATTATTACAAAAAAAAACGACTACTAACTAAACTTTAAAAAAGGCAAACCAGGTTTAGATTTTTGATTTTGTAATATTATATGCAGTTGGAGGCATCATGCATTTTCATTTCTCCTTGACGGGATCAGCGTGGAACCTGGCGAGCTTTCTTCATGTCTCCGACTGCATCTTATATTTCAAAATCAAAGATCTTAAGTTTGTTTGCGTGTTTTTAGTTTTGTTCGCAGTTGGGATTTTTAGTTTATATTTATAAGATTTAGTGAGAATAGTTGCTAACCAACTTTAAATCGTAATAGATAGTTAGTACTAAATTTTAATTCGAAATGAAAACTGATAAGAGAAACCTTTACATGATTCTTAAATAACTATTTAATGATAACACCCCGCTTGACATAGTTTGTCGATTTTTTACTATATTGTGTCTGGCTGTCTTCATATTGAATTTTGATTAATATCATATCTTTTTATCTTTCGCTAGATTAAGACAAAACGATTAACGAATAAATAATCAAATTGGTCCACGCGTTTGGTATATATAGTGCCACAAAGGAACAAACATACATTCAATCGTTATAGATCCTAAATGTTCATTCCATATGAAAAATAAGAAGAGAAACAATACCTTCTATACGCAGGTTATTTGTCCGCTCCCGTGAAATAAAAACTGTACATCATATTATTGGGGTTCTTCGACATGGCGGTTTCCTCAACATGTTTTACTTCGTCGATATTATTGAGGCGATCTCCCAAAATTTCGGCGAAATAGACGTAGTTTTTTTTTTTTTTTTAAATATTTAACTATTTGTTCGAATCGCGAAAGTTTAAAAGTTACAATTAGATGCAGTGTTGAACATAGAGGAATGCAGTGTTGAACATATAATGAATCTTGTTTTTTTTAGAACCTCCGATTTAGATTTATTTTCTTTAGCGCTAAATATTTGCTACGTCAAAAGAAACGTAACATGAGAGACAAAGATCGTTAAAAAAAAACGTCACTTTGATATATAGAACTTACGGATCGGAGCAATAATACATTATTGCATTATTTTATTAATTGTACTCCTCCGCAAAGGGCACATAGCAAGAGTTGTAGTTTATTAATGATGAAGGAGGTATTTTAGGCGTTGGGGAGGAATTTTTGAGAGATTTTACTTTGTGAAGAACTACCCACGGAAGAATACTGGGCTGGGCAGCATTTGGGAAGCTTTGTCGAATTTTTTCGTCACCCATACCGTAAAGTTTGAAGACAAAAGTCTTATGACTTACCTGTTATGACTTACGGATCCGAGACGTGGACGCTCATAATACGACTAGTCCACTAATTTAAAGTCACTCAGAGAGTTATAGAAAGAGCTATGCTTGGAGTTTCTCTGAAGGACCGTATCCAAAACTAGGTAATCCGACATAGAAACAAGATTATCGACATAGTCCTTAGGATTAGCAAGCTGAAGTGGCAGTGGGCTGGTCATATTTGTAGAAGGACTGATAACCGTTGCGGTAGACGTGCTCTTGCGTGGAGACCGCGACTCGGCAAACTTAGTGTAAGGCACCCTCTGGCTTGGTGGAGCGACTATATACACAAAAGGGCGGGCAGAAGTTGGAAAACAAGAGCCAAAGATCGGGCTCAATGGCATGCTTTGGGAGAGGCCTACGTCCAGCAGTGGACTGACATGGGCTGATGATAATGAGGAACTACACATTCCATGATAACGCGCATGCCCTTACCCCTTCAGCTCACGAGAATTATCTACACCATCAGACCATGACCACACATTTTCTCCACAAGATCAATAAATTATCTACTTTTGACCCGTATCTAGCAGTGGCGTGGGCAGATTAAAGCCGGATCTATATGCAATTAGTTCCTATCACATGTTCAACAAGAAAAGTATCAAACTGGCTGCATGGTACTAAGTTCAGCGAGAGGTTGTGGCTCTGCGGTATCTGCGACGAGTAGATATGGCGTAATTTCCCGAACGCTGCCCATCCAAGTTGAATTCGTCGGTTGACCTCTTTGTCGAAGTTGGATCTACCCAGTTGGATCGTCTGAACCAAGTAGACATAGTGATCAATAGCTTCTATTATATCTTTCCCAACATAAAACCGGCATGGGTACGACATGGGCATTTGCATGATGTTTGTCTTGCCCATGTTCATTTTAAGACCCACCTGTTGGAAAACAATATTGAGGTCACTGAGAATTGTGCTTAGGTCTTCCAGGGTTTCAGCCATGATAACTACATCATCAGCAAATCGAGGGTGAGTGACGTATTCACCATTGATGTTAACACCAAATCCGTTCCAGTTCAGAAGCTTGAATATATCTTCCAGTGCAGAGGTGAACAGTTTCGGAGAAATAACGTCTCTCTGTTTCACCCCTTTTTGCAGCTGGATAGAATTCGTGCTCTGATCCTGAAGACAAACTGTCATGGTGGCCACAAACACTTCAACACTTCGATGAACAATATCACTTTTACGAAATGATTAATGTAATAATAATTCAAAAATAGAATATAAGATAAAAAATATTTTTTAAAAGCGGTGCCAAACCTAGGTATCATTTAAATCAAATATCCTTACAACAAAATCAATACAAACATAACTACGCACCCCACTGATCTCTATGGATTTGCTGTGCCGTACATTCGTTTAGGAGAAAAAAAAATATAGCACCCCACCGAGCGTCCATGGAACTAAAATTGGCTATAGCCAAACGTGGATTGAAATATCACTAAGATGTTTCAACGATATGGTTAGTTTTAGCTGGCCATTTCATAAAATAGAACTATTTCATGAAATTATCGAAATAATCTATTGTACGATATCGCCATGACATATGCGTTTTTACGTTGATTATGTGACGTATAAAACTCAGAAAACTCTCCAAAGTAATATAATTTGCGGTCGTTTTGATTTTATCATATAATTTTATGGCGAATTGGTGAAGTCGACCAATCACCCATCACTTTCAATCAGGTGAAAAAATAAGTTAAACAGGAAGCGAAAATAAAATAATTAATAATAGTTTCGAGTACTCCAAGTGATTAAATCAACAAGAAGCATATCCACAAACACCAAAATAATACGGTATTTCTCGACCGCAGTATCTGAATAATATTGTCTACAAACATTCCATAGTTAGAGATACTGCTATCATAACACCCGCACCACATAATCCACTAGCCACGCTGCCTTGTACCGAAATGTTCCACTAAACTACATGTTGGCTTTGTAATTTATGATCAAGTAATCTGCAGACCAGCGATGCTTAGGTTCTCTTCATTAAAACGGAATGATGTATGACTGTGTATTAATGCGTAATCCATAGGGGATTAGCCTTGGTGCTTCTCTTGTTTCTAGACAAATATTGCTTGGCTTCAGTTTCAATAGGTTATTGGTAAGGTTTGTTACAGTTAGATAGATGTGTAAACAAGGGCTGATAAAGCGAAAGAGATTCATCTTTGAAGTTTATTTTTTGCATACCCAAAACGAGAGGAAATTGACGTGATTAACTCTTTGTAGATACAGTTTTGTCACATCACTAAAAGTGGCTAGCTTAGTGTTCCGCTTTCGAGTGCGCTGGCTACAATGGCTACCAAAAATATATTAAGTTTTTTCAGAAAAGTCAAATTTGTGAACGTTCTTTTATGATGTGAATTTAAATATTTAATAATATTAAATGTAAAGGTTAGAATTAAGTAATTTCCTCACTAATTGATGAACATTTGAACAAGTTTTGCATATTTACAAAACATTTCTTAAACTTATTTGGACTACTTCAAGAACACATTCCGAACTGCAAGAGCTTAAATACCTACAACAATTTATATTTGTATACTGCTCGTAAACGAGCAGTGGCGAATAACTTGTAAACAATGTAATTAACAATTTCCAGTGCCTATAATCATTTAAGCAGATTCTACGAAAGGTGTGTTTTTTATTATGATGGCTAGCAACAATAATATGGTGTGGTCAATAACAATAGGAGACGCTTGCCTAGAATTTACCTGTTCACTTTCGCTTCGAAGACTCAGATTATAGTTATGAGGATCCAAACACACAAAGGCAGAGTTCCCAGATTAGCGAATTTATGAATCCACACCAATACATAAAAGTGAAAACGGTTGTTTGTTTGTTTGGGGAATTTTAACGCAACAATGACTGGACGGATGTTGATGAAATTTATAATGGAGATAGCCTATACCCTGGAATACACAGTATATCTCAGATCCCAGTATATCCAGTGATCCCGGAAAATTGTAAGTTTCCACGGGAAAATTGGAAAATGTTGATTACTAGCTGTAAGGAATGATTGCCACGGAAACAAAATAACAAGTCTGTCAAAAACACAAAGAGCGTTGCTGCTATAGCTACTTTTGCATTGGTTTTTAATATCCTATAAAAACATAGGATACATTTTACGCGATAAACTGGAGTCCGCGCGAACGAAGTTGCGGAAGAAAGCTAGTAAGCTAGTAATAATTTATTGCCAACAAACTTAAACGACTTAAACAATCCAAAACTCACATGACACGCGACTACAAATGTATGAGTTGTATGTATGAGCTCATTAGGCCCGTGTGTCTGTGATCCATTTAATTCCACGTGTCATGTCATCATGGTATAAAATGGTAAGGAGGTAAGCGCGTAGTTCGTATAGATTTATATGCCCGTACTTCTAGTTGTCCGATAATGCAGATGGCAGAATGAGGTAGTTTAATCCAGTGCATACTCTCAAAAATGTATTCTTTATTAAATAAACTCGTCTGATAAATCTCTAGATTTCTAACACCTGTGACACATGTAATTTAAACAGATAGACGTACAAAATTAAGTCAGTCCAAACACATAATTCATGTAAATATAATATTGTGCAACAATATTTATGCTAATATATTATATTGGCATAAATATTGAGTCACCATGTATAGGTACGTCGTGGCGATATCATAAAACTGATTATTTCATGAAATGGTGAACTAACCATATACTGACAATATTGTTGAAACATCAACTTTTAATTATATTTCAATCCACGTTTGGCCATATTATTAAATATCATTAGTGTAGGGTTTTCATGGTACTAAATATGTTCAAACAGATATGTAGCGAAGGATAAAAAAAACACGAATAAAAGGATTGAGCTCGCTACGCTTCGCTTCCGCCTTCGTCTTCTAGCCTATCACTGCCAAGTCGGGCACGTAGCGCCTCTAGCGGTGGATAATGTCACTATTTTACGACAATATCATTAATAGTCAACTATATCATGAAGTAGCCGTGCGTTTGGCTATTAATATCTTTAAAAGCTAATCATTAATTGATCTGGCTAAACCATTTGATGATGTCAACGATAATTTCATAAAATGATCAATTTTACGATATCACCACGACATATACACAGCATACACATAGTATGAGGCGTATGAAAAGCCTGCGCTGTCAGGAACGAATGGCGCGAGTGATGGATGAATGGATAACTGAAACATTAATTTTAAACTTACACGACCCTCGGTTGAAGGTTTGATAAGCGAACAGCGTAGATAGGAAGTGCCGGCTTCTCAAGTAAATGTGTGAGTAGCACTTTACAATGTGACGTTACTATAATGTTCATTGTTTGGTTTGTACTGTTAAATATAAATAAACTGGAGAAATTAATTATAATATCTCTATTTTTGACCTAGCAAAAGTTGCAACCATTTTTTAAGATCTAAGACCATTCTCTCCATGTCAAACGCTGCTGACGTCATCATAGAGCTGCGTGTCGCTAGAGATGCCCGCTTTACGGCGACTCTATTATCGCTACAGTACATAAGGTCAGATTTGCTTGGCTAGATTCTACTATCCTGTGAATTCTGTTGAAATTTGCCACCGCGTTTTGGTGCGGTACGAAAGAGAAATTTCCCTTGCGGCTACGCCTGGTTAGAAACTTACTAGCTTTAAGTCTCGGGCTGTGTTAAAACTTAAAAACTAATAAAAATATATTGAGACTTCTCCATATACCTATGGAATCTGTCTAGTAAAAAAATATGAGACACAAAATACTTTATTGTGAACTCAGATGGATTAAAAATTATAATAAACTAGCTTTCGCCCGCGATTTCGTCTGCGAGGAGTGTAGTTTGTCGCGAAAAAAGCATCCTATGTTCATCTAGGATATTAAGAAAACATAAGTTCATAAACTAAACCCCGATTACGGTCGGGTAAAAAATAGCCTATGACACTCTTGGAATGAAGGCGAATCTATTGATGCCTCACATGTCAAAATCGGACAAAGTTTTTAGTTTGAACACATAACCCATCGTTTGCTTCGCCGTAGTTGGGTAAAAAATAGCCTATGACACTTTATGCCTGAAGACAAATCGATTGACACCTCGCTTGTCAAAATCGGACTAATAAGGGCGATGCTGTAGTGCAACATCCATACAACCACATACTTATATAAAAATATACATACGTACATACATAGACTGTTAAACTTATTACCTTCCCTTGCTTCACCGTAGTCGGGTAAAAACCAATGCAAAAGTATAGGTAGCACCAACACTCTTGATGCTTTTTGACAGATTTGTAATAAATTCTTTCAAAATTTTTCAGTTTTCCTTTGGCAACTTGGCATTTTTCTAAAAAAACACGATTCTATATTGTACAGTACCTATTTACAAAGTTTCATCAAAATCGGATCAGCCATTTTGGCGTGAAAGCTTCCCAAACAAACATACAAGGAAACAAAAAAAACGAATGAACAAACAAACAAATAAGCAGACCACGTTTCACTTTTATATAATATATTGGTGTGGATTTTTCAGTGAAACAATGCAGAGCTTCTTGTTAAAATATTGTCTTCCACAATGTTTCCAACCAATATTTCCCTTTATTTTAGTGATGAGAAATTCCAAATTGGCAATATAATATCTTTTGCCTCGACTGGTGCAAGGAACAAAGCCGGACTTCGAAACTGCAGTATAATGCTTTAGGTAGTGGAACTTGATACTAACAGCATTATTCAAGGGAAACACAGTTTGAAGATACCACAAATAACACCAAAACGCTAACGAAACGAACGTTTAACGAATATAAAAACCGGCCAAGTGCGTATTAAAAACGCATTGACATAGGCTTCCGTAGCAAGGATCCTAAGCTACCCAACTATGAAAACCATATTGCAATCGGTCCAGTAGTGTCTGCATATTGTGCCGACAAAGTTGATCTTACTTGGTCAGCTACATTTGGTAAACTTTTTTTTCTTTATAATATTTTTAGTAAATTCGTATTATTTACTAGTGACCACATTATTTTCATATTTTCAACACCTTAGAGCCGAATATTTCGTTACGAAACCAAACAGAAATTATAACAGCCGATTAAACCTTATTATAATTTAAAAAACCCATCCAATAAGACCCCACTTGATAAGGTTCACTTTAAATGGAAAGGGAAACTCCAAAAAAAAAGGCTGTTAAGATCTATTCATGGGCCACATTACTACCATGTAGTTTTAGTATCTGAATCCAATGGCTGTGACATACAGACGGGCGGACGAACGGACAAACGAACAAGACGAAACCAAAAGGGTTCCTTATTTGACTATGGTATCCCAAAAAGCTATGTTCCAGCTAAAAATACCCTACCGTACTGTAATAATTATATGAACTGTGATCACTGTTGATTTATGAAACCGAATATTGATGGTAACCGGTTCAATAGTGCAACTTCCAAACGAATCCAACGATACCGGGTTCGACCCTAGGCTCCGCACCAAAGACTTTTCTATGTTATGTGCGGTTTTCCATCTCTCACGTTAAAGCTGTCGGTCTCGGATGTTATTGATTAACAGCAGTCGTTAAGCCATGCGAGAGGCTCTGGGGCAGCCTGACAAACTCTGACACCAGAGTCTAGCACTACCTCATACGTCAAACAAATAGTTGAATAGTACTACGTCATAGAATCACCATTTAGACCTGAAATTGGAAGCAAACTCCCCTTTTCCATCCATAAAACTACTACAGATACTGGTTAGTGAAGTTTCTTACAAACAAGCACAAATTAAATTGAATAAATTTTCAAACATAAATACCGCATCAAAATAGGTCCATCCTTTTAGGAGCTATGATCCTCACCCCCAAAAAAACATAAAAAACCGCAGCTGAATAGGTCCATTCGTTTGGATGCTACGATTCTCACCCCCTTTTCTCACCTCCCTCGCTCCCCCCTCCCTCTTCCCCCTCCCCATATAGCTAAGAACCATCTCGATTACATTGGCTTTAAAACAAAAAAAAACGCATCAAAATCGTTTGGGAGCTACCATGCCACAGGCAGACACACCCACACACCCTCACACACACACGCACACACACACACACACACACACACTCACACACGCGCGCGCACACACACACACTCACACACGCGCGCGCACACACACACACACACACACACACACACACACACACACACACACCCACACACAATAACACACCGTGCTACAAACCCTAAACTTATAACACCCGTCTCTTTGTTCGGGGGTTAAAAATAGTAGTACCTTCATAAGTCGAAAAGTTATCGCCACAGGATATCTGACATAATTTTCAATGCGAGTTTCCAACATGTTTAACTAACATGGGTGGTTAGGATTACAAGTTTCTAGGCTAGGTCAAACAGCTTGGAAGTTACAGGGGACATATTCAGGGTTCCGTAGGTATTTCAAAGGCCTTATTTGCATATCCGTAAGACTCATATCATGAACCGCAAAATGTAGTGGGATGTTAATGGATAAAATGCAAGAATATTTTTTTTAGTATTTGTTGAGATAATCTAAAAAAACATATTTTATAGTACTTGCATAGAATAAATAATAGTACTACGTAGTATTTGTTGTAATCATAAAAAGTATGATAGTTTCGAAAATAAGTTTCAAGGTTCGAAGTGAACCTCTTTAGGCTCTACAAGCCAGTGGCATTTGGACAATTTGGTTACGGAACCCTAAAAATAAATGTAAACAAACACTACTTCATTTCAAAACACCTATTCAATGTCATCAAACAACATCGTGTGCGCTCGGAAAAAATACCCGTTCTACATGTAGATAATAAGTAATAACTTATTAAGTAAATTTTTGACTTTTTTTAATTCCTTAAAATATAATCATTTCTACTGGCTTTCTGCTTCTTACTTTCGTTACTGGCAAAATGAAATGATAATGTCTATACAGAAAGTACGCACGAATGATAACTTCAAGAAACTCGGTGCAAAGGTGTATTCAAATAAAATGGAGAGCACAACACGGTTCCACCGAGTCAGAAGCGAGTATAAAATGGAGTTGCAATGTTGAGATTGGATTGTGTTGCTTTTGAAATAAAATATATTTGGGAAAGTTTGCTCTGTTCGATGACAACCAACCAAAGTTTGCAAAGGTTAAGTCTGGTTGGCAAGTGTAGGCTTAAAAAAGTTTATATTTAAATGTAACTAGCTCATCCAAGCAGTCCGCCTATGGAACGCTCTGCCAGTTACTATAAGGCGAGCCCAGTCACTCCCTGTTTTTAAACTTCAAGTAAAGAAGTTTTATCTCTCTAATTAATATCACTTCTTGCTATTTTGTTGTTATTCTGTTGTGGTTTCACTGTATATTATTTTTATTATGTTTGTATATATTTTGTAAATGTATATGTAGTAAATGTAATTTATTATAATGTATATACTATGTATATGGATATATATTTATATATATATACTGCACTATATATTTACATATTTATGTGTAGGTATATTGGAATATATGTGTATATATGTTTATTCATTGTATTCAGTTTTTATTATTTATTTGTTAGATTATAATGCACCACCGTCTTTGCCGTGTATTAATTCCTTTCCATCCAAAGGTTGTCTGGAAGAGATCGCTTTTTAGCGATAAGACCGCCCATTGTCCCATTTATTTTGTATAAATGTTTTAGTTATTATTGTATTTTTTGTTCTATGTGGTGTACAATAAAGAGTTATCTATCTATCTATCTATCTAGCTCACCCGCCCGCGATTTCGTCCGCGCGGACTACAGTTTATCGCAAAAACCAGCATCCTATGTCCTTCTAGGATATTAAAAACCAATGCAAAAGTAGGTATAGCACCAACTCTCTTGATGTTTTTTGACAGACTTGTTATTTCGTTACCATGGCAACCGTTCCTTACAGTAAGTAATCAACATTTTCCAGTTTTGGCAAATGTTGATGTGGAAACTTATAATTTTCCGGGATTAAAAGTATTCTATGTTTTATTCCAGGGTCAAAAAAAACATGAAAATCCGTCTAGCCCTTATCGCGTGAAAACTCCCCAAACAAACAAGGAAACAGACATCGTCTCACTTTTATATATTGGTATGGACAATAATTAGAGCGATAGATCTCTTGTTCAAGAGTCCACCTGGGGAAGTACAACACCAAGCAGTTTTTACCAAGCCTGTGGAAGCAAAGAAAATATTGTATTTAGTACCGCACTAAGAAGAGCTAGGCGTGTATCGCAGTCCTGACGAATATCTTTGGTATCGCGCGTCATTACTTACTGCGTGCGTCAGTCTGCGGACGCGCTGGTCATACTTGTTATTTTTACCCAAGTACGGCAAAACAAGGGAAGGGTAATGAGTTTAACAGCCTATGTATGTATGTATATGGGTATATGGATTTTCCACCACAGCGTTATCTGTATTCATCTGATTTTAACAAGCGAGTTATCAATCGATTTGTCTTCATCGCAAGAGCATCATAGGCTATTTTTATCCTGACCGTAATCGGGTTATGATTTTTGAGCTTTTGTCTTGTTTATCGGCACGCTTAGTGCTATACGAATACAGGAGTCGGACAGACCACAAATTACTTCGTAGACCCTTGGTTGGACTTATGCAAGTTATGCATAATGTCAAATGTTGGTCAGAGGTACACTAAATCACTAAATCCAAACAGCCAACTGCACGTCGTCGTCAGAACGCACCATACACTTTCACCAAATCTGACCGTAACCACAGAAAAAATAATAGTACAAGTACAGAAGGATAACTGAGTAAAGTCATTTAAATACATAGCAACTCTCGCTACAACGCAATATAGTGTAATTTAACTCGCACAGCGATCTTTCAATTATATTTACCTAGAAGGCTCACCCATTGCGTGCAGGCTTGTACTATTATTTATTCTGTGGTGCAGGCTAGAATGTACCGTATCACAACGCGTGAGAGCTTCCATTGCTCTAATCGTTTCAGAATCGCTCTGTCACTTTTACGCTCGCTAGGGTTGTATCAAGATATGGCTAGGTTCTTGTACTAGTAATTATTCTGTGATATGATATGACTTAGAAATTGTAACCGAATAAACAATTATGTAAAACTGTATTATTTTATTACTTATTGTTATAAATGTTGATAGTTCTATTAACTACATATAATGACATTTTTATCAGAATAGATCTAGTACCTCATTATTTGATTATATCTTAGTAGGTTACACTTTGATGAATAAAAGGTGCCTGTCTGACTTCGATGCTTAATAATGAACGAAAAAGAAATGGCTACCTACCATAGAATTACATAATATATATATGTCTATGCTACCTACGTAATTAAATGTCGGTATGTAGGTATTTTACTAGATTTGTCAGATCGAATGCTATGCGGTACCTCCTAGGTTTCTCCTTGGTATTCATAATTAAGAATAGAATAAAATTTGACAAAAACTACGTAAGTTTACGTAACTTACTTAGTAGTAACTTACGTAGGTACTTTATCGTTAATCACACGGCGCGCGACTCATCGAGCGCACGCTTGACACTCTACTGAATGAACCCCAATATTACGGCCCCGAAGTTTAGGTATAATATTTGTTCTTTTGCGGAGTGCGACCGCCTGCCGTAACGTCGCCGCGTCGCTCCGTTGTAATAAAACTTGTAAATGTACCGCTACTCTTGTCTGTTTCATGTGAGTGCTGACTTACAAACAATACAATTATAATAATATGAACTAGGACTTCATGCCCTACCTATGTTTTAAAAATGATTTATACACATATCGTAAAATCCGGATAATGAACTCAAAAACGGTGGTATATTACGCACGGCACGTCCCTAATAAGAAAAATAATTAAATTATATCACTGTTTTTGAACTAAACAATGTTATAATATAATTTTTATTCTTTAAAGCACCGGTTTGGCTCCACACTACGAGGGTTTTCGACATTTATTCTATGGCGGCGCGTGTAAGAGCGTATGCGCAGTAATTCGCTGTGGACTGGATTTTGGTGCCATAATTTACTTTACATTAGTACCTTACCAATTTAATGTGTTTTTTTTCGTAGATCAAATGTTTTATCCTGATTAAAAATGTGATGTACGTGAGGAAAACGGTACATAACTAGATATTAAAAAACTTGAGTGGTACTAATAAAACTCACTCTCGTGTTTTAATTCCCCTCATTATGCAACCGTTTCAAAAACTACTATTAAATATAAACACGTAAATGAGTAGGTAGGTTACTTTAATGAGGTCCTTAATTACCTACATATTTCTATGTCTTTATTTCAAAGCTCTCTCTTTTCTTCTTTTCGTTTATTTAGCTGAAGGATAATTAGTAATGTTACGTAAAAATCTTTTTCATAATTAGTTCAATGCTCTACTTTAAATATTCATAACTTAAAATAATTGCTTTAAGTCTTCAGCGGCTCGGCTTACCCGCAAATTTATTGTAAACCTCTTTTCATAAGCACTCTATTTTGTGAGAAATTTGTTAATGTTTAATTAAATTATGCATTAAACTATGCAAAACCTCCAATTAAGAGTACATGTTACTGTGCATTTGCTACAACAAACACGAATATTCATGCGTTAATCACCAAAACTCATTTGAATTATTGATGTGCGAACAGGCGCGTGACTTTAATTTTCTTTATAACGTAATAAGCGCCGAAGATTATATAAGCAAAGTGCCTTTAATTCGGGCACCTACGAACTCCGCAATTTGCATCTGAAATTTTAAGGCAAATAGAGGCCTTGAACGCGGTAACATCTGCTTTAGATAAAACCCGGCTCCCGCTGTGAAGTCGTTTGCATAGCTTAGGTACCCGCTTCGCCGAGAGATAAAAATGCAACGGTACTGTTTGATTTCATGGCAGTCGAGTATGTGTTCTATGCAGATTTGATTCAGGCATACTCAGGAATCTGTGTATCTATATCATAAATGACCAACCTGTCTATTTTTAAAGCTTTTATTTAACTTGTAATTGACCGAGCGAGCGCGAAGCGCGAGCAAAGCGTCTCCGTTCCAGCTTGGGCAAAAATGCTTTCGTATGTCATGCTATACGTGCGGCGTACGCGCCTTTGACTGTCCGCAGGTCGCATTTTTCAACCGATCTAGACGAAACTTGGTATACAAATTTAACGAATTTTTAGAATTTTTTAGTCGCCAGGGATTTTTGATTGCGAGGGTTCTTCTCCAAAAAGGGGCAAAAAGGGGGCTACTGAATATGTCCACCTTATTATATCCAATTCCGATGGGTTTTTTTTTTTATTTGAAAGGATGTAACTTTAAGTTAGTCTCATAAAAATATAGTGAAGATCTGATGAGGAGCTTTGGCGTGATGAGCAGAATAGCTCCTCAAAATGCAGTAAATTGCTCAAATTTAGGTTTATACCAGTGGAATCAGACCTTTACCTACTAGGTAGGGATTGATGGAGCACCTTGGTCATTAATGTTAGTTTTACAAAAAGGTAACTAGATGGCTTTACTGAGCACTGCAAGATTGTTTGCAAAAAAAATGTGCTCGCGAGGTCTACTGCTCACAGAGCCACTAGTGTATGTACGAGTATGTATGGACGTATTATGTTTTTTAAGGTTAAATCTTCCAAGCTGAATTAAAATCACTTCCTCTAATTCTACGGGGTTGAATTTTTAAATGTTGGTTCAGTTTCAATGTCAATGTATTTTTATGGTAAGCATCTGACTTAATCCGACATCCAGGATTAGCTCCAAATTAAGGAACTCTTCAACAGTTAACAGCACAGACGCGAAATTTTGTGTTCAAATTTTATTATGATAACCGGTTTTAAATTTTACCATGACATGGTTTTCACATAAAGAATTTCTTCAACGGTTTGTTTGTTTGTTTGTTTGTCGTCTGAGGTAGTGCTGGGTTTGTCAGGCCGCCCGAGGGCCTCTGACATGGCTTCAACGGTCAACAGCACAGACACGAAGTTTTGTGTACGCATTTTATTATGATAGCCGGTTCTAAGTTTTACCATGACATGGTCGCTGCACTCAGGGTTGGGTCCTGACAAGGGAACTCCTCAACGATTGACATCATAAACACTTTCTCTCTAATAAGGCGAAGACACTTTGTTCGTGTGTTTTTTATCGGTAGCACTTCCATTAGCACTGCTTTACACTAAAAATCACTTCTCAACTTCTCACTTTTCCCATGTGGTCGAGAAGCTGGATCGCCTTGACATTTACATGATGGTGAAGTCTATGTTCGTGAGCTTCTGCACATATTTTTGTATAACTTTGTTGAAAACTGTACTTTGAGATCCAGATGGGGACCGTTATTTCTTACGACCGGTTTTTCTAGTGGCTAGAGCCCCTAGGTACGAAATCAAACGGTCGCGGGTTCGAATCCTGCAACGTGCAATCATTTGTGTGATGAGCAGAAATGTTTGTTTCTGAGTCATAGATGTAATATTCTTATCTATGTATGTTCATCCGTTATCTAGTGCCCATAGTACAGGGTATCCTAGTTTGGGGCTAGGTAATTGGTGTTGAATTGTCCCATTTTTTTTGTGTAGCAAAGTGCATTAACAATTTCTCTCAGTACCTTATTCTGGCATCATTGTATAGGTAATTAATGTACCTATTTCTCTGTTTGGTGCAACCCCCAGCTGTATACCATACGTCCATGTTTTGTAGCACTGTGTCCAGGTATCGCGTGAGACTTCATACTGTTATTTCAGCGTACAATGCCATCTTCTATAGTATTTTAAACCGAAGTCGTAGACTGAAGCATTTGCACGTCTCGAAAATAGTAATGACTCAGACTAAGTAGTGTAATTCAGTTTATTCAATAATATGTTCTATTCGTCCACAATTTATTTAGAAGATTAATAAGGAAAGATAATATTTAGAAAGACTTTGTGTTGTAGTAGCATTTAAAATAGTAATTCAAATCACGTGTTTATATGAAAATTAAATGAAAGATTGAGTACTCGGATGAAATGATTGCCTACTGAAAATAAAAATAGTTCTGGAGTTCAATAGCAAGTTATAGTATAAGTTGATGACATCGAAATACATGAATGGTGTTATTTCTACGCATGTTCTTTTCTCAATAACATTTACGATATCACTAATAGAATGTATCATCAAAGATTTTATACGAGTTACTTGATATTAATATGCAATGCTATGTTTTGAATTCATTTTCATCCGTACTCTTAACCAAACTCCCCTAAATAAACAAACTAAATCAACCGTGTAAATGTTTCAAATTTGGTTTAAGCCCCGACATTTTGAGTTCGAGCAAATGACCCACACCAAGATCAACGTTAGGAAAAAGAAGAAAAATTAGTCCCCGGCTTTCTCGAGTGTTAAATCGACGATCCGTTGCAGAGTTTCGACAGATTAATCCGGATTGCATACGACGAAAAGTTCCTTTTACATTTTCCAGATATCGTCCCTTTTAACCTCATATACCTATCAGATCAAAAAGAATACGAAAAATAAGTTTTATCGCAAAAACTTTCAGCAAATGCACACCGAGATAGAATATTACGTTACCATATTTCAACGCGGTTATTTGTCGAAGTAGTTTGAGTATAACTTTTATATGGACGTGTTAATGTGTGCGTGAGCTTTATCACACAAAAGCAGACTTTGCCATTTACGATTATGACTACTGGAGAACAATAACACATTTATTACAGAACGCAAATAAAGCTTCTATACTCCGTTAAGTTTGTCGGAAATACGTAAAGTCGTACCCAGTTTACTTATAGCCAACAAACTCATGTTAAGGAACCGACGACGCGAGGCCAACTCATGAACTGAAATGTAGTTGTTTGCCAAATTCAATTATTTTACTCCTTGTTTAACACTAGCTTTTCACTATGGTCTATGAAAAATTATAGTCTAAACTTATGATAGTAAAACTTGTCAGTTTTGTGGAAGATCACTTTCTCGTCTGGTTGATGCTAGCCGAACAGGTTGTTTATCTGATAGTTAGCGCCGCTCCTACAGCGCTCCTGCCTCTTAATAGCACTGCTCTTTATTATTATAATAATGTAGTATACCTAATTCTCAAACTTATTGTACAAACTTGTAAGTGGCCATCTGTTTTTTTTTGTACCTAGGTACAAGAAAAAGTTAGTTTACTAAACATAATAAAATTAAATAAAACGACTGCTATTAATCAATAAATCTTAAGGTTGATGATCCACGACATGAGTTTCACTAGATGGCGCTGAATGAAAATATGTATATAATTCCTATTTTTTGGCTTTTAATTGCAATCAGATCCGATTTAAAACTTTATTGGTGGCTATATGTATAACCAAGTAATTATTATATATTTTATGAATAAGTGAAATTTAAAATTGGGTTTTATTATTGTAAATCTAATATTTTCTTATAAATTTGGGTTCAGATCTTGAAACAAGTATTGATCCTAAATTTTTCGGGAACGAATACGGTTAAAATATTAACTTGGCAATGAAAAATATAGATCAAACATTAACATCGTATAGTATTTCAACCGCAAACAAAGTTTTAAATCTATCCTGACTGCAATATAAGGCTCAAAGAAATAAATTAAGCTAATATTGTCATTAGCGCCATCTAGTAAAACTCATGTCATGGACCATCCACCTTAACGTGCCCTCAAAAGTCATAGGCGCAGAGCCGAAGACCGAACCCAATCTCGTTGGATTCTAGCTCGCACTTGTATACCGCTTGGCTACACCATCGCTCCATTTATTATTTAGCATTGTTCATTTAGCTTATACCATCATAAACCCTGAATATGAGATTAATAATAATTGGCCATAAGATACGAATAATGTTGTTGCCTGGCTTTTATATTGTGAACAAAATCGTAGCACAGTTGGTAATTAATGACCATGCATTACTGTTTTTCGGCATACAAAGTGTTAACGCTTCAAATAAAAAAGTAACATTTCACTAATTACACTTGTAACTTAAATGAGAGGCTTATAATTTACATGAAAGTATAATTCTAGCCTTGCATTAGTTGAGGGTAAAGTAACTTACATGTTAAATTCCAGTCCTTGATAAATAATACTGAGTTTAAATCCGAGGTCGCCACTCTCAATTTAGGTACATAAAAAACCTAATAAAGCCTGTAGACCCTTAAATTTGAAATGTAAATCCGACGCCGGTTTCAGACATTTAAACATTTATTTATTCGATTCCACTATGTATTAGTTGAAGTGCGGACAACTTAAACTCGACCAAGGTTTTACATTACATCGATCCTATCTGGAACCCTCTCACGGAAAGGTGAATTTTGGAATTCCAAATGAGATCAATTGAATTCTGTCGAACTGTTTTCTGGTAAGCTTTTTAACATTGTTCAATTATTTTAGTACGTCTCTCATATCGTTAAATCTGGATTCTGAAGTCAAAAATGGTGGCATAATTACATACTTTACGTAAGGCACAATCATAACATGAAAAAAAAAAAAACAATATAACACAGTTTTTTTAACTAAACAATGATACAATATATATATTTTTCCCACAGAAGCACCGGTTTGGCTCCGTACAGTGAGGGTTTTCGCCAGTTTAAAAGCTTTTATATACCTTCACTTGTTTCTATCTAGACAAATTGGACGGAGCCGAGATTTTAATAAAATAAACAACAAATTAAATTTGAAGTTAATTTTATTGGTCTTACTTTTGACCGTACAATTCAAGCGAAGATAAAATAATGACAATTTGTACTTAGTAACTTCCTTATATAATTTTTATAAATGCGTAGGCGATTTCTAGTTCATTCTTCATTTGCAATAACAACTAAGTAGTTACATTTCTCATAATTTATCGAGAAAAACATCTAAGTACATAAATGCTTATTCAGCTATGCGCAATTAAATCAAAACAACATGTAGAGTACCTCTACTGCGCATTACTCATAGAAAAACAACATAAGTACAAAAAGTGCTTACTTGGTACTTTCACAATCTAAGTTAGTACCTACTTGTATGATTAAATATGTCGCAATTGGACTTCGGTAAACAACGGTGGGTTTGTGGTACATATAACTTCTCCACCCTGAGATTGAAAATTATCTGGAAGTTCATTTTCTGAAGTCAGATTATTTTCAATTTTACATAATTTCAAAATCTTATTTTTATATTTTATAATCAAGTATACACTAGTAAAAATCATTATAATATAAAGTATTAATGTCCATAAACTAACACTTTTTATATGCACTTTATTGACCATTTCACTTATTTCACTATATTCACTGTTTTCACTTTTCTTCAAAATATAAGACAGCATTTGGAGATTTTCCATGTTTACTCCATCTAGGTTAACAGGTTTTCTTTTGAAATTATTTGTAACTGGAACACTTGGTAAATTTATCAATGGTAGTTTAGGAATATGTAAGTTCATTCCTCTGGACAATTTCTTCCGTAGAATAATATCTTCAACTTGTATTTTACAATTATCATCCAAGGTTAAAATATAAGTACCAAGAATTTTCTCTCGAGTAATCTCATTTTCACAGGTTTTTGTCAAGTACGTTTGGTAACTTGCAAAAATTATCCATATGTTCATTTCAATTTGTTGAACTTTTATCTCTGAAGTTTCGATTAAAATTGGAGAACACGACTAATAGGTAATGTACGGTGAATATTACTAATAGTAATATTCACCGTACATTTCATTAAATCAGTTATACATTTATCTTGTTCCAATACGACTGCACAACTGTCTTTACAAAGAAATAATTTCTCATCAATCTCGTCGCATGGCTTGGAGAGCAATGTGATAGAGTTCAAATCCTTCACGAGGATAAAAGGATATTTATGAAATATCAAGGATGTAATATTATTAAAAGTATCAAGGATAAGTAAGGGGAATAACTGGTAATATTTGTAAGTGTTTTTGCGTACAATTGGAATTGCCAGTACATATGTAATTTGCCTACCCTTAATATAAGCTTTTATCTCTATATTTTGCTCTATGTTTACTAAATTTTCATAATTAACAGGGAAAATTAACTTATCTGTTCTCTCAATATTTTTTAACAATTCAAATAATTCATTAGTATCAATTATTGATCTATGTAATATCTTATTTTTACTTAATGCGATTGCTGTATCAATCTCATCTAACTTAGAAAGAATTATTTGAAAATTATGAGTTAGCAAACTATAAACATGAGTAACTTTATTTTCAAAATCATTTATTTTACTTCTATTCAATGCTTTCTCTATATCAATTAAATTATTCTCAAATTGTATAAAATTATAATAAGAAGTATTAGTGAAATAGCATCTTAGTTTTAATATCAATAATTAATTCATCTTGATTGCATCAATTAAAAAAATATTGCATTTCTTTGTTCTTGATGCATACGATTTAATCTAAGTTTCATTAGATTTTCAGACAATATATCATCTAATTCACAATCTGTTTCCATTTTCAATTATATTATTAACTTGAATAAAAAGATTTTCAATTGTAGCCATGTCGCTACTTTCATTTAATAGTGAGGCTGCTCTGCCTACAACTCTACTTGAAATTACATAAAATAAATATAATTATTGTGCTGCTGTTACTTCGGATCCACTTTAGCTACGCACATATTCACATTTTGAAATAAATAAATTTAATAATTTTTCATTCCCATCAAATTTAGGAATCAATTTCACTATTTCATTTGTTATAATCCTTATAGATTCCATTTTAAATTATTATTATTTAAAATAAATTCAAATTATTAAAATTGAGTATGCGTTTGTACAATACAACGCATAAAATACACAAATTCAAAAATAATTAAAGAAAAGCACATAAAAGTTCAATAAAAACACAAAAAATCAATAAAGACACATTAAAATCAATAAATTCACATAAAAATCAATTGTGACGCATAAAAATCAATAAATTCACATAAAAATCAATTATGACGCATAAAAATCAATAAATTCACATAAAAATCAATTATGACGCATAAAAATCAATAAATTCACATAAAAATCAATTATGACGCATAAGAATCAATAAATTCACATAAAAATCAATTATGACGCATACAAATCAATAAATTCACATAAAATCAATTATGACGCATAAAAATCAATAAATTCACATAATAATCAATAAAGACACATAAGTTCACATAAAAATCAATAAAAACACATAAAACGTCAAAAAATTCACAAGAATCAATAAAAACACATAAAATCAATAAGTTCACATACAATTCAATAAAAACGCATAAAACGTCAAAAATTCACATAAAAATTCAAATAAAAACGCATAAAATAAATCAAAAATAACAAGTGTATTGGCAATGTTTGTCCAAAAACACTAAGGGTCGAATAGCAGGGCAAGAATACGGAAAGTGAATGATTTTCGACTCACTTAAAACCGCTCGATCCCATGCCTCGGTGATTATTCCACTCGCTGAATTGTTTCTCAACTCCTTTTTCCAATACAGTCGTATTTGTTTGGTTCGGGTATTTTTTTACGTGGATTTGTCAGGAACACACGAAGTTATTCAGGACAGCTGCACCAAATATGTAGGTTGCGCCAGACAAATTATATTTCACAATTTTTGAAGTAAGCGCCGGACAAATTAAATTTCCAAGACTTTAAAAAAAAAATACAACCGGCTGCGCCAGACAAATTGGACGGAGCCGAGATTTTAATAAAATAAACAACAAATTAAATTTGAAGTTAATTTTATTGGTCTTACTTTTGACCGTACAATTCAAGCGAAGATAAAATAATGACAATTTGTACTTAGTAACTTCCTTATATAATTTTTATAAATGCGTAGGCGATTTCTAGTTCATTCTTCATTTGCAATAACAACTAAGTAGTTACATTTCTCATAATTTATCGAGAAAAACATCTAAGTACATAAATGCTTATTCAGCTATGCGCAATTAAATCAAAACAACATGTAGAGTACCTCTACTGCGCATTACTCATAGAAAAACAACATAAGTACAAAAAGTGCTTACTTGGTACTTTCACAATCTAAGTTAGTACCTACTTGTATGATTAAATATGTCGCAATTGGACTTCGGTAAACAACGGTGGGTTTGTGGTACATATAACTATCTATGTATCTATGTATTTTGTCTGTCCTGGAACCTTGCAATTCAAATTTCAAGTACTTTTCGATTAGCTATTCGGCTGATACTTTCAGGTTAGCTCACAAACCGATGACAAAGCAATAAAAAAAGAAGAAAAAACTAAAAAAATAGGCCGTAAAAAAACCCCGTAAAAACATGTAAATAAATAACCCGCAAAAGTTTTTTTTTTAAATTTAATTTATTATCTATGGCGGCGCGTCCTATACCGTATGCGCACGAATTCGCTGGATTTTGGCACTACAATTTATTTTACATTTAACTCTGCTGTAATTAGTTCCTAACCAATTTAATGTGTTATGTGTTTTTGTTGATCAAATGTTTTCTCCTGATTAAAAATGTCCGACAGTAGTGTTAGTGAAGAAAATTTGACTTCACCTGACATCAAGGAAACAGCAACGAACATGATGAACGAGCTTTACAAGCAAAATCAAGAAAACATGACGACTTTTTTTTTCATTTTATTTAAGTTCTTATTGCATGAGTAGATAAAATCTTATTTGAATCGGTACATAACAAAGTATTAAAACACTCGATACACTATTAAAAACTCGCCTACCGCTCGTTTTATAAACTCACTATCGTGTTGACCCTCGCTAAGCAACTGTTTCATAAACTACTATTGTGACTGCGTTTGTGACTAGAATTATTATTTACGCTCCACTTGTTCTATCCATCATTTCTGTAAGGAACACCTAAATATGCCATAAATTAGGGAGCTCGGCTCAAAAGGAACAAAAGTTTACGATTCCTTAATTGCATTTAGTATCTTACTAATATTTTTACGCACTCCGCAGGAAAAGAAAACTGAAATAATGCTAAAAACAATTTAGAAACACCCATTAGCGAACAACTTTGTCTATAATTTCATATTTAATTTGTTTGGTCGGTGAATTTATGTATCAATTTTGTTTCTGACGATAGATTTATATGCGAACTTTGCCTTTCAACTATTCACAAGGGTTTAAAGAGCGCATGAAAGTAATTTAATGTACTCTCCTTTTATGTGCATAAGGTGAACACCTTCGTAAGTATTATCTTTGTTTAGTTTGAAAAGAACATTGTTTTCGCATTATGTATTACAGTTATTTAACGTATTAAGTATTTTACGAGTAGTATATCATTCCTAAATAGCCTATTAGGTTTTATTAAATATGGAATGAAAAGAGTATTTTAGTTTTGTATCTTGCTTTTATATTGTGCGTTCTTGCTTTGATGGGCACTTATGATTAGCGAGGGTGTAATGAGTGGTTGCTGTAACTGTAGCATAATAATATATTCTGTTTACTGAAAAGATTCGTTCAAGAGATATTATATTACTTATGCACGCTAGAGCACCCTAGATACTTTAGCCTCAGTTCGTTTTATTTTTTATCAGTATACACCCAATCATGATTAATCATTATTTTTGTTTATTAAATATATATGCGATGTAAATGTCCGCTTAGTTTAAGCTTTTAGTTTAATAAATACTTTGTAGCACGCGCACTTTGATTACCAAATTTTTTTTTTAATATTTATTATTATGATACTATAAAAAGTAGTATGATAAAATATTTGCCAATAGATGTAAATGACAAGCACAAATTAAAATGAACCATCTAGATCACATCAGTTTTCAAACATTAAAACAAAACACATCAAAATCGGTTCATTCGTTTGTGAGCTACGATGCCACAGACAGAAACACGGATACAGTGATACATCCAGTGATACATGCATACAATGATACACTCCCTTTACTTATAACACCCCTCTCTTTTGGAATTTATCAGTACCTACCTCTTTGGCGAAGTAAAGTAGTTAATAAGAATGAGTTCTTAAATTGTAACAAACATTGGTTTACAGATATTATAATCACAGAAATTCACATGACTTTACTTACTTTCTATATAATGTAACTAGCTTTCCCGCCCGCAACTTCGTCCGTGCGAACTACAGTTTATCGCGAAAAAAAGCAATTATGTTCTTCTATGATATTAAAACCCAAAACAAAAGTAGGTATAGCACCAATGCAGTTGAAGTTTTTTGACAAACTTGTTATTTCGTTTCCATAGCAACCGTTCCTTAGATCGAGTAATCAACATTTTTCAAGGAACTTAAATTTTTCCGGGAAAAAGTATCCTATGTTTTGTTCTAGCTATCTCCATTCCAAATTTCATTAAAATCTGTCCAGCTGTAATCGCATGAAAGCTCCCCAAACAGACAAACAGACAAAGATTCACTTGTATGGTGGGGACACAGTGGGAAAATTTCCACAAAACACAACAGATCTAATGAGCGACAACCTCAAGTAAAGAATATTTAAAAAAAAAAACTTTTTATATTTTGGAGCTTGGATCTATACATAACGGATCTAAAATAGTGTGCATAATAAAAAAACTAAAATGACTCCAGCTCTATTACTAAATCGACTTGTTTTCGCTATCAAGTTGACCCAATGTGAGAAAGACAGCATAAACCCCAATCAAACATATTTCTTTTAATGAATTGCGCCATGCTCAGGGGTAAACTTTCAGGGTTTATGTCGAACCACGATCGAGTTTAGTTTACCCTGACGTAGTAATTGGCTTGGCATTCACACTTTTGTCCTGCGAAAATCAAAAGCTGGTGCTAACGTACGATACGTGACATGACATTCAATAATTGGTCCCTTGAATCTACGAGGCCCATATGATGGTAATGAATACCAGTGATTATTCGGAATTACCTACCCTCCATGGAATATAGAAGCTGTACAGTAGTTACCTAATTGAGAATTTCACATTTGAGATTTCGACACCTAAACAGCCAAGCCTAACAGCTACCTTTCGTCCATGTCCAGGACCAGCAAACTGAATAAATCTAGGTAATGCTCTGGGGAATACGACATATCCCCGAAACCAAGGCAATGGAATAAAATTGATAATCAATCAACACACACCGGAACCAAAATCGTTAGTGGCATGCCTCTCAAATTTGTGTAGGAGTACAAATTTCTAGGACGAACTCTTAGGTAGGACAGAAACAACTTTGAAAGCGAAGCCGATAGGCGGATTTGCCTGGGCTGGGCAGCATTTGGTAAACTTCGTTATGGCTTTTCGTCGCCCATCCCACAATGCCTAAAGACAAAAGCCTTTAGCCAGTGCGTCCTACCCGTAATTACATACTGGGCCGAAACTTGTCTGACTGTGAGACTGGTCCACAAATGTAGAGTCGCTCAGCGAGCTATTGGTGTCCCTATGGAACGGGCTATGCTCGGAGTTTCTCTAAATGATTGCATCCGATTGCATCCATAAAAACGAGGTGAACCAAAGTGACCGACATAGCCTAAAGAATTAGCAAACTGAAGTGGCATTGGGCCGGGCACATTAGTCGAAGAACATATAACCAGTGGGGTAGGTGAGATCTTGAGTGGAGACAACGCATAGGCAAACGTCCTCCGGTCAGATGGAGCGACGATCTACGCAAAGTAACTGGCACATGAGAAGATGCACATGGTAACATGAAAAGAGCCAAAGATTAGGAGAGGCCTGTGTCCAGCAGTAGACTAATGCAAGCTGTTGATGTTGATAATGATGGTGAAAACTAATGTTTTCCTATACAATAATACGAGGTAACTACATAATTTTACAATCCTATGCTAGCTTATCAATAAATAATTATCAGAAAACAATTTTAGCAAAATTCTACAGAGCGTAGGTAGTCTCAATATAAGTTTAGTAATTAAAATAATCAAACAATACTTCATTATGCAGAACTTTGCGTGTTGTATAAAATATGTCTTGAGTAGTCGATATGAAAGTTGAATTTAAATTGGTCAACAGGTCAACTTAACTCTCGTAATGTTGTGAAAGAGTTCTAATAATAATAAAACTGCAAGCCTATCTAAAATATGCAGAGGCCCGTATTATTATGATTCTCTTGGAACGCAATCGAATGAAGTTCCTAGATGTGCTTGGTATATTATTATGCATTGCATTTTTCCTTTGCTGCAGTAAAAGCATAAATATTTTGTTCATTGAAAAATTCCATATATTTTCTATTGGAATGCTGATATACATTCGATTTGCGACCAATCATTTTCGATCTTGCTTGAATCAACGCTAATTCGCTGCTCGATACTAGAATTCTGAAATACAGATATTCTTTGCAGGTATGATAGACTTTCAAAGTTGATGAAAATACGACAACTACGCTGTGACTAAATTACTCGTATATATGAAAAAAAAACTGTTTATAACAATATTTGTTGAAATAAAATTGACTTAATAAAAGTAAATAGAAAAAAACTGCAGAATCTAGATTAGTTGTTTACGCTGTAGACACTTTGCAATCGAAATGAGGTTAACGCTCTGATACCTCGTCGTTAAATATCGGTATCAATCATAATAAAACTTCCGACACAATTTTGGAACAGGCAACTTGGTAAATATTTATGTGACAACCTAAATCAGCGCTCCTTCTCACAGAAGGGGTACTATGACACGATTTTCGAGAAGCTATTTGTGAAGACATAATCCATAATTTCCTTACTTTAAGCATGAAGTAACAATATTGCTTATTTACTGAATCAGATTCTGTAGTTCGTAATTCCAGATTCTATAGTTTTATCTTATTAATATTGATGCAGAAATTTGCATGTGTGCTTGTATGTTTGTTACTCAGCACTGAAACTGCTAAACGAACTTTGATGACACTTCAAATAAGGACTTTATGTCCTGGAACACAAAGGATACTTTTCATCATCATCATCACAATCCACGTGGGTAATAAATCTAAGTTGCTGGCAAAATATAATTAGAGCAAGTGTTAAGAATTAGGATTTATAACCCTAATTACTTACCATTTATATCAGAGGACAAAAGCGTTCTGGCTACTTATTGATACTACCCGACCAACTGTTGGAAATGAATCTCGTTTCCTTGTAATAGAGCCATTTCATGTTAAAGGAATTACTTCCTTATTCCATCGATTTTTTTTTCTTTTTTCGTACCGCGATTAGTCTTTGACCCTGCTTATTGACGGTTAAATTACTTATTTCTTTGTGTAAATAGATAAGGGTTTATATATCGTGGCGATATCAAAGCATTGATCATTTCATGAAATAATGAAAAAGTTATATTCCATTAAATTATCAATCACATCATGAAATGGTTAGGTCAGATGTATGAATTATTTAATCAGCGTTTGGCGGTACGAACAGCTAAACGCACGGCTACTGCACGATAGGTACTGTCACATATTAGTGATCATTTCGTAAAATAGAAGGCTAGGGCGGTAGCCCGACTTGGCCGTGATAGGTTTGGAGCTCGCTACGCTTTGCTCCCACCTTCGTTTTCATGTTTTTTTTTGCCATGTAAACCTATCTGTTTGAACACCTTTGGTATCGTGAAAACCCTACGTTAATGATATGGCCAAAGGTGTATTGAATTATCAAAGTCAAGTATTTGTGTAATAGTATTTTATAGTAAATAGGCAAAATAATAGCACTTTTACAAGTCAAAAATAACATCTCATGAACAAGGAGAGTTACATAAAATATTATAAGTAGATCAAATCAATAAAATTTAGGTAAACTAAGTATGCCTTGAGTTTGCACAGGAAATTTCCCTTTCATGTGCCACCATAGTTAAATCCAGCGTCGGACTGGCCATATAGTCGAGGTGGCGTTTGCCAGGGTCTGGCTTGCGGGGCTTGCCACAAGCCGGTAGGGGGCCGTGCAGGCTAGGGCCCGGCTCCTTTTTTTATACGCTTTATATTAGCTTCACTTGTATGTTTGTATATTTATAACCTACTCCTTTGGACGCTATTTTGACCCACTTTAAACGGTCAGATTTCATTCAAATTTTGCACATAATTCGAAAAATATATGTATATAAACCAAACTAAAAAGTAGAAAATAAATAGTAGTTTAAAAGAACTAAAAAACACGCTTTATATAGAAAACTAAACAAAAAAAAAAGAAAATAAATTTTGATAGTTATGAATTAAGAATAATGTAAAAAATTCTAATTAATAAGTAAAAAATGTTTTATTTAAAAAAAAGCGTGGGGTGCTTTTTAAGATATTATCGAAATGATAATCCTTCTTCTCATATCTGTCAATTAAATATTTATAACTATTGACCCATGCACCCCACGTTTTTTTTGAAATAAAACATTTTTTTCTTATTTATTAGACTTTTTTACACTATTCTTAATTCAAAATTATTAAAATTTATATGTTGGTTTTCTATATAAAGCGTGTTTTTTTAGTTTTTTGAAACTATTATTTATTTCTTAGACACTTTGTGCGCTCGCTGCGCTCGCGTCATTATTATATTTCTTCTTCAACACTTTGTGAAAAAAACTCAAAAAAATTGCGCTCACTGCGCTCACACCATTATTATATTTCTATGTCGCAAGATGAAATACGGCAGATCTATTGAACACTCAAAAGATCCTTTGTTTTCCTTACATAAGTTTTTAACAAACACTCCTAGAAGTAGCTTTAAATTATCGCGCTCGCTACCCTCGCGCCTTGTTGTTAATATTGGCTGCTTTCATATTGCTCTACTCAAGAGATCCACAATAATTATTCTACTTCTTTCTTATACACGGCTATGATAAATTAATAGTTCGATATTTTTGCGCTTGCTTTACTAGTGCCTGAAATATTTTACCTTTATATTTTCGCACGCTGAGGAACTCCATTAATGTCTAGTTTTTTTCCACTGACCTGCATTGTAATAGCAAAGTACTATTATTTATTCTGTGGTAATAATGTAATGGGGTGTAAGGGGTCCCAACCAACAACTCTCAAGATCCAAGCCAACCTTACCTGCCCGTGGTACATCCTGCTAACTAACCAACGAGGCTCTGGCGACCCGCCAACACGCACACGACCAGCGTGGTGGGTTACGGTCCAAACCCCCCATAAAAATGATGCACAGTAATTTACCAAGGCCCCAAGTGCCCGGCGACTCCAGCGGCTGTGCTGGTGGTGACGGACATCGGCCCAGCACTGGGGTCAGGGGAGCTAAGAATCTCCGGGTGGCGTTATCTAACCGTCAAACGACCAAAGCACTTTACATAAAGGATTCCGATCTACTAAATGTTATTACCTACAATGTCCGCACCCTGATGAATGAGCTGATGAGATGAGCGCCTAGTTGAACTCGAAAATGCTCTTAAGGACATCAAGTGGGCCATTATTGGTCTGGCAGAAGTAAGAAGACAAGGAGAACATACAGAAGAAAGAGAAGACAGTGTGTTCTACCACTTTAGAGAAACTAGTGGTCTCTACGGAGTAGGGTTCTTGGTTGCAAAGAAGTGGAAAGACAATATACTGGAATTCATTGGCTACTCTGAACGGATCGCTGTTTTGAAGTTCCAGGTTGCACCCAATAAAACACTCACAGTAGTCCAAGTCTATGCGCCAACATCATCGCATCCAGATGAAGAAGTTGAAGCTTTGTACAATCTTCTCAATAAAGTCTGTGACGAAAACCGTGGCACATGTAACATCGGGGACTTCAACGCAAAAGTCGGAGCTAGGTAGAATTCAGATAGTGATGAAATTCTCGGCCATTATGGTCTGGGAATCCGTAACGAGCGAGGTGCTCGTCTACTGCAATTTGCCTTTGGACAAAGCATGAAAGTCGCCAACAGCTTCTTTATCAAAAAAAATACAAAGACGTTGGACTTGGGTTTCGCCTGACGGGGTGACAAATAACGAAATTGATTTCGAGCTATCCTCAGAGAATCATATCATCAAAGATGTTGGAGTTATCAACAAAATCAAATTTAGCTCCGACCACAGACCCCTTCGCATAAAACTAAGATTCAATTTTAAAATCCATACAGCAAAGATTTTCTCAAAACGTGTAAACCGCATCTCAAAACAGACCCTTGGTTAAAGTTCAAAAAAGTTCTAAATTAAACTCTTTTGAGTTGCTATAACTCAAAAGAGTTTAATTTAGAACTTTCTAACCATATCAGCGCCCTTCCGATAGAAGATATAGAAGATTCTGAACAATAATATCAATCAATAGTAACAGAAATCAGTAAAGCAAGTACAAAAATAAAGGAAGTAAAGAAAAAACACAGAAAATTAAGTATCGGCACATTAAATTTAATACAAGACAGAGTACAATTACCCATCGGATCAGAAGAATACAGAAAAATGGACAAAAAAGTAAAGCGTAGTATAAGACATGATCTAAGACAACTGAACTGCCGTCTAGTTAGAGTAGCGTTGGAAAGACACAGCTCACTCAGATCGGCAAAACGAGGCATTTCCAATGGAAAGTGTTGGATCAACCGTTTACAAGATGAAAACGGAGTCAAACAAAGCAGTAGAGAAAAACTAGTGGATATAAGTACTAAATTTTATGTAAACCTTTATTCTGACGACACAAAAGATACTACAAAACCACAGTATTTCCGACCTGATGAAATCCCCTCCATAACTGGTCTTGAAGAAACTAGCAGATCCCTGGGCAAATAGGGGTTATTTATAATTATATTGGTTTTATTTGCGCTTTGCTGATGACATCGTCCTTTTCGCTCCAAATGCACCCGAATTACAACAAATGCTGGAAGATCTTAGCGCAGCAAGCCTTGAGGTTGGACTTACTATGAATCGATCAAAGACTCAGATCATGACCAGATGAGTATATCTACTTGGGCCAGCTAGTTTCCTTCGAAAACAGGCAAGATAAAGAAATCGGTCGTCGAATCGAAAACGCCTGGAAGAGCTACTGGTCCATGAAAACGCTAATGAAGGGTGACCTTCCTCTGTCGCTGAAGCGCACTCTCATCGACATGTGTATTCTGCCTGTCCTAACCTACGGTGCACAAACATGGTCATTGACTGAGGCACAGAAGTCCAAACTCAAGGTTTGTCAGAGAGCCATGGAACGTAGCATACTCGGAGTGAAAAGGATGGATCGAGTCCGGAACACTACACTGCGCTCGAAAACTGGCATCACTGATGCTGGTTTTAAGAGTGCTAGGTTGAAGTGGGACTGGGCTGGACCTGTAGTCCGTATGCATCCAGCAAGGTGGGCAATACAATCATCATCATCATATCAGCCTTTAGAAGTCCACTGCTGAACATAGGCCTCCCCCAAAGAGCGCCATGACGAGCGATCTTGTGCCACCTCCATCCACCGGCTTCCTGCGATGGCTACAATGTCGTCGGTCCATCGTGTTGGGGGTCTCCCCACACTTCGCTTGCTTGTTCGTGGTCGCCATTCGAGAACCTTTATTCCCCAGCGGTTGTCGGTTCTGCGAACTATATGGCCTGCCCATTGCCACTTCAACTTGCAAACTCTGAGAACTATGTCGGTAACCTTCGTTCTTCTACTGATTTCCTCATTTCTGATTCTATCACGTACGAGAAGATATAGCGTAATTTCCCGAACGCTGCCCATTCGAGTTGCATTCGTCGGTTGACCTCTTTGTCGAAGTTGGATCTACCCAGTTGAATCGTCTGACCCAAGTAGACATAGTGATCAACAGCTTCGATAATATCGTTCCCTACATAAACCAGCATGGGTGCGACATGGGCATTTGACATGATGTTCGTCTTGCCCATGTTCATTTTAAGACCCACCTGTTGTGAAACAATATTGAGGTCACTGAGCATTGTGCTTAGGTCTTCCAGGGTTTCAGCCATGATGACTATATCATCAGCAAATCGAAGGTAAGTGATGTATTCGCCATTGATGTTAACACCAAATTCGTTCCAGTTCAGAAGCTTCAATATATCTTTCAGTGCAGAGGTGAACAATTTCGGAGAAATAACGTCTCCCCCCTTTTTGCAGTTGGATAGAATTCGTGCTCTGATCCTGAAGACGAACTGTCATGGTGACCTTGTTGTACAAACACTTCAACACTTCGATGTACCGGTAATCAATCTGGCACCGCTGTAATGACTGTAGCACTGCCCAGGGCTTGACTGAATCAAAGGCTTTCTCGTAGTCCACAAATGCTAGACACAGTAGCTGATATAATCTGCCGGAGCGTATGGATGTGTTCTACGGTGCTAAAGCCTTTCCGGAATCCAGCTTGTTCAGGAGACTGAAAGTCGTCAATTCTACGAGCGAGACGGTTTGTAACAACTCTCGAAAACATCTTATAGACGTGGCTCAGCAGCGAAATGGGCCTATAATTCTTCAAAAGGGTTTTATCACCTTTCATAAAGAACAAAACCACTACGCTCCTGTGTCACGCCTCTTGCGTAGTACCCTCGAGGATGACGGAATTAAACAGCTTCTGAAGGAATTTAAGTACCGGTGTTCCACCCGCTTTCAGTAGCTCTGTCGTTATTCCGTCCTCCGCTGGTGCATTATTGCTCTTAAGCTGTTTGAGAGCCATTCTGATCTCGTATAGAATGACGTCCGGGATATCTTCGGTATAATGTCGGGTCAAACGGGCTCTTGCATCGCTAGTCCTGCTAGGAGGACTACGCGATGAGGTATATAATTGTCCATAGAACTTCTCAAGCTCACTCAAAATCTCTGGCTTCAACGAAACGATGCTGCCACTGTCGGTTTTCAGCTTCGTCAACAGGCTTTGCCCAATAGACAGATCTCTTGCGAACACTTTGGAGCCCTTGTTCCGCTCTATTGCGTTCTTAGTACAAGTAGTATTATAGGAACGCAAATCGTGTCGTATTGACTTGGAGATCTGTTTATTAAGCAAGCTGTAACTCGACATATCCACTGAAGACTGCAGCCTCATCTCGCCTCGTTCTGCCATAAGTTTGAGTGTATGCTCAGAGAGTTTCTGTGTTCTTTTATTGCGTTGACTTCTTCACAATGTTGTTGACGAGGGATTTGTGGACGAGAAACCCGACACCGTGTTGGGACTGCTTGTCGCCCTCCCGGTAATAGAGTAAGTTGCCAGAATTGAGGGTCATCGTATCCTCTCCCTCTCTTCGAACTTCTGATAACCCTATAATACCCCAGCGCAACTTACTACTTCTTCCAGCTCTATCAACTTCTCATCGGTCCTCAAGGTGCGTGCGTTATAAGTTGCCAGGTCCAGAGATCGTGTGGGTTGGTAGCTGGTTCTCTGCCGGGGATTCTTTGCACCCCCTGCTCCGCCGTTACCATGGCTGCTACCGGTGCCAGGAATAACGGAGCCGCCGGGGACTGGGGGCCGTCTTTTTGGTGTGTCTATCATATTGGGGGAGGGTTTGCCATAGTCACCACGCTTGGCAGGCGGATTGGTGACCGCAGTGTAGCAAATGTGCTCGGAGAACGCTGCTGCCCATCTTCCGGTGTATAATTCCTTAGTCGCCTCTTACGACGTAATACAATACCAATACGAAAATGTTCACGGATGCGTAAGGGATCGCGATAGATATTGAAAGCAAGTACTTAGTGGACCTTCTGTGAGTTTCGTATTTTGTGCGGGGTCAGCACTATGCCACATATTACTACAACGGCATGCTAAATACATACTTCACTCGCCGGCTAAGCCCAAAATGGAAATCTACGCGAAATTCAATACTAAATTTATATACTTCAAGTTTCAAAACTGTAATGGTATTTTAATCTCATAAGCTAGCTAGATCTTGGCCCTTAGGGGTTTTGTGGAGCAATCAGTCTGGCCCTTAGGCTCAAAAGTTTGAAGACCGCTGTCTTAGATCAAACTGTAAAAGACGCCAAGTGTTTTTCACAATATAACATGCACATCAGCACGTATACCACCTTATATTAAGCATATTGTGTAATTATTACAATTTCACGAAACTGACTTGTGAGAGACGATTTTCAGCGGCGAAGCGCATAAAAACAAGACTTTACTCTCTAATAGAGCTTGAACTGTTGGATTGGATTGGATCAAAGGCTAGCTTCAAATTTGTTATATTATAAATAATTGGAACTATATTTACTGAATAATATATATCGTTGATAATTAATAGTTTGTATATTTCATTATTCTTCGATACTATCCCATCTACCATTATCCCGTCCCGGGCCCCGGGCTTGTGGGGAGCCACCCGGGCCCTTACGGCCCAGTCCGACCCTGTTTAAATCTCACACTGGAAAAGGAAATACCCCTTTGGCTCTAATAACGGTGCTTTGGAAATACGCCCGTTAGAGAAGAGAGCACCAAGAAACTCTACAATAAGCGATGGATAACATTAAACGTTGATGTTTCAACAATATGATCAGTTTTAGCTTACCATTTCATGAAATAGAACATTTTCTTAAAATTATCGACCACATCATGAAATTAATTTTATGATTTCATGATGTGGATCCTATGAAACTCTTGCGAGAAGACAAATCAATTGATACCTAGCTTATATTATATAGATTTTTTACGACTGTCACTCACGAGTTATTTCGTCGAACAATATATAATGAATCACGCTCACGTTAGTTTATATACCGATACCTAGCTTGTCAAAATTTGTCGAAGTTTTTAGTTTGAACACATAACCTTACATATGCTTAGCCGTAGTCGGTTAAAAAAATAGCCTGTGAAACTCTATATTAACTGAAGTCGAATCCCTTGCCAAAATCGGACCAATAGGGGCGACGCTATGGTGGAAAATTCACATATCACATACATAGATAATAGGGTATAGACTTTTAAACTCATTGCCCTTTCCCCACCGTACTCGGGTAATAAATCTAGTAGGTATATACTCAGAAAATGAGTGCAGATAATATAACGGTCGATTTAAGGACATACCTACAGTTGAATAAGTACCTACGTAATTTATATCTATTGTCCTGTATGTATATATCTCTTATCTCTTCTCTCTGTTTTATTGTATTGTTCTATTGTAAATCTACTTTTACACATATTAATAATGTATGCAATATTCTAGAGAACGAGACCGTGGGAAAATCAAATTATCGCAGCAGCAAAGGGAAGGTAAGCTTGTTTTCATACTTTTCATAGTATAATAATACCAATAGGCGACTATCTGGTGTTTTTGGATGTTGAACTATCAAATTGAACCTGAATTTTGGGTCTTACATTGAATCCAAAGCCAAGGTAGCTGAAAAAACCTTGGTTTTTGGCCTAGGGTTAGGTCGCGTCCTTAGTGGCGGCTTAACGCGCATGCGGAATCCGCGGCGCACAAAACACTATAAGTTTGAACTTGTCTAGAGTGCGAGCAGGAGTGCACATGTTCTGGCACATTATGCTGGCGGATCCGCTCTTCAATGCACATGTTTTGTTTATAATTGATGGACCGTGCATACATAACTAGTCATATGTAAAATTATAATGACACTGATGGAAAAGCCTTTCATTTCGATGTTCAGGCACTTTGAACAAAAACTTAAACGACTTAAGAGAATAGCGTGTAAGTTCAGTATTATATTAAAGAGGGGTCTCAGGAAAATAAAAATATCATGTAAGTATATGTCTACTTTGTACACTGGAAGCATTATTATGTCACCACGTGAGAATAATTTACTCAAAACGGTAATAGATGGTGCCCCCAACTATTACCGCTTCGGGTAAACTATTGCGGTCTTCTGTCATGACATGCATCCGTTCTTTACGCTAAGCACAGCAGTATTACGTGTGTGAAAGCAGACGCTCTCTAGCGTGCATTAAGGACAACCATCCGCGTACTCCTACGCTCCCCAATCAGCATGCGCGTTGCGCCGTCACTCAGAAGTCTCAGGACGCACACTTCACAAGGGGACAGCTTTTGAATCTTTATCAACCACAGGTCCAAACGTGTATGGTATGGAGTACTGCAGTACTGAGTCCACCTCTGGGACGGTGGACACAACTTTGGATTCAATTGAGAGAAGTTCTATAAGGCTTAATGGGGATGACACTCTGGTAAAGAGTAGGCTTCAAAGCCTGACACATCGACGTGAGGTCGCAAGCCTGTCGGGATTCTACAGATTGCACTACAGTCACAACCTTGCTATGCGTGCGCACGCGCAGTATGCGCGTGGTCATGTGCGTGGTATTTTTTTCGCGCGGAAGCAAGGTAATATATAGAGAGTGTGCAAAAGAACATGCACAACTTGATTCCGCATCTCCTTTCCATCACTAGACCATCGGCCAAGCGCCACCCTTTTATGGTTGAAATACCACGAACAGGAACGAAGCGATACGCTTTTTCTTTTACCATAAGAACTGCAAAGGAGTGGAATGCCCTGCTCTCGTCAGAGTTTCCAGTAAATTATAACCCAAGGGTCCAAGTCCAGAGTGAATAGGTATCTACTAGGTAAGCGTGCTACACTTTTGGCCTCATCGCCGCATTTCATCGAGTGGGATCGTGGTCAAAACATTGTCCAGACCGTCATAGAAAAAAATTGACTCATTTAGGGACAGGTCAATAATATGATGATAATGATGAAGAAATTTTCTATATTTTGGGTTCAATAAGAAACAAGATTAAAAATATTAAAAACGAAATGTGCTCTACGGTTTTACACGCGTTCACAATGATGATGAATTATCATTATGAAAAGTATCATAATATGGGTTATTCCAGGACTTAAGTAGCGCTGAACGATAACAAACATAAAATCTTTCACATTTTTATTATTGGTAGGATTAGATTATTAGATTCAAAAGCTTAACTTAAAAAACTGACAGATATACCCATTCCTATTTTGACAATTTAGTTTCCTATTCAGAAGGAAGTTAAACGGAAAATTGCAAAACGTGCTCTGTGTTTACAATTACAGATGCAAGTCTTGCATGTCGCATTCTGACGGGGAAATCCTTTGGATATAATAATGTGGAGTTTGGATGAATCCATTTGGATTGAATTAGAATTACCTGTAAAGCTGCTTCACTGACACAACGTATGCGTTTTGAGTAGTTTTTGATACCATAAAGTTTATTCGAGGCGTCTGAAGAGCAGTGGTGTGCGAATGGTTAGAACTGTTGCGCTTTCTGGATTGAACTTCATCCTGGAACCAGAGAAAATAACTTATAGGTCAGATAATATGGCACCAACGGCTTGTTTGATGCTTAAATAATGCGCAGATTCTTCATCGCTTAAAACAGGGAAAGAAAACATTAAGAAATTGGCAATTTAAAAATCCTAACGTTCATACTTATTACGAGTATATTCAATTAGACTGCATCGTGTAAGCGGAAACAGGCACACACTAGACAATAATCTAGACATAGGTATATGTCGATGGTGTAAACACGATAAGTTTTTTTGTGTGGACATTTGTAATAGAAGTATTGGCACATCCTGAAGTTTATTGACTCTACACGAAGACTTATGACACCACCAATTTTTAGCAATTCATAGTCTGGCGAATAATTACTGATCAAACCTTGTGACACCCGCTCGACTCATAAACCATCTCCACGGCAACAACTCCAAGAACTAACTTATGACCTACAACTTAGTATCGCGACTGTGAACACATTACGACACTCAGTATGTAGACCGAGTGTCTATTGTGAAGTGTATGCGTACCTGGGCCCCGATTCTGTAAGCTATTGAAGCGCGATAACGCAAGTCGATCGCTTAAGATTTTTTTGAGAAATTTTCTTATTTACCACTTAAAAGTGCAGGAAGCGCTTTGTTTTGTTTTTTTATTTTCATTTTTTTTACTTTTTGAATATTTCCAAAAAAATATACTTCTAGCACTTTTAAGTGGTAAATAAGAAAATTACTCAAAAAATTTCAAGCGATTGACTCGCGTTATCGCGGTTCAATAGCTTACAGAATCGGGGCCCTTGGCCCCGATTCTGTAAGCTATTGACAAAATCCTCGCCACTGCGACATCTGTGCGATTGGGCTGGCTATAGTGGCAAATTTGGTAGTCTGTTAAATTAAGGTCGCTATCTCATTTGCAACGCAGTGGCACGGATGTGCTACGTTTTGCTAAAATCGCTTGAGTGTTGCCACTGAAATAAAAATGGTATTAGCCGTCAATCAAGCATCAGTCAAAACTTCATTTTTGTGGTTGTTTTACAAATAACTCTTAAATAAAATATATTAATTCGTTAGTTAGCTATTTTGCTTTATAGAAACTATTTAAACATCACATAAACTAGGTTTCTATCACTTTAATGTAAAAATGAACGAATTCCACGACTGAATCTACCTTGTCTTTGGATTAAAAAAGTAAACATTTCGTCAATTTTCGTCAGTTTGACAAGTTTCTACGATGTAAACAATAACATAAAATGAACTTGCTGTTTTGTACATCAAAACAGAATACAATTTATCAACCTAGTGTATGTGTATAGACTTCATTTGAACTCAAAATTGATTTATGGGGCTAAGTTTCCTATGGGAAACCTCTAAGAAAATTGAAAGTTAAGGGCATCGTGCTATAATTTTCCTTTTTTTATAGTTATCGATGGATATCCAATGCTATAGGCATCTTATTTTGATATACTCACGTGTAATACTTTATTTAAGTACTTAAAAATGTAACATTGTTCTGTTTCAGGTTAGAGATTCTAAGGATAAACTTCACAAGCACCATCATAACTTCCTCATTCAAAATCAGAAGAAAGGAACATCAACAACAAATGTGCAAAAATGACCTTGGAGTATATATCACATCAAATCTTAAATAGTACACATATTATAAAAATAACCTAGAATACAAACTGCACCGTATAACTACATACTAATAAGAAAAGCTTTCTCCTGTGAAATAAAAATCTCTTTCTAAAGGTCTACAAAACAAATGTACTTACTGCCATTACCACAGAATAAATAATAGTACAAGCCATTACTAGAATATGCATTCCAGATTCTCATTTCAAGAAAAATATTGAAGTGACAGCGCAGAGCTACCCCAAATGATCTTAATATTAAATATAGTACTTACAAGAAGTTTGTCTGAAAAAACTTGGCCGTGGACATGGACATTGGATAAAATGTAAAGACCTCATAGAAAAATACTAAATGTACATCACATCGCACTAAACATGGCATGGCACACTGTCTATGAATAACAACTCTGTACTAAATATCACCACTGAAAAGTTGGACTAGTTTGGTTAACCAGACTAACAACCGAACTACTGTCACTACAGACATAATCCCGGATGCTCATTTTTAAGTCTGCAGTGTACAAGCAAACACACCACTTAACTATTCCTAAATGACCATGTGTAGTGAAAGACTGGATAATGTGATAAGTGTCTCAGCAAACCGTTTAAAATAATAGGCTCGACAATTATCTAAGAAAGTTAACTGAAATAATATACTTACATTGATCCTCTAGGTTCCTAGTAGGGTAGGGTATCTATCACAAATAATAAAATAACTTAAGGCTCATAAAAAAGACCAATTTATCTATTAGTTGTTTTATTTATCATAATTACCTACATTCTAACATTTATGATGCATAATTAAGTTTGTAAGTAAGTACCTATACAAATGTTAATATTGATCATGTTAAATGTAACTCGGTGCCTTAGCAGACATCAAACTGCTAGATAAATTTATACCCCGACAATGCAACAACTATACTATGCCAAGAATGTTTGCTGACCACAGAATACCTAACATACTTACTTATAATAAGCGTTTTGAGACATTGATAATCTGGAATTTCAAAATTAAAACAGTAACTGATGATTCCTAGGTAAGACAAGTTGTGAACTATACTTATATTAAAGCATGTGGCAATATTAAATTACTATACAAATGTGAATAAAAAGAAATAAATTAAATATATACAATAAACTACATACACAATAAGAGTTACTGTATTGTACTTTATATGTACTTTTCGTACTGGAATAACACTTAAGTTACTTTTAACCCAAAAAAACTACCACTCGGGCAAAACCGCAGGCACAGTTAGTCATTACAATAATAATGCAGGCACACAATGCAGGTATTTGTCTATTATAATTATTGTTCTGTCGGTCTGTTACAGTATACTATTTAATTTATAATTCTCTACTTATTGACATGTTGTTTTTTTTACTAGCTGCACCCCACCGGTTTGCCTGTGCAACCTGCCCTGTTAGGGATAGAATT
Organism: Alsophila aescularia; assembly: GCA_946251855.1. NCBI lineage: Eukaryota > Metazoa > Arthropoda > Insecta > Lepidoptera > Geometridae > Alsophila > Alsophila aescularia. The sequence continues at coordinate 51,301,541 of OX276377.1, read as the reverse complement.
TCAAAAATCCTTCTATTGTGCACCTCTAGGGTACTCAAGGAATATCTCCTCCAAACAAATCTCTAGATCCAAAAGTGGTTTTCATGAATCTATTGATATCGTTAAAAAGTTTCATACCATATGTACCTCAGGCATAAAATAAATAAGAATAATAATTATTGTTGCTTCACCCTTGACCAAATTTAAATCTAGTACATACGAATGAACACTACATTTTTTTAGTAATTTGTTAATGCTACTTTAAGCGGTAGATACTTTGTGTAACATTTATGGACCCTTTGGGAAAAAGTTGTTTACTTTTTTACTTAATGTTACTACGTCTAAAAAATTACAACATGGGGACATAGTAATGGGCAATAGCTAGAAAATTCATATAGTTAAGCTCAGTATTGGAGCTGAGAAAGGGTGGCTGGTTCTACACGGCCTAGGTCGTCTAAAACTGCTAGTCCATCTCTAATGGTATCTACTGTTTTAAAGGTAAAGGTAATATGAAAATTGTTTTTCTATTTATAAATAAACTATTATCTTAATTATACATAGTAAATACAGTTGGAACAAATCCTTCTACTGAATGACAGCTTATATGCATTGACATGAGAAATATTAATGATAATGTTATTGGTATTTTGTAGGAATTTATATTTTCGAAAATGATAATTATCTATTAGGCATGTCTCACTTATCCAACAGTAATACTTATCCAAAATTCTATCTATTCAGCCCATGTCCACCCACTACTGGGTAGGCTTCCGCTCTTTCATACAATTTGTTCCGGTCCTGTTGATGTTGTCTGACCACTGGGTTGGTGGACTGCCCCGTGAACACTGCACTTTTCGTAGCCACCACTCTGTTATTGCCTTGGTCCATCATTGATCTTCCCGTCTTGCCAATTGTCCTGCCCTTCTCTATTCAAGCTTTGCTATTCTTAGTACTACATGACGACAACCCCTCTGCCAAGAGCAAAACGACCAACAAGAAGATTTGAATCCAAAATTACATTACCAAAAATGTACTTCAAAGCCTTACAATGAGCATAAACATTTGTAAAATTAGTACTTACCTACCTACCTACGCTGCTGGTTTAATGATACGAGTATACCTAAATTATGTTATACTTACTGATTAGTATTATGGGTCAGCTAATCTAATGGAAAGTGTGGAAGTATGTGGGAAGGTGTATTTAATAAAAACAATTGTTTATAAGCATAGGTAGTACATATATAATTTAATGGATTTTAATAGATTTACCCATTCACTTTAATCAAAGAAATGTATATATGTCGAGCATAGCCTCCAAGAATTTTTTGGCACGAAGTTTTAAATCCTCACCGTCACCAGCTGCTATTCTATCCATTGCTGACAAAGCCGTTTACGACTAATATGTGGAACTTTTAGAATTATGTGAATGGCATAGTTTTACAGTCCACAATAGGTACCTACACAGCACTTGGTCTTACTCACTCGGTAAAATCAAATTAAGTAAATAAATCTCACCGCGAGTGTTTTTCTGTGGTATTCTTCATCTGCGAGTGCTAAAATTCTTCACTACAACGAGAGAAACCTCACAATACTAATTTTTACGACTACAATTTTGATGTTTCTTGTGTAGCGATTGAGAAATTTTACATTAAAAGGTGCAGCAGTTCAATCGCTTCTTGGCAGCTGTCAGAAACGTCAAAATAAGGAACAGACTACCCATTTAAGCCACTGTGGCTGCGATACCGCGGCAGAATAGATAACAGAATACCAATTAGTGTCAAAATCTATCTATGGCAGCCATCGGGCTGCGATCGAGTTTAAATAGCGTGCAGACTACCAAAACTGTCAAAATCGGCGATTTTGATGAAACGGCTTGAGATATAGCGGTTCAATAGTTTGCAGACTTGGGGCCCTGGATTGTGTTGTGGCCCATATTCTCGCTCTGAGGGAAGGCCCGAGACGAATGTAACGAAATAGGCTGATTATAATTTATAGCACACAGTGACATCCGACGCCAGTCTACATGTCGATGGTGTCTTTACCAATATTAAGGTTATCTGGAAGACATCGGTCTTTAGCGCTAGGACTGCCAATAATTGTAATATAATGTAATCTAATATTGTTTTTTTATGGTTCTGTTTATATGACTTTTATTTGTTTGTAATTTTTCTATCATTTCTGTTTTATTTTTGTAACTTCATATACAAGATTACTATAATTTTATAAGAACTATAATATTAGACATATAATATGAAAGACGTGTAACATTCTATTTTACCAAAACATTGATTATTGATTATGATTATGATAATGTGTATGACACGGCTTTGCCCGCTTGGACATTTTCCAGGAGTAAAAGGTATAAAACAAATTTTAATATAATCTCTGTCCTCGAAATGCACAAAAAATTCATAAACAAGACTAAAACCCCAACCAAAAACTAAAACCCGACTACGGTTGGGTAAAAAATAGCCCTTGACACTCTTGCGATGAATACGAATCGATTGATACTTCGCTTGTCTAAATCGGACCAAGGTTTTAGTTTCAACACATAAACATTCCTTTGATTCGCCGAAGTTGGGTATAAAAAATACCTATGATACTATAAATGAAGACAAATCGATTAATACTTTGCTTGTCTAAATCGGACCAAGTTTTTAGTTTCAACACATAACCATTACTTTGATTCGGCGAAGTAGGGTAAAAAAAATGCCTATGATACTATAAAAGAAGACAAATCGATTAATACTTCGCTTGTCTAAATCGGACCAAGTTTTTAGTTTCAACACATAACCATTACTTTGATTCGCCGAAGTAGGGTAAAAAAAATGCCTATGATACTGTAAATGAAGACAAATCGATTGATACTTCGCTTGTCTAAATCGGACCAAGTTTTTAGTTTCAACACATAACCATTACTTTGATTCGCTGAAGTTAGGTAAAAAAAATGCCTATGATACTATAAATGAAGACAAATCGATTGGTACTTCGCTTATCTAAATCGGAACAAGTTTTTAGTTTCAACACATAACCATTACTTTGATTTGCCAAAGTAGGATAAAAAAAATGCCTATGATACTATAAATGAAGACAAATCGATTGATACTTCGCTTGTCTAAATCGGACCAAGTTTTAAGTTTCAACACATAACCATTACTTTGATTCGCTGAAGTTGGGTAAAAAAAAATGCCTATGATACTATAAATGAAGACAAATCGATTGATACTTCGCTTATCTAAATTGGACCAAGTTTTTAGTTTCAACACATAACCATTACTTTGATTCGCCGAAGTTGGGTAAAACAAAATGCCTATGAAAGTATAAATGAAGACAAATCGATTGATACTTCCCTTGTCTAAATCGGACCAAGTTTTTATTTTGAACACATAACACTTCCTTTGAATCGCCGTAGTAAGGTAAAAAATTTGCTTATGATACTTTATATTTAAAGACAAATTAATTAATTGTTCTCGGGATGATTGTAAAGCCAGCTAGGAGCGGTGACCGTCAAGCCAGCAAGCCCGACATAGGACCCTGGAACACGCATCAAGGAACAGCGTTATGGTCTGATGGTAAACTCCTGTGAGCACCCACGACAACGACAGAAGGGAAGCACTAGGCACTAGTTGTGTTGCCGAGGATGTTCACAATCATACGATACGGAGATTACAACGATTTAAATTAAATTTATTGATGTTATGAAATTGCGAGGGTTGGAAATGAAATTATTAAATTAGCCGATTTCAGAGAAAGCAAATTAAAAATTAATACAATTTAGTAATGAATTCTAAGTACAATTCATTATGAAATGGCTAAGATGATGATTTCACAAAAGATTCCCAAGCAAAGTAATAATAAGTATACGAAAAGTCACACAATCTACCTCACAATATTATGTGCACCGCTTACCCAAGTTCCGGGGTGAAATCACAACACCAAGGTCTCGGAGAACCTGCAGGGATGAACAGTTTTATTTTGGTTTTTATCCACAAGTATTTAGCACTCGCGATCACAGCAGAGACCAATTAAAATGTCGTACGTTCGATTACATAAACCTATCGGCGTGTGCGATGACGGCGGTCTGCCGGTAGCGTCTCAGCTCTCTTAGTAACTGCTAATTAAACTGTGCTGCAGCGGACAGGTTGGGGCGCGGCAAATAAAATGACGCTGCGAATATACGGAATGTATTGATGAATTTCAAGAGCTATTTATTTTATATTTAATGTGTGATTAAGGTAAGGTAATATATGTGTAAATAGTGTTTTGTAGTTATTAAAATTAGTTGTAATTGATTTTAAGTTTCTATTTTTTATAAATAATATGTAATTAATGTAAACATTTACGTATTACATTACACTCGCATGTCAAAATCGGACCAATAGGGGAGACGCTATGGTGGAACATCCACATATACACATACATACATACATACATACATACATACATACATACATACATACATACATACATACATACATACATACATACATACATACATACATACATAGACTGTTAACCATTCCCTTGCTTTGCCATAGACGTGTAAAGCAACAAGACTGGTTCAGCCGTTTAGTCGTAAAGGTTACAGATACAGAGTTACTTTTGCATAGAAGGCACTTAAGTATTATTTGTATACTCTCGTAGATGTGTACGATAAATTGTGTATTTTGTATTGTATAAAAATATATTTGTTATGGTTTTATTACGGAATGTTTTGATTTTCACCGTTTGACTAAATCGATCCGGCTCGCAAGGCTTTATACCTAATATTTGCATGAAAATGGAGCCGGCAACTATCAAAAATGCATCGCCTCCGTTTGCATCCACCCATTGGCATAATACAGGTCATCGAAAAACACTATTTGAACGGCATACATATTCAATAGTATCGAACTCTGCTTCATTTGCATAGAGTCGAAGTGGGCTTAAACAGATAACAACTATAGCTACTCGTAGATAGGTATGCTTTGGGTTTATCGAACTAATATTTGTCGTGTGAGGTACCTAGTGCTAGCCTCTGGTGTTGGAGTTAGTCAGACCGCTCGAGGGGTCTCTGGCATGGCTTAACGACTGCTCTTAACCAATAACAGTCGAGACAGACAGCTTAACGTACCCTCCGAAGCACGGAGCGATGGAAAACCACACATAACTTGTCATTGGTTTATCTTAATATGAAGAGCTTTTGTTAATGAAATTTGCTTAAAAGTAAGTAGTATATTTTTACATCAACAATATTATAACCCAACCCAATTCCTTCTTTCTATCCTATCCATCCAAAAGGATCGCTCAAAGTAATAAACAATAAGTAACTTCAGTTTTTATTTTGTTGGTGTAAACAATTATAAGAAACGAGCTACGCTATGCGGTTTTACCCGCAAGGATGAAGATGAAATCGTTAGATTTTGGTAGGAAATACCAAAAATCCGTAGGTTCGAGACCACTGATTGAAGGTTTCAGGTTGTGCATTAGATTATCTACTACCGTAAAACAGATTCTACCTCTTCATGATTAAGATTATGCATTTTGCACACAAAAAACAATATTCCTGATGCCGATAATTTCGAAAAATAAACCGATGTGTGACAACTTTGACAACTTCCAATTACGGCGTTTTGGCGCTTTATCGAAATTTGTTTCGACATTTAGTATGTGGTCAGAAGAATATAGTTCTGTCAAACAAAGTAGTTATGTTCCAGCCACAGGGTCGAGTCATCCAAGTACATCCATAGAGTGCAGAGTTGCACTTTCGGGTGGCGCGACTGCTCTAATGTGTGTGGGCGATGTTTAGACTAGAGCTTAGCGATAAGGATTATTCGTAAGGCGCAATGTAACTTTTAATTTCATTAATTAAATCATTCGTCTTCCAACTCAGACGTCTCTACATTTTCGTTTCAATATTTAGTTTTTAAAAAACCTTCGAGCGCTTTCCTAAACTTGACTAAGTTGTCAACATAGACTTACAGTAGTCGCAGCGGATCATTTTTGTTGTGAAGTTAGGCTCTGTGAACGATAGCACAGGTACTGCTGTGAGGATAAAACAGCATAAAATAAGAGCGAGATAGAATATGCGAAAAACGTAAGCGAGTGAGCGAGGCAGTTATAGACTGGGGTAGCTCCTAAAAATAACAGTTTGCGCAGCGACTTACAGACAACTTCTAAGCCACAAAGATCCGCTGCGACTACTGTATATATAGAGGGAAGTTGTCAAACATAAATCTAATAATTTGATTTCACAACAGACCACGACATGTCTTCTTTGTAGTTTGTGAACCATGATTTCTTTGATGATGATGAGAACGTTTTGCTCCTCCAATTCAGGACCATCAGGACGCTAGCTTGTGTTGTGTTAATAGTGTGAGGCATCTCCAGTAAATATTACTTCGAGAACTCCAAGTCGGAGTCAAGATAAAACTGTTGGTGGTTGTAATCTCGGGTTGTAATGCAATCAGTGATTCGCACCAAGATGTATAGTCTATGCTTAGTTACTGAGAATGAAACAAATCACCGTGTACCTCTTTCAGCAAGCGAGTTATTTTAGAACTAATATCTCTCAAGTGTTAAATTATAGTAGTATCGAGATGAGAGCATGTCTTAGGAGGGGGCAGTGTTACGCCGGTTGATTCTTAGAAAATCAGTAGCTACTAAAATGTTCGAGTAGCCACGAACGGATGTTGCAATAACTTCATTTAAAGGCACATTTTGGAATACACCAGCTGCACGTAGGCACCTACAGAAGTTTCCAGAGCGCGCGGTAGGTAGGTACATACAGGCGCGGCGCGGCATTAAAGGCACCGCCGACCTTGAAAGTTCAAATACCTACCGACTACCTACGACTACTACATACGAGCACATACGAGTACCTTCTGGAAATTTCCGTCGCGGTATAAACAGCGCGCGCATCGGCTGCCTGGGACAGTATTGACTTGGCATTCAGAACGAAACGATCAAAGTGATTTGAAGCGGGTATTCAGTGATAATTGATAAGAGTGTACAGTCAAGTTAAATTAATTTTGTAATCTAACTTCATTTTAGTCTGGCAACACTGATTTGGTTGGTGCGTAGAGAGAGTAATTTTAAACTCTCTCTACTGGTCGGTGTTTAGCACCGACTAATCACCGCTTAGCGCGCAAATTTGTCGTAATGGCGGAGCGGAGGGGTATGAAAAGTCTGGCCAACTAGTCAATTCGCTTCCTGCCGTCACATTTGTTTATAATATACGTACACACTGCAGTGAATAAAAAGTAATTTACCAGTTGATTTTGGATACCTTAGTCTTTGATTCATAAAACACTTATGTACCAGAACACCCGAAATTACCAAGATTTTTTAATGTCTTTGTTGTAAAATATCAAAACTTTTAACAATCTTACTTTTTATAGCCAAATCAGCCTTTCAAAGGTCTACAAATAACAAAAAAAAGGTTAACCTTTCAATCAAAACTGAAAAAACTGAAAAAACCCAACAGTAGTATGTGACCCCAGTCTAAAGAACAAGATTTTTGCCACAAGTCCGAGATGTGCATCCACATCACCAGCGCGGGTTGATCTAACGGTGAGGGACGTGGAATGGGGAAAGTACACGAAATGCCAACTCATTGGCGGATAAAAAAGTTATTCGACTTTTTCTAACCACCCGGCTTACAGACAAATACGTCACAAATGGTGGGTTAATAAGAGAACCATTAGGGGAACCTTTTTAAAAAGAGTACTTAGTATTGAGTACTACGTTTTGTTTAAAACTTCGATAGAATGAAAATAAATAAAAAAACTGGCAATAAGACATTTTTCTTTTGTCATTATGTTACTAAATTAACACTCATTATGAGTAGAATTTCGCAAGTGAAGCGATCATTTTTACCCAACTACTGCGAAGCAAAAATAATAATTAACCGATATATATTACATATTTGTAATTTTAGCCGGTGTGTAACATTCTAACAGAAGTAAGCGATCATAAGCATTAGGGAAAAGTGGCATATGAACAGCTATCCTCTGAACATAATATTTAATCATTTGTACATAACAACTTGAGATGATAATATTTTCTTGTTTCGTACATTTTAGACCGTGATTTTTCAGTAGTTCGGTTTTAGTTTTTTATTACTTAAATAAACAACAACCAATTATTGTCGAAGTTACAAGAACCTAGGTTAGAATTGAATGAACTCCACATACTTCAAATCCAAGTTTGATAGCATTCAACTCAAAACTTTTCGAGATATAACACCGTAGTACATATCATTTATTCTGTACTGGAACCTCGAAAAGTTTTGTATCAAAGTCTGAACAAAAACCACACACGTAGCAAATAACTTGTACAATGTGTTAAATACAAGTTTTGAATAGAGTTTTACTTGGATACAACCTCTTGAATGTTTAATATCGGAGCAACTATTCAAAATAAAAGTTCTTCAAGTGTGGTGAAAACTTTGTAACACAGAAATGTAAGGTAAAATTCCACCGAGGTGAACATTGTGTAATGAGAAAATATATAAGAAAATTGAGTTTGTTCTAGCCTTCATTAGATTTTTTTCTAGTTTGGTCTTGACTAAAATTCCAACAGCGGATTTGGTTACTCGTATTTTGAAATGCGCCGATTGTCTCTTGAGCATTAAAGTCTGTCTGTTGTACTCAGAGAAGTAAGTTATCGCAAATTTCTATAACCTCCTGCGTCACTATTATGCTTAATCATGTCAATCGACACTTTGGTCAAAATACACTTTTATGCATTTTTGGGTCTTTTGTGCAGCTCTTTACCACTCCAATGAAAATATAATTAAATATATAACGAGAAACCAGTTTTTTTAATGTCATAAAATGCCAATACCAAATAAAACACAATACGAATGCTTTATTATGTCAACAGTGGTCAATAGCATAGAAGTCAGAACTTTCCGTTCACTTCTATCAAATTACAAACAAAATTTATGCTTGACTCCACCGACAGATCAGTGCTTAGTTAGGCCACGTTCAATTGGACCAATCAGCGTGCAGGATACGCGTGCTTAGTTTCAATATGGCGGATTCTGTGTGAGGCAAGACGGTTGGCTACAAATAAATAAAAAAAAGCTTTTTTAGTGATAATAATAAATATGGCGTGTAGAAAATATTGGCAATAATGCTGATTTGTGGACAGAAAAATGTTACATGGACTTACACTATAAATCAAGATTATTTACTTTTAGTGTTAGACAAATTTTACTATACGCATTGCAAAATTATTAGATAATGTTTTAGGGTTTACGCCCAAAATAATCATACTGAAACGTATTGTTGTGCAAATACTGTTTAGTTTATCCGTCCGTCTTTCCGTCCGTCTCTCCGTCCGTCCATCCGTCTCTCCGTCCGTCCATCCATCCGTCTGTCAGTCCGTCTGTCCGTCCGTCTATCGGTCAGTCTGTCCGTCCGTCTATCGGTCAGTCTGTCCGTACGTCTGTCCATCCGTCTGCTGAAAACTTCTCTTAATAAAGAAGATACCTAGGAGACAACAAAAAACTGACTCCTAGTTAATAAATCTTCGGTCATAAATGATAATTGTATATATAGTACCTACTAAAAAAAAAATTATTTGGGAGGGACACCCGTGCTTGCGAAAAAGAGGTTTTATTTAAAATGTATAAATTTGGAAATGTACGCAACAAAAGTTGAAAAAACCCACACTTTGCGTTATTAGTCGATTTAAAAAACATTAAAATCTGTGTTTTTTAATGGTAAATAGGTATGCGTTTGAACACTTGATGATACGTTAGACCGCAAGAACTCAAGCGTAGATCGGACAGTACACGCTTGTCTACACGAACACAAACAGATGAATTAGTAGTACGAAGACCTGCATTTTTCGAAGAAAGAAGAATTTTCCCAGTCTATATTTGTTGAGCTTTCAGCCTTACATACAAACTTTCACTCTTTCATAAATAGCTGGACGATATAAAGGCTTAGAAGTCAACGTTCGTCCGTGAGAAGTTATTGCGTATTTATACTGTAAATTATAACTCGTCTCCTGAGAAACTCTTCTCATTCTGAAATGCACTGATGTGTCCCTTGAGCTTTAAAGACTGAATGTTACGAAAGGTTAGTTGAAGCCTTTCACCTTATATTAGTTGGCACTTACACTAACAATTATCATTATGTACTTGTATGAGTGCTTTAATGCGCATGAGGAGATGTTATAATTATACCTAGCTAAGATAAGTAACAGCTTTCTAGAATTACATTATTTTGGTAATGATCATAGAAGGTGAAGCCACGAGGCGCAGCTATAATAAATAACTAGCTTCGCCTCGCAACTGCCCGCATACCACATTTTGTGCATACTTTGGCACCCCCGTTAGTGAGGGAATTTAAAAAACCCTCCTTTGCACCCCTAGGGTACCTACTCCAGGAATATTTCCAGATTTCAAATCTATAGATCCACTGGTTTAAGCTGTGCGGTGCGTTGTCTGACAGTCAGTAGGTATTTCAGGGTAAGAAATATTTTATACTAGCTTTCCCGCCTGTGACTTCGCCCTACGCCGTCTACTGTTTATCGCGAAAAAACAGCTATTTTTCTTCTAGGATATTAAAAACCAATGCAAATGTAGGTATAACACCAATGCTCTTGAAGTTGTTTGACCGTCTTGTTATGTCGTTTTTATAGCAACCGTTCCTTACAGCGAGTAATCAACATTTTCCAGTTTTCCCGTGAAAACTTACAATTTTCTGGGATAAAAAGTATCCAATGTTGTGTTCTAGGGTATAAGCTATCTCTATTCCAAATTTCATCAAAATCCGTTTAGCCGTTATCGCGTGAAACAAACAAACAAACAAACAGACAACGTTTCACTTTTATATATTGGTATGGATTTGTATGAAATCAAAATTTAAATCTTACACCGACATACCTTTGTCAGACAACGCACCGGACAGCCTAAAATTAAATGAGTACACAGTATCTATAACTAGCCAGAGCTGTGTTCTTCCTTGGAAAAGCCATTTTTTCACTAAATGTGGAAATAATAAAAGTAACTACGGCAACGTAAAGCGCGTTAGCCGAGTGAGAAGATACCATAATACATACACACGAGACATACATACATAGATACGAGTCATCATAATTTCAGCCTTTGGAAGTCCACTGCTGAACATTGGCCTCCCCTAAAGAGTGCCATGACGAGCGATCTTGTGCCACTGCCATCCAACGACTTTCTGCGATGGCTAAAATGTCATCGGTCCATCGTGTGGGGGGTCTCCCTACACTTCGTGGTCGCTATTCAAGAACCTTTATTCCCCAGCGGTTCTCGGTTCTGCGAACTAAATGGCTTGCCCATTGCCACTTCTACTTGCAAACTCTGAGAGCTATGTCGGTAAAATCACGTAGTGAAACACCGAGTATTGCTCTCTCCATTGCACTCTGCGCGACTTTGAGCTTGTGTATGTGACCAATAGTTAGCGACCACGTCTCAGTGCCATATGTCATCACTGGCAACACCTTTATGACCTACGAGTACATAAAGTTAATTCGTCACTCCAATGAAAAGTGTATGTATCGGAAAGTCATTACGCTAATTAACCAATACAGTTTTGTGATTACATCGCCCGCTAATTGTGCAATCGGCGTGGCTAATCACATGACTAATTACAGTCCTAATGCCGGTGAACGCGAACAGATGTTCCGCGGCTGGTGTTGTTTTAGTTGTCATGTAGTTAATAACCGACAATTATTATGATTAAATAATAATAGTCGGGCAAGACGACATTAAATAGACGAGTAAGTGACGATACGAAGTACCTATGTAATGATAGTTATAGCTAGCGGCACGTAAGTCTAGCGGTGAACGAAACGTGGCGGGGATCTTGCCACAATCAGTTTTTGGGATAAAAAGTATTCAACATTTTAACACATTATATAAACTTTGACTGTGCCAAGATCCCCGCCACGTTTCGTGCACCGCTAAACTTACGTGCCGCTAGGTATACATACAAACATACATTCTTAAGGATCTGTACCCATAAGCTCCAAGCATAATCCTTAATGCTGCTGCAACGTTGTCTGTGTGTCTATCAGTCTGTTTGGGTTTCAAAACAGGCTGACAGACACAATAAAATAGAAACTTGAAGTTTATCTGCAGCTTATAATTTCTTTTTGCTCTCCTTTTTTAACGATTCCCCACAAAATAAAATTATTTTTGGGCTTCATTTTCATGATGGCCTTGAAATATTGTTTTATTTTATTTTTATTGTTTGGGTATATCAAATCTATTGTCTGCGTGTATTGTTTTACGTTTCTTCTCATAAGGTTGTAAAGTGTAGCTGAAAAGAAAAAAACAATTAGAAGGAAACTATTGGTTTTTGTTTGATATTAATTTAATAAACGTCTATTTTTTTACACGATTGCCTAAAAAATGGAGTGTTATGTTATTAGCATTCATATATGTTTGTGTGTTTGTACGTATGTGAGTTTCTTTATTCCATCATAGCTTTTAAATGCCTGAACAGATTTAGACATATAGGGTATCGTTAGAATCCTTACGTCCCCCCAAGTAACATAGGCTATATTATTCTTAAATTCAATTTGGTGGGAGTATGGCACCATTTTCAAAATAGAAAAAAAACTTCGGAATTTACAATATGGGTATCAAATTGAAAGCCTTGATAAGCACATTCCAACAGTATATAATTTATTGGCATAAGTTCTTTTTTGGCAGGGCAGGCGTGTTTTTTTTAGCTTTTAAGCTAGTTATTAAAGTTAATAAATATAGTTTTTTTACATTATTATGATACGAGTAGGACTATGTGTATCAACAGATATACAGACAATTATATAACTATATTATGTTTGTATATCAATAGATATCCAAAGAAATAACAAAGCCAACGCTTAAGTCACGGGAATATTGAAAACCAAACCGCAACAGTACAAACTAATCCATTAAATTACAAACTAAACTTCAAATAAGTATAATCTCCTTATACTCCTTAGAACTAATTTTGGTCGGCTTCCGAACTTCGCTGGCCATCTTGTCCTTTGCAGACACAAAGGTAACGAAACTATTAACAGTGGTATTAACTTACTTGGCAACTATCTTTATTGTTCCTCAAGAATCTCTTTATTATGCCAGAGTTGGCCGTTCCTTTTGCCACAACATAAGGAACGCTGGGGATAAACTTGGGATCATGACGGCAAATTAAGCTTTTACATTAAAGTGATACAATAGATTTAGAGCAAGGTAGTTTTTAACTTATACCGACTCAAATAAGGTGGACTTTCACCATTAGACTGCATTTTTGTATGTATCATCATTATCAGACGATACATACAAAAATCAGTCTAATCCACACACAGAACATTAATTTACAACTCAATGCACCCACTGCAGGGCATGCTTCCTCCCTCTTACGCCAATTATGTCTGTTTTGAACTATATTGTGTGTATGTAACATCACATCTCAACAATTTTTCAACCAAATTCGACGATTACAATAATACTACAAATCAATCAAAATAAAATCCACACCAATATATAAAAGTGAAATGTTGTCTGTCAAAATGTAATGTCCGATTTTGATGAAACTTTGTAAATAGGTACTGTACAATATAGAGACCAACGTAGGATACTTCTTATCCCGGAAAATGGTAAATTTCCACGGGAAAACTGAAAATATCGATTACTCGATGTTACGGTTGCCATAGAAACAAGTCTGTCAAAATGTATCAAGAGCGTTGGTGCTATTTATCCTAGCCTAGAAGAACATAGGATGCTTTTTTTGCGATAAACTGTAGTCCGCGTGGACGAAGTCGCGGGCGAAAGCTAGTAGACAAAAATTAAACATATCCATCCATACCAATATATAAAAGTGAAACGTTGTCTGTTTGTTTGTTTGTTTGGGGAGCTTTCACGCGATAACGGCTGGATGGATTTTGATGAAACTTGGAATGGAGATAGCTTATAAAAAAATAAAACATACAATAAAACATAAGATACTTTCCAAGTTCCAAATAAGTTTCCAAGTGAAAACAGGAACAACAGGACAAATGTTGATGTTTTACTCGCGGTAAGAAACGGTTGCCATGGAAACGAAATAATAAGTATGTCAAAAAAACAACAAGAGTGAACAAAAGCCACAGAATACCTAATAATACTATGTAGTGGTGCTAAACCTACTTTTGCATTGGTTTGAAGAACATAGGATGCTTTTTATACGCTTTATATTAGCTTCACTTGTATGTTTGTAAGTTTGAATATTTGTATGTTTGTATGTTTGTATGTTTGTATGTTTGTATGTTTGTATGTTTGTATGTTTGTATGTTTGTATGTTTGTATGTTTGTATGTTTCTATATTTGTATGTTTGTAACCGACTCCTTTGGACGCTATTTTGACCCACTTTACGGTCAGATTTCATTCAAATTTTGCACACCTGTCAAAGACCGATGACAATGCAATAATTCGAAAAAAATAGAAAAATAAATAATAGTTTAAAAAAACTAAAAAACACTATTATTTATTTACTGTAGTGCGCGCGGACGAAGTCGCGGTCGGGAAAACTAGTATTTTATAAATTATATTTCTAGTAATATCCAAATTCACATAGATAGATTACCTTCTCGCAATACTTTGCCAATTTTACATGGGTATTTTTACCCAAATATGGCGAAGCAAGGAAAGGGTAATAAGTTTAATAGTCTATGTTTGTACTTACGATCTGTATTCATCGCAAGAGTGGCTATTTATTACCCGACCGTAGTCGGGTTTTAGTTTATGAACTTATATCTTGTTAGGGATAAAAGTTGAGCAATGCTATTCTCAGAATCGTATGCAATATTTCAATAATGATTAAAACCTGACTGAACCAGCAGCATACGTACCTACCTATATGTTAAATGTATGTTGATATCATTTAAGTCATGCAATCTTTTCAAGCAACCTCAAACAATCTTCGCCGGCCCATGATTCTACAAAGAAAATCAACATAACAGGGTATAAGTCAAAGGCTCGGTTTGAGGCTCTGTAAAAGGAGCCATTACTCAAACTGGGCTTTTAAAGTGTGTAAGTGACGTGATTCATATCAAATTTTTACTCTTTTTAAGCTTTGAACATGCCTACCTGCACGATACGTGAGACATATATTTTCTGACAACGGTGATTTAAGTCCATGGTGTGTTTACCGCATATTTTAAAGTTTTAATTTGAATCACAGTAAGATTAAGTATTTAATTAGTTAGTAGCTTAACAATGTGTTTGCCAAAAAATGTTTTATCAATTAATTATTACTATGTCTTATCTGGGAGCCATGCAACAATATGCTATGTCGTATGTTTTTTTTTAAATGAAATAATAATGATTGTCTTATGTTTTGCTTCTCACCCTCAGCGTCATCCCGTATCAATAACGTACGAAATACAGATTTTGTAAAAAAGAACATATCTGTTACACGCATATTCACACGCTTCACATTCACGGTGGTCGTGCAGGTATGTCCGGAGTTATTCTATAGCCGCTATTTTGAATTTGCGAACTTTTCTATTTGGCCGTGATAGCGAGTAAATGAAATAGCTACTCAAGTACAAAGTCATTTGCTTCACTTATAAGTTCCATTGAGAATTCAATTTATTTTTGAAGATAAACTAATAATCACGATCTACCTGATATAGTAATTTATTGAGAGTATTAAAGATCTTTTACATCTCTCATATTCGGTAAGTAGGTCCTTATTACCCCCAAATGGGGCTTGTAGGTGACCAATTAGCGCTCTAGAGTAATAATGTAGCTAGAAAAGCCCTAGGGCGGTAAGTAATTAAAAAAAAAAACTTCACTGTTTAAAAAAGTTCGCGTACATCTAACCATCATACTGCCAATAGACATCATTCATTCAGCCCAATGACAAAAGAGGTCGCTGCGCTATTCAGCCTTGTCTTCGTATGAGTATAATAGTCATCAATTTTAAATATCGAACGGCCAAGCTCAATTTCGTTTTTAAAAAAAATAATTTAAAATAAGATGAAAAATGGCGGGAATAGAAAACTTTTACTTTAAATATTGTTTGTTTTTGGGTTTTTTTTTATAATTACGTGCTAATTAGGAAAAAAACATGAGTTCTGCAAGTGATGAAGATATAAGCTGCACTCCCGATTCAATGAAAATGGAAGCTGAAGCAGCAATTAACAATATTTTGCCTGAAAGTTCTAAAGAGACATATTTGAAAACTTACGACGAGTTCATGAAGTGGCGAAAAGAAAAACGAGTAAAGTCTTTATCTGAAACTGTATTCTTAACATACTTTAGCTATCAAAAAAGCTGCAGCCATTTAGTTTGTGGTGTATTTATCCAATGTTAAAAGCAACTATGAGTACTAAACACGACATCAATATCAAGAACTTTTCAAAATTATCATCTTTTCTAAAAAGACAATCAGCTGGGCACAAAAGCAAAAAGTCAAAGGTTTTTACAGTGCAAGACGTGAAAACATTCATAAATGAAGCCCCTGATGACATATATTTAGCTGTTAAGGTACGTAAAATAACAAATCACATAATGGTAATACTTCATCATTTATCTTTTAAATTTTTACAATCCTATAAAACATACTTACTTATTTTTATATTTCGCTTGTTTTAGGTGGTTCTTATCTTCGGTATAACTGGCGCATGCCGAGGTATTGAATTGACAAATATAACAATAGAGAACATAGAACAACAGGGTCAGTTGTTAGTAATTAAACTACCGAACACAAAAACTAAAATTGACCGAACATTTGTAGTTCCTCAAGAATTCTCCGAATTCGTACAAAAATACAGAAATCTTCGTCCTAAAAATGTAAACACTAACCGATTTTTTTTGAAGTACCACCAAGGCAAATGCTGCAAACAAGTTATTGGAAAAAATACCATCAGAAGTATGCCGAAGCAAATCGCAAGTTATTTAAAGTTAGATAACCCGGAATTGTACACAGGTCATTGCTTCCGGAGAACATCGGCTATACTTTTAGCCGATGCTGGGGCTAACTTAACTACTATAAAAAGGCACGGTGGGTAGAAATCCAGCAAGGTGGTTACATCGAAGATACCATCTATACTATAATAAATCTGTAACTGGGCTAAATCTGTACATTAAATATTTTTTGAAAATTATAATTGAGATAAACTTCAAAATCAATATGGAGTGCAAAAAGGATATGTTTTTATTTTTTGTCTGTCTGTCTGTCTGTCTGTCTGTCTGTCTGTCTGTCTCTTTGAACACGCATCACGCAGAAACAACCAGACGGATTTTGATACAACTTGGCACAATGATAGCTTATGTTATGGATTAACATTTAGAATACTTTTTATCCCGAAAAAAACAATAATTCCCGCAGGATAGGGATTGAAAGTTATTTAAAAAAAACACATATAACGATGAAAATACCTGACGGATTTTGATGTAACTTGGCACAGTCAAAGTTTATATTATGTGTTAAAATCAATAATAATTTGAATCACGTAAATATACGGGATTCCTGCGGGATATGAGTCTAAAGTTATATTAATTTGAAAGGAATAATAATTGCGCATCCGTTTTTAAAGGGTACCGAAAATTATATGCCACAAGTCAGAGTGGCACAGTGGAAGCGGTGTCTGGCTGCAAGACACCGCTTCCATCCATCCAGAGGCACATGGATCAAATCCACGCGCTGCTATGAATGTTTTGCCTCAATATTTTTAAGCATTTACATATTTTGTGCGTGTTTTTACATTTTCTTTGTTTTATTAAAGGATTATGTAATTTCCTGAAGTAAACCGTCAAGTTTTGTAATTGCAGATGGTAGTTTTTTAATTATTTTGGTTTACAACCAAAGTGTAAAGACAGAAGCGGACACCCAATTTTCAACTTATGTCTAAGATCCTTCGTGGCGCAATGGTGTCAGAACCCGACTTACGTGCTGTCAAACCCAGGTTCAAATCCGAGTAGCCTTTAAAGACTTTTTCCCACTTTTTATTGTTTACAAACAAAGTGAAAAGACAGAAGCGGACACTAAATTTTCGGCCAGGACTTTTTCGCACTTTTTATTGTTTACAAACGAAGTGAAAAGACAGAAGCGGACACTAAATTTTCGGCCAGTGTTTAAAATCCTTTGTGGCACAGTGGTGTCAGTTCCCAACTGACGTGCCGTCATTCTCAGGTTCATATCCGAGTAACCTCAAAAACTTTTGCACTCAACAAAAACTTTTCATAAAGCAATAGTTCCATTAGCTAAATACAGAGGCGCCACTGGAGCTTTACCCCTATTGGGCGCGAAGATAGGCCTCTATTTCCGTATATAGTATATACATAGTATTCTGTGCCAGAATCCTTAATGTTTTACATGTTGTACTAACAGAACTGTCTGATGCACTAACTAAAAGAAAACCGACGTCGTTGCATAATATTTCGAAAATATACATTACGTACACAACGCTCTTGACGTCAGAGACCGTGTTGGCATCATGAATCTGTAGAGGTTCATGGTTGGCATCGAGTATGTTTTAAAATCCAGACAGCGAAAATGTATTCTTCGAAAGTACACCTTAATGGTTTCGAACATTTATGTCGTCACTGGCCGAGCTGCGATTGGGTATAGTTAGTTTCGAATAACGCTCCACATAACGCTATTCTATTCTATTTCACAAAGTGTCTTGGTGGCTGTAATAAATAATAATAAATATATGGGGACAATTCCATACCAATTACCTAGCCCCAAACTAGGATACCCTGTAATATGGGCACTAGATAACGTACATATATACGAATATCACATCCATGACTCGGAAACAAACATTTTTGATCATCACACAAATGATTGAACCTTGCAGGATTCGAACCCGCGACCGTTTGATTTCGTTCCCAGGGTCACTAGCCACTAGACCAACCTATTAATTATTTATTTGCAACACAGATAGATTTCTGCCAACAGCCTTCAGTGGCAACCCGACTTTGCCGTAAATGTTAGAAGGCGAAGGCGAGAGCGAAGATTAGCGAAGCTTAGCGAGCTCCCGCCTTCGTCTTCTAACCTATCACGGCCATGTCGGGTCACTACTGAAGGTCTGTATGTAAGTTTGTTCGCGCATCAAGTAAAAACTACTTGATCGATTGCAATGCAATTTTCACTATTGGATAGCTTAGGGTTTGAGTTAAAAACTGGGTTACTTAGTATCTTAATCTGATGATTAGATGCCGAGCAATCGATAAAAAACTATTCGACGGCTGAACAAATGTAGTATATTATAGGTACTTTGGTCCTGGAATAACACGTATGAGCACCTAACTTTTAAATGAAATGACCACGCGGGCAAAGCCGCGGGTACAGCTAGCACAAAATAAAAGTAAAATTACCAACCAAATAACGGAAACTATTCAGCTTTCAAAAAATGAAACATCTTTCTCAAGAGATGATCCGCAACCATCAACTTCTGCTGAAGAAAGCTTCATCACGTCAGATTTTGTCCATGACCAACAAATATTACAATCTCAAACTATTAACATACCCAAAAAATACCTGTCCCTAAAATTTGAAAATTGTTCTCATTTCACTATAAATTTTAACTAATAAAATGTTTTATTCTTGTAATGCCGGTTTTTTTCTACTTACCTCACAATCGAGTTGTAAAGCAGAGTAGTTAGCTCGGGTGTAAGCATCAATTGCACCCTCGAACTATAGGCGCCCTCGCTGCGCTCGTGCGCCTAAATATCTCGTGCTGCAATTGATGCCTTACAGCCCTTGGCTACTAATCTACTAGAAATAACAAAGGTAGTTAGATAAGCATAATTTTATTATTGTGACACACAATGATCTATATATTTTTTGGTTTAAATGTATTCGTGCTTGCAGGCGGCTAAAAGCGGTTGGCAGAAAATAGATGAGGAGAGCTTTAGACTCATTGGCGTGCAGGACAGGCCTAAGTCCAGCAGAAGACAAGTGTAGGCTGATGTTGATGATGATGATGCTGATGCGTATGCTAGGAGAGAAAATAATAAATACCACGAAGTAGGTCTTAAACCAGTGATCTCTTGTACTTTATCAGTAAATTACGCAAGGTGTCCGTTCATGACGCATTAATCAAAGAAATTGATAAATTTGGCGTTTGAGGCAGAAACATGGATAGCTCATAAAAAGATGAGAAAACCCGACCAAGTGCAAGTCGGACACGCACCGAGAGTTCTGTACTTGAATGAATATCTTATATTTTCCATTATAGCACTGCAGTAATCTATCTATCTATACTATAATAAAACTGTAACTGGGCCAAATCTGTACATCAAATATTTTTTGAAAATGATTATTGACATAAACTTCATTATCGATAAGGAAGCAAAAACATGTTCTTTTAAAAAATTTGTCTATCTACCTGTCTGTCTCTTTGAACACGCATCACGCTGAAACTACTGGACCGATTTTGATGCTAATTAGCAAAATTATAGCTGATATTATGGATTAGCATTTAGAATACTTTTTACTACCTATGGAGGCTTGTTAATGACTTTTCCTAAATTATTTTGATTTAAAACTGTTTTGTAACGAAAGCTGTAAGCCCCCCAAATATAATTAAATAATAAAATAAATATCCCGAAAAACGAAAGGGTTCCCGCAGGAAAAGGGTTGAAAGTTATGTACAAAATCATGAGTAAGGCTGAAACTACTGGTTGGATTTCAATGCAACTTGGCACAGTCATAGTTTATACTATGGGTTAATATTTAAAATACTTTTTATTTCGAAAAACTAAAGTGTTCCTGTGGGATAGAAGTTGAAAGTTACGTAAAAATCAATCACCAATCGATAGTTTTGGTGAATCAGTTGAAATCTTGAAAATAAATGTCATATGCCAAAACATATATACAATTAAGATAGTTTTTATCCCGAAAAAATAAAGGGTTTCTGCGGGATAGGGATTGAATGTAATGTTACAGTATCATTGCACCAGTCGATTACGTTGGCGATACGGATCAAATCTTAAAAAGAAAATATGTTTGTGGCAAAACAAAGTTAGATAATTTTTTGGGTTCCTTAGCCAGAGCGTCTAAATGGAGCCTAATTATTGAGCTTACAAATAAATGAATCTGTTGACCCGTTATAAGCATCCGGTTGAAATGTTCACAGAATATGACACGTGTTGTCATGTTTTATGGCGAGGTAGGCGAGGTAGCCTAACGGTTCAATAGTGCAACTTAGAAACCATTGATTCATAGGCTCCGCACCAATTACTTTTCTAAGTTATGTGCGGTTTTCCATCGCTCCGTGCTGCGGAGGGCATGTTAAGTTGTCGGTCCTGACTGTTATTGCAGTCGTTAAGGCATGGCAGAAGCCCTCAGGAGACCTGATAAATTCTGACACCAGAAGACAGCACTACCTCATACGATAAACAAACAACATTGTGTTTTATATCCTAACAAATAAAACAAAAGTTGTCAAATTTTTATCCATGTAAACAACGTGTAGTTTTTCAATGTTTTTGTTTTTGCTCTATCGTTAATACATTTAAATACCAAATAGACACGTGCCAAACTGGCGTGACTATAGAACAAACTAAAATAAAACAAAAAAAATAAACCAATTGCGAGTAGGACTTGCGCTAATGATTCCGTAAAATGATGTCCGCCGGACACGAGGCCAGTTTGCGGCTCAGTTCAGTGAGTCAGTTCAGTCACTGGCCTTTCATTGGCTTATTCCATAAATCCCCTTCGACAATCCCCTACGAAGGGGATTTTTGGACTTTTTGTCCAGAAATCCCCTTTGCCTCTTCTTTGCTCGGTGGAAGGGGATTAATGGACAAAAAGTACAGAAATTGGCCTCGTGTACGAACACATTTGAAGACTGTTTAGTGAGTAGGAAAGTGTTTTTAAATGTATTCGTAAACGAGGTCAGTGAAAGGCCAGTGACTGAACTGACTCACTGAACTGAGTCGCAAACTGGCCTCGTATCCGGCGGGCATGAAAGATAACACAGTGTTGGATGTATGGTGTTTGCATTCAAGAAGTCTCTCCCCGTCGGAAGTAGATACATTCAGACGTTAATTTGAAGAATGGCCAAAGATCCATTGCACTAGCAGCGCGTGAGGAATACGTCGTCTGCTCAGTCAATAAGCTATGTTTTTCATTAGCCTCTGTCAAATGTGAGTTAGTTCAATACTTGGTATACTTAGGAAACCACGAGAAAAAATAAATAACCACGCGAGCGAAGCCGGGGGCAAAAGCTAGTTTCCAATAAAATGTGAAGAATCAATACATCTTATAATATCCATACCAATATATAAAAGTGAAACATTGTCTGTTTGTTTGTTTGTTTGTTTGGGGAGCTTTCACGCGTTTTCACGGGAAAACTGGAACACGTAGAATACTCCTATAAGGAACGGTTGCCATGGAAACGAAATAACAAGTCTGTAAAAAACATCAAAAGCGTTGGTGCCACAGATTAAGTAGTTGATGCTATACCAGCAACAAGCCACAGAGGCCATAACCAAGAAGTCTAAGTCTACTTTTGCATTGTTTTATCCTAGAAGAACGTAGGATGCTTTTTCGCGATAAACTGTAGTCCGCGCGGATGAAGTCGCGGGCGGGTAAGCTAGTAACTAATATTATAAAAAGGTGAAGTTTGTAAGATTGTTTGCTAGCGCTCATCTCTGAAACTACTAATCCGATTCTGATAATTATTTCACTAATAGGAAGCTAGTGCCATAGGCTACGTTAAAAAATAACAATAAGAAATCACAATATTTCTAATGCAAATTAAAAAAATAACAAGCCGGCGTGCGCTGACGTTCGCGTGTGCGTTTGGTATTTTCGTTATGATGATGTATTTGCTGACCGGATTTCCACCCGTTCGTTCTATCTACTGTTACTGTATTATGTGGTGTAAGAATGCAAAGATGCGGGTGCGGGACGGGTGAATGGGCTGCGGACGGGATGGTTAATATACATAAATATTGTACAAATAAATGTTTAGATAAACTACCCGAGCAAAGCCGGGGCGGGCAGCTAGTAGATTTAATAAAACTTCTAATTAATTTTGGAACTACATTGGTCCATTCAAGAAGAAAATTATTATATAATACACAAATACATACAGTCCAAGTGAGAACCTTGTGGAAGTTGTCATTTTATTTTTAATTTACCTACAACTCAAAGAAAACAAATTCTATATTCAGCTTTCAAGTTCGAAGCACTTCATTTTATAGTTTCCATTATCCCTAACAACCCTCGTGACCTAACGTTAGCAGCTGGCAGGTCAAAATTAGTTAACTTTATGTAAACTACTGGTGCCTTCGTACAACAACATTAGCACCTTAACTGCACATCTATTTCGAAATGAGTTTGTCCCCAACTTTTATAATGGCTTTGAGTAGAGGTTGACAGACAAACTTTAATTAAAAATAAACCTTGTTCTCTACGGTAAAACAACCGTTTATTTGCATGCTTTAATAACTTTTAGGGCTACAATAATTTATAAGCGATGGTAACGTCGATATTATAAAAAGGAAAACATTTACAAAGTGTACATTTAATATATGTTCATGGCTTAGTGTACACAATATACATTCGGATACAAATTGTGTAGACGGGTGTTATAAGTTTAGGGTGTGTATCACTGTGTGTGAGAGGGTGTGTGTGCCTGTGTGAGGATGTGTGTGTGTGTGAGGGTGTGTCTGTCTGTGGCATCGTAGCTCCCAAACAAAAAGACTGATTTTGATGAGATTTTTTTATGTTTGACAACTGATGTGATCGAGATGGTTATTAGCTATATGGGGGGGGGGGGGGGGGAGTTGAGAAAAGAGGGGTAAGAATCGTTATCTTTCAAACGAATGGAATGATTTAGCTGCGGTTTTTTATATTTGATAGCTGAGGTAAACGAGAGGGGGAGGATCGTAGCTCCCAAATGAATGGACCTATTTTGATGCGTTTTTTATGTTTGAAAACTGATGTGATCGAGATGGTTATTAGCTACTCGTATATGGGGGGGAGGGGGGAGTTGAGAAAAGGGGGAAAAGAATCGTATTTTCCAAACGAATGGACCAACTTAGCTGTGGTTTTTCATGTTTGAATGCTGAGGTAAACTGTTGCTGATGGTGGTGGTGGTGGTGGTGAGGTTAACTGGTGCTGGTTATTTAATAAAATATGTATTATTATATTGTAATAAGTATGTATGTTACTTAACTATATTATTGTGCCACCGACTGAAAGGTATATAATCTCTAATTCTCTCCAACTAAGGTTGTCTGGAAGAATTCGCTCTTTAGCGATAAGACCGCCAATTGTACTCTTTAATTTATAAGTTGTATCTTTATTTGAATTATTTTTTGGTGTGCAATAAAGTGTATTTGTATTGTATTGTAAACGAGATGGTTCTTAATACATCCGTTTGAAAGCTATGGTCCCCCCGACCGTAGCTTTCAAACGGGTGTAACCATATTTATGTTTGAAAACTGATGTGATCGAGATGCTTCCTATCTATAATGGGAGGTGAGTAGTGGGGGGTGGGAAGTCGGGGGTTATATTTTTTTTTATTTGTGCTTGTTCTCACGAACTTCATAAATGCCTTTATTACCCCAGACATTCAACAAATAAACCAAACAAAAATTTTATTCATGGAAAAATCAATTCATAGCTACAAACAATTATTTAGTGGGAATAAGCATGACAAAATTGGTCTATTATCTATGTTTTATATTAAAGCAGTAATTGAGAAAAAGTTTTATCTTAAAACTTAATAAAACAAATGTCTAAGGAACCTAAAATAACAACAACAAGAATATAACGTATAAACAACACATGTCAGTCTGTCTGGATGTTTGTTCGCGCATCATGTAAAAACTACTTAAATGATTGAAATGCGGTTTTCACTGTTGGTTTTGACAAAAAAAAAGTGATTTTCTTCGTATCTCAATCGAATGAAACAAAGCCAAGCAATCGTTAAAAAAAATAAGGTGTCATTTGATAAAATTAATGACAAACTAGCCTAGACAAATCAATAAAAAAAAAGAGTTATTGTTTGCATGACAGAAAGCTAATGCAGGCATTTTTGTACTTAGAACTTTATTTTCCAAATTTCCATTGATTACATATAACAAAAAACGTGAGTATATTGATAGTGAACGGCACGTTTAAAGGACGGTTCTTAGGTGAGGAGGGTTTGATTAAAATTGACAGGACAAATGTGGAAATATTTGGGAAAATAGATCACAATTTCAGCAGGATTTTGAAAATGGTACAGTGCTCAGAAAGTGGCAATTGAAACGCTATGTGCGCTGTCAAATCGATGAGATATGTGGGTTTTGCGACAGGTTCTTTTATATCAAGTTTTTGCTGATTTGATTCAATTATAAACGTAGCTAGTTTTTATTAGACGGAGAGCTTTTTCGATAATTTCCACACAGTGCGAATATTCACCAACAATAAATAACAAAGAGTAATGCAAACATATAACCACCACTTCTATACTTCTAATAAAGCAATAAGAACGAAAACGAACTGTATGTTTGTCCGCGCATGACGTAAAAACTCCTGGACCGATTGCGATGAAATTTTCACTTTTGGATAGCTTAGGAGTTGACTTCAAAACTGGGGTACCTCGTATCTTCGTCCGATGATTAGATTGTAACTTTTTAACTTTCGCGATTCGAACACATAGTTAAATATTTAAACGGGACTTAATCGCGCTGAAAACTTAATATTTATTTACCTCCACGTTTCGATCAAGTTGCATTGATTGTGGTCACGAGAAGACAACAAAACGAAAAAAAAAACGAACGAGTTAACGTCAAGGTAAATAAATATTAAGTTTTCAGCGCGATTAAGTCCCGTTTAAATATTTAACGATGATTAGATGCCGAGCAATCAATAAAAACTATGTGACGGCTGAACGATTTTTTAAGATATGTAATTTTTAGTCCTGGAATAACCACGTATGGGCTACTTTTAAATGAGATAACCACTCGGGCAAAACCACGGCCAGAGCTAGTAACAGTATTTTAAACATAACACTGAATGAACAATAATCCTATAAACATCAGTAATCCCAGAAGTACCAAAATACTACATTTGCATAGAGATCTCTGTGACTGTAATCCCATGTAGATTGGCACTACGGAGCATCATGCAAAAATGAAATCGGTACACAGGATCGTGAAACTTTTACAAAAATTCAACATATTTCAGTTCTGACCCGACAAATTCGTCGCAAACTAAATAAATAATCACGGAGAACGAGGCCACGCTTATGCGGCATAATCTGGGCGGGTACAAATTAAATTTAATACCGTCTAAGACGGTGTTACCTTTGTAATCTTTAATCAGCAAAGGCCGTTAATGCACACCTCCATCGTACATCGCTTATGCAAGAGAACCATTCTTATAATGAAATTCCGCTTTTAATAGTCCACGGAATTGAGACAGGGTGAAACTGCGAAATCTTCGCTAATGGCGCGTCACCACGTACTCGTAACGCGGGTAGGCGTTCGTCCGTAACTGAGACTTACGCACGCGTCTCAGGTTTGGGTAAGTGCCCGCAAATTATACGTAACTAGTGACTCGCCCCAGCTTTGCACGGTAGTGTCACACCGCGGCATTTTTCGTACTTTTAGTATTACCAAACATGCCGCAACTTCTAAAAAAAAAGCCAGTAAGCGTAATTCTAAATCTTTGGCAGCAACGTAACGCAACAAAAGCAGTACTTTTGACCATAGACAACTGCATTATTACTCACGTATTTGACAGACTTGTTATTATTTCGTTTCCAACGCAAAACGGTTCCTTTACAGCGAGTAATCGAAATTTTTGCAAATAATTGTCGATACCTTGAGTCACGTTATTGCAATTTTCGTAGGGATCTCTTTTTTTTTGAAAAGTACGATACTATCCATGTTACTGGCTGATAATCATCATCATCGCCAGCCTATATTCGTCCACTGCTGGACATAGGCCTCTCCTAGTGAACGCCACTGAGCCCGATCTTCGACTCTTCTCATCTAGTTCCTGCCAGCCTTTTTTCGCAAGGCGTCGCTCCACCTGGCTGGCGGGCACCCTACATTATGTTTATCTACACGCGATAGAGTGGAGACTCTTGAACTCGTAACTTACTGATAATGCAACTTTCAAAACGTGAAAGATTTTTTAAAATAGGTTCTTTTTTTTTTTAGTTTATCCATTACAAATAGACATACAAAATACAAAAAAAAACATATCTTTCCTCTTTGTATATTACCAGCTGCAATAATTTCTTGGGGGGTCTATTTGCTGCGCGGTTTCACCCGCGTGATGATGATAATGATAAATGATGATCATGACGATTAAAGTATCCTATGTGTCATTGTAGGATATAAGCTATCTCCATTCCAAATTTCATCAAAATCCGTTCTACCGTTTGAGAGTGAAGTATGATGATGACGACGATGAAACGGTTCCTGTGTTATTCCAGGGTATCTCCATTCCAAATTTCATCAAAATCTATACAGCCGTTTGTGCACTCTCACTAAGTATACTTCACTAAGTATGATGATGATGATGATGATGAAAATTATCCTATGTTTTATTCCAGGGTATAAGCTATCGCCATTCCAAATTTCACTAAAATCCGTCTAGCTGTTATCGCGTTAAAACTCAACTCAACAAATAAATAAACAAACAGACAAGTTTTAGTTTTATATATCAGTGTGGATTTTGTAACGGACACGTTACATAAATAAGTAGTTGGATATGATTGTACGTAGGTCTGAGATAACGGTGAAGCAATAGGTGCAAGCAAGATGACATTCACAGCATGCACCTGCACCGGTCTCACCGCGCTTGGCGAGTCGCTGCTTGACTGAAGTCAGTGTCGGTCCACGCTACTCTGACCAATTTTGCTCGCACATATTCTTGCGCGAACTATTATTTTCCCTTTAATATTTTATTTAATAGTGAAAAAGCTCTGCTAGCTCTGTAGGGATTGTTGTCAGCAATTCAATAAAAACAATCAAGTCTTTCCTCTTTATAATATCAGTGTAGATTAGTGTAGACCAGACCAGACCAGTGTAGACTCGTCCCGGCTTCGCACGGGTAGCGCTTTATTCTATAGTAGCGCTCACACCGCGCCATTTTTCTTACCTTTAGCATTAAAATATCTGTTGTAACATTTAAAAAAACAGTAAGTGTGATCTGTGGCAGCATCGCAACACCAAGGAGTTTAAATCACGCTTACTATGAGGAACGCTCGTGGTGCTTTTTGACAGACTTGTTATTTTTCGTTTCCACGTCAACGTCATTCCGTTCCGTTTTCTGCAAATTTTTGATACCTTTGGTTACATTATTGTAATTTTAGTAAATACATCTAATTTTTTGAAAAAAAAAAACTGCCCATGTTACTCGCTGATAATGTAGCTTTTTATAGGTGAAAGGATTTTTTAAATCGGTTTAATATTTTTTGAGTTTATCCATTGCAAACAAATAAACAAACATACAAATAATGAAATCTTTCCTCTTTTTAATATTAGTGTTGTAGATAAGTATAATTTAAAAAATTAAGCTTATATAAGCTTTTGTGTCTGTACTATTATTTATTCTGTGGTGTCGGTTTGTTTTTTAAATTAATCTTACGTTTCTTTGTTTTTTTTTAATATCTTATATTGAACTTTTTTTTTGAAATGTCTTTTTAAAATATATATTTTTTTTCATGCATTGTCATCGATTTGTGAGCTACTCATGAAAGTTACAACCGGATAGCTAATCGAGAAATGCTCGTAATTTGATTTGCAAGATACCAGGAAAGACAGAAAAGCATAGATAAATACAAACAAGAGAAGTTAAATAAAAGCTTTTAAAAAATAGCCCAAGCAGTTCAGAAAAAGCTCGGGATTTCGAATAAAAGGCGGATTACGTTCACCACTAATGTTGGGTTTGAAGAAATCTGTAAACTTTTTTCTTTACTCTCGAAGAAGCCTTATAAAAGGTAGTTTAGGCACGGCAATATATTATAGTCATTTATTCACAAGGTAAGCGTGAGCTTCTGTCTTGCGAGAGAACAAACAAGATGAAAGAATTTCGGAATACCTGAGGATCTAAGGATTTAAAGCTTACATACGAGCTCTAGAATAAATGTAGGCCTTATTTAGAAAGTAAAATATGGGCATGTTTGCGTTTATTGCGCACAGTTCATCCACCAGATGAGTCTTAAACTTTTGATAGCTTTACTTTATAAAACCGCCTCAACATTACAAAAGTTTAATTATTTTATGATTTGCGGTTAAGTTCCAATTGTCTACGCATCAGCCTCCGCCAGTGCGGGGACCGGAGAGGACCACCACACCACGAAGGCACCGGCACCCATATATATAATGCTCCGGCGCCGCCCGGAGACACTTGCCCCTGCGCCTCCCTTTGTTATACTGCTGCGTCGTAATGTACTATATTTAGTGATTATACCGCACCATTTATTACAATCCATTAAATCTTATTGTTTACCATCCACCAGTAGTCCCTTTAACACCAAAGGCTAACATGTTAATTGAAATAAAATAAAGTGATTTGTATGTTATTACAAAAATATTACATCAAATAATATATATCACAAAAGCATTCTAAAATTAAATTGTTTTTCATTAGTCATAATTTTATTATTAAGTCCAGTCCAGTAAGTGCGACTGGAAAAAACTAATGGTCCTGTACGCATATAATTACCCTTATTAATCGACTTCAAAAAAAGGAGATTCTTAAGTTGATGTGTAATATTGTTAAAAATGCGTAATATTAATTTATGTTAATCTAGAATGGGTGTATAAACATATAATTATACCAAATTTAGTGAATGGTTGTATGTGTGTATGTACCTATGTATTTTTGTCCATGTATTTATCGGAAACTACAAATCTGATTGCAATAACTATTTTTCTAATAGTTTCAGTGTCTTTCAACTAAGGGAATAGTTTCATCAAAATTGATTCTTTAGTTTAAAATCTTCTTGCTTAGCGATTGGAATAAGTACTTCATTTTCTTAGGTCTACTTTAGCGAAACTAAAAAGTAAGAAATAAAAGCTAATATAAAAAAAATTGACCTCAAATCGTATATACCTTAAAAACAAGAAATATATTTAAAAAAAAATGAGGTCTGTGCCAGGTAAATACCTACTTACTTTAGTCGGTTTGGGCGTAGAACAGACCTCAAAAAATTTGAGGCTTAACATTTGCTAAAAAGCCAATTTTCAGTCTTTTCAACTCATTCTGTTAAAAAGTCTTTAGGTTTTTAAAATATGAAAAATATCATTCATGAGAACAATTTATTCCGATCAATCCTATTTGAACAGAATTTAATTCCATTTGCCAATTTATCAGTAAAAAATATTATCTTGCGCCTATATTTTTCCTTTAACAGAAGTTCTCGCGGTAACAACAAATAATGCGCTTTAGCTGATTCTTACACTAAAAGAGAGGAAATTAAAAAATGTAAAAAGTTATGTGGTAACTTTTTTTTAAGTCACTATTATTTCTGGTAAGTAAATTTTGTATTATTTGAAATCAACGCGTAAGATTTTATACCCGCGAGCTTCTACCGGTCGGCCCGGCACCATGACATTCAGTCTGCCACGGCAGCTTAAGACGAGAGGACCACGCTTGCGTTACACACGTCTTTTCTTCCTTTTAGACTATTTTCTTGAAATAATAGGATAATAAATAGTGATAAAAATTTCAATGTATTTTTGTGTAAGATCATAGAATATGATCTTTGGTACTAGTGACTCGCCCCGGCTTCGCACGGGTAGCTAAGAGTTTCCCTTTATTTGTACACGATTCTACCCACATTTTGACTGACCAAAGAACAAGGGCGAATTTTTATGTGACAAATCTTGCAGCGTCTTGTAATATCATTTATACAGAACTTAAGTAATTATTTTTCTATATTTTTTCAACATAGCATGTAAGCTATTAAAATCCTGGTTAACAAATTAATTAAAAGAAACATTAAATTGAAACTTCATTACCTTCCTACAATGTTTTACCGGCCTTGATGCCTGCCCATGTAGTATTTTACATTCTCTTTGGCCTGCCCAACGGGTGAAAAAAAAAGATAATACAATGACGTCTCCGGTTCAGACGTCAAAATCGTCAAAACAGTATACTTCTCACCCGGTTTTTTAAACCAAAGGAGGCTGAATTACGCTTACTTCCCACCCGTTTTTTAAGGCAAAGGAGGTTAACTCACGCTTACTGGCGTTAAACCTTTAATCAGTGTTAGAGTAATTCAACCTCCTTGCATTAAGCTGAATAATACTATACACAAAATGGTACGTCAATAGATAGATAGATTGATAACTCTTTATTGAACACCACACAAATAAAAATCTTATAACTAAAAAAACAAAATTAATAATAAAGTGTCAAAATGGGCTGTCTTATCTCACAGAGCAACCTCTTCCAGACAACCGTGCATGGAAATAAATAACAGAGGTAATAGGGACGGTAGTTTTCGAGCAATAAATATATACATAAACCATAAATAATCACTTAAAAATTACATTATAATAAAACCTATAAACAAAACATTATAGCAAAGAGAATACAATGCATTAAAGTTTATGGAGGAAGTAAAAATTGAATTGTTGTTAGGTTAAAGTCTACCGCAGGTTATATATTCTATTTGGTTATATAGGGTTTATATTCTCATTGGTTATGGTTGTTATTATTTGTGCTAATATTGGACGACTGTTTACCTCAATGGCGAAGGAAATGTCTAAAAGGGAAAATTCTTTACTCTATGGTTTACCTGTACAGTGAAACAGCAGCAACATATCTAAACATATTGTTTTGTAATCTTGCTATGCAGTAACAGATTGAAAATAATTATTATTTAAAAGCCTAGTCTGTTACTAGGTAGGTAAATGAATAGGTAGAATATCTTTAAACATTATATTTATCACGCATAGGTAAGTACGCGTACTTAATTGCCTACCTAATGAATCAGATAAAATAATTAAAAACTCTATGACTTGTTCCAAAAGTCATTAACAGTAACATAACCTACAAAACTCTGAAGCCTAATAACAATTATTTATGGCATCTCCAATAAAAAAATCTTAGACTAACAATCTCAGGAAACGATGTTGAATTACTAGCGATGTTTTTGGTCTAAAGACGCCGTGAATTTTACTGACATAAAATATATATGGGAGTTCGCCATAATCTTTGAACAAAAAACGGAGCAAGCGTAGGTAATTCAAAACCTTTGGCAGCCGCGGTGCATTTTGACAGACTTGTTATTATTTCTTTTCCACGGCAACATTTAATCGAAATTTTATAGGCAATTTTTTTATACAGTGGACGGTATCACCTATCTATCTAAACCGCGACTTTCAATATACGGCCCGCGAAGCATTTTTGAATATATATAGTTTTTATTAGACTATCACAGTAGCAATAAAAAAACAAAAGTAATAGCGCATCTATACAAGAGTACTCAAAAACAGACTAAGAAAATACCTTTATTTCTGATCATGCCATCGAAAAAAGTGACTAAGGGTATATTAATTTAATAAATTTAAAAAATGCTTATTATCTAGAAAACCATGTGACTTTTACTAAACACTAATTTTGATATTCTGATCAATCATGACTCCCTCCATTCACCCACCACGGCTTGGCTACTCTTTACGCCACAACCTGTATAAGTAATTGACTGTTTTGTTTATCTTTTAAAACAGGGAACAAAGACTGGGATGTTATTTTAATGGGTTTTAATGCAATAATATTTATGAACGCGTGATTTGAAAATTTGTGAACGACTGCTAAAAAATAGTTTAAAATTAGGGTTGACACGTGTATATGTTTTATGTAATCTATCAAAGTATTTTATTGTAAATAGACAAAATTATAGAACTTTAACAATTCAAATTGTTAGGCATTTCTAAGTTTTCGGATTAGTCTAAGGCTGAATTGGGCCTTCGAGCGGCCCAACGGCCCAATGCAGCCATTACAGGTATTATTCCGAAAAATTGGCTCATGGCCTACACAAATGTGTTGCGGGCCGTGGTTTGAACAGCATTGTGCGTGTGTGTGTGTCTAATACTTTTTACTACACGCTCATAACAATATCTCAGGGCTCTGTTGCTAGCAGAATGAAATTCCAACAAGTAGCAAATGTAGATTATAAAACTAATAGTCACGTTTTAACTTGAGACTTGACAATCTATGAAATCAAATCAAAAAAACATTATCATTATTAGGCTGAACGGATAATGATGCTAATTTTGGCGTTTATATTTCATAGATACCTATAGTGTAGTCTAATCATAGAGAACACGGTAATTGTCTTTGATAGAAAAGGAAGATAATAATGTTTTTTTAATAAAAGCAAAGGCACCAAGAAGATAGGTAAACATATTTGCCTTCATCTTCTGGTAGTGAATATTTTCACATTATTTGTCTAACGTAAGCGTTAATGTAAGCAACCAAGCGTTCATCGCTAGATGGCAAGGATCATACCTCATATGCTCAAAGTCATCGGCGCCTGTTAAAGCCATAAGTTTTTGTTTCGTTTAAGTTTTATACGATTTTAAGTGTTTTTTTTTTACATTCGTTTTTATATCAAACAAAACAAAACAACAAAAACAAAAGAAAAACAGAAATGTTAATGTCCAACTCATCATTTAGGTGTACAATTGCATTTATTCTCACACTCGAAGAAGAATAGTATTAAATTACTTATTAATAAACAATTTGTTTTTAACTGTCCCACATCTGACTGTGTAAATGATTTCAAACACAACAACTGTATAAAATTTATACAGTGTACCTATGTTATCTAATTGACATATTACCACAACTAATATCTCTGTAATTGACTGACTAATTACAACATAATTGGCGCTATCCTCCGTCAAATAAATCAACAATGGTATAATTAATGCAACTGTACACGTGTTTACATGAGAATGTTTCAATTTGCGTGTAATTTGCCACTTTGAAATTGAGAGA
Organism: Alsophila aescularia; assembly: GCA_946251855.1. Taxonomy (NCBI): domain Eukaryota; kingdom Metazoa; phylum Arthropoda; class Insecta; order Lepidoptera; family Geometridae; genus Alsophila; species Alsophila aescularia. Next base: position 51,267,644 of record OX276377.1, on the reverse strand, counting down.
CTGTTTAACCACCGCCAGATAAATCTAGAATATGAGTAAATGGTTAAAATAAAAGTCACGTGGGCCCAAGACAGGTGGGCCCAAGTTTTCAACCCAGTGGACACCCGAAGACGGTCGTAGATGACGGGAGACCAAGAAAACGATGGCGTGATGAATTGGATTCCTTTCTGTGGGATTGGTCTGATGCGACCATGGATAGGGTTGCTTAGAAAGAGATGGGAGAGGCCTTTTCCCAGAAAAATAATAGAGTAACCTAAAAAAAAAAAATTGCTTCATAAATAAATATAGTCAAAGAAGTCGTAATTTTGTTGCTTAGCCAAAATGGGGCACTAGCAATCAAAAAGAGTACTATTATATGTGTTAAGCAAAACAGTAAACTTAACAAGAAGTAGAAAAATGCAGGGAAAAATAATATAATTATGCGGTATTATTTACTAAATACCTACTATCAGAACACTCACATGCTTTGTAAATGTAAAAAAAAAGTTTTGTTATCTCACGTGATGTTAAGCGATGATACGTTCGTCGATGATGCACGCAAGCTTGTAGAAGTAACCTATTAATTTGTGATTTACTCACCTCATTTACTTGTTCTTTTATTTATTTTGTGCCTCCTGGTAGTCCGCCGTCAACATACCGCAAGTGTTGTAATTTATCAATGGATACATGTGATGGGCGAAACTTTCTTCATGCTAATAAACAACAAAGCTATCAATCAATGTTGATACAGCTCAAATCAACTCAGATTCTGGAGTGTAGAATCTATGCACATGCAGTAGGGTAAAGGGTTTAAATTTGATCATTAATAGGTACTGCCTAATGTACTTATAGCTATAAAACGATGTTGATACAGGTCAAATCAACTCAGATTCTAGATTGTGGAATCTAGCACATTCATTAGCTTAAAACATTTAAATTTGATCGTGAGGTAAGGTCTAAGGTAACTATGAAACAATGTTGATACAGGTCAAATCAACCCAGATTCTAGATTGTGAAATTTAGCACATTAATAATGGTAAAAGATTTAAATTTGATTGTGAGGTACTGTCTAATGTAGCTATGTAACAATGTTGATACAGGCATAACCAACCCAGATTCTAGATTGTGGAATTTAGCACATTAATAATGTAAAAGATTTGAATTTGATTCAGAGGTACTGTCTAATGTAGCTATAAAACAATGTTGTTACAGGTATAATCAACCCAGATTCTAGATTGTGGAATTTAGCACATTAATAATGGTAAAAGATTTAAATTTGATTGTGAGGTACTGTCTAATGTAGCTATGTAACAATGTTGATACAGGTATAATCAACCCAGATTCTAGATTGTGAAATTTAGCACATTAATAATTGTAAAATATTTAAATTTGATTGTGAGGTACTGTCTAATGTAACTATTTAACAATGTTGATACAGGTATAATCAACCCAGATTCTAGATTGAGGAATTTAGCACATTAATAATGTAAAAGATTTAAATTTGATTGTGAGGTACTGTCTAATGTAGCTATGAAACAATGTTGATACAGGTATAATCAACTCAGATTCTAGATTATGGAATTTAGCACATTAATAAAGGTAAAGGATTTAAATTTGATTGTGAGGTACTGCCTAATTTTTCATCATGGTCATCATCATCATCTTCAGCCTGTGTTCATTCATTGCTGGACATAAGCCTCTCTATTTACCTATACCTAAGGCCTAATACCTATTACCCTTTTATAAACAAGCTACCACGTTATCAGTCAACTATATTAATTGATTTGTAGTCTTTAAAAAATAAGAAGTGGAATTTGATATATACAGGGAGTAACAGCAAGGTGTAGCAATACTGAAAGGTGTGTATCCAGTGAAGAGTCAGGATATAAAACCTGAAATAAGAATTGAAAACCACAATTTTAAAAAAAGTCTACCGTTTTGAAAAAATAGCGGTTTAGAAATTTTGAAAAAGTCCACACTGCCAAATAAACGATTGAAGAATAGAAAATGGCGGATGCGTATGTGTGCGTGAGCGGATAATTTGTGTATTTTTTTGTGGTTGATACCTACGAATAAAGTAGGTTGATACACAATTTTATATTAAAAGACTGCATAGTTTTTATTTTCGAAAGAACTAGACCGAATTAACACGACTAACAAGATCGAGATCTTGCTGCGATGTGGCGGCCGTTTGGAATATCATGCTGTTAGTATGTGCGTGAGGCTTGTGCATTGGCATATCTTGGGTTCTTCTCTTTCGATTTGGCGGTGTGGAACCCGTCTTTAAACAGTCCCGTTAAACATTCTTGTTACAGATTTCAATGGAAACAATATTATTTTAACATAAACATAACGAGGCAGTAGGCATGTAAGTATCTAAAAAAAAACTCGCGCTTTTTGCTAATAACGATACATCATTAATAAATATATACCTAGATACGAGTACATCCTCGTCCCATAGTAAACAAAGGACCTAAGTTAATAGACCACACTTTATTCGTACAACTGTATCGAAATACCACAAAGCACATCACATGTATCACAAATTCACATAACAACACTTTAAAGTTAATTTATAATACATAGTTTCTTGAGATTTTCATTTTGTATTTTGCTTGTTATATTTTCATAACTGAGATTAAACAACGTAGCTGGGAAACAAAATTCGACAAACAGACTTGTAAAAAGACAAGGTCATATCGCTTTCCCAGCTGATTGCTACACAGGGTTGCAGACAGTAAATACATCAGTTTTTAAGTGAAATCCTAAGCTATATAACAGTGAAACCCACGCTTCAATCGGTACAGTAGTTTACGTGGTACGTGAACAAACATCCAGACAATAAAACAGACAGACATGTTTTTATAAAACGTAATATTTCTGTTATGTAGGTCACACTAATTTTTGAAACGATAAAATAATAATTAATTTTTGCGACGATCGTTACTCGTGGATCTGGACAGATTAACAGGATAGGAAACCAACGCGGCTTCTACAGGCTTTGCCTAAGTTATTCCGTGAAGTTTGCGTTTTGGGAGAAAACGTTTCTACCATACTAAACCATAACTAAATCCAATAAATCTGGTCTTTTTGTATTAACCACAGAATAAAATATCTGCTCTTGTAGTGTTGTTTCCTTTATAAGTTACGGTCAGGTTTTATTAGAATAGAAATACTCCGAGTGACATTTTGCCGTAATGTAGGTATCTACAGTCACCCCTAAACCGCACTAGGGTATTCAGTATCTCGCAGCGTCAGATTTGCGTCGGCAAACCGCGACGGCGTCAATTTCCTCTCGCACTGAAATTGCCTTCCACGAGTTCCGTTTTCACATCGAGAACTTGTCGGTACGCTTTTCATCTGTGTCATTCGTCTGTTTGACATCGCCTTTGATGTAAATAAATATTATATCTATTCTATCTATATACTTTACTATACTTATAATAAAGCAGTAAGCACCAAAAAATCTGTACATAGAAGTTTTTTTTAAATATTGTTTAGATTACTGGTAAGGCGTGTAAATAGCCTATAATAGCAGTGTTTTTCTCGCGTACCGTTATGGCAGTTTTTTTTTTTAAATTCCTATTGGAAGACACTCGTATCTCCACTATATGCAGTAAATTAATATGCTCACTCACCACTTCAATAATCCAGGTACACCTGCACCTTCCTCGAGGTAAGAATTACAGCAGATGTATGTCTCAAAAGAACGGCTTGCGGGTGGGTGCTCCAGCAATATTCAAAGAGAAAAACAGAGCTTCCAAGCGCGAAGATACTGTGCACTTCTTGTGTGATACTGCAGTGTTAATATAAGAAGTTTTCTTCAGTGCAGTGTTAATATAAGAACTTCCAAGTCTTTCATATTATAAAAGTTGTTATTTCCGAAGGACGTAATTTGTCACAACTGGGATCTAAAAGCATCCATTGCGACTGATCTTTCGATCAATTAGGCCAGCACCCAATTCATAAACTTGCATTCAAAATGACTGCTAACGCCATCTCTTGGAGTTTTGGGCATAGCTGCGGGCACATCTAATAATAATAATAATAATACGACACACAAGTAGATTATTACGTTTGCCTAAATGCAGTCTCCACTCTAGAAGTAGTTTTCGTCAACGGTGTTGGATACTGCGATGTGTCCTTGGTTATTACCTAAGCTGCTTTGATGTTACGCTACCATTATTTTATTCATTTTTGTGTCAAATTCCATGTTTTTACATGTCCATTTCAATTCGATCAGACACCATCCAATAAAACGAAAAAGAGCCCTAACTTGTAATACAAATAAGAAACGACCAGTTAATTCGAATAAATGAGACTTTACCAGAGACTGCGCTAATTTCGCTTTATTTTTCCTGGTTTTATTGACATGTTTGTCTTTTCGTCGCATTTCGTTCTGCTTATTTATTTTATTAGTGTGCTTAACTCTTTCGTATTTGTAATCCAGTGCTTATCTGACTGACAGAGGTTCAGCACTTTCATGGTATCCCGAAAGTTATGTTGTACGCATTTGCGTACAACACAACAACATGACTCATAACATGACTGGCTGACATAACCTGACTGTTACATGTCAGTAACAGTCTTACCAAATGTTAAGACTGTTACTAACAATTTGCCAATAAGACAATAGAAGAGCATGTACAAGCCGTAAAAAAAGAATATATAAATATATAAATATTTTATAAATATTCATCGATATCATAAATTTTATATATTATTTTGTAATAAATCACAAAAAAATAATAAAATAATTGCAATTGAACCTGAACACTATCACTTTATTGAATATTAAAAATGTAATACCAATACAAAAATACAACATAAGATAGAAAGAGTTGTATCTACTAATGTATGTCGTATTACGAGTATTAAACGTTTTCTCTCCCACAACAGGAGGTGTTAAATGGTACGGGCCGAAACCAAGTGCTCTATTCAAAGAAAAAACAGATCCGCAGTTTTTGAGGAGTTAAGGGAATAAGTTCAGTAGTTCACCTGAAATTGGAAATCAGTTCAGCAGTTTGTCAGAAATTTCCGCACTTTTCGACAACTGTTGAGGATTACAGCTTTTTGACAGAATGTATGTAGTTTAGGGAATACACAGGACTTTGAGACTGTGTGAAGTGTTTTTGGTATTTGCCAGTGGTGGAGATTATAATTGGGATTGTTTAGTGTGGTATTAACTCGCCATTGGATTTTAACTTCAATGGAAAGATCGGTGTTTTTTTTTCTCAGTATTTGTAGAGACGAGGTTATGGGAATTGCATATTGCTTTGTCTATGAAGTATACTGTTTCATTTCGTTTTTTATACTGTGATGTCTGGTCGGTTATAGTGCACGGTCTTGTCGGTAATGATAGTCTGGTCCCAATATAGTTTGTAGTTATTATTTCTCAGTACTGACTGTGGCACATATTTGTACTCGTAGTAAGGTGCTTTGTCGTCAATAAGCTTATACTTTACTGCAAGGGACTGGTGAATTATGGCAGCTACTTGGTCGTGTCGGTGTTCGTAATCGGTTTGGACTATAGATTTGCATGACCCTGTGATATGTTGGATCGTTTCTGAAGCTACGTGGCAGCGTCGGTTTTTGTCATTTAATTAAGTGGGCGGATGATAAATCGCTGGTAATTTCCAGTATCAATAATCTGGTCTGGAATTCCTAACATAAAGCCTTCGGTTTTCGGGAAAAGCTCACCAAATTGCAGCCACGCATTTGACGCATTCTTGTCATCGTAGTTTGCCTCCCGTGCAAAGAGTAGGATTCCAGTCTAGGATTGTGTCTTTCTTTGCTATGGTTTGTTGATAACCCTGTGTGTTAGTGTCGTGAAAATTAAGTGGTGTGATCTGTTTATCAGCAGTTGTTACTATTGTATGATGTTGAGAGTGTTTGGCTTGTTCCTGGAAATAGTATCTTAATGTGTTTGTTGTGAAAATTTACTATAGATATTGAACTTCTACCTCCTTTATATCTTGTTAAGTTAGTCTTTGAATACAGGACCGCCAGAAATCACCCCCGCGGTGATGTTTTCTGTGTGTGGTTAAGTCTTGTTGATCGGGCACTGTAACTTCTTTAAATATCTTTTTGACCATGATATTATACCAAATGAATATGTCAGAATATGTATAGCAAAAGTGTTATTGCTCTTACTAAATTTTCTTGAATTTATTTTGGATTTTATGATAATGTTAAGTCTGTGCTTAAACTAACGGGTTATTTCGGCTTTTGTTAGTTTTTGTTCAATTTGACCCGACTGTTGGAATCTTAAATATTTATACGTTTCATTCTGATCAACATGTTTTCCAATATTTAGTACATAGTTATTGCGTTCAATTTTACCTTTACGGTAAGTAAAAGTTTTACATTTATCGATACCAAATTGCATGTAGATGTCTGTTGAGAAAGTTTGAATTATGTCTGCGAGATTATGGAGGGATGGCGTACTGTTGCTATAGAGCTTAATATCATCCATGTACACCAAGTGAGTCAATTTGAACTTATAATGTGAATCTGTAATATCAAGGCCGTTGTTAGTGTTGTTAACCACTACCTTGCTACGCGTGCGCAAGCGCAGTATGGGCGTGGTAGCGCGTTTTTCGCGCGCGAGCAAGGTAGTAAGGGATATTTGAGAGTGGATTAGGGAGAATCAGAACCAAAGATTTTTGCGTGATGTAAGAACAGACAAACAGATAGACACGATTTTTATAAAATGTGATATATACTTCTTGTTCAATAGCTTATTTTAAGTCTCCTAGACTAGACCCTATACCATTTTCTTTAATTATTTTCTTTGTACAGACTTTTTGATACAAACTGCTTTATTATAAGCTCTGTTGTGCCCGCGGCTTGCCCGCATGGTCATAGGATCAAAATAACCTACAAAGTACCATTTTATTTACACTTCATCAAAATAAGCTTAGTCGTCAAACTGTTTTTGATCGATTGCTCGGTTTCCACTCATCGAATTGAGAAACCAAGTCAACAAGAAGTTTTGAAGTCAAAATCTAAGCTACTTATCCAAAAGTGAAAGCCGCATTGCAATGAGTCCAGATTTTGTAAAGTAATACGCGAACAGTCAGACAGACACCTTTTTTTTTCAAATGTCCTATTCTTGTTAAGTAGATTATTTTAAGGTAAGTACACATTTATTTTTAATAATCTTCGTTGTATAGACTTTTTGTTTCATACTACTATATTTTAAGTATAGAAGATAGATACATTATTTTCTAGAAAAACAAGCACAAATTTAAAAAAAAAAGTAACCTTCGACTCCCCACCCCCCATTATAGCTAAGGAGCATCTCGAGCACATCAGTTGTCAAACATAAAAATCGTTCCATCCGTTTGGGAGCTACAATCGTCACCCCCATTCCCTCTCCTCTCCAGCTAAGAACTATCTCGTTCCCAATCATCGATTCCCCCCCTCCTTCCCTCCACACCTCTCACCCCTCACCCTCTTCCCCGTTATAGCTAAAAACCATCTCGTTTACCCTCAGCTTTCAAACATAAAAACCGCAGCTAAATCGGTCCATTCGTTCGAAAGCTACGATTCGCACCCGCAAACTTGGTCCGATTTAGACAAGCAAAGTATCAATCGATTCGTCTTCATGTATAGAGTGTCATAGGCTTTTTTTTACCTGACTACGGCAAGGCAAAGGAAGGGTTATGAGTTTATAATAACAACTTGGTTCGATTTTGACAAGCGAGGTATCAATCGATTCGTCTTCATCGCAAGAGTGTCTTATGCTATATTTTTCCAGACCATAGTTGGATTTTTGTTTTTTAACTTATGTCTTATTAGGTACTACGTCCTACATACGATGACTTGTTAAGTCCCATTTCTGGTTTTAATAGTTGTTTTCATCTATTAGTATTCAGAAAGACGTAAATAACTATTGTTTGAGAAGTAATGCATACACGTTTTGCCTATGCTTTATATGTGATTCATGACATCATTAAGCACTATTGGTGCTTCATGAATATGATTCAGCACTTTTTTTTAACCTATTCTGTCCCACTGCTTGGCAAAGGTCACGCGTCTCTATCCAGGGCTAGGTCTTGCCAACCAATTCTTTAAACATTTAGGTCATCACGCCACCTTATTAGAAGCCGACCACGACTTCGCTCCTACTATCTGCTGGCTTCGATTGAGTGGTAACTTTTGCCCATCTCGCCGAATGCATACGGAACACATATCCGGCCCAGTCCCACTTCGACCTAGCACTCTTAAAACCAGCATCAGTTATGCCAGTTTTCGAGTGCAGTGTAGTGTAGAGTTCTGGACTCGATCTATCCTTTTTACTCCGAATATGCTACGTTCCATGGCTCTCTGACAAACCTTGAGTTTGGACTTCTTTGCCTAAGCGCAAAACTCAATGACTAAGTTTGTGCACAGTAGGTTAGGACAGGCAGAATACACATGTCGATGTGAGTGCACTTCAGCGACAAAGGAAGATCACCCTCCAATAGCGTCATCATGGACCAGTAGTTCTTCCAGGCATTTTCGAAACGACAACCAATTTCTTTATTTTGCTTGTTTTCGAGTATAAATTCATAAAAATAAATTAATATAAAAAAACGACTGTGAATAAGATTAATAACTAGCTTAAAAGCTAATAAAACACGCCTGCCCTGCCAATAAATTGTTTACTTTTGGAATAGAAAAAACTACCCAAACAGACAAAATCGCAAAAAAAAATTAGCCTATGTTACTCGGGGGGATGTAAGGATTCTAACGATACCATACGTCTAAATCTGTACAGGCATTTAAAATTTATAGTAAAATAAAGAAACTCACATACATATGTATGTATGTGAGTTTGTTTACGTAAGTAATGTTTTATAGGATCCATACATGAATCCTAAAAACATCACACTCCTTTTTTGGGCAGTCGTGTAAAAAGGGGCAAGTAGGCTTTTCCCCTGTGACGGGATCAGCTAGAACCTTGCGTTCTACCCCTCTTGCCTCCTAACTTTCTAATGCTCAGATTTTTAACGGAAAAGGTTAAAACAAAAAGGTTCTCAGCTTGATGTGTATGTTTGTAATCAGATATGTGTAAAATAGTTTATCAAAAGTATTTAAATTCAAAATGCAAATGCTTGGTTATTTTTTTAATTCAAATACAAATACAATAAGTGTAAATTTAAAAATTAAATTAGACAAAAAAAGTAACGTTCTTTTTTTTAGTTTTTTTTTTTAATTTTCACTTTTTACGTTTATGCGTTTTCTTTTTAAGTTGTCTATTTTAAAAAAAAAACATGTTTTTTTGTTTATTTTTTTTTTATTTTTTTTCGTTTTATATTTTATTGCTTTGTCGTCGGTTTGTGAGCTACCCTGAAAGTTTCAGCCGGATAGCTAATCGGGAAGTGTTCGAAATTTGAATTGCAAGATTCCAGGACAAAATACATAGAAACATACAAACATAGATACATCGATACATATATACGATGTGAATAAAAGTTAAATAAAATCTTTTAAAATGTGTTTAGGTGTATTTGTATATTTATATACAAAATATAAAATACAAATTTTATTTAAGGAAGTGTTTTTTTACATTCGGATATTTTTCAAGGATTCTAAAATACTATCTTCATCTTTCAAATATTGTAGTGTTTCTAGATATATTGTAGTTTAAGCTTTATCACTAGCTACTGAAGAATATGAAATATATGAATTCAAAATTAAAATATTAATAAAACCATTTTGCATTTTACAAATACTAAGTATTTATATATAGTATTTCAAACAAAATTAGAAAATACCATAAAAAAGTATTTCAAATGCTTTTAATTTTGTATTTGCATTTGCAATACATGCATTAATATTTGAAAATGCGTAATATTCATAAATGTTAATCCATATTGTTTGTGTGTCATATGAGGTAGTGCTAGCCTCTGGTGTCAGAGTTTGTCAGGTCACCCGAGGGCTGTCTGTGCTGTTAACCGTTGAGGAATTGCCTAGTCAGGTCAGGAGCCAACCCGGAGTGCAGTAACCATGTCATGGTAAAACTTCAAACCGGCTATCATAATAAAATACACACAAAATTTCGTGACTGTGCTGTTGACCGTTGAAGAGTACCTTTATCTGGAGCTGATTCTGGATGTCGAATCAGGTAAATTCACAATAAAAATGCATTGTCATCGGAACTAAACCAATATGCAAAAATTCAACTCCGCAGGATAAGAAGAAATGGTTCTAATTCAGCTTGCAAGATTTGACCTAAACAAACATACATACAAACATTACAAAATAAATAAAACCTTTTAAAAATAAACCGTTTTCAAATCGTATGTAACTCAAAAGAAATAAATAATTCAAATTTCGAAGTAAAAAAAATGAAGAATATAGTTTTTTTTAAATTAGTTTTCATTTTAAAAATACATGTTGAAGTCGGAGGCATGAAGAGTAAGTAGCTCGCCTTGTTCTAGCTGGTCGCGTCAACAGATAAATGAAATGCGTGATAGTTATTTTATATCAAATTTGGGAGGCATGAGGGATGGATCGCCAGGTTCTGTCATATCCTGTCAAAGAACAAAAGCTTGTTTTCCCCTCTTTAGTTTTGTTTGCAGTCGGGTATTTGTTTTAATTAATTTTCATAAATGATTTTTATTTTAAACTTTTTAGTTGACTGTTTAGGTAAGATATTTATATATTTTGGGAATGGTATTTATAAAGATCTTAATTTTTTTGATACTTCACTTGATAAATTTTGGTAAATTTTTGTACCGTCAGTAATACAATAGGTAAGCCGCCATATTAGTTCTCTTGACACTTCATTATATATCCATATAGCACTTTCGTGATTAAGACGAATCGAATGATACCTCATTTATCAAAGTCTATCAAGCCGTTTAGGTTGTAGGATGCAGCAAACGAACATCATGTACATACAAACATTCCAAAAATATGACCGTTGACAGTCGGGCAAAAACAAGAAAGTAAACCTTTAATTCTATTAAAGAAAGGAACAAGCGTGAATTACTACAAAAAAACCCACAGTAATTGAGTGAATTAAAAAGCCACGTGTAACAACTGGCCCACCTTTCTCAAAGAGTAAATATTTGCAGCAATTCTTTATTTTTTACGTGAAGTGAGCGAACAAACAGAACAAAAATGTTTCCTAGATGTACTAAAGCAATGTTCCGCCTCCGGAACAAAGCGTCCGGAAAGAATGAACTATTTGAGATTGCTTTAGAGTGAACCGTGAATAATAACCGTGCTACGAACTCCTATTTTGCAATGAAGTTGTTGTTTTGCTAGCATTTAGCTTTCTATTAGTGAACCAAAACGTAAAGTAAGATTTATTGTAATCGAAGCGAAGGGAAGTTTGTGTAAGGCTGTTCTACTTTCTGCATGTAACTAAACTTTTATTTTAACGCATTGCAAAATAATAATAATTTCTAAGTTATGTTTTTGAATGATAGAAAACACATTTGTCTTTACTAACACTCTGACAAATGAACATCCGTGAAATTACATTCTCAACTGAATTGCAATAATAGTAATGTAGTATTTCATCACGAATTCATAAAGAACTATTATTACTGGAGTGATACAAAGTCCTATGGGACCTATGCATTCAGGCTAGCCCTGAATACGGACGAATTTAGGAGAAGGCAACATCACTGGCGGAATTGCTGCCGGAACTCGAACGGATGCAGCCGATCTAGCTGACGCCTCTTGTCATGTTGGTCTTGGCATGAATGAATATAGACAAAACTAAGGTTATGTTTAACAATCTCATTATTCCGAGAACTGTTATCATTAACGGTGTACCTCTTAAAGTCGTTCAGGAATATATCTACCTCGCGCAAAATATGCAATTAGGCATAAAAAACTTCGTTAGGGAAGTCGATAGGAGGATTCAGCTGGGAAGGGCATTTTATCATTTGGTAAACTTCGTCAACTCTTCTCGTTGTCCATACCACAGTGCCTAGAGATGAAAGTCTTCAATGCGTGCGTTTTACGCTACCATTGAGATTGATTCATAAGTTCAAAGTCGCTCAGCAGCTATGGATACAGCTATTGCTGTATTTCTATCAGCTCGGCATTTCTCTTAAGGTCAAGATCCTAAATGAGGTGATCCGGCAGACAACCAAAGTTACCAATATAGCTCAAAAAATTAGCAAGCTGATGTGGCAATGAGCTGGTGACATCCCTCGAAGAACCGACCATCGTTAGGGAAGACAAGTTCTGGAGTGGAGACCACGTTTAGGCAAAACGTAGTGTAGGACGTCCGCCGGCCAGGTGGAGTGACGATTTTGAAAAGAGGGTGGCAGGAACTGGATAAGAGCCGAAGATTGGGCTCAGTGGCGTTCACAAGGAGAGGCCTACGTCCAGCCGTGGACGCAAATAGGCTGATGATAAAGATCGTGATGATGATGATGAACATCTCTCAGGGTCTTTAGTACCACAAAACCGGTGATATTGAACTAAGCAACATTCTACTCTACGATTAATAATAGTATTGAGTCTATTCACTTTATGTAAACAAATCAAAGAAATTTATTAATGCAAGATGATATTTCCATATTTGCCGATAAATATTCCCTCGCCTATTTTATTATTGATGAATGCTTAATACTTGTTCTCCAAACTCGAAACAAATTAAAAGGAAAAGTTTGGCAAGTCATTAGAGCCTAATTTTGTATTGCTTTATTATCATAAATTAAGGTAAATGGTGATATAAATTATAAGTCGGACTGTAAGTAAAGGTAAAAATAAATTTATTACAATTTAGGACGCCGTTTTCAGTTTCGTCTTTTCACGGACACGGCTTTTATCGAAGATAATAATACTGATTTGGGAATTTCTCATAAAAGTTCGCTTTTACAAATGTAACGTAAAATAAACCCCGCGTCCTCAACATTTTGACGATATTTCTCTCCAGACATGTTTGTCTGGTCTGGAAGATATTGACATAAAAGCTCCACCGATAAGGTAATTACATCTGCAAAAAGGTCCAGCTTCCTTTTGCACTAGGTGTCTAAGTCGACAGATTGTCTTGGGATATGGTCTGGAGTTTTTCGCAGGCCGTTTACACATGGTGCCTGTGGCGGCGGCACTGCAACTGTCCGCGGTGCCACTGTATTAGTCACCCTTGGATTTGTATGGACCAATATGGACTCTTACACATGGTGCCACTGCGGCGGAGGCGAGGTCTATACAAATCCACCGCGTTGCGCCATGTGTTAACGATCTAGCCATCGTGACCTTTGATTGCTAGAAAGTCTTTGTTAACGTAAACACAGAAAAAAACTTATTTTTTAACCAGAAAGCAGAGTTACATTTAATAAAAAAAACTATTCCAACTCAATTATCGTTGAAACAGTGTTCCCCAAATCCCAATTAAAACTGTGATTATTGTATTTAAACTAGAACTGGTATCTTGTAATTAATTACATTTAAGTTGTTAACACAAACTAGTTTATGCACCCGGAAAAACATCTCGACTACATATCGCTTGTTACTAGTTAAGATGGAAAGAACTAATCAAATTAAAACTTGTTTCCTGTTTGGCTGCGAACTTTGTTACCGCTACGAAATCTTGTCTGTGGGTTACTTACATGTGAGTACATGAAACAAAAGAAAATGAGTTTAATAAAGAACTGCTAATGTACAAATAATGCAAATACAAGGGTACAAGGTGTAAATTTTAATTAAATTACAGTATGTACTTTTAAAAACTTGGCAGTCAGACAACAAGAGCGACCGTAACAATAAATTATATTAGGACTTATAATTAAAGCAGCTTGCGAGGACAGCTCAAGAAGGGAGTCGGTGGAAAAACTGTAACTACGTATATCAATCACTATACTAATAGTACATTATGAAACGGTTACATAATGGTGGCTATTAAAACACGAGACTGAGTTTAAAAAACGAGCGGCAGGCGAGTTTTTTAATTGTATCACTCGAGTATTCTAATACCTATATGGTTATGTGCCATTTCATACACTTTTTTTTTTTTTTTGAGGGTGGGAAATGCCTACGCACTTCCCTTCCACCACGGGGGTGATGTAAGGGGGTATGTGGGGCTCATACCCTACTTTATCTACACTCATGCAATAGGAACTTATTTCTAAGGAAAAAAAAAATTGTCGTAATATTTTCTTAATTTTGCTCCTTTGTCATGTTCGTTGCTATTTCCGAGATGTCAGATGGAGTCAAATTCTCCTCACTTACACTGTCGGTCATTTTTAATCAGGATAAAACTTTTTATCAAACAAATACACATTAAATAGGTTAGATACTAATGTAAAGTAAATTATGGCGCCAAAATCCAGTCCACAGCGAATTCGCGCGCATACGGTCTAGCACGCGCCGCTATAGATAATAAATGGCAAAAACCTGACAACGACGGAGCCAAACCGGTGCTTTTATGGGAAAAATATATATATATATATTTTTTGAACTAAACATTGTTATAATATATTTTTTCTTATTAGAGACGTGCCGTGCGTAAAGTATGTTATTTTTGAGTTCATTATCCGGATTTTTCGATATGAGTGTAGATAAATTAATTTATAACATTACGTAAACGGATTGGACTCAGGTTTTAGTGTCAATATCTTTGACCTAGGTTTCTATAGTCAGGATTTTCTACTGCAATATCGGGTAATTTGTGTGAAGTCGGATAGTAATGTGGTTACAAATATTGTGCTCACACAATATTTAAAATACAATACTAAAAATGGGGACGGCCAGGAAGGTCATGAAGCAGCGTCAGGATGATCAATGCTGCGTCAGGATTATCAATATTGGTGACCATAGCTGTGAGCGCTAAATTCTAGGCACAGACGGTGGTTATGAAAATATTGGACTGAATAACTCGTTTAATGTGACAGGGTAAAAACAAGAAGAACAGTCTACTATCATCTACTATCTACTATCGTCCATATCATAATAATTTTGCTATGTTGGTAGGTTGAATAATTAGAGTCAAGCGCGGTATTCCCGACGTGCAAGTGTGACACGATCACTCTGCTCTATGATTCTCACTGAAGTTTTCATCGCCACTCTCGTCACACCGTCCTGCTACCTTCTTTGCTTACGATTGACGGTCCCCTTCTTCGACATATAATAATACTAATAATCTATCTACATATCTAATTATAATAAAGCAATACGAAATAAAAAAGTCTGTACAAAGAAGACAATTAAAAAAATGTTCTAGGGTATGTACTTAAAATAAGCTAATGAACAAGAATATAACATTTATGAAAATCGTGTCTGTCTGTTTTTTTGTCTGTATGTCTGACTGGTTTTAACTGTTGGATAGCTTAGGATTTGATTTAAAAATGTGAGTACTCGGTATCTCAATCCAATGATGAGATGCCGAGCAATCGATAAAAACTATTTGACGGCCGAAAAAAAAACGATCAAATGTTGGTAGTTTAGGTCCTGGAGCACATGAGTACATTTAATCTAGAAAAAATTAACACGCATGCGAAGCCGCAGGCACAGATAGAAATTAATAATAACAATATTACAAAGAGGAAATATATGGTTCTTTGTATTTTTGTATGTTTGTTGGAATAGAAAAACTAAAAAAATACAGAACTGATTTTAAAAATTATTTCACCTATAGAAAGATACATTATCAGCGAGTAACATGGGCACTTTAGTTATTTTTAAGAAATTAGAGTTCTCGAAAATTGCAATAATACAGATCGGAATGGACACGTCGCTATGGAAACAAAATGATAGCAAGTCTGTCAAGTAAGTAAGTGAGTAATAATGCAGTTGTCTATGGTTAAAAAACATCACGATCGTTACAGCTATGTATAAAGACTTTGAATTACGCTTACTGGCGATTTTTTTTAGAAGCATCAATGGTTATGGATATTTTAAAGGTAAGAAAAATGCCGTGATGTAAGCGCTACCCGTGCGATGCCGTGGCGAGTCACTAGTGTTTTATACTCATGAAAACTTTAGCACTAAAAATTTGAATTTTGTGCAACATGGTTGTACAGCACCATATAAGTACCTAACTAATATGATGTGTTCATTGATGTATATGTTATACCTACATTTATTCTTCTCTGTTTCTTCATTTATTCTAGCTGTACCCGCGGCTTCGCACGCGTAGTGATTTTTCCATATTTAAAGTACTCTATAAGCTTTATCAAAGTCTATAAGTTATTCCAGGACTTAAAATACCAATATACCCACATTTGATGAACATTTCTTCAGCTATCAAAGTTTTTTATCATTGCTCGGCTTCTACTCATCGGATTGAGACACCAAGTGCCCCAGTTTTAAGTCAAACTCTATGACGGATGTAACAAATACCTTACCTACTTTAATTTATCTCTTACTACAAAATAACTAGTTGCTTGCATAAGCAAAACAAATAACTTGATTAACTAACTAACATAGCTCATTAACGCTAAATATAAAAATACAAACTTAATATCTTAAATTAACTAACTTATGAATACTTCTATAGAAGGAACCTCTCATAAAAGACGCAGATCCTGAAGCGCTTGCTTTCGAAGAATTAACAACTACTATATTCTAATCTGTGTATCACACTGGCGGCATTGGCCATTGGCCGAACCGAGCTGTGCCGCTTGACATACTTGCTGACGAATCTTTAAAGTATTTACTTTATATATAATTAAATATCGCAACTTTAACTGCTTACGCGTGATAACGTGTGTAAACCAAAATTGTGCCTTGTGCTATAACCCCGGACTGGGTAAGTGTTGTAAGACTTATTTGTGTCTAGAATTAAGTAGCTTAAGATTTTTATCTACCCTCGAGGTAATTATGAACAAAGCAATTTCTGTAAGATTATAATTATTAAGATGCGCTTACCATTAAGCCAACTTATTGTTCCTTTGAGTATATTTTTATATTTTGCCTATTATGTTTTCATTTTGTTTCATAAATGATTATGAATTGTTAAAATGTAGTACCTACCCTAACTTATTATAAAGTCTACATTATTTTGGAAAGCGGTGAACTTAATGGCTATTCTAACTACGTATCTTTTGTCTCCTATTTCACTGCACTGCCTGCATGTTAATTTTGCGTGGACTGCCTCATCTCGATCGCTGCATAATTCTACTTCCCGTGCTTAGCGGTATCGCACCGCGTCGGATGTTTCAGCCAGTCTAACTTGTCATTACGTAACATATCTGTTATGACATTGCAGGGTTCCTAGTACCTACCTACTTTTACTACCGACGTCGACGCGGAGGAAACTGGAGTCTACTAGGACCGGAGTCTACTAGACTCCAAGCGCTGCCTATTCCCCGCGTACTGCGTGGCGCTGGCCAGGACAGTGGATTTGTACAAAGTGCTAGAACTACCTACCTACTGTACATACTTACTTAAATTTATTAACCTTGTGTTATCTTTCATAGTATCTCTTATTTATTTCTTTTGCGACGTCTCCCCGTCACAATTCTAAGCTACCCAATAGAGAAAATCGCATAGCGAACGGTACAGTAGTTTTAAAAATACAATACAATACAATAACTCTTTATTGAACACATTACAATAAAAAAACAACATAACAGTAATGATACATAAAATCTAATGTTGTACAAAAGGCGGCCTATTTGCAATTTCTTACAGGCAACCTTCTTAACGTGATGCATGAACAAACATACTGACAAACAAACAAACAGACAGACACGATTTTAAACATGTTAGTCTCCATCAGTGACCGCAATGTTACTTTATATTCCTGTCCATCCAAAGGTTGCCTGTAAGAAATTACTAATAGCGATAAGGCCGCCTAATGTACAACATTGGATTTTATGTATAATTACTGTTATATTACTTTTTATTGTGATGTGTCCAATAAAGAGTTATTGTATTTTATTTTAGATTCTTGTTCAGTAGTATTTTATGTACCCTAGACCTTTTCTTTTAATTATCTTCTATGTACAGACTTTTTCGTTCTTACTGCTTTATTATAAGTATAGATGATACGCCTACGGTAGACGACCGGCCGTGTTTTAATTCATTTTAGTAATCGTTCGTTTTGTTTACTCTCTACAAAATGCGGATTGTGCATGCGGTACACCATTATCTGACGAAATATCCAAGAACTGAAAAAGCATTAATTGAGAATGCAGCAATGAATACTGCGATACATTAAAATAAATAATAAGTATAATTTAAAAAATAAAATTTAAAAAAGCTTTCATGACCTTTTTTTTGCTTTGTCATATACATCGATACATACATACACACAGGTGAAGTTAAATAAAAGCTTAAAAAAAACAGACATAAATCCACCACTGGTGATGGTTTTTATATGTATCTTTTAAAGTATAAGTGAAAGCTTTCAACAACTTTTTACGAAACAATGCTGTAGATAGAGTCCTCCATCAGGCCTGGATAACAATCTGTACAAGGCTTTAAGTGAAGCAGAGGAAAAGTTACTCCATGCTTAGGCCGATATTAATACATCACGGGTGTGAGACATCAATTTATCAAGAGGACAAGGGACACCCTCCTCTAACGAATTACTCGCAACTGTGAAAAGGTTGGCCCGTACTTCTACTTGCTTTTTTTATAACCTAGTAGTTATAATTGTGCGTCAATAGATTTATATATCCAGGAAGCTGAAAGGTAACAAGTTAATTTTTTATTCCAAAATAAACTGAAGACAACTTATTAAGACAAATCCATACCAATATATAAAAGTGAAACGTTGTCTGTTTGTTTGTTTGGGGAGTTTTAATGCGATAACAGGTAGACGAATTTTGATAAAATTTGGTGTGGAGATAGTATAACCTTGTAATAAAACATGTTTAGTTTCCACGGTAAAACTGGAAAATGTTGATTAATCGCTGTAAGGAATGGTTGCCATGGAAAAGAAATAATAAGTCTGTCAAAAAATATCAAGAGCTGTTAGTGTTCTACTTTTCCATTGGTTTTTAATATCCTAGAAGACCAAGGATGCTTATTTTTTGCAACAAACTGTAGTCCGCGCTGATGAAGTCGCGGGCGGGAAAGATAGTACACGATAAAAGGGTAAATTACATGAAAGGGGAACCAGCTACTCTTACAATGATAAAATTATTTGGTACTAGTGACTCGCCCCGGCTTCGCATGGGTATTGGGTAGCGCTCACACCGCGGCATTTTTCTTACTATTAGCGTTATTAAACAGTCGTAAATCCCAAAAATAAACGCTGGTAAGCGTAATTCAAAATCTTTTGCAGCAATGCTCGTTGTGCTTTCTGACAGACTTGATTATTTAGTTTCACAGCAGCAAGTCTTTCCGTTCCTAAATCTTCATTTTTATAGTAATTTTCGTGAAGATCTTTTTTTTTTAAAGTATAATACAGCCGAAGTTACTCGCTGATAATGTAGCTTTCTAAAAAGGTAAAATAATTTTTAAAATAGGTTCAGTATTTTTGTATTTTTTTATTTAACAAACAAACAAACATTTACTTCATATACTTTATAAAAGGTCAAGGAAGAGTTAAGACGCATCTTTATCTATGGAAAAACGGTGTCAAAAATATTTAACTCTTAACTTCTTAGATAAGGATCTCAAACTAATTAGAATCGCGCGTATTTTTCTCGCCTTCTTTCTTTTCGAAATAAGTAATTCCGAAGGAGCAAAGCAACGAAATTCGCGGGAGTAAGTCTCAAGTTTAATTAGCTGGATGCAAAGTTTTGCTTTCTATACGGGGAAAGTACAAACGTTAAATCGATGAGTGAAAACTTTTAACGGCAACTGGGAAATGTTTAATTGTGCAAAAACGTTATTAATTTACACTCTCGCTTTCGAAGAAAACGATTATTCACTCATAATTAAATGAACAGGAACTTTGAATCTAATATGAATTGGTTGAGCGAAATTATTTAACTTGTGTATTCGTTTACGATGATTAAAATTAATTCAGATTTTACCAAACGCGACGACACGCGACGCGACGGCGACTGTGCCACAGAATAAATAATAGTTGACAGTACCGCGAGGCACTGCTAAGTATGCGTGCAAAGAAGTCGTTCTAGACATGTGTCGCCGTGGCATACCATTTCCGCGTCATTCGGTGTTGCTTTTGACTATTGCTCCATGCCGTACCGTTTTCGACCTTACAGGGTATTATGATGTATTTAACATAATGGCTAAATTAAAATCTGCCCTTCGACGTACACTAAAGCAAAAACATACATACATGCAACCTAAACACATAACCCTACGTGCAGTCGGGTAAAATAGGTACAAACTGACCTTTTTAGTTTTAGATTTCAACATTCTATGTGTATCCGAAATATTTGCAAATCGCTCTCTCCAACCATAAGAACTTTTCTATTAATAAGAATCTTTGATCTTTTCACGTCCTCGAAAACTAGCAGAGCTCAGACGAAAACTTTTCATTCACAAAGGGAGTAAGTTATATTAACGACCGTCTAGATAATCCTAGTAGACTCATTCCATCTGAGTGACTAATATCTACCACTCAGACTTGATATTTTTTTCAAGAGTAGGATGATCTTGTAATATGGTTCAATTTTTAAGGTCTATATAAGCCTAGTTTATAAGCCATTTTGGAAATATTTATTGCTATAGTCAAAAAAATGGCATGTAATTTCTGAACTTTTGCTATTTTTCATTATATTATAGTAGGTGTAGTTTCGTCGTGTATTTATTATCTATACTAATATTATGAGGAGATTTTTTTTTTTTTTTTTGTAAATATAGTTTATTTACCCTTTACACACAAACAAACATTGTGTGTAAAGGGTAAACTCAAAAAATACTTGACTGATTTTAAAAATTATTTTACTTAAATCATCAAGTAACATGACAAATTTAATTTTCAAAAAAGATAGAGATTCCTACTAAAGTTTTAATAACGTAGGTATCCGAAGGTACCAAAAAGATGCCTATAAAAGTTATCATTTTGCAAGCGCTATGAAAACTATTGATGACAGTTACATAAAATAATATACTACATGTTTATTGGACTTGAAAACCACGAGGCTATATTTCTTACTATTATTTCTGTAACAATAACCGTTTTTTGTTCAAATTAGTCAATCAAAACACGGGTAGAATCGTGCACAAATAAAGAGAGCCTTAGCCCGTGCGAAGCTGAGGCGAGGCACTAGTTTTTAAATATATAAAGTATGAGGTAATCTGGTTCAATTGCTCCCTCAGGAGCTGGATCAATGACGTACATGGTTTATTACCGCAGCGTCGAGTCTCTCTCTACGTCCACTTTATGAGGCCTATTTTTATTAACCCTCGTGCTCCATAAGGGTGTTATAAGTTTAGGGTGTGTATCATTGTATGTATGTATCACTATATGTATCTGTGTGTCTATCTGTGGCACCGTATTTAGCTCCCAAACGAATGGACTGATTTTAAAGCATTATTTCTTTCGTATGAAAGTTGATGGAAATGGTTCTTAGCTATAATGAGGGGAAGGTTGGAAATTTTTGCTCCCAAACGAATGGACAAATTATGATACGGTATTTTTATGTTTAAAGTTGATGTGATCGAGATGTTTCTTAACCATAAGGGGAGGGGACGGACTATTTACTTGGGAGTTACCCAAACGAATGGACAAATTTTGATGCGGTTTTTTTATGTTGAAAGTTGATGTGATCGAGATGTTTCTTAACCATAAGGGGAGGAGACGGACCATTCGTTTGGGAGTTACCCAAACGAAAGGACCGATTTTGATGCGGTTTTTTTATGTTGAAAGCTGAAGTGATCCAGAATGTTCTTATCTATAATAGGTGGGAGGGGGTCGGGAGTTATTAATGTTTAATTTGTGCTTGTGTCTTCTATTTAACTTTTTAGTTCGTTTTTGGCAGAACAGTAGTTTTTATATTTTTATCATAATGTACCAGAGCATCATAAATTTGTAGGAGTTTGATACTATTTACTATTCATTGATATTTCTAGTCGTGTTAAGGCTACTACGTGTTGTGTTTTAGGGCAAATTAAGTATCAGGCAATCATAGATCGGAAGGAGGAATCACTTTAGTTTAATGAAAGATTCACCTTGCATAGTCACTCAATATTTTTATAAAATCGTATCTTCATTAAAATCTACCAGGAAATAATGAATAAACAGGAGTTATCGAATTTATACACAGAACATAGTCTAGGGTTAGCGACTGCGGCTTTAAGCCGACTAAAGTACAAGGCCATGAATGCATCAATATTCAGCATTGGGTGGTAACGGGTTGAAAATGGTGATGGTGATGAATTGCTGCCTCAAATTGCTTTACTTTCAGTGCGTGATGATATTTAACCATTTAAAGCGTAACCCGAATATAGAGGATCAGCATTCGAGGTAATTAACGTAATTAAAACAATATATTAATTTATTTGATGGGCAGGTAAACATTCCACATTTTTACCTGCCCATCAAATAAATTAATATATAATATATATATAATAATTCCAATTAATTATAACGGTTCGTTTAATGTTAATATTTCACTGTATGCTTTAAATTATCTGATACTGAATAATTAATCAGCTGTAACGGGGATTATAACTTCATCAATTACAGTTTTGGCGAACAATGAATACAAACATGTGCACAAGATTCATCACTTCTCAAAACTATTGGTATTCTCAGAACATTTAAAAAGAGTTTTTTTTTTATACCAGTAGGAATAGAAATCAGAGTAACATTACGGGAATAAGATTCAAAACAAAGTTATATGACCGTTATTTTTTCTTAAATTATAATATTATGTAGATATGCAAACGAAAGTACGCACGGATAATATCCAATTCAATACGTGTCATCATTTACATTTAGTTGATTTATAGTGATTGATATGTCACTGTTTTCAGCAATTCAAACCGCAGAGTTGGAACTAAAGCACATTATAAATAATAGTAGGCACTTTGTACCGAAAGGTTAATTACGTTAAGCTGTCGGTCCCGGCTGTTATTGATTAATAGCAGTCGTTAAGTCATGTGAGAGGCCCTCGGGCGGCTTGATAAACTCTGACACCAGAGGCCAGCACTACCTCATACGACAAACAAACAAACCGAAAGGTTAAAACATTATTTTTAATTATTTGTCAGTCATTGTTTTGACCAGCATCGGATCGATAATATTGGAAAAACGAAAAGAGGAAAAGCGAATAAAAAAAAAGTAAGTAGTGAAGTTGACTAGTTATTAATACGTAGGTTTTAAGTAATATTAAAATACTGGCTGATGCCTGCGGCTTCGCACGTGGTCATTTATCAAGGTTTAAAGTACTTTATTATGTGCTATTCCAGGACCTAAAATACCAATATACCAACATTTGATCAAAATTCCTTCTGCCGCCAAAATTATTTTAATCGATAGCTCGGCTTCTACTCATTGGATTGAGATACCAAGTACCCCAGTTTTTAATTCAAACCCTAAGCTATCTAACAGTGAAAATCGCATTGCAATCGGTCCTGTAGTTTTTACGTCATGCGCGAACAAACATAAATACAGATAAACAAACAGATACGAATTTTAAAAATGTTCAATAGCTTATTTTGAGTACCCTAGTCCATTTTTTTAAATTATCTTCTTTGTACAGATTTTTTCGTTCTAATTGCTTTATTATATACAAAATTTGAACTAGTTTCCGACCAATATTTCAAACATAACCAACCAGACTTACCAACAAAGCCATGTAACACTTATCGAGAGCACTTAACTTTTTTCTCTCCTTTCCTCGTGAAATAACAAAGTCCACATAACCGCCCACATTAGGCGATTATGAGCACAAGAAACGTGTTTTCACTCTCGGAATGTGGCTCGAGTGCCTGGAAACATAAGTACAAGTGTAATAAATATTTTCCACGTACGAAATGTTGCTGTTAGCCGTGAAATTCGTTTTGTTTGTCTCGAGTTACTTGTCTTAGGACATTAAGGGGTGAAAATATACGCTCAATTCAGTTTGTTTTCCGTAAAACAATCTGATTTTTACGATCATGATATTACGATCTAGTTATATCAGGAGACATGTTATTACCTTCATCGTCATTATCATTTCAGCCTTTAGAAGTCCACTGCGGCACATAGGCCTCCCCCAAAGAGCACCATGACGAGCGATCTTGTGCTACCTCCATCCATCGACTTCCTGCGATGGCTACAATGTCGTCGGTCCATCGTGTCTCCCTACACTTCGCTTATTTGTTCGTGATCAACATTCGAGAACCTTTGTATTATTATTACCTTATTAATTTATAAATAACTCATTTTGTCGGGGTTTACCGAAAACTAGAAATATTAAAGCAAGTTTATGGAGAAAATAAGTGTTTTTGGTGAAATCAATTATAATGGAAATGCAAACGAATGTAAAAAATGGACTCCATTTTTCTCCATGTTCTGAAACTGGAAATATGTGCTTTTGAAATGACACTCCTCAATTTTAGTAAAAAAATGTTTTTTTTGTGTTTGACTTGTAAGTAAAAGTAAAAAAGTATTTATTGCCACTAGAAATTAAGTAAATTAGATGCGCACAGTATCAATAGAAAACGGATATAAAGGAGGTAAACTCAGCATGTGAGGTGTTCACATGAGAATTTGAACGCCGCGCTGTTTTTCAGCTACCCCACTGCTCGGCCTACGGTGTTAGCCGAGGAAGATATGTGCTTAGCGGACAAAGTTAATTAAAAAACTTCTTGTCATTATTATGATTAAAAATTGACGTCCATATTGTCCATTGGCAATCGACATAGGCTAATTTATCACGGGAAAATACCTACTAACAGAAAATGAGAAAAAAGGGCGCAGAAAGATTCAAAATTATATAAATCCAGTTGATGAATTAAAAGCATTTTTTGTCTGAAATTCCAAGTAAGCGTAAAATTAAACCAACATATTTTAAAAGAAGCTTCACACCCGTAATTTCGTATGAGTTATTCAGTTTACCGTACACCCGCAATATTCGTTGAAAGTGTTGAAACAAGCCATATACCTATTAATCTGCTGAAAATTATGTACATGAAATATTAAATTATTCTGTATGGTACACTCCTACTAATTATAAGCACAGTGTGGTTTCAGTCTGTGATAAAGAAGTTTAAGGGAGTGATAAAAACCTTTGCGGGAGTCAAAGTAAATATACTATACTAAAAGCATTCGAAATCTTGTAGAGCTAGACCAACAAAACTTTATAAAATGCCCTATGTCCAATCTTTTTGAGACTGTATAAATAGCAACAGAGTTTCTAAAGTGGTGTTACGTTCATTTCTAACTTACTTTAGGTGTAGCAAGTAGAGAAGGCACAAACTTAAATCATCAAAGTATGCCGAATAACTTGCATAAGCAGTTTACAGAATCCATTAAATGCTCAAGATCTGACTGATTCTTTGATCTAAGTAAGCAGAATTTTATAACATTTCTCTTAACTTATTAAAAAGTTTTGGCGGCTGTCGAGTTTTTATCTGACAAACAATGTTGCCGAGTTTTTTGACGGTATTCTGAATAAATTATTTTGGTCAAAACAAGTTTAGGGTCGCCTAGGCGATTGTTATTACTTGATGTCTCCTGAGAATTTACGTTACCTATATATGTCAAGGAAATGATACTTCTATGTCCTTCGTCACCACAGAAAACATTTTTTTTCTTTGGCCGTCACCTTTACTCACAGTAATCAAACGGTATAAAAGAAAAGTCGGTGTAAACGTCTTTTCTTTTTCAAGAAAAGACGTTTATTGTGCACAAACAAAATACATAAAATGTTGAATATTAAGGCTTTATTTATTTATGTATGCACACACGAATGATACGCTTATGTATTAACAAATGCACCCTACAAACTAGGGTGCTTTATTATACCAAACGCCAAGAACTCGTCTACATTATATTAATTTGTTTTTTTGAGAAAACTTTAAGTAACTTACAATTTAAGAGTCGAATAACTGTTAAAGTTGCTAGTCTTACGTGTGATGCACCGCAGCAGCGCCACTATAATCGATGGGGATCAGTCATAGCGGAAAGTGATGTACGTTGAACGTACATCATGTACGTAAACCGATAATTGCTGTACGTACAGAAAACGATATAATTAACATTTTATTGTGGCGCTGCTGGGGAGTTTACTTCCCAACAGCGCCACTTAGAATTCGTACTTAGCAATATTATTAGAAACTATTTAATAATGAAAACTAACGTACGAACGCTCTTTATAGTGAACGAGCTGAAAATATTATGATTTAGTATATTTAATGCAGTTATTGACATTGCGAAAAATCCTACCTCGCATAATTATGGTTTATTTTTTTAGAACATAAACAAACACAACTGTACTTAATTCACTACTCCTAAAAACACTCAGTCGATAAAAAAAAGGTTATATAGAACCAGCTTAACTTCAAACTCAATGAGAGCGGAGCATTACATACCACGCTTTCAGCCCGCCTTTGTTTGAAGCATTCTTCGGAAAAATTACATTGAACAAAGGGAATGCTGACACACTTGTGTACCCCAATTTGTCTTTCTATTGTTCGAGTCGACTCAATGTATACCTACAGGTTAAATCGTTTATTTCCTCCGATGTAAGTGCCTGTTGTCATCATCTGATCATTATTTTTGTTACTAGCACTTCCTGTGACTTCACAGCTCGGAGTTATGTGACGGGTGGAGAGAAGATATTGTACTGTTTTTCTCTCAATATGAGATAGATGTTCAAAATGAGGTTGAGGACGGTCTTGAATGATTTGGAAAACATTTTAAGCAAATATTGATACCTACTATGTAGATAGATAGATAGATAGAAAATTAATTATTGCACACAAAAGATAGGTACATAGGCGAACTTAATGCTAGCAAGCACTATCTTCCAGTTAACCTCGGTGTATTGTGATATTTTTAGGGCCAATTTTTATTTGTACTACAAATAAATGGACTTAATACGTATACCTTTCATATTTTTAAAATATCAATAGCGGCTATGACTCACGTGTATATAGTCGAAAACATCGACCTAGGTTTCGAGCGTATCCGACGCTCTTCCGCAGGAGTTAACGTCGCGAGATTCATGCGCGTCGGGATCTCGGCGTGAGCTCGTGAGTCATAAGCCGGTATTGATATTTTTAATCGACTTCACAAAAGGAGACGGTTATATGTTCGGCTGTATGTATGTTTTTTTATGTATGTCGGTCGATATCTCCGTCAATTGCAGACCGATATTAAAAATTATTTTTTTGTTTGAAAGGGTATACTCTCCGATCGGTCCCATATAAATGGTATCAAAATTGGTTCAAAAATTTTAGAGAATAAATAGTTTTGTTGAGTAAATCAATTCGATATTGTGTTAATATTGCCTTTATTTTGTGTTTATCTCTAAGATTTCTGAAACGATTTAGATGGTTGTTATTTTATTCAAAAGGGTAATTTTTGTGTGTAAAAACATATAAACTTCATCAAAATTGGTTCAGTAGTTTTATTAGAAAATCAATTTGTTTTATAGTTTATGTTCTTGAATATCTTAGGATTTCTGAACCGAATTAGATTATTGTTTTTACTTCAATAAGAAGACCTCTAGTATGGTACTGTATAAATTTCATCAAAATTGGTTAAGTAGCTTTAAACAAGCTTTAATTTAATTCACTGTGTTATAATGTTTAGGACTGGATTGCAAGTCAATTTTGAACAATTTAAGGACGTCCAAAGATGCTGAAGTTTTGCACATGGGTGTAGTTCTGATGACAATTAAAAACTACAGTAGTAGAAGTAGTAGTAGTAGTAGTAGTAGTAGTAGAAGTTGTAGCAGTAGTTGTCAAAGGAACTACACAAACGGATGATGAAATCCCTTCGAGTTTAGGCTCATTTGGTATGTCTTCATGAGATCTCTGGTTTTATGTGGTATCCAGGGTCTGATGATGGAGATTATTATTTTATATAGCACATCAAGCCGTTTAAGACATTTTTTTGAATAAACTCAACCATATTAATAATTATGGCTCGGCTTGGCACCGCCTTCAAAAAAAACTCTTTCTTATCTTATGTTGTATTTATGCATTATTATTACGTTGGTAATTTCGCAAAAGTGAAACTGTTCTGGCTGAATTGTAATTATTTTATTCTTTTTACTGGTTGTTTACAAAATAACATTCTTATTATGCAGTCGTTTTATTTTTTGGAAAAATATTTTATAAATTATGTATCATGTTCAACTTTAACACAAAAAAACATATTAAAAACTCCGTTCATGCATTATTATTTTTTTAAATACCGTGAGAAGCAAATTTTAATCCCAAGAATAAATTTAAGACAAGGGTTAAAAGTTTAGGTTAAGGTTGCCGTAAATAAAGGCTACTATCATCAATAGTCTATAGCCTGGTTGCAGATTTTGGCGTTGGTTAACCCATGTCTAGTTGAGTTTTACTGATTTTCTCAGTTTTTTTTATTACTTACTGTATTTGAACACTTAACTTTACTCTTGTTTGCGCCCTTCAAACGCTGGCATAAAACCAAAAAAATAATTAAATAGGCCACGTGCGTCTTGGACTCGCACAAACTTAGGGTTCCGTAGTCAGGATTCTAAATATGACACTCTATACCTGAAGACGAATCTATTGACACCTTGTTTGTCAAAATCGGACCAATAGGGGTGATGCTATGATGGAACATCTACATACATAGAATGTTAAACTCATTCCCTTGCTTCGCCGTAGTCGGGTAATAATTTTTTTCTTGATCGCGTCTGGTTTATTTTAGAAACAATAACCATAGAATAAACTAGCTGCACCCGCGGCTTCACACGCGTGGTGTTTTCTTTAGGTTCAAAGAACCATAATGTGCTATACCAGGACCAATATACCAACATTTGATCAACATTTCTTCAGCCGTCAAAAATACTTTTATCAATTGCTCGGTTTCTAACTCACCAGATTGAGACACCAATTACACCAGTTCTTAAATCAAACCCTTAGCTATCTAACAATAAAAAGCACATTGCAATTGTTCCAGTAGTTTTTACGTGATGCGTGAACAAACAAACATACAGACAAACAGACAGAAAGACACGATAAAAAATATGTTATATTCATGTTCAATACCTTTTTAAAGCACCCAAGAGCATTTTTATATTTATCTTCTTTGTACAGCCTTTTTCGTACCTATTGCTTTATTACATGTATAAATATATGACTGTGTCAATTTGCATAAAAAAATCCGTCTAGTAGTTTCAGCGTGATAGGTGTTCTTTTTAATAACTTTCAACCCCAATCTTGCGGAAACCCTTTAATTTTTCGGGATGAAAAGTATCCAGTGTCCTACCTCGTGGTATGAACTCAAATCATACCAAGTTTCATTTGATGCACTGCCAGGGTACAGACAGACAGACGGACAGACAGACAAAAATAAAAAAAAAACAATCTTGGCTTTAGTATTGAATATAGACCTTCAAAATTTTTTTACGAAATATCTTCAATTTACAGAATTCGGGACATAATCCCGCAGGAACTCTTTATTTTTTTGGGGTAAAAAATATCCTCTATTTTTACCCATTATATAAACTATGACTGTGCCAAGCTGCGCCTATCTTGCGGGAACCCTTTAATTTTTCGGGATTAAAAGTATAGATAGATAGATAGATAGATAGATAGACAGATAACTCTTTATTGCAAATGAAATTGATGATACAATAATCAAGTTTTAACATAGAACAATCGGCGGCCTCTAAGTATCCTATGTCCTACCTCGTAGTATGTATGACCTCAAATCATACCAAGTTTCATTTAAATTCATTCAGTAGTTTCGGCGTGATGCCTAGCCAAGATACAGACAGACAGACAGACAGACAGACAGACAGACATATAGAAAAAAAACAGTTCTGGCTTCAGTATCGAATATAGAGTACACTCCAAAAAAAAACAATGTACAGAATTGGACCCGTTACAGTTTTATTATAAGTATAGATAGATGTATAGTATGTACGATGGCAAGATTCTCAAAGACATCATTTTTGACAAAAGAATGTAGCGTGTTGCACCCTATGATCAGTTCCTGAGTATGTTAACTTTGGTGTCTTGTTATCTTAACACAGCCTTTCCAGGTGTGTGCTCGTACATCACGTTCAGTCATCTGTCCACGAAACGTTGATGGATGCTCTTAGAACAGCGTACGTTTAAAGAAAGCTTTATTTTAAACTAGAGCGTCACATACTCGTAACATTGAAACAGCGAAGTTTAAATGCAGCAGTCACTGGCTATGAGATTTTTCTGACTGGTACTTATGTTGTATTTATGTTATATTTGTTTGTTACCTACATAGAAACAAAATATCGTCGCACGTCGCTAGAAAACTGTTACATCTTATTTTACAGTTATAACTAAATTTTCCTCCGTTTCCTGAAGAACTCATTACTCTTCGTGGATTGAATTCATGTTAAGAGGCTCAGATCATTGATTTAATTTAATTTTCAATTAAAAAAAATAATACTCAGTACAAAAAGAGGTGCATGCGCGCGCGCACTTACTAACCCAAAAGTAGACTCATTTTTAACCACCGAACGTGAAAAGAGAGCGGTGTGATAATTTTAGGGTGTGTGCTTGTATGTCAATCTATGGCATCGTAGCTACCAAACGAATAGACCGGTTTTGATGCAGTTTTTATGTTTGAAAGCTGATCGAAAAGCTTTTTAGGGTGTAATAAGGGATGTGGAATGGGGGGGGGGGGGGGGAGAGGGTTACATTATTTTTAATTTGTGCTTGTTTTATGTATTTCTCTTTGTGTTGAATTCAGCTTGAATCAATATAATGTAACTTTTATAATTGTTGTGAATTTTATAATTGTTGTGACTTTTTTGTAATATATCTATAATAATTAAAATAGCAAACAGAGAGCTCATTTTTGAAAATTTCAATGAGTGGTCACGTCAAGACGTGGTGTGTAAGTCTTTATTTGTAGATATCAAGACTATTGATATATGTTTAATTTTAGGCTTTGTATATCGCGAGGTCTCACTTTGGGGACAGAATTAATAAGTGTTTATGATAAACTAATACAATATATAATAGTTATGGTTATCATCATCATCATCAGTCTATATTTTGTAGACTGCTGGACGTTTTCCTCTTCTAATGCACGCCACTGAGCTCGGTCTTCAGCTCTACTCATCTATTTTCTTCCAGCCGCATTTTGCAGGTTGTCACTCCACCTGGCCACAGAGCGTCCTACACTTTGTTTTCCTAAACGTGGTCTCCACTCGAAAACTCACTATCTCAACGGTTATCGGTTAGTTATACAATGCTTCAAATGCGTGAAATACGAAATCGTGAACTTGCGCATCGCAACTTTTAGCAACGTCAACTTACTCAAGCGTATTGCGAGTAAGTTGACGGACCGATGGTGGTTTTCTAAAGAATCCATCAACACAGCTGCGCGTATATTAATTTAGCTTGGATCTAGGCCGGGAAAACTGTGTGTAATGCATAAACAACCCCCAACTGGTGGAAGTGAGTAATGGGCGCGTCACGTGGGCTGCTGTTTTTTAACTGACCACGGCAAAGCAAGGGAAGGGTAATGAGTTTAACAGTCTTTGTATGTATGTATGTATATATGTATGTGGATAATCCACCATAGCGTCGCCTATATTGGTCCAATTTTGACAAGCGATCAAGTGTCAATCGATTCGTCTTCATTTTTTCAAAGGCTACTTTGAACCCGAACGTAGTCGGGTTTTAGTTTTTGAACTTATGGCTTGTATGTTTCACTGTCTGTTTATGTATTTTTTATACATTTCGTTCCTACTGCTATAGCCTAATGATTATACAAATACTAATGACTAAAAAAATTCCATCACCTTGGTCTACTGCAAGTTGATGGATGTCACATTGTCTTAAATTTATCATTAAACAATGACTTAAGTACCCATTATCTGAGGTCATCAGAAAATCTCTAACTGAAAATTCCCGCACACGTTAGTTATTTTTATAGTAAGTCTTTTACAACACAAGCAGTTCGGCTTTGGAACTCTTTACCAGTCTCTATTAGGAAAGCTACAGCACTGCACATTTTTAAAACCGTTTCAAGAATCTGTACTTGTCAAGTTGGTAATCTGTTGAATGTATAATAATATTCATAATTTTTTTATGTTAACAGTAGGTGTATATGTATTATTATTAATTTGTGTGTATTATTATATGGAAAACGTAGTGTAGGACGCCCACCGGCCAGGTGGAGTGACGCTAAAAACCCGACTAAGTCGGAAACTAAGAACTACACTCTTGCGATGAAAACGAATCGATTGGTACCTCGCTAGTCAAAATTGGACCAAGTTTTAGTTTAAACACATAACCCTTCATTTGCTTCACCGTATTCAGGGAAAAATATGCCTATGACACTCTATAGGTACTTGAAGAAAAATCGAGTGACACAATGCTTGTCAAAATCGGAACAATAGGGGCGACGCTATGGTGGAACATCCACATACCCACATACATAATATACATACACAGACTGTTAAACTCATTACCTTTCCCTTGATTCGCCCTAGTCGGGTAAAAACTCAAACGTTTAACTCTGAACAGTTATCTACGAGTCTTCACAAAGATAAACTCATTTCTAAATAATACGACAGAAACAAAGTATGATTTGAACCTAATCCGTTTTCTCTCGATTCAGTTTTCCTAATTTTCCTAATCATGGCATGGATCGAAGACATTCTGTCGATCTAAAGTGTATCTTAAAAAAATTGTAAGAAGTGCATTTCTTTTTAAATATTTATCATACTTACGAGTACAATCAGTAGAAAATCCGGTTTTATTATTAATCAATACTAACATATTTGAAAAAAAAAGGAGTTTACATTTATTAAATTGTTCTCAGCCCTAACAATTTCAATTTTCACCACAAGAGCTATTCAAAAGACACAACAGAATATAAAAGGAGGTCAGCCTGTTATCACGTTTCCACCAGGGAAAATAATATTTGGCCGAGCCCAACCTTCCAACCTCCAGATATTAGCCCAGAAACGTGTTAACCAAAGAAAGCATAAATTAATTAAACCATTATGTTTGCACACACGACCCTTTCTAATCGCAGGTGTTATAAAAATAAATGTTTATATTATTCGTAAATTTCTCCGGGAAAATATTTTAGGAAGCTTCCATTTTTATGTTATCAAACGGTTTTATTTAGCTTGAAACAGGT
This sequence comes from Alsophila aescularia, assembly GCA_946251855.1. Classification (NCBI taxonomy): domain Eukaryota; kingdom Metazoa; phylum Arthropoda; class Insecta; order Lepidoptera; family Geometridae; genus Alsophila; species Alsophila aescularia. The sequence continues at coordinate 51,234,568 of OX276377.1, read as the reverse complement.
CAACTTGATTTTTCTTTGTTTCTTTAATTGTTTGGGTCAAATCTAGTAATTGAAATTTTACCCTATTCTTGTTGACTGATTGATCTGAAATTTGGTACATACCTTTATTTTTCATCATTTTTTATTACGGACTAGGCAATCGTTTGACCACGATCTCACCTGATGGAAAGCGATGATGTGGTCCAAGGTGTAGCACGTGTGAGATTTATAAATATATGTATAAATAATTATACGTACTGTTAAGATTATCAAAACCTAAGTTTTGTAATGTTAGCCTTCGGTTGGTCAGGTTTGTCGAATAGAAAATAAAACTTATCTGCACCTAGTAATAAAAGCAAGTTGCTTATCGTATAGCTGGTATCTGTAGTACCTAGTAGCTACAGCTACAGAATAAATAACCTAAGGAATATTTGATAAAAGCTTGAAAATTACTGAGCAGTTTAGTACCAACCTAATGTGTACTAAAAAGGGTATAATCTAAGGATTATTCATAGAAACAAGGAAATAGAATTGTTATATTTTTTATTGATTCGGAAATAGAATTGTTATATTTTTTATTGATTCTACCACCAGATTCGGAAGAACTGGCCACCATAGAAGAACTGGCAAGAAACTACGGGGCGAATGTATTTTTTCATCATCAGTTTTACAATTATCATTAACATAGGTATCATACACTAAATACCTAACATACTAACAACCTCTATGTGATACTAGGTCATAATGACACTTTATTATCGTATAACAATCACCATAGTTACACCAGGCACAAAATAAAATCATTTTACATGAACAAAGTGATCCTAATCTTTTCTAACACAGTCACATTGGTTATGATAACCAATATGGGAAAAACCATAGAACCGACAATATCTATTTGCAAAATACACAGTTATACACATTGAATATGGGACAAAGAAACAGAGTAGCAGAATAACAGTGTAGGTAATATTAATGTACTTAACTTTTGGTGTCTTGTTGATGCAACGACGACAGAAAACGAACAGAGAGGGCTGCTCAGCCCAGAGGCTGCTTTTTATAGAGATTCTACCCGCCAAAGTCACGTAGTCATTGCAACAGCAGGAATGAGCCTGCAGATGGCGCCGAAGTGACGGAAATGTACATATTTTATTACATTGAAACTATTTAATAATTGTTAACTCGGTATTGTTTACACATTGTTAATCATTTAAATAATTAAGACGTTTATATACATATTTTTCAGAATGTTAACAAATATTGAAAGTCAGAACAGTATTCTTATATGATTCTCATAAATTACAATTTTTAGCGGGAGAAGTTGTATTTTTACTACAATTATAGGTTTAAATGTACAGAGCTGATTAAGTAATAATACATTAATATTAATCGGGTAAGTACTTAGTTTTAAGCATTTCTATCAATATTATAAGTTTACATGATTTTAAATCATTCTAATTTGAACGGAAATATAAATACAGATGTTTCAGAGTTATAATACAATGACTCAGTAATTGTACTTAAAATTAAAGGATAATTGTACTAAGCATTTTAAACACCATTATATAAATCTATAATTATCAATTGTAAACTATTACTTAATAAGTTGTGGAACAGATTCCAGTTCAGTTTTTCTTCATAAACAATTTGTTATTATCACAGATTATAAACTCGCCACAGATCTAAGAAATTACATAATTATTTACAAAAAGATTCAATCGGTAGTCACTTTTGTTTTGAAGTGCAATATTTTATAAATACATTATAATATCGTCAGTGGTGAGGTGATTCAGTGAGAATATTCATTACATTGTTAAATACGTAAAACGTAACTACCAAGTTGTATTATCTCGTCCAGTACCGCAACTGAATATCGTCAGCTCTTACATTGTTATAAAAATGTCTGGTACTAGATAGATTACACATATCAATAAGTTATAACCTGAGAATATTCATTTAATTGTGAAATACGTTAAATGTAAGTACCAAGTTGTAATGTCTTGTCCAGTACTGCAACTGAACATCGTCAACTCTTACATTATTATTCTATTGTTGTAAAAATGGTTGTTACTAGACAGATTAAACATATCAATAAGTTATAACCTAACACACGCTTGCCTAGTAGATACCTATTAACTCTTGACTTGAACACACTTGGGTTATAATTTACCGGAAACACTGACGAGGGCAGGGCATTCCATTCCTTTGCATTTCTTATAATAAATGAAGAAGCGTAACGCTTCGTTCTTGTGTTTCATAAAAGCTGGCGCTTTGCTGATCGTCTAGTCGTACGGTGATGGAAAAGTGATGGGGGAATCAGGTTGTGCAGTTCTTGTGCATACTCACTCTCCATAGTGCAATCTATAGAATACCGACAGACTTGCAGACACAAGTGCCGCCGCCACAAAATAGCGGTTTACTTTTTTTTCATACCTTCAGTATTGATATCAAATGAAAGAATGAAAGGGCTTGTAACAAGTATAGCACAGAACACTTTAGAACAAGTATAGCACAGAACACTTTAGAAATAACAAAATAAAAAGCTAAAATCTTCAAAATAAATTAAGTAAATAATTATTTTAATTTGAACTGTTTTATCCATACCAATATACTCGTACCGTAAAACGGGGTCAATAAAAACGCAGGGGTGAATAGACACAAAACCAAAAATGTTTTTCTAAAGAAAATAGCCAAACATTTATGAAGAAAAAAGTTCTGAAATTTATATTTTTTTTAAACTGTAGTATTTTTTTTTTTTTGAAATAGCAATACTGAATTGACGTAAGGTTTGGCCAACATAATAAAAAAAGATCTTGAAGTTAGCTCCTTGAACGTAGGTTGAACGAGGTCCTATTTATTTTACTGTTTCACTGTGAAAGAAAGTGTTTTGTGCTATCACAACTTGATAATATATTCGTTGGTTTCTTGTGACCTAGATTAATAAAAGGTAAGTGCAATTGTGATGTAAATTTGGAAATATTTGTAAAGTTGTAAACCAAGTCATTTTTTATTTTGATTGAGGTTAATAGACACGGGGAAGGGGCGAATAGATACGTAGTATGGGGTGAATAGATACGTATTATGGGTTCAATAGACATGTGAAAGGGTTCAATAGAAACGAGTAAGGGGTGATTAGAAAGATGTGTGTTAGGGCTGCTACCTATTGAAATAATTTTGTTTTTGTTAGAAAATTTTAGAATTCTTTGGAGTTTTACGATTTGAAGACAATATTGATGATCTAAAAGCATTGTTTAAAGATTTAGGTCTAGGTCCCTGTTATATGTACCTAGGTCAATGTTCGAGATAGTAGGTATTATTAAATTTCAAACTTCAAAATCAGGATTATATTCCAATTTTACGTACCTACAGTGTTACTAATTATGTGGGTATAATATTAAATATTTTCATCGCCTACATATTTTTTTTTTTGTTATAGGTACCTACAATTCATTATGCCGCGTATATACAAACCTGATCCTAGGGGGAAAACGTATAGAAAGTACGATGAAAACATTATAAATGAAGCTGTTGCTGCATATGCGAATGGCAAGTTCTCTTTAAAGGTGATAGCTGAGAAATATGATATCGATAAATCTGTACTTTATAGACACAGTGTCAAAACTATGAAAAAACAAGGAGGGCAAACTATTTTAACAAATGAAACTGAAGAGTGCATGATAAAGTATATTAATATATGTGCGGAATGGGGATGCCCTTTAGATGCATTGGATTTGAGGTATATTGTTAAGGCTTATCTTGACCAAGTGGGCCGGACAGTGCTAAAATTTAAAAATAATTTACCAGGACCCGATTTCGTCGCGTCTTTCCTAAAACGTCTTAAAAACCAAATTTCCCAAAGATATAGTCAAAACATTAAGAAAAAAAGGGCAGAAGTTTCACCAAATACGATCAGAGTATTTCAAGGAGTTAGGAGAGTCATTGGCAGGCATAAATCCGAGCAATATAATAAACTACGATGAAACGAATTTGACCGACGACCCAGGACGCAAAAAAAACATAACTAAACGAGGATCGAAGTATCCAGAGAGGATAATGAATAGTTCAAAGTCTTCAACTTCATTGATGATAGCCGCTACAGCCGACGGCGTTTTACTGCCACCGTATGTGGTGTACAAGGCTCTGAATTTGTATGACACATGGACTCAAAACGGACCACCAGGAGCAAGATATAATCGCACGCAATCCGGTTGGTTTGATGCAACTATATTTGAAGATTGGATTAAGACGATCATTATACCTCATTTCAAAGATAAAGTTGGAGAAAAAGTCCTAATAGGCGATAACCTATCATCGCATTTATCTATGGAGACAATAAAACTGTGCCACGAACAAAATATATCGTTCGTTTTTTTACCGGCGAATAGCACACATCTGACGCAGCCTCTCGATATGGCTTTCTTCAGACCTATGAAGATAGCATGGCGAAACGTAGTATTAAAATGGAAAAAAACCGACGGAAAAAACCAAGCGACGATTCCAAAGGGATGTTTCCCTAAACTTTTATGTAAATTAATGAAAGAGCTTAGTGACAACAGTAAGACTAATATAATGGCAGGATTCAAGAAAACAGGAATATATCCGATTAATGAAGAAGAGGTTTTAAGCAGACTACCTGAAGTGCAAAACAATGAATATAAATCTATAGTAGAAAAATCCGTTCTAGATCTGCTAAAGGAGATGAGATATGGAACCATGAACATAACCGAACCAAAAAGGAAAAATAAATTGGAAATAATACCTGGACGAAGCGTTGGTACTGAGAGTGAAGACTACATAGAAACAGAAGAAGAGAAAAGCCAACAGAAAACAAAAAAAAAGAAGACTACTGTCATCCAAAATAACACAAAACAACAAAGAAAATACTACAACGAATACTTACGATGGCAAAGAAAAGAATAAATATAAGGGAAAGGGTATAGGGAAAAAAACTAAAACACAAGATCAGAATATTGCTGAAAAGGAAAATATACAGAAAAACGGACAAGACACTGAAAAAATATTACTTAACACAATAAATGACTTTGATTTTATAGCAAACAATTCCATAGAAAGAATGCCTATTGTATTTGAAGACATGTTAGTATGTGGAAATGAAATTGTTATAAATAACATAGAAACAAACGAGTTGCAGAATAATACCGGAATAGAAATGATTGCTTTAAATGACATACAAATAAACGAGTTGCAGAATGATACCGAAGAAGAAATGATTACTATAAATGACGTACAACTAAACGAGATGCAGAATAATACCGAAGAAGAAATGATTACTATAAATGACATACAACTAAACGAGATGCAGAATAATACCGAAGAAGAAATGATTGCTATAAATGACATACAACTAAACGAGATGCAGAATGATACCGGAGTAGAAATGACTTATAAACAAAATAATGCAACCGAAAAAAATAAAAGAAAACTGAAAATTATATCGAATGAAAAGGTATCAGATATTACTACGATGAAAAAAGTTTCTTTGAATAAGTGCAAAAACATAAGTAAAAATTCGCGTCTTAAAATTTTAAAAGATAAAATAGATAAAATAAGTCGTCCTGGTCCAAGCGGTTTACAAACTCGGCGAACATCGTATTACAAAAGCGATAATGATATTCTGAAAGATTTAATGGACAGCGATGATGAATAATATAAGTTTTTATCTTATAAATTATATCAATTTATCTGACTGATAACCGACTTACTTTTACGGACAGTTTTAGATAGGTAGTGGCTAAGCGTCTGCCTATATCTGTGCTATTGTTAAAAAGTGTAACTGATTGAGTTATTACCTAGTCTAATGTCTAAATGTTGATTTTCAAAAAGTTTATTAGGTATTTTAAAGGTACTTACCTACCTAATAATGAGACTGTTTCTTAGAATTATAACTTGTTTTTTGTGTAATTAATAAAGGATGCAACTGATTGATCTCGTATCTGATAAGAATAAATGATTAATAAATTCTCATTTTTTACTTAAATGTTTTATTTGGTTAGGTAGGTACCTAACGTTTAATACTTAAATATCTTCTTTACATACTTACGTTACCAACTTAGATAGGTGTCTTTGGAAACTTAAGCTTTGGAATTTGCCAACCCTAGCATTTTTTTCTATTCACCTCATATCTCGTGTCTATTGAACCCATGTGCGGGTGCAATAGAAACGACATATATTTTTGCATGTTGTGCTGTAATTAATGAATAAATATCAATTTATATGACTGAAAACTGTTAAAAAAGCTAAGAGACATGGTGTAAGCACAATATAATGTTCTCTTGACTATTCAAAACATATAAAAATTAATTCAAAGTTCAAAACTGTGTCTATTCACCCCGTTTTACGGTATATATAAAAGTGAAACGATTTCTGTTTGTTTGTTTGGGGAGCTTTCACGCGATAAGGGTTGGATGGATTATGATTAAATTTGTAGATAGCATATACCCAGGAATAAAACAAAGGATACTTTTAATCCCGGAAAATTGTAAGTATTTACGGGAAAATTGGAAAATGTTGATTACTCGCTCTAAGGAACGGTTGCCATGGAAACGAAATAACAAGTATGTCAAAGAACATCAACAGCATTGGTGCTATACTTACTTTTGCATTAGTTTTTAATATCCTAGAAGAACATAGGATGCTTTTTTTCGCGATAAACATTAGTTCGCGCGGACGAAGTCGCGGGCGGGAAAGCTAATATGTAGGCACTAAAAGCTAAAAAATAAAATAAAAACGCGGGGCATAGCGTAACCCGAGTAATATAAATTGGACTCGCCCCACGATTTTATTTTATTTTTTGCTTTTAGTACATAAAAAACCGTGTAACGTAAACAGTTTTTACCCATATAATTTTACATTAAGATGATTTATGTAAATAGATAACGGCATAAATTAATAACTTATAACACAATGAAGTAAAGACCTAAGAAAAATTATGAAATTCAAATGCGGCAGGCCTCTGAATAATCTTCACAGAAATAGTCTATACCCTTATCATTTTTCATAAAGACAATGAGTAGGATGTTATTAATAACGCTAAGTGAGTCACTGTGAACGCATATTTCATGTTTAAGTATACATTAAAATGTAAACAAGCCTCTAGCGACAAAGTCCTCTGCAGTTATTTTAATAAAGACTCGCTTTCAAAGCTTTTTTATATATATATTTTTTGTTCTCAAGTGGCCACTAGCTTACAAATGATCCGAAATGCTGCAATATTTGTTGTAAAACGAAATTTTAGATTTAGAACCGATATATTTCAGAGAAAATATCTTAGTATAAAGACATTCAGGGTAGGATGAACCGTTTTAAAATTTAGGAAGCATTGTTTCAATACCCATGTTATTGGTATCTGCAAACTTTGCAGATAGTAGGGCTCTCTACTAAAGAAATGCCAATAACAATAAATAGAGAAACAACAAAAAGCCAAAAATAAAGTAAAGTAACAATGAAATAATAGTAACTATTTATAATAACTTTGTTGTTTCATATAACTGTCAAAATGCAAAAAATAAAAGAAATACGACAGACAGACGCCTGAAACCGAGGATTACATATAAAAGTTTAGCTTTTAATCTGAGTTGGAAAATTGGTTGACGCTTTATCATCTCTGTCTAGACAGCATTTTGCTAATGGCATACACGACATTGCACTCATGTTTGCTAAAAATGAAAATTCTTAAGTTCATGCAATTTCCAAACATTAAGTATAAAAAACTCGGTAACTTTAAGGCACTTCTCAATTCAAAATACAAAGGTATTAATTACTAAGTATTATTTAAGTTTTGCATCAAAACTTTTCCCCGAGTACAGTCAAGCAAGGGAAGGATAATGAGTTTAGCAGTCTATTTAGGTCTAGTAGCTATTTTCTTACCCAGATAAGGCGAAACAAAGGAAAGGGTATTCAAACAAAAACAAGAAAAAAAATTGACAAGCGAGGTTTCAATCAATTCGTCTTCTTCACAAGAGTGTCTTAGGCTATTTTCTACCCGACCGTAGGTAGCGTAGTCGGGTTTTAGTTATTGAATATATGTCTTGTTTATGTACCATATTTCTATTCGCAGTGAAATATTAAATGATGTTGTACATAAAAGAAAACTGTTATGATGTTCGCGAATGAAAAGTTTGACGTCAAATTCATTTGCAAAGTTCAAAGAGACAAATACGAGCGCATTTCTTTTGAGCCTGCCCCTGGCTATGTTTATGGGTTGTCGTAGTGCGGAATCGCATAGATTATTGGAAAGCAAAATGCAAAGGAATTCATAGATACACAGATAGATACATAGCTAAATACAAGTGTGGTTAAATAAAAGCTTTTAAAAAAGCCAAACATTTCTGAAGTCTTCAACTTGATGTATTCGTCGCATAGCAGACAATCCCACGACTCAAGTCTGCAAATTTTATCAGACAACGCGACTTGTTTGAGCATACAATTTTACGATCAAACGAGCCTACGCAAGGAGACTGTACAAACATGAGGTTTCTTTATAAAGCGCACACACACATGTATCCCTGACTCGGGAATCCTGTGCAAAGTTGTGGTCCTGGATAACGGCGGAGTGACCACAGTACTATTATATGTTCTGTGCTACAGTGCCGTAATAATGCCTTGAGTGAATGTGGTGAGGTACTTTGGAGCTTAGATACAAATTTTAAAGTCACATTGGGTTTAAATTTTGTATTCCACAATTATAGCCCAAAGTGAAAAATCTGAGTCTCTAAAGTATTGAGTGTAATAAGGAACAAAACAATTCAAATTTTAGACATCTGGCATAGTGTATATTTTCTGTAGGGAAAATACAAACACTCATACACTAAAACGAAAAACAACTTTCTTTAATACTAGCTGCGCCCGCGGCCCTGCCCGTGTTTATTTTTTTCTGAGAAAGATATATCCAAAATGTCCACTACCAAAATTACCTATAAATTACTATATTATATCAAATTTCGTTCAACCGTTTTTTTATAGTTTGCTCGGCTTCAACTCGTCAGATTGAGCATACACCAGTTTTTAATTCAAAAACTAAGCTATCCAACAGTGAAAACTGTATCGCAATCGGTCCAGTTGGCACTATTTGAATTAATGTTATATTCTTGTTTAGTGGCTTATTTTAGGTACGCCAGACCATTTTTTTTCTTTGTGCATTCGTTTTTGTTACATACTTCTTTAACATAAGTAGAAGATTCCCCAAATGGAAAAGAAAATGGGAATGGAATGGATTTCATTTGCATTATCATTTTGAAAAGTACTAACACCGGCAAAGCCAGGAAAAAAAAAATTAACGAAAATAAAATTGTTATTATTCTCAACACACACTGTACTGAATGTATTTGTAGACAAATATGAGTTATTTTCAAAGTACTCCATGAAAATTTCTCAAACTACACCACGAAAAAATATATATAAATTAAGTTTCATTCTACTCCATGAGAACTTATAAATGTTCTCAAAGTACTCCACCCTACTGAGTTTTGGAATAGTTGTCAAGTTAATAAGTAATAGTAGTATTAATAAGCCTTGCATGCGTTCTAAAACAACTCCACGCTTATATTATTATTATTAATTATTATTTAAAAAATGCTGTTTTTATGTTGCATCCTACTCCAAAAGTTAGCTGACGAACAGTCGGGTGCAAAACTTCAGATTTATAAAATTGTGTTTAACTATGAAGAAAAGTTATACACACATTTAATAGTTTGTAATTTCTTATAATAATATAATTCAACATACTTAATAAAAAAATTCTCAACTTTAATATCAAAAAATAAATCTTCTCTGGATTAAGAAGCTTAATAAAAATTTAAAAATAATATTGATAGAATAAGAAAAAGTAACATGATGGCAAAATATTAAACCTTACTAATAAAAAAACAGCGAAAATAAACAAAAACCATATAAGAACTTACTTAAAATAATAAAATTCGACAAACTTGTAAACACAGAACAGAACAGAACTACAGTAGAAAAAAGTCTTTTTATAACCTACTTTTGAAGCTACATCTACAACTACATACAATTTACTGATCAAAAGTACATTGACTGGCTTAGAATTTCGTATATTAATATAATTCAACATACCTATTTTTTAAGTCAGAGGGGGGAGGTGAGAAAAGGGGGTTAAAATCGTGGCTTCCAAAAAAATGGACTGATTTAGCTGCGGTTTTTTATATTTGAAAGCTGAGGTAATCGAGATGGTTCTTAGCTATAATGGGGAGAGGGGGGAGGGGGAAATGGGGTTGAGAATCGTATTTTCCAAACGAATGGACCAATTAAGCTGCGGTTTTTCATGTTTCAAAGCTGAGGTAAACGAGATGGTTTTTAGCTATAATAGGAGGGAACGGGGGTGACGACCATAGCTCTCAAACGGACAGAACGATTTTTATGTTTCAATTTTTTTTTCTGCATTCCATCCTGGCACTTGTTGTTTTATTAAGTTTAGCATAACTTCGTATGTGTGTTGCTCTTTATTGGTAATAATAAATACTCTAACCTCTCTTTCTAAGCGCAACAATTTGCGCTATAGATAAGTACGATGTCTCTTTCACACTCATTTCTAAAAATAATAATACAATAAAAATATATGATGTGACGAGAGACGAGACTTACTGGAGACAGTCTTTAACGTCTAATACAAAATATAGGAAACTTTGATCAGCATAATTTTATAAGAGTGCTTATAAATACTGTGACTGACTGTACCCGTTCAACATTTCATGGAGAAGAAAGAAACATTTTTGATTTAATAATATTTTGATGGAGCAGTTTGGATTTTGATGATCAATAGTCGCTGGAGTACATTGAGAATATTACTAGCTACTCGTGGAGTAAGATGCAACTTAAATTCAGTATTCTTAAATTAAAACTTTATAATAATAATTATTTGGAGTAGTTTGACAATGAATGAATTTTTTTTTTTTTTTTTTATTCCTTTGTCACTTTTTTTTAATTCCTTTGTCTGAAAGTTTCAGCCACATAGCTATAATCGGGAAGTGCTAAAAATTTTGAATTGATTCCAGAACAGACATTAATAATAATGGATCATAGACCTATTAACTGACGGCAGGGACTGAGCTTTACTGAGTTAATATTTACCATGAAACCCTTTTTTACCCGACTACAGCGAAAAAAGGGAAGAGTAATGAGTTTAGCTGTCTATGTATGTATGTATGTGGATGTTCCGCTATAGCCGATTTGGATAAGCGATTGTTTTACCCGACTACGGCGAAGCAGAGGAAGGGTTATAAGTTCAAACTAAAAATTTGGTCCCTTTTGACAAGCAAGGTAATCTGACTGATCAGTCAATTCGTGTTCAGGTATAGAGTGTTATAGGCTATTTTTTTACCCAACTACGGCCACAGCTACGGCGAAGCAAAGGAAGGTTTATGTGCTCAAACTAAAAATTGAACCGATTTTGACAAGCGAGGTATCAGTCGATTCGTCTTCATCGCAAGAGTGTTATTGGCTATTTTGACAAGCGAGGTATCAGTCGATTCGTCTTCATCGCAAGAGTATTATTGGCTATTTTGACAAGCGAGGTATCAGTCAATTCGTCTTCATCGCGAGAGTGTTATTGGCTATTTTGACAAGCGAGGTATCAAGTCGATTGCCATCAAATAATGGTCTGTGGTTGCCATGGAAACGAAATAACAAGTCTGACAAAAAATATCAAGTGTGGTGCTATACCTACGTTTGCATTGGTTTTTAATATCCTAGAAGAAAATAGGATGCTTTTTTTCGCATTAAACATTAAGTAGTCTACGCGTACGAAGTCGCGGGCGGGAACACTAGTATACTAATAAGTGAACAGATCATGTGAATAAATATCTCAATAAATATAATCTATCTATACTTAAAATAAAGCAGTAAAGTCTGTGCACAGACAGTAATTTTTAAAAGAAGTCAAGGGTTCTTAAAATAAGCATAAGAATAAGAATAGTAAAATGATAGTGTAACAAGTTATATATAGAATTAACGCTGTGCACTAAAGTCGTGTTTTGTCAATCAGATAATGGAAACAGACGCTACATATTACTTTCTTAATTTATGGCATAACATTGGGCATCTGTGCCATCAAGATAAATCCATTAATTTGAGAAAATAGATACATTATTACTTAATTGCCTGTTATGCCTACATAAATTGTATTCCTACAAGATGGTATTCATTTCAAGTTCCTTTTTCACCGAACTAGAATAAAGCGTAGTACTATTTATTATTCATACTGTGATACAGAAAAGTCCCTGTACTCGGTGATATCAAATACATTGACATCCTATTAGGATATTTATTATGTACCTTCCAAGTACATAAATCAACAGTGTTATCAGATGGTAACACTGTTGATTTATGTAAAATCCGCGGCCGATCTGAGTTGTGACCCCGCGACCCGCTGCTTTGCCTACGTGCAAACTTTGCCAACCTTTAGAATGCAAATTTTGAAAATGTATTTCTTAGTGCACCCCTACACTACCAAAGGAAGCTGCCCTGAAAATGTCATGTCTCTGTCACCTCTGGTTTAGGCTGTGCGTTGATTGGCAGTCAGTAAATCAGTGACACGACGGTTTTATTTATTTAGATTTGTATGATATTGATGTATTATTATTACCCACCTACGACAAAGATAATAACTTTTAAACTTTCGCGATTCGAACACATAGTTAAATATTTAAACGGGACTTAATCGCGCTGAAAACTTAATATTTATTTACCTCGACGTTTCGATCAAGTTGCATTGATCGTGGTCACGAGAAGAATAAGCTTAAGCTTTAGCTTAAGTTTTCAGCGCGATTAAGTCCCGTTTAAATATTTAACTAAAGGTTAATAAGTTTAACAGTCTAATAATTTATGTATGTGTGTATGTATGTATGTATGTATGTATGTATGTATGTATGTATGTATGTATGTATGTATGTATGTATATGGATGATCCACCTAGCGTCGCCTCTATTGTTTCAATTTTGACAAGCGAGGTATCAATCGATTCGTCTCCATGTATAGATAGAAAGTCATAAGCAATTTTTTTAACCCGACTACGACGATGCAGTGGTAGGGTTATGTGTTCAAACTAAAAACTTGGTCCTATTTTGATAAACGAAGAATCAATCGATTCGTTTTCATCGCAAGAATGTCATAGGCTATTTTTTTACCCGACCGTAAAACCGGGTTTTAGTTTTTGAACTAATTGTATGGATATATTATGTTAGTGTATTAGAATGCTGTGTTTATAGTTTGATATAGCTTTTTTGTGTTACCACAAAGTAAATAAACTACAACCTACATTAAAGGTGTTCAAGTCATGAGTGCATAGTTTCTACAGGTATCTAGACAAGCGTGCTACACCTTCGACCACATCGGACCAGGTCGTCAGATCGTGGTCAAAGGATAGCTGCAAAAATAATAACACTAACATTATTAGATAGTTAGTATACTTAACCCTTCGCTGGTCGCCCAAACGAGCCAATAAACTTTAAAGATAAATTGCGAAGCACGATTGAATACTAGCGACCAATCAGTGCACTCACAACACTACACAATTACAATTATTACATGTTACAATTTATCAGATTTCTGCGATTTTCTCACCACTGTTAACTTGTGAACCTACCCCTGATTGGTCTGTCTCATGTTTATAACCACTTAGTTAAAATTAGATAGTCAGTCAATTGTAAATTACCTCGAGATCATTCATAACGTATCTAACATAAGGGCTAAAATTGAGCGTGAATTAGTAAAAGAGTTCTCGTCAGAACTCTTGAATCCTCATCCTTTTGCTCCACTCGCACCGCACACGCGACCTTCACTTTGCTTTGGAGGTCGCTGGCTCACTTTGCTCGCCACCTCTCCTTCGTTTAAGCCTCACCGTCGTGCGCTCCTTTCGCTTAGGAACTCCTTTCGAGCTCTTAGCTGCTTGTTTTGGACCTAATATGGCAGAGTCAGACCATGTGGGAGTCGAATTGCTCCAATTATTCTTCACTTCCGTTTCTTGTGCTTCTATTTAATTTGTAACTACATAGTGACAAACACTAGACCTTACCAATCACGAGAAAAAAAAACGTTAATTTTTTTCCTAATTCTTTTTTATGTATAAGCAAGACAAAGCTAGAATATTCACAGTGAAAGAGAGCCAGATAACATGGCAGTAATTTATGAGTAACATACTACTAACCGCTCATTTTGGCCTGGATAGCGTGCAGTGTTTTGGAAAGCGCCCAACGACTGTTATTGTTCTGCGCCCAGGCGATGCTTCGAATTAAGTTATCAATAGTCCTCATTAAAAGAGAAACAGGGGAAGTTAATTTGAACCAAATTACGAGGAGCGCGGGTTTGCCGCTGGTTGCAAATAGCTAGTTTTATGGAGAAGGCCTACGTTCAACAGAGGACGTCTTTCGGCTGAGATGATGATGATGAATTACTTCCCATAGCTGTTGTGTGTGTTGTTGATGTGTTACATTAACTACATCTAGCACATCTAATTGTTTTGTTTGTCGTGTAAGGTAGTTCTGGCCTCTGGTATCAAAGATTGTCGGGCCGTCCGAGTGCCTCTAACATGGCTTATCAACAGCTAAGCCAGGACCAACAGCTTAACATGCCTTCCGAAGCACGGAACGAAAAAACCGCACATAACTTAAAAAAGTTGTTGGATTCTAAGTAGCACTAATGAACCATTAGGCTACCATCGCTCTCATCTAAGCATATCTAAATATTGCCAGTTAATCAATTCTTTAATTCCAGTGGGATGAAATAACAGTTTAATGTGACCAGTTCAAAGACAAAATCACCGAAGCGCATTTAAAATCCCAGTCACGACTGCGACTTAAGACCATTGACTTACTTTCAATGTTCCTCTTGATTTGAATTCATTTAAGATTAATTGAGCTTTCAAAATCCTAGCTACATAAGTACATTCATTAAGACCAGCACAGTAATGGAATTCTTGAACATTTCCGTACAGGAAAATCTCCGTTTAGTCAAGACGACATTGTGAATGTAAATGTTGATATTTGGATGAACACTATCGGCAAAGTCATTTGATCGAAAAACTCTCTCCAAAGCTATCTTGTACTTCACCAACCCTTGACTCGGGCTGACAATAAAACGAAAAATATTTCGCTATATTGGAAAAAATATCGATTAAGTACGAGATAACTGTCATTTTCGACAGTTTTGCGTCACGTTCGTGTCCTTCCCTGTAACACGTTTAGAATACAGGAAATTGTCGCCCTCGGAAGTCAATGTACGTAAGTGGAAGACATAAAATCTTCGCCATGGAACCGTAAAGAGGGCAATTTCTTGTCTGCGAGAGAGCATCGACGCCGTGTATGGCTCTATAGCCGGACGTGTCCCGAATCACTAGCAGGTGCGCTATACGTCTACAACTCTACATAAAAACGTCGAGATAACGAATGGAATTTTTGGTAGCTTGCATGTTATGATAACGATATAAATAAAACTGAACGAGCACTCACCTCGAAAGATCACGTGTTTGTCTAAAAGCCGCCATACATTGTGTGTTTACACGGCGATCGTCACGTATTTGTAAAAAAATGTAGGTACTTACATTGAAGCAAGCAACAAAGTTCTTGCGATAGAATTTCCATTGCTTTTTGGAAAAAAATGAAATACTCATCTCAAAGAGATACCTGATGGAAAAATGTAGTACCATACCGCGTGCCGCGAAAATTACACTCGGCATAGCATGTAAACGCGAGTACCGTAGAAAATTCCGATGTAAGTGTTGTAAAAAGTTGCTGTATGAGTACGCTCTAAGGATTTCTTTGTTAGGTACGATATTAAGGGTGTTTTATTGAGTTGTTATGGGACTGATAGGAACCACACTAACGGAAGCCAATTTTGGAGAATAGCCAATAATAATGATCAAACATTCCATTGTTTTCTTTGTTACACTAGTGACTTGCAATAAGCTTGCTTGTGACAACTATATTGTTCAGTTCAGTTGAAAAACTGAAGACCGATTAGAAGCATTTGAACAATTTTTATGAAGTGTCGAATTAAATCTATTATTACGTTTTATCTAACCTACACTGACCTCCAAACTTAGTACCACACTTATAATGTCTGTCTGTTCGTGCATCTCGTTAATACTACTGGACCGATAGCGATGCGATTGTCACTGTTAGATAGCTTAGGTTTTGACTTAAAAACTGGTGTACTTCGTATCTCAATCCGAAGAGTAGGAGCCAAGCAATTTAAAAATATATCAAAATCGAATGTGGTACCTACGAGGTTTTGAAGGCCAGCAGCACCAACCTAACGAAAAAAAAACTCAAAGAATCGGCTTTTTTTCGATTGTAAATAGCTGAAATGGAAAACAATAACTCAAATTAAATTTAAGAAATGCTAGAATCTAGTACAATAATAAATATTATCATACCCAATGCATTTCCTTTCACATGTTAGTAAAACGTGCACAGAATGCCCATGGCGATTCGTTTATGTACAGTCAGCACTAAAATTTATATTCTGGAAATCTTTTAAGATATCTCCAAATTTCTTTTGGTGCCTCTACATTTTAAATTTTTCTCTGTCATGTACTAAACGACACGTTGTTTGACACTGGCAAAACTCGCCCACTCAGGGATGTTACTCGGCCAAGACTTTTTCAGCATCCACCGCGTCGTATAGCCCAACTCTTAAGTAGGATAAAATTGAATCATTCTAGGGTAGCCAAATGCTGTAAGCATATTGTGAACCAAAATACTGTTGTTATCAACTAATGCTTCAAAGTTATAATAATAATTTAACCATACACACTTTTTGTGCAGTTTTTTTTGGATACAGTTAATAGTGTATTTGTTTTGTGCGAAACAGTTTTGTTTAAAAATTAATAGTTGTTCACTTTACAGCGATATTAAGTTTTTAGCATTTTCATGCAAAATAAGATCGATCTAACGGTTCAATAATCCAACGCTACCGGGTTCGATCCTAGGCTCCGTACTAATTATTTTTTTTGTGTGCGGTTTTCATCGCTCCGTGGTTTGCGGATGGCACGTTAAGCTGTCGGTCCCAGCTGTTATTAATTAATAGCAGTCGTTAAGCCATGTCAGAGACACTCGGGCGGCCTGACAAACTCTGACACAGAGGCCAGCACTATCTCATACGACAAACAAAACAAACAATGTAAAAAAATAACTACTAACTGCTAGTTTTTTGTATTGACCTACAACAAGGAGCAATTCCACCAAGTGGAATCTCTAACCAGGTATCCATATACTTTTTGACTTGACTGTGCCCACTGGTACTCAGTGGTCAACCTTTTCATGGTAAAGCTTCTACTGTAAAATATTTTTTATAAGCTAGGTATAAGGTTTTTTTTATTCAATATAAGCTCCACTGAAAATACGAGTAACATGATTATTATATTATGATGGAAAGTTAATAGAATGGCTATACATTATTGTTTGTTTGTTTGTTTGTAGTATGGGGTATGCTGCTGGCCGCTGGTGACGTGGCTTAACAAGACGTTAACGTAGCTCAACGTGCCCTCCGAGGCACTAAGTGCGAAGCCTAATAGGACCGAACCCGGTATCGATGGATTCTATTGAACCGTTAGGCTACCATCGTTCATACATTATTGACTTTTCTATAGTAAATAAACAAATACTATGTATGAATAACCGGTTGTTCTAATGGTTAGAGATCCTAGGTACGAAATCAAACGGTCGCGGGTTCGATTCCTGCATGGTGCAATCATTTGTGTTATGAGCAGAAATGTTTGTTTCCGACTCGTGGATGTAATATTTGTATCTTTGTATGTTTATCTGTTATCTAGTGCCCATAGTAAGGGTATCCTAGTTTGGGGCTAGGTAATTGGTGTGGAATTGCCCCGAATATATTATTATTATTACTAAATAATATTAAGGATTTTTATTACAGTATATCTATTTATATAAATTAACATCAACGCTTACAGCTTGCATCAGACCAGGGTTACTTCCTAGTGGATATGTTTTTTTTTATGTACCGTCTGATAATAAAACACATGCGTCACCCGGATTGGTACTAACCAAACCAGGAAAGGCGATCCGAGACGTGTCCGACACGACATCACGTAACTCACATTACGGCTTGGAATGACTGCGGTGTTACGAGTCTTTTCAGCCAGACGCTAAAACGACGCTCGAGCCATTCTTTCGCCGTTATTCACAGGGCGCAATCCGTTGGGTGTTAAGCACCCTTTTAATGGCGACGTTAAGGGCGTAACTACTCCTGTCATTCAACTGCGGATTATAGCCCCTATTGAGGGAAATGGAATATTTCTTTCCGATACCAATAAGACATGCAGTACAGACATTTCGTCTCATTTCCTTTATATTTCCTGAATTTGGCCGCATTTTTAAGATCAATAAGAATGAACAACAATAAGGTTGACTCAGTTTTTTCGTCGCTAGCGTGTTTCCCACAGCTGAAACTCAAGTCCTGTTTCAATAATAGAACATAATGTCCAGCTGGTTAGGGTGTAAATTTCAGATGCACTGGATAATTTTTCTAAGATGTTTTCCTTCATAAAAATAATCTAATTGAATAAAGATGTGTGAATTTTGTTCACACAGATTACTTTGTGCTAGAAGAGTTTGGATTTGGACATAGGTAATTATAATACTGAAATAGGCACGGCAAATCACTGTTTTTCTTCAACATTATTATTTATAAAATTTAACAAAAAATAAACAAAAATCTTCCCGGGAAATAAATTTACAGTCGATTTCTTAGAGCATTCTAAAAACTCGAGAAATGTCTTAACGACGTCCCGCCAGTACCAAAATGAAAAACGTATTCCGATCCGAAGATCTTCAATAGATGGCCATCACAATGATAATTATTGCCGATCGTAATAGCTCGGCTGTAAAATGTTCAGGAAATTATTCGGTTTTCGGCGGCGAGTCATTAGCAAACATTTGTCATTTGCAAACTCGGCTTGACGTTTATCTCCCTACAATTGATGAACGGATGTTCGGATGTTAGGGCACGTAATCAATTGTCCCCAGTGGATGATTGTGACAAAATTTTCCGCGAAATTATATCTGTGCGAATATTAATTTGTTTGTGGACGAGAGTTTAGGTGAGAGACGTTGCTTAATTCGCTTTGTCTTTGCGTAGGCGCACTGATTAACAGTTCTGAGACCTCTGCCGGGTTTTTGATGAGCTCGTTATTTATGTGCTCATTTGAAACAATATTCCAGCTTTCCGTCTCATAATTATTAATAACTAGTTACACCCCGCGGCTTTGCCTGCGTGGACAGTGATAAAAGTATCCCATCTTTTATTTTAATGTAATTACCATAATGTCTCATCAAAATCAATTATAATATCCCTATCCTTCCACCTCTCAGAACTTCGTTGAAAACCGCATTAAAATCTGTACAGTAGTTTTCCGTGAAACAGACAAAAACAGACACGACTTAAGAAGTGTAATATTCTTATTCAGCAGCCCTTTTTTATTTAGAAAATAGCAGTAGCCATGTAATGGGGAAATTTAGAAAGGGCTATCACAATTAAATGCGTTTTGTACTGAGTTTTGGCTGCCGCAGCAGCCGCGGGGCACTGAGTCTGTATACAACATTGGTATTTGTATTGTTAACTGTTGAGGAGTTCCCTAGTCAGGACCCAATCCTTAGTGCAGCAACCATGTCAAACTTAAACCGGCTATCATAATAAAATACGTGCACAACATTTCGTGACTGTGCTGTTGACCATTGCAGAGTTCCTTAATTTAGAGCTAATTCTGGATGTCGATTCAGGACATGCTTAACAAAAAAATGCAAGAGAACTGAAACATCAAGTAAAAATTCGACTCCGTAAGATAAGAGGAAGTGGTTCTGATTCAGCTTGCAATTTTTAACCTCAACAAACATGCATACATACATACAAACATCGCAAGTTAAATAAAAGCTTTTAATAAATAGAATTTAGATAGAATAGAAATGTATTGTATTAACTATAAACTAATAAATAATAAACATCCAGTTAAATAATACTAGAACTAGTCTATCAAGCCGCTGCCAGTGGGCAACGTTCCTAAAATGCTGGCAGTATTGCCACGTTGTATGGCAATGCTTAGTCTTTGAGCAATAAATAAATAGATAGATAATTACAACTTCTATGATAAGTTGTTCTCTCTTGTTCCTATTTGTTGTAAATTTTTGAAAACTGGTGTACGATAAATCTATCTATCTATCTATCTATCTATCTATCTATCTATCTATCTATCTATCTATCTATCTATCTATCTATCTATCTATCTATCTATCTATCTATCTATCTATCTAATAAATTATATTTGCATTACGCATCGTTTTTTTTTGTTGTTGCTTTTATACTATCTCTTACAGGCAACAACGAGGGCTGAAGTTCAACAACTATAGATCCTTGGTTAAACCAAACATAAATACATAAAGTTGCCATATACTTTTAATAAGCTAATTGAGACTTAACTATGTTTGAAATGAACTCCAGCCTTTCTAATGTGCTTATACAAAACAGATGAACGTCCTATTTACGTGTGTGCACAGTCAGTTTAACTACCAATGTAGGTATAAAAATATTCAATACAAGCCAACACATTTTCTAATCCACACCAATATATAAAAGTGAAAACGTTTGTTAGTTTGTTTGAGGAGTTTTAACGCGATAACGATAGGACTGATTTTGATGAAATTTGGAATGGAGATAGCTTATACCCTGGAATAAAACATAAAAAAACAATTCATCATCATCATTATCAGCATCATCATCATCATCATCATCATCATCATCATCATCATACTTCACTCTCATCAACATTTTATCCCGGAAAATGATAATTTCCACGGAAAAACTGGAAAATGTTGATTACTCGCTGTAAGGAACGGATTCCATGGAAACGAAATAATAACAAGTCTGTCTAAAAGCATCTAGAGCGTTTGTATTATACTTTAGAATAGGTGTTTAATACCCTAGAAGAACATAGGATGCTTTTTTCGCGACAAACTGTAGTCCACGCGGACGAAGTCGTGGGCGAAAGCTAGTACCTACTAAAACTGAGATACCTAAACTTATTTGAAGTTTTAATCCATCACTCAAGAAAGAGCAAAGAGTATCGAACTCGCCCTTATAAAAGTAATTCTCTCGAGGTTAGTCTTCAAATAAAAATAAAGTATTTATACCTATTGAAAGTTTGGTGGAGAAGATTGGCCGAAAATCGCGATATTGCGTAAGTTATTTACGAGGGGAACTCCACTAATCTCGAGAGGTCGGCCTTCATATTGCTGAACTTCATAATTATTTCAGAGTCGTGAAAATTTATTTCAATTCACGTGAGGTTGTAAAACTCAGATGGATTAAGTTATATGACGCAGCCATCTATAAAATATACCTCGTACTTACATTAGTGTTATTAGGTAGTAACAAAATTCGACGTTTGATACCTTAACATACTCTTATTTTACAGATATGTATTGTCTGACATGACTTAACGACTGCTATTAATGAATAACAGGCGGGCCCGACAGCTTAACGTGCCCTCCGAAGCACGGACCAAATAAGTTGTCCATATAAAGTTTAAATGAAAGAGGCCGCTTTTAACGATAAGAACATGTACTGTACTAACATAATTAATCAACTACATAATTCTTTTTAGGGTTCTGTAGTCCCCTATAGTTTCGTTATGTCCGTTTGTCGATCTGTCCGTCTGTCCGTCTGTCACAGACACTTTATAAAGATACTATTTACAATAAAAGGTTGAAATGTGGTTCATTTTATCTATTTAGAATAAACTTATGAACAGAATAATATTCCCAAATAATCTATCTATACTTATAATAAAGCAATAAGGACGAAAAAGTCTGTACAAAGAAGACAATTACTAGAAAAATGATCTAGGGTACTTTATATAAGCTATTGAACAAGTTTTTTTTTAAAATCGTGTTTGTCTGTTCTCTGTATGTTTGTTCGCGCATCGCGTAAAAACTTAATTGCGACGAGGTTTTCACTCTTTGATAGCTTAGGGTTTGATTTAAGAACTGAGATGCTTCTTATCCCATAGTCTTAGTCGGCCCGATGATTATATGTCGAGTAATCGATAAAAAACTAATTGATGGCTGAACGCAATTTGATGAAATGTAATAAATTGTTACTTTATAGGTACTTTTGATCCTGGAATAACACGTATGGGTACAAATAAGATAATTAAAAAAATGTGGTCTAGGGGACTTAAAATAAGCTATTGAACATGAATATAACGGTTTTAAAAATCTTGTCTGTCTGTTTATCTGTTTGTTTGTTCGCGCATTATGTAAAAACTACTGGACCGATTGTTAGCTGGTTTTCACTGTTGGATTGTTTAGGATTTGACTTAAAAACTGGGTTAGGTACTTAATATTTTAATCCAATGATTAGAAGCCAAGAAACCGACAAAAAATATTTGACAACTGAAGGAATTTTGAGTTTTGGTATTTTAGGTCCTGGAATATATAGTACATATGGTTATCATAACCCAGAGAAATGACCACACGGGCACTGCTAGTCTAGTAATATAATCTTTTAATTATTTATACTTTCGCGAATTGAAATCATGATTTTAAAAATGTTTGTTTGTCGTATGATGTATTGCTGGGCCTCTTGTGTCAGAGTTTGTCAAGCCGCCCAAGGGCCTCTGACATGGCTTAACGACTGCTATTAATCAATAACAGCTTAACTTGCCCTTCGAAGCACGGAGGGATGGCAAACCGAAAATATACTTATGTACAATAATTATTACTAGTGCTGTTCATATTACTTGCTTTTATTAACTAAACATATGTTACAATTTTTTTTTTGTTACCAACTCACTCTGCTCTATATTAAGTTTATTATTATAAAGTAAATCCGTTATTAGATATAAGATCTACCAATAAGTTTTATACTATTTGTATTTAAGATCTGTGGATTTTGTGAAATAAATAAATAAAATAAATAACTTAGAAAATTATAAAAATAAACTTGTGTCTATTCTTATATCAAAATAATAATTAAGTTTTGACAAATCACGATGTCTGCGAGCATACAACTAACTACGGAGCTTGGAGTGCTTTTCATCAAATTGTATATTTACTGTGGGCACGAGAAGGCTGGAGTTAGTACATAACTAGTATCAGCAGCACTAGGTGGCAGTTGTTTCCAACTATTCAAGAATTATTCGATAAGCGGGAAGACAGTTTCAAATTATCTGCATTGTTGAATACAGTCAAGAAGCGATCGCGTCGGGATGTATCGCGTATCTGCCGATACTGTAATTATATATACGGTGACCGTGCCAAATAATAGGATAAAGACCATGTGAGGGTAATGTTTATTGGGATTACACACTTTTTGTTTTGTAAATATATCTTCGATAGATCCATACCAAAATATAACAGTGAAACGTTGTTTGTTTGTTTGTTTGGGGAGCTTTCACGCGATAACTGCTGGACGGATTTTGGTGAAATTTAGAATGGAGACAGCTTATACAAGAAAAACAAGAAAATGTTGATTACTCACTGTAAGGAATGGTTGCCATCACAGAATGGTCTGTGGTTGCCATGGAAACGAAATAAAAAGTCTGTCAAATAACTTCAAGAGCATTGGTTTAGTACTATACCTACTTTTGCAATGGTTTTTATTAATATCCTAGAAGAAAATAGGATGCTTTTTTTCGCGATAAACAGTAGTCCGCGCGGATGAAGTCGCGGACGGGAAAACTAGTACTGAATAAAGTTGATTCATTCCATCGACGGGAACGTCAAAACGGGTGTTATTTAGGACCCTTTTTTTTTCTGTAGAGCTAAATTTATTTAATCGTGTTTCGGTAACCACATCCGGGTAAAGTATTTTGTGAACTACATAACATAAAAAATTTTACCGTTTTCAAAGGTCTAGTTTTAAATATTCGACGAATCGTCCTTTTTGCTGCAATTATCTTTTAAGCTTTATTATTTTATTTTTGTTTATAATTATTTCTGTTTGTAATTGTAGTAAATAAACTTATTTCTTCTTCTTTTTCTTCAAATTGGGAGCCCATTTCGCCTTAAAACGACTGCCTATTACTATTTCGACGCAACTTCAGTATTCTCGTCCACACCACAGAATAAACAATAATAAAAACTACGGTCGATACTACTAACTACTAGGTAAAACAAAAGTATTATTTGAAAATAGCTGTGTAGCGGCTTTGCCCGCGTGGCCATTTCATTTAAAAGTAGCTCATACCTGTTATTCCAGGACCAAAAGTAGGTACCTATAAAGTACAGTAGGTATACTACATTTCTTCAAAATTCTTTCAATTAGTTTTTTTATCGATCGCTCGGGATCTTATCACCGGATTAAGATACCAAGTATACCAGTTTTTTTAGTTAAACCCTAACCTATCCAACAATGAAAACCACATGGCAATCGGTCTTGTAGTTTTTACGTGATGCGTGAACAAACATGCAGAAAAACAGACAAACGAACACGATTTAAAAAAATGATATATCGTTATACAATATAATATATATATTATTGTTCAGTAGCTTATTTTAAGTACATTAGACTATCCATACCCATATATAAAAGTGAAACGTTGTCTGTTTTTTTGTTTGTTTGGGGAGCTTTCACGCGATATCGAGTGGATGGATTTTGATGAAATTTGGAATGGAGATAGATAAATACGCAATTGAATTATATATTTATTTTAATTTGATTATTGACGACCAGTTGGCCGAGTATTTAGTGACCCTGACTGCGAGCGAAGTCAATCAACGGTCGCGGGTTTGTATCACTCAAGGTGCAATCATTTGTGTAATGAGTACAAATGTTTGTTTCCGAGTCGTGGATATGATATTCGTATCTAAGTATGCTTATCCGTGGTCTAGTACCCATAGTATAGATAGAGTATCCCAGTTTGGGGCTAGGAGATACCTAATTGGTGTGTATTGTCCCGAATAGTATGCATTTATTTAATTATTCAAACCATTCTTATATAATGAAACCCAATGTAAAGTCGTCCACCCACCAAATGTGTGTAAAAAAAAAACACTGAAGTGCTTGTTAACAACAATAATATATTATCTGCTGATTGGATCGAAAACAGTTAAAATGGCGATGGATATCGATATTCCGCTGCGGACCGTAATTCCTGACCAAATTGGGTGCAACGGCCCAACCCCGACTGCGAATGTTGAAATTGATTAAATGTCTGTGAATACAGACTTTGATGTCATTTTTATTTGTGCTGGTTTGATTTATCTATGTTCGAGTTTGGTTTACTATAAAAAAAATAGACAACTAGGTTTCAGAATATTAGCAAGGTTTATAATAATTGTAATTATTACATGTAATAATTAAATTGCTAACCTGCCGTATTCATTAGTAAATCCTTATAGCATTACATAGTTTTAGACAGTTGTTGAAAAAAAATCCGGCCACGCATTTACTTAGGGTTATGTATAATGACCTCTCCATAATATATTTAGTACTTACTATGCCTATGGAGAGGTAAAATAAGCTATGATCGTTTAAAACTTAAATACGAAGCCATTATATTGAGTCGTCTTAAAAATATCTGTAAGCAACCATTAAAACCGCGTAACACAATATACACACACCCGCTCCCACACTTCCTTACACACACACATAGTAGTCAAACAAATTGTGTACACTATTTATTTGGGCCCAGTTAAAATGATCTATTCCAAACGAATACCACATTTCTAACCAATGGTATTTCTTTTTAATCGTATTTATTTTGTATTCCAAACGGATAACTCTTTTTAAAACATTTAAATTTAATATAATATCTATGCTAAACGAATACCAAAACATCGTAACACTTATAAAACACTTATAAATTGTTTGTAATTTACGACATATTGCTAAAGCTAAAACTTTTCTAATTCACTTAATTCCAATAGATGAATTGATTGCCTGTGATATTTCATACTAGCTACATAATTATATTAATAATTGATTGTCTTTGATGTTTTATACAACATAGTATATGCATTTTTTTTATTTTGATTATAATTTGTTTGATCAAACTGATTTAGTGTAAATAAAACACTTTGAAGATAATTAAAAGCATTGTTACTGACTGTACCTAGCCTGATAGGTACCTATAAAATTGTTTTGGGATCAGTTTTCAAAAGTGGAATCCGTTTGGAATACAAAATAAATATTATAAAAATGAAATACCATTGGTATTAGAATGTGGTATTCGTTTGGAATAGATCGTAAAATTATATTAATTAATTTGTTTGCTGTTTTGTTATTTTTTGTGTAATTATTTTTCAGTCTCGCTTAATCTATATTATTATTTTTTGCGCTTAAGTAACACCTCAGTTCAAGCAAAGGGGTATGCTGAAAACCAGCCTTGCGTAGCATAAACTTAGTCCGCGCAGTACAGTGCTGAGCTTTACATACATATTGTGTGTGTTTTGTTTAATTTAAGTGTTATTTGGCAATAAATTGTTTTTATTCTTATTGTTAACAAACCTATTTTAAACTATTTAAATTTACTTACTTTCCTGATAAATATAAGTTTTTGTTCTGGATAACCATCAATCCGTTGTAAGTTTTTTGCTTTCCAACTGCACGTGGTGTGGTACTATAGTTGCTGTCTGGTCTGCACAAAGAACATATATATGTACACATGTACCTACTCTCTATGGTCTGCAATCGTAGACAGAGAAAAAATATCTGCAATAATGTGCCTCACTTCCACAGACTATGTAAAAGATGCTCACCACAGATCATAATAGACCACAGGTATAGACTATTTTATACACAATAATTCAAAATATTCTACGATGTTCAGTATAAACTTATAATATATATTATATATTTTAACTCAAAGGGTATATGCTTATAATAAAACTGTAACGGGTCCAATTCTGTACATTGAACATATTTTGAAATTTTCTTTTGGAAGGTACTCTAAATTCGATGCTGAAGCCAAAACTGTATTTTTTTTTCATTTTTGTGTGTCTGTCTGTCTGTATCTTGGCTAGGCATCACGCCGAAACTACTGAATGAATTTAAATGAAACTTGGTATGATTTGAGTTTATACTACGAGGTAGGACATAGCATACTTTTAATCCCGAAAAATTAAAGGGTTCCCGCAGGATAGGCGTTGAAAGTTATTTAAAAGAACAAGTATCACGCTAAAACTACTGGACGGATTAAGTTTTGTTAATATTGAAGTAATATGAGTAAATAATATTTTTTGGATGGTTCTCTATATTCAATACTGAAGCCAAAACTGCTTTACTTTTTATTTTTGTCTGTCTGTCTGTCTGTCTGTCTGTCTGTCCGTATCTTGACAGCCCTCATACTATCCGTATATTGGATACTTTTCATCCCGAAAAATTAAAGGGTTTCCGCAATATATGGGTTGAAAGTTATTAAAAAGAACACGTATCACGCTGAAACTACTAGACGGTTTTTTTATGCCAATTGACACAGTCATATATCTATACTTATAATAAAGCAATTGGTACGAAAAAGGCTGTAAAAAGAAGATAAATAAAAAAATGCTCTTGAGTGCTTAAAAAGGGTATTGAACTCGAATATAATTATTTTTATAATCGTGTCGCTCTGTCTGTTTGTCTGTGTTGTTGTTTGTTCACGCATCACGTAAAAACTATTAGATTGATTGCAATGCGGTTTTCATTGTTAGATAGCTTAGGGTTTGATTTAAAAACTGGTGTAATTATTATCTCAATCCAGTGAGTTAGAAGCCGAGCAATTGATAAAAGTTTTATTGACGGCTAAATAAATTTTGATAAAATGTTGGTATATTGGTCCTGGAATAGCAAATTATGGTACTTTGAACCTAAAGAAAAGACCACTCGTACGAAGCCGCGGGTACAGCTAATGTCATGTAATTTTACTCATTGCTCACTTCACTTTTAGTCGTAGAGACTTTTAGTTTTAATTTTAGTTTTTTTTGTTGGAATAGTGTTGCTAGTATAAATAACAAAGATGTACAGAGTCACTGTACATTTTACTTTTGTACGTAATGTATAAAGTTGTTTCACCTTGCCTATTTTATGTGTGTACTGTATTTATCTGACTGAGGAGGGTTATGTCTTTGGGTTGTTTATATGTTTGTTTGCACGTTTCTTAGGCATGTCCTAAAGGATAGATTTTAATAAATGAGGTAACATTGGATTCGTCTTGATCACGAGAGTGCTATAGGATATATGAAGTGTGCAAAAAAACTAGTAAGGTGACATCTGCCATATTGTTTTTTTTATCACTGTCTAGGCAACCGTTTGACCACGATCTCACCTGATGAAAAGCGATGATGTGGTCGAGGGTGTAGCACGTTTGCCTATTAGATACCTATTCACTCTTGACTTGAACACACCAGGGTTATATTTTACCGGAAACACTGACGAGGGCATGGCATTCCACTCCTTAGAAGTTCTTATAATAAATGAAGAAGCGTAACGCTTCGTTCTTGTGCGAGGTATTTCAACCATAAAAGGATGGCGCTTTGCCGATCGTCTAGTCGTACGGTAATGGAAAGGTGATGGGGGAACAGATTGTGCAGTTCTTGTGCACACTCCCCATAGTGCAATCTGTAGAATACCGACAGGCTTGCGACCTCACATTGATGCGCCAGACTTTGAATCTTACTCTTTACCAGAGTGTCATCTCCAATGAGCCTCATAGCTCGTCTCTCAATTTAATCCAAAGCCTTGAGCTGATACTTGGCAGAACCGTCCCAGTGGTGGCAGCAGTACTCCATACAAGATCGGACCTGTGTTTGGTAAAGATTCAAACGCTGTCCCGGTGTGAAGTACCACCTAACCTTAGACAAAATACCAAGTTTATTTGCAGCTACCTTGGCTTTAGATTCAATGTAAGACCCAAAATTCAGGTTCTATGTGAATTTGACACCCAAAAGCTCCAGATGTTCGCCTAATGGTATTGTTACCTACGGAAAGACGGAGATCGGTTAAGAGGACTCTTTTTAGCAGAGAACAAACATGCCTGCCTGTATTTCCGACGGAACAAAAAATTACCATAACCAATCGAGTGAGGTATCAAAATGAAGGTAATTAGTAAATTAGGTAAACACTAGCAATTATCTTTTAAGCTTCTAACAAAACTTTGAATTTTAGATTATTCAAGTTAAGTAAGTACATTGGACTATAATATTATACCACTACTTGTACTTGTATTTGTATTTTTTAAGTTTATTTTTATTTGTACGTGTTTTTTTTGGTGCATTAAAGTGTTATCTATCTATAGTCCAATGTTGTAATTGCAACTATTAAAGTAAAGTAAAATATTTAAGTAAATAAGAAACGTTAAATTTGTATTTACTACTAGCTGCGCACCACGGTTTTACCTGTGTGGATGATGATGGTGAAAAGTTGCCTATGTGTCAATCCAGGATATAAGCTATTCTGGTACCAAATTTCAACCCAATCAGTTCAGTCGTTTAAGCGTGAAGGAGTAACAAATATACATATTCGTACTAACTTTCGCCTTGATTAATATTAGTGTGATTATTTTTGCGGGCGGTCAGCTCGCATTTCGTCCGTTATCTACCGCGGCTGAAAAACAACCCTACCCTGGGCGTACGTTTACGTCGTGCTTCCCGCGCCCAACACCTGGGCGTTTATTCACTATGTCGCATAAAATTCCTTGCCGAAAACGTGAGACGTCAGTACGGCAATTGCCGTACGATTCCACGAAGATATCTTAACGCAGCGCGTTACTTGCGTGAATGGTCATAGCAAATAAGGGCCCTGCATCGCTTAGCGAATCTACCTTCATACTCGTAGTACGTGAGAGTTTTATTCAATAGTTTTGTTTGAAGTCGGGTTTTTTGTTTATTTTTTATAATAATTATTACTTATTTATTTTATTGTTAGACACTGTGCAGAGTATGTTCGTGTGTGACGTCACCTGCCGTTCCCAATGGAAGACAAGGGCTGGTTGTTAGCAACCAGTATCATGTTATTTACGACATAAACGGCCGTATCTTTTGATTGCGTTGACTTAAAAGTTTGTTATTTTCCACAGGTCCAAGGGATTGCACACTTGAATATTTTATATTAATTTATCCACGCGTTCCTGAGAAAAAGAGTCCTGACAGACAGACACAAACAGACAACAGATAACGAAGTGACTCTATATGGGTTCCTTTTTGAGGTATGAAACCCCTTAAAATTAGGAAAATCTTTTTTTTTATCATTATCCATGCGAGTGAAGTCGCGGGGCACAGCTAGTATCTAATAATATTCATTATCATCAGCCTGCAGACTGCCATTGAGACGTCCGCAATAGAACGTTTGCATCCAGTAGTTCCACGCGGCTCTCCAGGTCACCGGTCAAACTCGTGGGTACTCCCCACGTCTTCTAGTCCATTGTCGCCACTCGAGAACCTCCCATCCTCAACCACTATCAGAACTGACAATTGCTAATTTATCAATAAAAAAAATGTCTTATGGTGATGTAAGAGCGTCATGCACCGACCAGTGACTTTATTACTCTTGCAGAAAAACCCCAGCTGGAAATCAGTCAACCGGCTACGAACACAGGTGGGCCGATGCAGGATGGGATGTGCAAGTGGGAGTTTGCACCAGTTTCAAACACACAATGTATGTGGAGAAGCCAGACCTACCTAAAGTCTTGCTCTTCGAGCCCCTACACCTGCAGACTTTATGAAAGCCACAGACAGTGTGGTAAATGTGAACCATCTGGGCCAAAATAAATTAAATGCAAGCTTAAGCAACAACGTCATTGCTTAGAAGATAGTAATCCCCTTAATAATCATACCTACACAATTCATAGGCCTGGTTCTCTCAATCTGTACACATAAGCCACGGCACCGGTGCGCTGTGCCTTGCACCTAATTCTGGTACGCTGTTTGCACTGGTCATTTGTCGTCGCAGCTTATCTAGCATTACTTGCTCCTATCCAGCAGATTCAATTTCCTAGTCCGACCTAAATACAGCTCTGTAGCAAACGTTCGGAGTAATCTAGTTTGAGCTTACGGATTTTAGCTTATTGAAGTTACCGTTTGCATATTTGACTTCTTTAAACAAGTAATAAACTGTTTATTTAAAGGGCAAGTCAAACGAGATAAACATAAGGTATGTCTGTTATCCAGCTTCACAGTTCGTTATTATGTTTAGCAATATTTTCATTAGGTGTTCAGTTAAGTTTATCTGCAAACTTTCTCGACGGGAACTTCAAGTTATGTTTTTCTTTGGAATAACAATATCTTAGGTCAATGTTTTCTTGCTGCTTATTTCATTTTCGTTTAATTCTTTTAAATATAGCTAGCGACACGTAAGTCTAAGCGGTGAACGAAACGTGGCGGGGATCTTGGCACAGTCAGTTTTTGGGATAAAGTATTGAACATTATATAAACTTTGATTGAGCCAAGATCCCCGCCACGTTTCGTTCACCGCTAGACTTACGTGCCGCTAGGTATACTACTGTATTACAAGTTTAATAAAACTAAACTTGTAATAAAGTAGTAAGTAATAAGAAGTTGGTATAAAGAAGATAATAAAAAATGGGCTAGATGACTTACTAAGAATATTTTGTTTTTAAATGGTGTCTCTCTGTCTGTCTGTTGGCACATCAGGTAAAATTACTAGACCGATTGCGATGCGGTTTTCACTGTTGGATAGCTTAGGTTTAGACTTAAAAAAAGTGAAGTATTTGATATCTCAATCGGATGGGTAGAAGCCGTGCAATCAATAATAAATTACATTGACGGCTGAACAAATGTTGTAATTCGACATATATAATAATGGTGAATAAATAGGGGATGAATGGAAGCGAAATACCATCTTACCTGCACGCGGTCATCCTGCTGGATAAAGAACGAGGCTCTGCCGACCAACTGATGGCGGTATAACCACCCCAAAACAAGCGTAGCCAAATTACACAGGCCGATGACGGGCAGCAGCGTCGCCGGTGCGAGAAGCTACGCCCTGCGATTGCAAACCTGCATTCCCAGCGTGGCGATTATGGGCAAAACCTCCTAATATGAACGACACAACCATGAAATGGCCCCAAGTTTACGGTCGCCCTGCTTGGCCCTGCTTGTCCTGAACACGGCGGCGGTCACGGAAATGGCAGGGCAGGGGGTGCGAAGAATTCCCGGGCTACCGTAGGCCACCAAAAACAAAAAGACGAACGATTATGCTTGACGAACACATGGCGCAACTCAAGATGGAGCTCACAAAGATCAGGTGGGATATTCTAGGGTTAAGTGAAGTCCGAAGAGAGGGGGAGGACACAATGACCCTGAAATCGGGCCACCTGTTCTACTTCCGAGAGGGCGGTCATCAGTCTCAGGATGGAGTGGGGTTCATCGTAAATAAGGTCCTCAGTGATAATATTGTAGAAATATCCACTGTGTCGACCAAGATAGCGCACCTGATTTTTAAGCTAACCGAAAGGTATAGCCCATAGGTCATTCAGGTTTTCGCTCCGACCTCGGCACACTCAGATGATGAAGTAGGAAATATGTTTGACGACATATCTTCAGCCCTACATTACACCACAAGGGCCCTCTATAACGTTATTATGGGAGACTTTAACGCCAAAATGGGAGTACAGACTTGCAGTGAAATAAAATTGGGTCCACACGGCTTTGGAGATAGGAATCACAGGGGGCAAATGCCAGTTAACTTTTTGAAAAAGAAGGGTTCTTTTTGTTGAACTCTTTCTACAAAAAGCAACTCCAGTAGAAGTGGACTTGATAAAGCCCAGCCACTGTGACTAAAAATGAGATTGACTTCATTATGACGGACAATAAGCATATATTGAGGGATCGCAAGGTTCAAAACTGGTAGTGATCACTGATTTGTCCGAATACTTACTTACCTGCTTATACTTGGCTCCTTGAATATCGACCACAATCTTGAAACATGCCGTCTGATGCCGCTCCGACCCAACCTGCTCCTGGCCGTTGTTAGATCAGAACCGTTCCAACTCAAGTTAAAAAATCGATTTGCTGCCTTGGAAACCACAAATAACGTGGACGAGAATCTCCAAAAAGTTGTGGGAACCCTTAGGGAAGGAGGCACTAGATTTTGTCAGCTACGGGCGGACACGAAGTCTAAAATATCGGATGAGGCTCTTTGGCTTATGGATGAGCGACGGGAGCAACAACAAGCCACAACGACGCAAAAAAGGGAGCTCAATAAAAGAACACTAAGCTGGTGCGACGTGACCTCCGAAGCTCACATACTCGCCGAATAGAAAAGGTACAATACAATACAGCAGTAATCCATACCAATATATAAAAGTGAAACGTTGTTTGTTTGTTTATTTGGGGAGCTTTCACGCGATAACGGCTGGACGGATTTTAATGAAATTTAGAATGGAGATAGCTTATACCCTAGAATAAAACATAGAATACTTTTTATCCCGGAAAATTGATTTTTTTTGCGGGAAAACTGGAAAATGTTGATCACCACTGTAAGGAACTGTTGCCATCACAGAATGGTATGTGGTTGCCATGGAAACGAAATAACAAGTCAGTCAAAAAACATCAAGAGCATTAGTGCTATACCTACTTTTGCATTGGTTTTAATATCGTAGAAGAAAATAGTATGCTTTTTTTCGCGATAAACAGTAGTCCGCTCTGACGAAGTCCCGGGAGGGAAAACAAGTAAATACCAATATATAAAAGTGAAACGTTGTCTGTTTGTTTGTTTGTTTGTTTGGGGAGCTTTCACGCGATAACGGCTGGACGGATTTTGATGAAAATTAAAATGGAGATAGCTTATACCCTGAAATAAAACATAGTATACTTTTTATCACGGAAAATAGAAAATTGTAACGGGAAAACTGAAAAAACTGGAAACATGTTGATTACTCTATGTAAGAAACGGTTGCCATGGAAACAACAAATATGACAAAAAACAACAAGAGTGGTGCCACAGAAAACCTAATAATACTACATAGTGGTGCACTACTTTTGCATTGGTTTTTAATATACTAGAAGAACATAAGATGCTTTTTTTCGCGATAAACATTCCGCGCGTACGTAGCCGCGGGCGGGAAAACTAGTAAATAATAAATAAGTAGATATGTAACAAAAAGTTTGCACAAAGTAGTTTTAAAATGGTCCTACTGACTTAATATAAGCTACTGATCAAGAATGTATAAAAAAAAAATGGTCTCTGTCTGTCTGTCTGGTTGTTTGTTCGCACGTCTCTTTATAACTAATGAACCGATTAAAAAGCTGTTTTCACTGTTAGCTTAGGATTTGATTTAAGTTGTGATGTTCTTATAATCTCGATGCAATGAGTAAAAACCGAGCAATCGATAAAAACGATTTGTCAGCTAAACTAATTTTTTAGAAAATTTGTACTTTGTAGGTAGGTAGGTACTTTTCTTCCAGGGAAATATCCATGCGGGCAAATTCCGCGGGCACAGCTATTACATTAATCTAGACATATAAATAAAATTTAAGTGTATTTGTAATGTCAAAATAACAGCATTTTACTAAATACATATGAAAGCATATACGGTACAACCCAACGAACACACTAGTGAAAATTGCAGCCTATTTTGTAACTTTAAGATGTATAATAGTGGCATTAAAGTTCAGAAAGCAGTTTTAAGTTGCATAGTTGCTTCTGCAAACGTCTGCAGGTACAAAATGTACCAAAAGTGGCAGTATCAGAACCAAATACCACCCTGGTTTTTATAATAGTTTATTCTAGAACCAATTTACCACTTACACCTTTTATAGAGAGTTACTAAGAGCATTTGTCACTGAAAGCTTTAAAAGGGTTTCTCTTGTTACTGTTATACCCCGATCAACTGCATAAAAGAGTTAATTGTAGATATGGCCTAAAGCAGTTGTTTAAGAGTTCAAATAACCACTCTTGTTCTACAAGAAGTTCCATAATAGGGGTAATAATATACTCTAATACAGATTCAAGATCTAAAAAGATAATCAATGTAACTAAGACCTACTTGAAGTCTTTAAAATGGAACAAGAGCTACCTTGAGTAATACAATAGATATTATTTGCACCGTTGTACAGACTTAGTCAATCCGCCATTTCTCTAGAAAATTTACTTATTTACTTGTAAAATTTAGATGTTATAATTATGTGTTAATAAACTGTCAGATAATAAACTGTCGATACTTAATAAAAATACGAAATCATTTTATTTGAAAAGGTCAACACTATTTAGCAAATATTTCTTAAATTTTCATACTATTTCGAAAGCGCTTATAAATTACTGGAAAAAATATCATATATAATGCATAATAAACATGGAAGCGCCTTTATCCGCTTGTTTTTAACAAAATAAGAAGACACATATCAATTATTTACTTAACAATAATATTTTAAAGATGGCCGATTACAATATTAAACACACTTCACCATTTTGACATACAATACATTCATTCATATTCATGCACTCGTTCACAAAAGTAGTATCATAAAAGCGTTATTATAGCTTTAGTTAGTTTAGTGTAGTTTAGTTTATTGCAGCTCTTAAGGCACCGTTTTACTACTGTTATGCAGTTGTAATGTAACTAAGGGCTGCATAAAATTGTGCCCAAACTAGAGCTATAGCTGCTGCATTAGGCCTCTAGAGCACGCTCTAGCACTTACGTCTTAGCACCTTTGGGCTTAATCCGATTGGCTCTAAAGCCGATAAGCAACTAGTTTGTGTTGGTTGGGTAACAACAAAAACACGTTTTTTAAATACTTTGTTTGTCTGTCTGTTTGTTCTCGCTGATCTCCGAAACGGCTGGACCGATTTCGATGGGACTGTCATTGGAAGATAGCTGATGTTATATGGAGTAACATAGGCAACTTTTATTTTTGGAAAAGTTTTAATGTTCTGCGCAAACAAATAAAACCCGTGAATTTTGACCACGCGGGCAAAGCCGCGGGCACAGCTAGTACACAATAAAAAGGGGTTTAGTTTAACGTCACGGGAAAAGGATCTCGTCTGTTTTGTGAATATCCTCTGTTGACTGTCCAGTTATATAAAGTGATGTAGTAAAATAATTATATTAAACTAATCAGGGACAACGACGAAACAGAGATGGCTGGGTTTCATAGCCAAAGTGACGACTAGGAAATCCTACGAACGGCGTACTTATATCGTGGATATTAACTCCATCATACACACGTTGCGGCAACACTGTGGTCCGAATGAAGACAACCATGTCTTTTCATACAAGTTCACGTACGCTTTTAATGAACATTTGTAGTTGAAATGAAGTTGTTAATATTACAGTTCTGCGCGTTGCAGTCTCTGCTCGCGGTAGAGATAATATTTAAGAGATATAGAGATTTAATAATACTATGTAGTTCATATTCATATATGATCAGGGAGTAAAGTAAATTTATTAAGATTATTCATATTGTTTAAGGACTAACGAGCTGAATTTTTATTTGATACTAGCTCTCCCGCCCGCGACTTCGTCAGCGCGGACTACAGTTTATCGCAATTAAAAGCATCCTATGTTCGTCTAGGATATTGCAAAAGTAGGTATTGCACCATACTTCTGATGTTTTTTGACGGTTTTGTTATTTCTTTTCCATGGCAACCGTTGCTTACAGCGAGTAATGAATATTTTCCAGTTTCCCGTGGAAACTTATAATTTTCTGGGATTAAAAGTTTAATTTGTTTTATTCCAGCATATAAGCTACGTCCATTCCAAATTTCATCAAAATCCGGCCAGCAGTTATCACGTGAAAGCTCCCCAAACAAACAAACAAACAATCAATGTTTCACTTTTATATATTAGCATGGATTAAAGCAGAAAAAAGACAATAAGTAAATGTGGTGAGTGATCACAAAACCAATCAAGGAATAAAAGTACGAAATAACATAATATAAAATTTGTGTATAGGTATTCTATAGAATAACTAACAAGTCTGGCAAAATTGTATTTCACTGTAAAAGGTATAACCAAAACAATCAAATGTCATCAAATGTAATCAGATTTGTATGCACCTAATGACGATAACTGCGAAAAACCATGTGGATGCAATTTAAAATATATTTCATCTGGCTATCTAAATTTGAACGCATCAGTTGTTCGCTCTGCGTTATTTTGGTCATAAAACATAGTGCCTACCATTGAGTAAAGTAGTATGGTCGGTTCACAAATAGCCTCCAGAGAGCAGCACCGGAATCACTCATGCGTGCCGATAATAAATCCAACGACCACTATTGCCAATTTGGACCCAAGTATTCAATGTAGTGTGCGAACTACGCTGTTGGCTAAGTGGGCTGTCATAAAAGTTACATTTGGATTGTTGTGTAACAAATTTATATTTATTGGAGAAACGACTCTTGTTAAGACTATTTATAGCTGCAAATTGTACAATTAATTTGTTGGGCCGGTAGCTCATCATATGTTCAAAAACCTATCTGAACGCCTGGTTGATACGATGCGAGACCAAAATGCTGGTACCTATTTGGTTCATCGAATTAGCATTGCAATTTAGCGGGGAAAAGCCGCCAGTATGATCGGTACGCTGGCAACTGGTATACTCGTATATTGGACTACCTGTGAGTTAATAATGGCTTGTAAGGTTTTTGAATGTTTTATGTCTGTAGTAGTTAGCTAGAACAGTTATAAATTAAATAAATATATATTCGGGACAATTCCACACCAATAACCTAGCCATATAACTAGGATACCCTGTACTATGGGTACTAGATAACGGATAAACATACATAGATACGAATATTATAACATCCATGTCTCGGAAACAAACATTTCTGCTCATCACAAAAATGATTGCACCTTGCAGGATCCGAACCCGCGAACGTTTGATTACGTACCTAGGATCACGAGCCAAAAAAAAAAGTTGTAGTACTTAATTAGTTTTTAGTTAATTGTTTTTATTTTTATTAATAAAACAATATTAGCAATCAGTTTTTAAAGTTAATATGTATAATTTACATTAGGTTCAGGACCGAGGAGTTGGAGTCCGTAGTTGAAGGATAAAATCTTAAGTTGATATCCACAATTCTACTGCAATTCAGCTGATCCAAAGGTTTTTTAAAGCAAGACGTGAAGAATAATAATATTCAAAGAATAAATAATATTCTAAAAGATTCAATTTCAAAAAAAAAGATTTTAGTACCTTTTTTTTAGTGCATGTCACTATTTGTGTTTTTTTTTCTTATTATTAAGCATTTTTTTATTATTATTGCTTTGTCATCTGTTTGTGAGCTACCCTGAAAGTCTCAACCAGATAGCTTATCGGAAAGTGCTCGTTTGAATTGCAAGATTCCAGGACAGACAAAATACAAAATACATAGATACATATATACATCAATACATACATAGATCATACATACAAGTGAAGTTAAATAAAAGCTTTTAAAAATCATGCGAGACAAAATTCGCAACTACTTTTTATTTTAGTTGAGACCTCAAACAGAGAACCAACATTAATATCGAGCATTAAAATATGCTATGGCAGCGATTTTTCCAAAGCACTACAACTTTGTAAATTGCATGAAACTGCGGGAACTCTATCCTTCTTTAGAACTGCTGTTAAAGTAAAGGAGAGTTCTTATTACGGACGTTTTCTTATCTACGAGAAAGTGTATTGGCCTTTAATCTCTCACAGCGAATGAACTCTGCAGAAGCTGATACTTTATCTGTGAGTTTGGGTTTCACTGGTTTCACTGAGCTCAACGAATGTGTGATATATGGGGAGAATATTTTTGTGATATCGATGGGGGAAGGCAGTTGAATTCCAAGAAGTTTTTCTGGATAATACCTTTACCTACATTATATAATCATTTTACAAGTTTTAAATTATTCGGATTTTTAATTAGACAGAGGAAATTAACAGGTCCAAATGACACTGAAAATATACTTTAATGTTTGATAACATTAAAGCTGGAAGCAATATTTTCAAAATCATCAGCCAGTAGACGTCCACTGCTGTACATAAGCTTCCCCATCATAGGGGGAGGGGGGTATTGAAGTATTTTATTGTAATGAGGCAAAATAATAGTACTTTTACAAGTCAAAATTAACATCTCATGAACAAGGAGAAATACATAAAGTTATATAAATAGATCAAATCAAAATAAGTTTGCTTTGAGTTGGAAAAGGAAATTTCCCTTTCATGTGCCAAAAGAGTTAAATCTCACCCTGGAAAAGGAAACACCCTTCTGACTTTACTAGTGCTTCGGAAATACGCCCGTTAGAGAAGAGAGCACCAATAAACGGGGATGTCATTTTTTCTATATTTGTTAAGTCTTTATAATATATATTTTTTGAGGCGTTACCGTAATCAGCACGCTTGGCAGGCAGCAGCTTGGCGATAGCAGATAGCAGTAGATGATGATATTAGCACAGGTGCATGCTGCTGCCATTCCCTGAATTCTTGAAGCTGGTTCTCACAGATCCCGCAGGATGAGAAGGGTTGGACCTGTCTCTAGCCAGGCTCAGCATACTGTGGTAGTATTATAGAGATGGGACTTTCACCACCAATAACAATCAAAGACAATTAGCTGGTCAGGGCACTTCTATAAGGAGGATTAAAAATTTCATAGTGCGTAATTAAAAAAGTTGCAATTGAAAAAAGTGGTGCAATTAACGATATAAAAACATGCTCTCGTGTCTCGGAGATACAGTGCGACCACCAATGCTCGGCAGTGAAATAAATGGTAAGGTGTTGTGGTGGTAAGTACTAAAGTTTAGAGCATGTTTAAACTTTCAAAACTTGCGAATTTGCGTAAATAAAGTTAAATTGGATGTTAGGACATGATCAACGACTATTGTCGCTGACAGTACCCACCTAGATGAACCCTTGTACAAGGGCCCTAACAATACCCACCTAGATGAACTCTTGTACAAGGACCCTGACAGTACTGTCAGGATACCCACCTAGATGAATTCTTCGCGACTTACCCGTGGTACCACCGTTGGCCCTACTGGTAGTACCACGGCTAATTATTTTTTGCCAGTGGTACTACCAATTTGATTGGTAGCTTGTACAAGGGCCCTAACAATATCCACCTAGATGAACTCTAGTACAAGTGCCCTGACAATGCCAACCTAGATGAACACTTGTACAAGGGCCCTAACAGCAAGTAAAGGTTATCTGTAACGAAAACCTGTTTCTAGCTCAATATACAACAAGGAAAACGCTATTCGACGTTTACAAATAGAGGTGCAATATAGAGTTGGTGTACTTTAGTCCGCTTTGGCTCGGAAACTGCTCTACCTTGCAATTTATTAGGTAACCGTCTGAGAAAATACGGTACAAGTAAGACAGGTTAATTATTAATTTTGTACTCAGCCTTTTGACATCAATATTCCCTTTAGTGAATTGACGTAACAAATAAGTTTAGGGTATTTTGGAATAGTTTTTTTTTTCTCTTTATATTTTAGTGTAGATAGATAGATAGATAGATAGATAACTCTTTATTGTACACCACATAGAACAAAAAATACAAAAATAACTAAAACATTTATACAAAATAAATGGGACAATGGGCGGCAGTGTAGGTGTAGTATAAATTCGCCAGGACTAGTGGAATAGGTCTATGTTGGCGATAGTTTCTGGCCAAAAGATCCCCAAAATTTGGCGAAGGCATCGGCTAATACAAACTCGTATCCGTATAGCAGCACAGTCTTAAAGTTAGTATTAAAGATTGTGAGATTCACTCTGCAAAAAAGGTGCTTCGACTGCCATACTGGACGGAAATGAACTGAATATTTATTGCAGAAATTGTGTAGAAATAGATCCTATACTATAATGTAGTATCTACAATTTGTCCATAACGGACATACAATATTTAGAATACAATTAATAATCACAATAATAAATCACAATAATATCACTAAGAGAATGTCAGAGTATACTAAATAATAATAATTCTAATTCACAAATAATTCCCTGACGTTATAAAAACATTTTCAAACAAGCTAGTTAAACAGTTTTGTCTTGAATTGCTTAAGTGGTAACTCTCTTATGTCCCTAGGTATTCTATCCGGAGACAAGCAAAGGTGCCTCTTGCTTTGGCAATCCGGGAAGTCACGTCCAAATCAGTCCCTCCAGATTCTGAAACGACTTTTCCCATATGTACGCATAGACTTTTGGAGGTGGTGTCTTGATTACCCCGTCGATTTGCAGATTCGGCACCGCAA
Source organism: Alsophila aescularia (assembly GCA_946251855.1). Classification (NCBI taxonomy): domain Eukaryota; kingdom Metazoa; phylum Arthropoda; class Insecta; order Lepidoptera; family Geometridae; genus Alsophila; species Alsophila aescularia. Next base: position 51,193,437 of record OX276377.1, on the reverse strand, counting down.
GTGGAGTTGGTTAGCTCACACATTGCACAGGGACTCGGACCACATCCCCAGACAAGCTCTAGATTGGAATCCGCAGGGCACAAACAAATTGGCGGCGCTCTGTCATTGCAGAAGCGAAAAACATCGGCTTGACCTGGAGTGATGTGAAGTGGGCTGCCCAAGAGAGAACACTGCCCGAGTGGAATGGAGAAGCATTGTATCTGCCCTGTGCATCGACGTGGGGCCTTAAGAAACGAATTGAAGAGAGTGGAAAATCACCGTCATATATTTTCATACATTCAGGTGTGCACCCGGTTTCTGCGCTGGCGTGCGCTGCCAGTACCCACAGTACACATAGTATATGTGAATTTCAAACATGGTTTCAACATAGTATAAGACGTGTACTATGCCAGTACCGGGCAATTAAACCCCGTGGAAAAATCCCCATTCAATATCTGTGAATGAAATGATGTATGGAATTCATCCTAGATAAGGTATATAAGGTCGGAGGTATATAAGGTGGTATGTAAGGATAAAGTCGGAGTTTACTGGTGATATAAAGATTAACAAGTTCAACAATAACCACATTTGTTCAAAATATATGTATTATTTTCAATATTTAATTTTTTGTTTTCCTCAATCACAAACTTCGCTCTGCAATCAATCGAATAACAAAACGAAATAAAAATAAAGTAGGTAAGTGAAATTCACAGTTCGTAAACTTCAGCTTTACTCCTAATGGCTTTTATAAATTTCCTATAACAGCCAAAGCGAAATGCAGTACATAAACTTTAAAAAAACAGTAGCGTGGCTCGGTGATTACCAGTGTACAGGAACTGTGCGACTCTGCCGACTTGTCAATGCACACGAATCAAATAACTCAAATTCTTCTATATCCTTTCCACTATCAGATAAAAAACACAACTGTTGTTGTTTAGAAACACAACTGTACATAGTTGGCATTTCTTCAATCCTCAATTAACAATACAACGAAGAAATGGAAGATACTTCCTGCGTATTTTATCCCGAGTCTTCAAATCAAGAGTAAAATATGTATCTTCTTGGCAACCATGCTCCAACATCGACCGCATCATCTGCTTACCAATCATTTAAATAAACAATATATACTTATGGCAAGTTTATGTACTCTTAGTAACTTACTGAACTGATCCGCTGTTATTGAGCGATAAAGAAGGGATGCGGTCATTCAAGCGATATAATGTACTTATTATACTGTCTCTGTCTTTACAAGTACTAATATTGTGTTTACAACCCGTGCTATTCGCGTTTACAAGCAATTATTCTATTTATTGCATTGTCTCACTGCTGGGGATGGTCTATTAATATTTCCGCTGACGGATTTGTGATTTTCATATCGGCTTTATGTCATAAATTTAGGCACAATATTTATTTATGGAGCCCTTGATTCGTAATTTATTTTATTTTCCATGTTTATTCTTAACTAGCTGTACCCACGGCTTTACCCGCATAGTCATTTCATTTAAAAGTAGCCCATACGTGTTATTCCATGGCCAAAAGTGCCTATAATTTCCAATATACTACATACCTTCAAAACTCGTTCAGCAGTCAAATAGTTTTCATTGAGTGCTCAGTATCTAATGCTTTGATTAAGATACCGAGTACCCCAGTTTTAAGCCAAACCCTAAGCTATCCCATAGTGAAAACCACATCGAAAAAGATCTAGTAATGTTTACGTGATGCATGAACAAACAGACAAGCAAACAAAAAGACACGAATTAAAAAAAAAATGCTTCAGTAGCTTATTTTAAGTACCGTAGACCTTTTTTTTTTAATTATCGTCTTTGTACAGACTTTTTCGTTCCTATTGCTTTAATGCTTTTTTTTATTTTTGCATATTGCTTTATCATAAGTATAGGGCTAATTCATCGCCGCGATTCTCACCACCATCATCTCGATCATCGTCACCTTCGTGGCAAATTTTATTTATTGCTTTTTTGAATCTGCTAGTACCTATACTTATAATAAAGCGACAAGAACGAAAAAGTCTGTACATAGAAAATAATAAAAAAATGATCAAGGGTACGTAAAATAAGCTACTGAACAAGAATATATCATTTTTTAAATTCGTCGCTGTCTGTTTGTTTGTCTGCTTTTCTATATGTTTGTTCACGCATCAATAATAAACTACTTGACCGATTGCGATGCGGTTTTCACTATTGGATAGCTTAGGGTTTGAAATAAAAACAGGGGTATATGTTATCTTTATGATTACATGCCGAGCAATCAATAAAAAACTATTTGACGGCTGAAGAAATGTAGTATATTGCACTTTATAGGTAAGTACCTTTAAAGTACAATATACTATTGGTCTTGGACTAACTCGTATGGCCTACTTTTAAATGAAATGAACACGCGGGCAAAGCCGCGGGCACAGCTAGTAGATTATAATTATAGATAGATAAATTTTTATATTGGTTATGTCTCAATGTACATATACATATAAAATCGCAAGAACGTTCTCCATCCGTTATGCCCTACATTAGGTACATGCACAAAAATTATATCGATTCATACCTACCTATTGTTTGAAAACAGGCGACACCATGGGTTTCATAAACAATGTGGTTCGCAGCTTTTCGGTTCTCTCCCACTTTGGTGGTTATAACACAAATTTTGTAACCTCCAAAAGAGAGGTGTTGTAAGTTTAGAGTCTGTATGTATCACTGTAAACGGTCTGTGGCAACGTACCGATTGAACGATTTCAATGCGGTTTTCAATGTTTGAAAGCTGATGTGATCGAGATGGTTCTTAGCTATAATAGGCGTGAAGGGGGTGAGGCTCGTAGCTCCCAAACGAATGGACCGATTTTTATGTGAAATTATTGTTTGAAAGTGTTCGAGATGTTTCTTAGCTATAAAATTGTAGGGGGTTTTAGCTATAAAGTTGTTGGGGTTATATGTATTTTTAATTTGTGCTTGTTTACATTATTACATTAAACATTCAACTTAGAACACATACAAAGTAGGTTTATTTGTTTTTTTCTTATTTATTATTTGTTTATTGTATTAAAAGAAAGAAGAAAAAGAAGTAGGTATCAAACATAGAGCTACAAAATTATGGTACGGAGCGGGAACCAGAGCTACATCAAGTATGTATATTTGTTAGCTACATCGAATCGTAGAGTGACAAATATAGTCGATATGGTCATATTGTTGAGTTCTTAGGAATTTTCCGCCTTGATTTTCTCTGATATCAATTTTTTATCCTTTTCAGGTTTGTAGACGTTAATAAAAATAATTTGGTCGAAAAGATATCGGATATTGGAGACATACGTTTGTAGTTAGTACTTACAGTTACAAATCTAGAACATATCTAGTGAGTATAATAGGCATGAAATAGATAGAATTGGCAACAGCTAGAAAACTAAGAATAATTAGAAAACATCACAAATAAATGCCTATAATAGGCCATCTAACCAAAGCCAAGAAAATGTTGGCTTTGGTTAGAAATAATCTTCATGAAAATAGAATTACTCAAAAATACTAAAGATTCCTTTGATGAAACGAGTACATTACTACTAAGAGGAAAGCAGACACAGAAAGATAAACTTCAAGCTTGTTTTCTTAAAATTCTATCTCAACATGAAATCTCGTAGGAAAATATCTTATCTCTGAGTATTTTTGGCAGAGAAAACACATTACAACTTACAATGTAAGAAACGTTTAAGATAGGAGGAATAAGTATAAAGAAATGCCCCCTAATTTAAACCAAGAATTTGAATTACTAAAGAAGTAGTTTTTTGGGAATAGAAAGCACAATCACATAGCAGGATTCGAACCGCAACTAGGTATGTAAATAATACTGATCTAGTTAATCTTTTTTTAAGGTTCGTTGTCCTACATGGAATCCTTAGGTATAGTTTCTCTACGTCTGTCTTTTCATCTGTCTGTATGTCACAGCCATTTTATTCGGACACTATCTGTCTACAAGTGATGATCGTCACAAAAATTATAAAATATTTTCTATTGTTTCAATAAATTGTGGAACTTGAAGGGTTAACACTAAGTAAAATTTTGGCTATTCACACCAATATATAAAAGAGAAACGTTGTCTGTTTGTTTGTTTGGGGAGTTTTAACGCGATAACAGCTGGACGGATTTTGATGTAAATTGAAATGGAGATAATATATATATATACTCTGGAATGAAACATAACATACTTTTTATCTCGGCAAATTGTAAGTTTCCACGGAATAAGTGGAAAATATCGATGATGATAAGGAACGGTTGCCATGGAAACGAAATAATAACAATTCTGTCAAAAAGCACTAAGAGCGTTGGTGCTATACTTTTGCATTGGTTTTTAATATCCTGGCAGAACAATGAATTATTTTTTCGCGATAAACTGTAGCTTAGTATGAGGACAATAGATGGAGAGCTTCATTAGCCTGCTTTGAAAAAAAAACTTATGATATCAAGGTTCGTTACCTATCTATATATCTATACTAAAATTATGAAGAGGCTGTAAGAGGTTAATAGATAGATAGATACATTATACTTTATTGTACACCAGTTTACCAAGAATAAATAGCAAATAGGAACAATCTTATAACTAAAGTATAACGGGAGGACTTATCGCTAAAAGCGATCTCTTCCAGTCAACCTAAATGTTGTTTGAAAACTCAAAAAACGCACAACGGATTTTTAAAATTCTTTGTTCTGTGGGAAGCTACGTTGTCAGCAAGTAACATGGGCTGTTCTTTATTAGTCAAAAAAAAGAGTTGTACACTGAAATTGCAATAATTTAACCCAAGGTACCAAAAATTAGCCTATAAAAATTAAGATTACTCGCTGTAAGGAGTAACATGTTGCTGTGGAAATGAAAGAATAATAAGTCTGTCAATAAGCACCATGAGCGTTGCTGCCAAACATTTTGAATTAGACTTCTGCTAAGTAGTACTAGTTATTTTTATAATTGACTTGTGCTAAGCCTAAGAAAAATGCCGCGGTGTGAGCTCAACCCGTACGAAGCCGGGGCGAGCTAGTCCGCAATATATCCCAAAAATGTTGCCAACGCGATAAGTACCGAAGTACCGAACCGGCTAAGGGTGTGGGCACATAACCAAACCCCATGTCATACTTCGATGCTTTTGTTGGGACACTTTGAAGCGATAATGTGATTTCGTTCCATTTCTTTTGTAATTTTGCTTGCATATTATTTTTACATGGTAGTGTCGCAAAATAGACGTATATCTTAAGATATACAATTTCACTGGTTTTGTTATGACCATTTAGTTAAAGTACGGTACTCATACTTGGTTTTACAATACTTTACATAAGCATTTTATTGCAGACCTTAAAATGATACATCTTATTATATGTATTAATTTTATAAATAATTCTGTTTTTTTATTGTTCTTTTTAGTTTGTGTTCAACACAAATTAAAGTAAAAAATAATCTTTTTTTTATAAACTTACCTACTCATGTAACACGGTTACGTCATAATATAACAAGCCAGTTGTATCTTTCTGTTGTACCATAGAAGCAGATGTACCTACTCGTACATTATAGAAGTTACTAGGTCAATCCATGCATAGACAATTAATTATCCTTGTAATTATTATGTTTGTTATTTTTGGTTAAACATATGTTCAAGGATAAATGTTAACGACTAGGGAATATATGTGGTCTCTCTCTCTCTCTCTCTCTCTCTCTCTCTTTTTCTCTTATATTTTTTACTAGGCATGACAGTAGTGAATAGAAGTGTGGCAAACCTTTCAAATAGTCTATATTTCAACAAAAAACGATAACAGCACTTGTTTGTCAAGTTAAACCGTTTATTACCACGTTGATAAATAAATAATCCAATGTTGGTGAAATAGGGCCAAAAAATATAACCAAATAAAAATTGTCGGAAAATAAACAGTGAATTAAAAGCGTGCTTAACCGAGCTCTCTGGTTGTATCATCCGTCGGCCCAAACCCGGTTTTCGTGGAATCTGGTGTAACAGGGCATCTCTTATCGGTGTTTCGTAGGAATAGGGTGCTTTCTACACGGAGCAAATTACTCCCAGACGTACAGCCTCCCTGGTGATCATATGATGCCAACAGTATGAGTGCTTTCCGTGAACCATGTCTAAAATTGCTAATGTTAAATGTTTACACAAATTTACGTCCATAGCACTATAACTACGGTCGGCTACAAAAATAGCCTATGACGCTCTTGCAATGAAAACAAATCGATTGATACCTCGCTTGTCAAAATCGAACCAAGTTTTTAGTTTGAAAACATAACCCTTCCTTTGTTTCGCAGTAGTCGGGTAAAAAATAGCCTGTAACACTCTATACCTGAAGACGAATCGATTGACACGTCGTTTGTCAAATTCGGACCAGTAGGGGCGATGCTATGGTGAACATCCACATATACACACATACATGCATAGACTGTTCCCTTGTTTTGCCGTAGTCGGATAAAAAACTTTTAATTACTTCCAACCGGAGGAGGTTCTCAATCGTCTTTACTTTTTTACCCAAGTACGGCGAAGCAAGGAAGAGTAATAATTCGTTTAATTCGTTTTCGTTTCAATTCGTTTGTTTCAATGCCTTTTCACTTTACTTTATATTGTATTTTAGTACCTAATGTGGAATTTGTATTATTGTTAGATTTTTCTTATTCTAAGTGATATTTCCATGCGTGACGTCACCTGCCGTTTCCAACGGAAGACCAGCGCTGGTTGTTATCAACCAGCATTATGCTGAGTTGGGGCCGGCTTTTGGCAAAAAACCTAACTACTTAGGTACTAATTTATTTATTTATACCCTTACTTATAAAAAATTATGCAATGATTAAGTAATGATTAGAAATACTGCGCAGTACAATATTGTACTGCGCGGAATTCTTAATCATTGCATAACCATTGCATAACTTTTTATAAGTAAGGGGGACGATGTTTTATTTTGTGTACTTGTTTTTTGACATATATAAAGCTATGTCTATGTCTAATAAGTTTAAAAATCTATGTATGTATTATGTATGCATATATGTATGTATGTATGTATATTGGTATGTGGATATTCCACTAGTCGTATCGTTCCTATTTTGACAAGCGACGTATCAATCGATTCTTTTTCAGGTATAGATGTCATAGGCTATTTTTTGTCCGATTACGGAAAAGCAAAGGAACGGTTATGTGTTCAAACTAAAAAACTAGGTCCGGTTTTAGCAAGCGAGGTATCAATCGATTCGTATCCATCGCAAGAGTAATCTATGGATGGATGAAAAGGCCTATGTCCAGCAGTGGACGAATACAGACTGATGATGATGCTGCAAGAGTAACATAGGCTGTTTTTTATCTGACCGTAGTTATTGAACTTGTCTTGTTCATGTTTACATTCAATATATCTTCGAGATTTCTGAAATGATTTAGATGATCCTTGTTAAATACTAGCTTTTCTGCCCGAGACTTCGTCCGCGCGGACTACTGTGAATCACGAAAAAAATAAAAACCAATGCAGAAGTAGGTTTACCACAATGCTCTTGATGTTTTTTGACAGTTTTCCCAGTTTTCCCGTGGAAAATTTCAATTTTCCGGCATAAAAAGAACCCTATGTTTTATTCCAGGGTATATCCATAAGCTATATCCATTCCAAATTTCATCAAAATCCGTGCAGCTGTTATTGCGTGAAAGATCCCCAAACAAACCAACACACAAACACACAAACAAACAAACAGACAACGTTTCACTTTTATAAATTGATATGGATTATATTTGACAGGGTAGACGTCCTGTGGTGTGCAACTTTAAGTATTTTTCAAAATAAGTTCCATAGTTTTTTTTGTAAATCTTCCAGTACTTGATGTCGTTGTTTTTACTATAATAATTATTTTAATAACTGCGTCATTTATTCATGATACTCTTGCATTTAGATAAAACAGATGAGGAATCTAACACATATATACTAGCCCTATTAGAAACTGTAATAAAAATATAAGTTCAAAAACCAAACCCCGACTAGGGTCTGTTTACTATAATAAAAAATCACAAACAAAAATATTAAAATTTTCTAGAAAATTTTGAAAACTTTATAGCCGGGTAGTGCTCTTTACCTACTCTTGGTTATAATACTGATACATTTATATCGCACTCCTACGGCCCTAAAGTTTTAACGTTATTTCTATAATGTTTCAATTTTGGGGTTAAATGTATATATATATATTAGGAATGTGCTAATTTCATAAGCCCTTTCATTTGATACCAAACACGGCATAATAGAAAAAAAACTTTTTGTTCACTTCTTTATGTCCTCTAGAGGGCGCCACATTCATTTTGTTCATATAACCAGCGGACGATGAAGACGCTTCCAACGATACCTCATTTGTCAAATTATGATGAGTTGTTTAGAAGTTATGAGGGAACAGCTGAACATACATACCCACCCACATACATACATACATACATACATACATACATACCGGTTAAAATCTTAACCTTCCTTTTTGCTTCGCCGTAGTCAGGTGGAACAAAGAATAAGAAAATGTGTGTTCCTGTTTTGTTGACAATTTTTCCTTATTACTGAGCTTAAGTGGCTTAAATATCTCAAGGTAAATTGCGCAGTGCATTGCCGTGAAATATTTCGCAATACATAACTCACAATACATACTCACAACATAAACTTTTGTGTGCGTAGTGTTAATTTTCGTTAGCCTTGCGGCTAGAAGGAGCAACGATAGGCGCAAGGTAGCAAGCAGTCATTGGATGAGAAGAGCCGAAGATTGGGCTCAGTGCCGTACCTTGGGAGATGCTATATCCAGCAAGGGACGAAAACCAGCGGTTGTTCTCGTCTCGTCTCTCAATTGTGTTAAAAAATATTAGAGGAAATGATAGTTTTCTATTATTACTTGCAACAATTCCGCGAACGATCAACTACCCGAACTTTTCTGTAACTCGCAAAGCTTTCGAGGCTGTATGTATACTTCTTCATTTTATAATTAAATGTGCTAAACCAAAATCGAGGCACCTTTACATATCCTTACTGTTTATATGTCTTCTTGTAATGTTTTCCTTTGCCGAAAAGCGCGCGATAAATGTTTGTGCATAAATTTCAAAAGCTCATCGACTTACAGCTTCCCGTTTACGAGCTATGTTGCTCCCATGTGAGCTCTCGTTCCCAGTTTTCATACTGCAAAGATACTTTAAATTCGTCTCGTAGGCCTTTTTTTAAATTGAACGGGCAGCGGTGTTTTATGAATGGCTGAGATTTTTCTTTCTTCTCCATTGGATTTGCGCCTGTATAATATTTACGCCTCAACTAAAGTGTTAACTTTTTGCCCTGCGGTTTGTTTGCAATTTTTCTGTATTCCTGTGGGAAATAGGAAGTTTTCTAGGATTGAAGTAACTTTTGCGCATTAACTGATTACAGTCAATCCAAACGGGAAGACACTTTACAAACGACCATAACGTATTTTGAAATAGTTATAGACAAACAATCTTGAAGAACATTATCATCATCATCATAATTATTAACCTATTCCGCCCACTTCAGGGCCTCCTCACTCTTATGGCATTCATCTCTGGTTTGAGGCAATCGGGTCCAGGTCTTTCTAAAGTGTTTTGTGAAGTAATAAGCCTTTCGTTGGATCGATCTTCTTCGGCTACGCTGACAGTCACTTGGCTACCATTCCGTTAGAGACTTACATCTGCCATCACCATATCTTGCCAAGTGCTTTGCCCATCTCCAATTGACTTTAATTATACGGTATTCAATGCCATCTACCTTGGTTCTTCTTCGGTTATCCGTATTTCAAATTGTCGCAATTTCCGTAGTGAGTGTCCACGTTTTAACTAGTTGTTACTTATTTATGACAATATTTTTTTGTGTTAATTATCTACACCACCATCCTCACTTCATTATTTCTCTCCATCATAAGGCTGACTGGGAGTACACTTTAGTTATATGATTGTTCCTATGCACTGTATTCTTTTTGAAACCTGGTGTACAATAAATATATTTTCTATCTTACTATCATGTTTCGGCACCATATGTCATTGTGGGCAGGAAACATTAGTTGTACAGACAGAAGAACATCATATTACACTACTTAATTTGCCTTATATTTCAATGAGGTCGTAAAAATAATAATTTGGCTTTTTGAACATATCTTAACAAAATTTTTACCTACTTTACCTTCCTGAAACGGACCATAAATTATCTCATAATTCGTAATTACGATGTGCATGTTTTCATAATGTAATGTGAAACAGGGAAATTAGTCCAAGCAAAACGCAATTGTTTCTTGAAAAACAATATTTATTTGTTTGCTGAGTAGCACTTACATCTAGAGAGCAGTGTTAATGGAACGTAAACAATTCCATTAACACTGCTCTCTGGATGTTAGTGCAACAAGGTATAAATAAATAAGTGAAGGAAAAGTCAAGTGCAACACTATCTAATACGTCGAGAGAGTGAATGAGAAATTATTACCTTACTCAGGTCTTTAGGACCTGGTTTTGTAAAGCGAAAAATATACTTATTAGATAACCTAACAATTGTTGGATCTTGGACTTAAATCATGAAGCTATAACCTATTATTTATTCTGTGGTATAACTAAAACAGAATGATCAACACTGTTCAACTGTTCACTCCCCAACCAAAAAAAACTGCATTCAAATCAGTTAAGTAAAAAATGACTAAACGAATTTTGATGAAACTGCATACATCTACTAATTATATTCTTACATTTAATAAGTTATATGTAAAAAAAGTTTGAAAAAACTTATAATATGTAGAAGCCATGTCATGGTGAAACTTAGAAAAGGCTATGACAATTAAATGCGTATACAACTTTTTGTGTCTTTGCTATTAACCATTGATGAGTTCAGCAACGTGTCATGATAAAACATAAAACCGGTTATCATAATAAAATGCGTAAACAACATTTCGTTACAAGGAGCCAATCCTGGATTTCGATTCAGGTCATGCTAAACCTAAAAATGCATTTTCATCGGAACCAACATGTAAAAATCAAATCCGTAGGATAAGATGCATGTGATTTCTTCCAAAAATAGCAGAAAATACACCGCGCATGCTGGGTTGCTTCCCACTTTATTGTCGCTGGAATCCAGCACTTTCGCTAAAACACTGGTCCTTGAGTAAAAGTTAATCAAACGTGAATTTCACTTACTGACCAGGGCCCGTTCGTTTTGAAGGACCATTACATTGCCAATGGAGAGACCCATCAATTTGGCTTCACGCCGACCGCACGCGGCCACTAGGGCTGCGGCCGACATGTGAAACGTTTTATTACGGTTCGGGAAAAACCGTTACAATAACGCAACTCAGAATTCTTAGGTAAGGAGTGGCGATACCGCGGAACATATTTCATGTTTTGCAAATGTATACAAAGTACGCCCGCACATATTCGTGGAACCGTTATCTGCTTTCTTTGCTCATGCCAAAAAGAACTGATGTCGTAGATGTCTTTGCTTGGAGACAGTTACAATAGAGCAGCGAGAGCAGATTAACAGTCAAAAGCTGCTGCTACTGTCTCATATATTCGATGTTATTTTTCAAGTTGTTTCAACTTAAATTAATTCACATGCCTGTTTGTTACTCTGAAGACTAAGAAATCTCTAGAAACGCCGCTTAAGTGAGTGAATCTTTAACCTTTAAAATACATCCAAACTAAACATGAAAAGTAATATTTTTGACTTACAATTAAAAGTTACTAGCTTCGTTTTAACAACCTAAAGAATAAAACGAAGCTAGTAACTTTTAATTGTAAGTCAATCACAAGATCTATTGACTTTGTGCGTTCATTATGTCAGTCTGCAGATATTCTTGCTCTTCAGGAGACGTGGCTTCTTCCTCACGATATCCCATATCTTGGAGGAATTGACCAGGATTTTGCTTACACTGGGAAATCTGCGGTGGACACTTCGGTGGGAATGCTGCGGGGCAGGCCGCACGGCGGAGTTGCTATACTGTGGCGTAAGAGTGTTTTTCGGACTGTGTCGGTTGTCGAGTGTGCAAATGTGCGTATAGCATGTATTAAAGTAGTGCTCGAGAGCCGACAATTCTTAGTGTTCTCAGTTTACATGCCGACGGATGCTACGGAAAACTTACCTGAGTTTACCGACTGCTTGAGTGAGATAAGCGCAGTGACTGACAGTTGCGCTATTGATTCGATATATATACTGGGTGATTTTAATGCTGACCCATTTTCGCCATTTGGTAAGGAGCTCATGAACTTTTGTACCGAACAGAAATGGATATGTGCGGACATTGATTTCTTAGGTTTATTATCTGGCTCGTACACATACATTAGCGATGTGCATGGCACTACATCGTGGTTAGATCATATAGTTGTGACAGAAGCTACTAGAGGAACAATTATGGACGTTAAAATTAATTATAATGTGTCCTGGTCAGACCACTTTCCAGTAGAATTTATATGTGACTTAAATAGTTTGTTACCTAAAAGTAATATTAATAGACATGTGCCTAACACTGTAGTTTGGGGGGAAAGAGACAAGTCACAGATAAATAACTATTGGCAACAATGTACTGTCAATCTACGGGAGATAGATTTTCCCCCTGAATTTTCAAAATGTGGAGATCATAGTTGTAATAATGTAGATCACAGGAAAATAATAGATTCAATGTATAAAAAAATAGTAGACGGATTAAGTGGAGCTGCTTCTAGCTGTTATAAAATAAATAAGAGTAACTACAAATTTAGAAGAAAGAATAAATGTGTTATAGGTTGGAATAAGTATGTTGGAGAGGCTCATGGGGAGGCTCGACTTCGGTTTCATGATTGGGTCTCATATGGGAAACCATCAGCTGGACTCATTTATGTTAAAATGCGTGAGTCACGGATAGCTTTCAAATCCAAATTAAAATGGTGCCAAAACAATCAAACACAAATTAAAATGGATATTTTGGCGACGCAACACAAAGCTAAGAATTTTATGAAATTTTGGAAGGAGACTAGTAAGTTAAATCCGAAACCGAGTGTCCCAATGAGTGTGCAGGGTATTAGCGATCCCGTTCAGATTGCCAACTTATTTAGCCAGCATTTTAGGGTTCAGTCACGACTGGATCAGTTGAGAGGGTCGGAGACAGGTGTGATCGATGCAGGAGAACCAATCGTCTTCATCTCGGCAAAGGAGGTTGCTCGGATAGTGAGGGATATGAAAAGAGGTAAATCCCCAGGCCATGACTCATTGTGTATTGAACATCTGCAAAATGCAGGCGTTTATTTGCCAAGAGTGCTCGCCATGTTGTTCACCTTCTGCGTAGGGCATGCATACTTACCTGAGCCGATGATGAGGACTTTGGTTGTCCCTATAATAAAGAATAAAACGGGGGACATGTCTTGCTTGAATAATTACAGGCCAATATCATTGGCAACAGTGATAGCTAAGGTATTAGACGGTGTGATTGGTAAACACCTCGATAAGCATCTAAAGTTTCACGATGCACAATTTGGTTTTAGACCTGGCTTATCCACCGAAACAGCAATTTTAAGTCTCAAACACACCGTCCAGTACTACACTAGCAGGAGCACACCTGTCTATGCCTGCTTTCTGGATTTATCGAAGGCGTTTGATCTTGTGGCATATGACAGGTTGTGGCATAAATTGGCTTGTGATACGGAGTTGCCCCGTGAGTTCATATCGCTGTTTAGATATTGGTATGGCAATCAGAGCAACAATGTGAGATGGTCGGGATCGCTATCGGACGAGTACGGGTTGCAGTGCGGGGTGAGGCAGGGTGGCCTGACTTCACCCAAACTCTTCAACCTGTACATGGATCGCCTGGTCCGTGAGCTCAGCAGTGCCAGTGTTGGCTGTTCAATAGATGGTATTTTTGTCAACAATATAAGCTACGCTGACGATATGGTACTGCTGAGCCCATCGATCAGTGCCCTTCGGAAACTCGTCAAGATCTGTGAGTGTTATGCGGAGGAACATGGACTCAGATACAATGCCAGCAAGAGCGAACTGATGGTATTCAAGGCGGGATCAAAAAGCTACAATACTGTTCCGCCAGTCTTGCTTAATGGTAGTGAGCTTGGATTGGTATCACAATTCAAGTATCTGGGTCACTGGGTCACTGATTCACTCGCAGATAATATGGATGTGGAAAGGGAGCGCAGGGCATTGTCAGTAAGGGCAAATATGCTGGCTCGTAGGTTTGCACGGTGTACTGCACAGGTTAAAACAACTTTGTTTAGAGCATATTGCCAGACCTTCTACACCTGCAGCCTACGGGTCAAACATACGAAAAGTGCTTACAATGCTCTGCGCGTCCAATATAATAGCGCGTTCAGGATGCTGATGGGGCTGCCACGCTTCTGTAGCGCATCGGGAATGTTTACGGACGCACGAGTGGATGGCTTCATGGCCATCATGCGAAAAAGAACAGCATACCTGATGCGCCGGGTGCGGGGCAGCGCCAACAGCTACCTGCAGTTAATTGCTGGACGAATGGACGTAGATGGTCCGTTCATGAAGCACTGGACAAGTATGCATATTATGCATTCTTGATATGCCGGTGCTTTAATTTTCTCTATTTTTCTAATGTATTTTTTATTTTATTTTTTGTGTGTATTTATTTCAATAATTGTGTGATTTATGGACTTTGGTCTGAAATAAAAATATTTGAATTTGAATTTGAATATGAACCCTACGATGCATGATAGCCACTAATGTATTCATTCTAAGTCATAACATAATGGGCCGCCCGTCTGGATTGATTGACTTTCATTACAAAATATACATTTATATTTTGATGATTTTCATTATAGCTTTTGTAATGCAAACTAATAATCAAAGTAAAATTGCTGTTCCATATTATAATGTTACAGATATATGTAAATGCAGTTGGTGCTACGATATAAATATGGGACCAAACGCCAGATACGGTTACAGCACAGCAGCCACATCGAATAGACTTATGCAAATGATCCCTCCTCTCACAGCAAATCATCGAGTAGCTTGACACAAGCGTATTTATTGACTAAGCATCCATTCATCTGGCCACAATAAATATGCCACTTCCCTGTCTTTGCTGATATTTGCACCGAGTGACTCGAGTCAAATGTTCGCAATAAACAGACAACATCGTTTTGTTTATCTCATCATTTAATTTCCTCACAATCCAACAAAATTATTCAATTAAACAGCGAATTCTAGTATAGCCACGTCTGGGTCTGTGCAAACGAGCTTAATCTCGAAGAAATACTCAATCTTTCAATTTGACGCGAAATCAAAGGAACAATGGGCGCGTTGTTTAATAAATGTCCCTGATTCAAATTTCAAGGGGCTCCAGATGGCGATCGTCCCGCTTCAGGGGTGAATAATTTCCTTCACAACATTGCCCCCCAAAATAATGTCATTCTTTATGTTCCGCAAGAGCGCTGTCGCAAATAAATTGAAAATTCGACGAGGGCTACGAATCGTTCATCTTGACTCTTCAATTGAGCTGTACAAGTAAACGCTTGCTTTGTAATGCTAAATGAAGACGGTAGAGATGTCTAGGCAGATGTGTCACTTGGAATAAATGACACGGCAACATGATGTCTTTCTCGATATATTTACCCGACTACGGCGAAGCAAGGGAAGGGTAATGAGTTTAACAGTCTATGTATGTATAGGTTTGGATTGTATGTATGTCTGTATGTTTGTTTGTTTGTACGATTCTTTGGCGCTTCCTACAGCATAAACGGCTTGATTGATTTTGATAAATGAGGTATCTTTAGATGCTTCTTAATCACAAGAGTGCTATATCATATGAGTGAATGAGTGTGATATCCTAATATATGAAATATCAAGAAAAGTAATATGGCGGAATACAGCTGCCATATTGTATTTACGACGGATCAAAAATGACCAAAAACTATCGAATGAGGTATCAAACTCTTTATAGACAATTCCAAAAATATATACCTAAGGGAAACTATAAAGTATAAAACAATAAACCCGACAGCGATCAAACTAAAAAGAGTCAAACAAGCTTAAGATTATTGATCTATCTACATCTTCTTTTATATTTCAGAGTAACTCGGTTCTATTTATACTATATACATATAATACAATCACAAATAAAAAAAAAAAACCCCGACTTCCCACCTCCCATTATTGCTAAGAAGCATCTCGGTCACATCAGTTTACAAACATAAAATTCGTTCCATCCATTTGAGAGCTACGATCGTCACCCCCATCCCCCCCCCCCTCTCAATTCCCCACCCCCGCACCACCATTATAGCTAGGAATCATCTTGTTTACCTCAGCTTTGGAACATAAAAAAGGCATCAAAAACGGTCCATTCGTTTGGAAGCAACGATCCCCCCCAGGTGGGGGTTTTACCCCCCCCCCCCCATGCAATTATAGCTAAGAACAATCTTGTTTATCACAGCTTTTAAACATAAAAATCTGCAGCTTAATTGGTCCATTCGTTTGAAACAGGGACTTAGCTACCGCTAATTAAAGGTATCCTAAAATTTCGGTATAACGTCATACCGTTATTTTACGATACTTTAATAATTGCGGTATCAGAATTTTAGGGTTAAGGTACCAGTGAAAAATTTCGGTACCAAAATAAGGCCTTGGCCGCGGCTCGTTCCTATGATAGCCACCGCTAAGCGAGCCGTCCATTTCATTTCATTCGTCAGTCCGAGCCTAACTACCTACTAGCCCTGTCAAAAACTTTTGAGGTGTGTGGCGCAATCCATAAAAAATAAATTTTTTTTTTTTACAAAATGTCTTTTGCAGCCAAGAAAATAAACTTAATAATTTTTGATTCCGAAGATTATGAAACCCAGTCCCAAATGCCCCCTAACAAAAAATAAAAGAGATTATGTGCAACGACGAGAAATCTAATGGTAAGTAACTTAATACCTATTGAATCTAACTAAGAATTAATTATGTAGGATGAGTTATTGAGACTTGATTCAGTATCAACTAACGAAACACAAGATTATTATATTACAACAATGTTGAAGCGGATGGTAGTCAACAATAAGTTAGTTCATAAGGTGAGCGTTCCCTTCTTTTGCAGATCTTTGAACATTGCAAATCTATAAGAAATTATAAAATGCACATCAATTGTAAAAGTGAAACGTTATCTGTTTGTTTGTTTGGGGAGCTATCACGCCCAAACGGCGGATCCGATTTTGATGAAACTTTGTAAATAGGTACTGTACAATATAGAAACAAACATATAATACTTTTTATCTCGGAAAATTATAAGTTTCCACGAGAAAACTGGAAAATGTTGATTACTCGCTGTAAGGAACGGTTGCCATGGACACGAACCAATAACAAGTCTGACAAAAAGCATCAAGCACGTTGTTGCTACGATTCATTTTTTTGCGATAAGCTGTAGTCCACCCGGACGAAGTTGCGGGCGGATCACTGGTTTTGAATAAACCAACATTTCACATGTGAAAGAAGAAGTGACGTGGAGAGCAGGCGGAAAATATCAAAATTTACCTGTGCAGAAATAATATAGTAATAATAAAATAATTATCAATATTCACTTTGCAATTATACTTAATTAATAATCATCCATAGATCCAACTTCACTAAAATCTATATATATAACAGTATGATGACTACGAGTGCAGTTAAAAATGGGAGTTTGGTGATGATGTACAAGCATATGAGTCACAATCACAGACGCTGGAAGATTCGACGACAATTCCAACGAAATAAAATACTTCAGAAGGAGCAACGTTACAGAAAATGAGCAACTGATGCAATAATTCTAAAATTAAAACTGTCAGTACCCAGACTTTGTTCATGGCAGATGAAACTAATATAAAACAAGCCAACGAACCCTATGCTTTATTTGTTGCTCGCGAACTTTCTAACGTAAATCCGATAAAGAGGCGTCAAATTATGTGGGAAATCGTCAGAATAATTGAACACTGCTATTCTTAAATCTTCTTAATGCATGAAAGTTATGTAAATCGATTAAGTTTTTAATAAATCAAAACCATTATTAGAATATTAAGAACAATAAATCTATAATCAATACATAGTAAGAAATTATAAAATCTTGTCATCGTGCTGTACATTTCAAATTTCCTCTTCGTTTGTTATGGTTTAAAAATAACTATGTGCTAATAGTTAGGTACGTTATGTACGAGAACACTTCTAGAACGTTCTTCAATTTTTGTAAAATCCTGGTTCTAAAACGTATTATTTGCTAGAAATAAAAGACTGATTCTGATAATTTTTAGTTTTTATTATTCATTATAAAATTCCTGACACACAAAATCTTATTTAGTATAAAATAAAATGCTTACGATTCATACAATACTACTTTACAATATACTTATTCAAGTAACCGTTTGGGGATGTGTTTTAATAAATTGATTTAATATAAATATTATAATAATATCAATTTACTGTATCAACAGATTGTATCTTAGATCCGAGAGGATAAATTTCAGCGACGAGAACAGCCTTTCAACACTTACTTGGGTGGATGGTGTAGGCAGCACAGCACTTGCAAGCTGGTACAACTGAGGATCAGACACTTTTTTATACCTCCAAAACTGCAGTACATTTTGTTTTGAACTAAGCCGAGGGTGACCTCCAAATGCTTCTAACAAAAACAAGATGTTTGAGCGCTTATCAATAATCTGTCTTTGGCGATCTTTGATACGCGCTGTATTAGCAAGCATTTTTTCCATCTCGTCTGTGTTGGTGACACTGTTGTCAATAGGCACATTTTCTTTTTCCGTTTCTTCGTCTTGCACATCATCAGAGGTCTTCATTTGCAGATTTTGATTTTAAGTGTACAATTTGTGACCAAACTGATTGTAAATAAAAATTACAATTTCGCTGATAAAAATTGTGTTTTTCATTAAAGGTTTTTGACTGGTTTCCACTGCTTGACAGATTAACTGTGCTAAAGGTACTTCAATTTTCCTGGTTACTATCATACATTTTGACCATTCGTAATAAAAATCACCTATGGTAAGTTGGTCTGACTGAAGAATCTTGGTTAGTATTTTAGCAGACGTCAACGATGTATAGCTACCCATCTTGCCTCTGATATGTAGAAGTAATCTGACGCATCTGCAGAGCAACTGTCTTTTAATTCCGTAACACGTTCTAGCATATCTACTGTTGAATACCATCTTGTGGAACAATTTAAAATGGGTTTCTTCTTATTTGTAGCTACTAGCAATTGTCGTATATTTGGCGTCCTTAACCGTCGCACAATTTTTCTTGATTCTTCGATCACATCATTCGCTTCATTTTCACGCAAAGCATCGCCAACCGCCAGTTGAAGAGTATGCGTAGCACATCGTATTGCTGTGATGTCGTTATTATGAGGACTTGTGTTTTCTTCATCAATAATTATGGTATGACGTGTTGATAGAGGCTCTTGATCTGCTTCTTCAGTTAGTTCTTCTGTGTCACATTCATTCAACAACCGTACTATTTTTAACATATTCGATCCATTGTCAGTCGTTATTGTCAGTATTTGTTGAATGGACACATAATACTTTCTAAGGACATAAAGCAGCCTTTCTTTCAAGTTTTCGGCTGTACTTCTGGTGTAAAGTTCGACAACTCCCAGGCATTTAATAACGATTTCGCCATCTTCAACAAATTTAGCTTTGATACCCAAAAATGATCGGTCTAGCCGAGTAGCACCATCAATTTCTATACTAATCAGTCTGTCTTTTAAAATTAATGCTATTTCTCGCCTCTTTTCGTCTGCCATTTGTATGACGAGTTGTCTCATAGAAGAAGAATTGATTGTTGCTAATTCTTTTGCATCAATAGATGTCAAAGCATGGATATTTTAAAAAAAAGTAAGTAAGTAAGTAGTAGTAAGTTATGTAAGTTTTTAAAGTTTTATTTTTTGTGTGTAATATTGTATTTTTAGGTGCAATAAAGTATTATCTATCTATCTATCTATAAATCGCCAGAACTGGTAGAGGGTCCTGGGTTACTCTGATTGATATCATTTTCTTGTTGTTCATCAATACGGCAAAAGTTATAGCGCCTTACAACAGTTTGATACTCCTGGTCATGTTTTGATGATAAGTGATAGAGTAAATTGGTGGCATGATTACCCTGAAAATAAATAGTATGAATCTTGTGATATAATCATTAAAAACCTTTTCACAATACGTTCCCCTATCCACAGATTTTTATCAGTAGGTATCTTTTTTAAACCCAGAAACAATTAACTTCAAACAAGTAAATCAAACAAAACATCTTACATATTTTGTTTGATTTCCTACTATGTCATGGCTGGTATATTTAAAACCCAGAAATAATAATAATAATAAGCTCATGTCGTAGGAAAAAAAACCATGCACTGCATTTTTCTTTTGCTCCCCATGACTTTTGGGAGTTCTGCTAATAAAAACTGGAGTATTTTAAGTTCACTTTTTGACACACGTTCGTTGCGCAACGCTACACAAGGCAGATAATATTTTTCTGTAACGCGACCGACAGCGCGGCGGAACGAGACGCACGGGCAGTGCGATGCAGCGGCCGGCGGGCGGTGGCTTTGTGTGAGTGCGATAGATAGACCAATAGGTACCTACTCAGTTCTCCGTGCTCCAAGCCCACTCGCACGACGCACTGGTACTATTATTCCGGTACCGAACTGTGATAACAGTTAAATAAGTGTAGAAAGTATTCGGTTACTATAACCTGTACCGAAATTCGTAAACGGTGATAAACCCTTATAAGTGTACCGAAAAGAGTCCGTGGTTTGAAAGATACGATTCTCACCTCCTTTTTCTCAACCATATAGCTAAGAATCATCTCGATCATATCAGTTTTCAAACATAAAAAACCTCATCAATATCGGTCTTTTTGTTTGGGAGCTACGATCCTCACCCCCATTCTCCCCCCATTGATCGTGGTCACGAGAAGTCTGAAGTAGCGGGTGTCATGAAGTTCAATCCAGTGATTAGGGCCTAATCACTGGATTGAGCTCCATTACCCGAAGGTCCTGTCCACGGAACGTCACTACTACTCCATGATTGTACGTGAATCGGCTGAAATTAAAAAGTATCCCAATTTCAACCGAGAGGGTGGTTTCGGCTACGTCCTGGAATCCCGTTATAAGCAAGTGTTCGCGTCGCGGATTATGTCAAAAGAAATCTGCAGATGTCATGAGTGTTGTGTGTCGTGACAATTCTGATTTTTTATAAAAACAAATGCGAGTAGTTGGAGACAACGCTCGCCCTTCTCGACGCTGACACCCGCTACTTCAGTCTACTCGTGACCACGATCAATGCAAATTGATCGAAATGTCGACGGAAATAAAAAATAAGTTTTCAGTGCGATTAAGTCCCGTTTAAATATATAACTAAGGATATTTATGATGCCACTAGCTATATTATTATTATTATAACAAATTTCATCTATATTCGTTCAGACGTCAAATCGTATTATCTACTAGCTATACCCGCGGCTTCGCACGCGTGGTCTTTTCTTTAGGTTCAAAGTACCTTAGTGTGCTATTCCAGGGCCAATATACCAACATTTGATCAAAATTTCTTTAGCCGTCGAATATACTTTTATCAATTACTCACCAGATGGATACCAGATACCAATTACACCAGTTTTAAAATCCCTAAGCTATCTAACAATGAAAACCGCATTGCAATCGGTCCAATAGTTTTTACGTGATGCGTGAACAAACGAACACACAGACAAACAGACAGAGCGACACGATTAAAAAATATATATATTCGTGTTCAATACCGTTTTTGAGCACCCAAGAGGGTTTTTTTAACATATCTTCTTTTTACAGCCTTTTTCGTACCTATTGCTTTATTATAAGTAATAGATATAAAACTATGTCAATTTGCATCAAAAAATCCGTCCAGTAGTTTGATACGTATTCTTTTTAAAAACGTTCAATCACTATATTGCGGAAACTCTTTAATTTTTCTGGATGTAAAGTATCCTATGTCCTACCTCGTAGTATGAACTCAAATCATACTAAGTTTCATTTGAATTCATCCAGTAGTTCCGGCGGTGTGATGCGCGGCCAAGATACAGACAGATATACAGACAGAAATGAAAAAGTATACAGTTTAGGCTTCATTATCGAATATAGAAAAACCTCCAAAAAACAATTTCACAATACCTTTAATGTACAGAATTCGGACCCACATCCAGCAGGACTCCTTAATTTTTTCGGGAAAAAAGTATCCATAATTTTCACCCATCTTACGATGTCTGTGCCAAGTTGCATCAACATCCGTCCAATAGTTTCAGCGTGCTACGTGTTTTTTTAAATAATTTTCCACCCCTATCCTGAAGGAACTCTTTAATTTTTCGGGATAAAAAATATCCTCAAAGTATGAACTCAAATCATACCAAATTTCATTTGAATTCAGTGAGTATTTTTGGCGTGATGCGCTGGTACAGACAGACAGACGGACAGACAGACAGACACACACAAATTACAAAAATTCAATTTTGGCTTTAGTATTGAACACGGCCTCCTAAAAAATTATACAATATCTTCAATTTACAGAATTTGGGACATTATCCCGCATGAACGATTTATTTTTTCGGGATAAAAATTAACCTCAATTTTTACCCGTTATATAAACTATATGACTGTGCCAAATTGCAACAAAATCCTTCCAGTTGTTTCAGCGTGATACGTGTTCTTTTAAATAACTTTCAATGCCTATCCTGCAGGAACATTTTTCGGGATGAAAGTATCCAGTGTCCTTCCTCAAAATATGAACTCAAATCAGACCAAATTTCATTTGAATTTCGTGAGTATTTTCGGCGTGATGCGCTGCCAAGGTACAGAAAGACAGACGGACAGACAAACAGACAGACAAAAAATACAAAAATACAGTTTTGGCTTTATTATTGAATATAGAACGGCCCCGAAAAAATAAAAATAAATCTTCAATTTACAGAATTTAGGACATTATCCCGCAGGAGCTTCTTATTTTTCGGAACAATAATTATCCTCAATTTTTAGTAGTTTCAGCATGATACGTGTCCTTTTAAATAACTTTCAACGCCTATCCAACGGGAACCCTTTAATTTTTCGGGATTAAAATTATCCTATGTCCTACCTCGTCGTATGAACTCAAATCATACCAAGTTTCATATAAATTCATTCAGTAGTTTCGGCGTGATGCCTAGCCAAGATATAGACAGACAGACAGACAGGCAGACAAAAAAAAACAGTTTTGGCTTCAATATCGAATATAGAGCACCCTCCAAAAGAAAATTTCAAAATATCTTCAAAGTACAGAATTGGACCCGTTACAGTTTTATTATAAGTATAGATTGCGCGGCTTCTTCACATCTGATTGAGATACCAGTTTTTAAGCCAAATAAGCCAAACCACTTAAGCTATCCATCAGTGAAAACTGTATTTCAATCGCTACAAGCAGTTTTTTCTCGATGCGTGAACAGTCAGGCAGACAGACAGACAATCACCATTAAACAAAGATATATTATTCAATTGATTGTTGTAAATATCCTAAAGCAATTTTTTAAATAATCTTGTTTGTGCAGACTTTTTTTGTTACTTACTGCTTGATTTTATGTATAGATATAGATAAATAGATTATTATAAGTAAACCTATAGATTTCCGACGTAACATAATTAAAATTTCCTAATAATGTTGCTACAAGTATACTGTGAGTAGGTACAGTTTAAACTGAACCAATTTTTTGCTCGACAATGCTACTATTTTCCCGTTGTCCTCCAGTGGTAGAAAAAAAAAGTGGGGAACAATTCCGGCCAGAGCTTACCCTTAGGGCCTGTATGGAAAAAAAACTTAGTTTTTTTTTAAAGAATAAACATTAATATCTTGGGGTGTAGTCTTGGGGGACCAACTTATTTTAAATTATTCTAAGTAATTTTTCATTAAAAAAAACTAAACATTTTTTCCATAGCGCCCCTAAATGGCTAACACCCCAACCAATGCAAGTGCTACTTGGTTCTGAGACAATAGATAGAGTTACATATTATTTTCTGAATGTTCAATTATAAGAGCTCAGATTGAAACGTGGAATCAATTCTACTCATCGTAAGAAAAATCTTGAAAATAATTTCCAAGAATTAAAATAAGTTACCATAGCAACGGCTTGATCAAATCCTAAACGAGCACCTCTTGATCTCTCAATCTGCTCGGATTGCGTACAATCTCGACGAGCGTACTTATTCGAATTCCGGAATCAGTTACCTTCCTTACAACGGAATTTCCATTGATTTGTACCGTTTGCCCTATTAATTTGGATCCCTTGGAATCGAGAGGGGAATCAGGGGCAAGGTTCCGCTTACTTGCTCAATTATCAACCGTATCTTGAGTCCCATCAGATAAAATGCACTGAATCGTAAGCTTAGCAAACAGTGGAACCGCTGAGCTTCTTTTTAAACCGATTCACAAAAGGAGGAGGTTCTACGTTCGACTGTTAAAACCACCGAACGTTTTATATTTTTTATCTATGTTCACCGATTTCTCCGTCAACAGAGAACCGATTTAAATTCGTTCCAATAAAATTCTTCTTTTATTGGAACGAATTTACCTTCTGGTTGGATGTACATTATCAAATTAGGAGAAAAAACACGACTTGCCAAAAAACGAACTTTTCAATATATTTTTATGGCCTGTGTCACTCGGGATGATCTAACGATATACATCCAAATTTGTTCAGACATTTAAAAGTTATGGTGGAAGTATGGTGGAACAAAGAAACTCACATACATACATACATGACCCCGAAAACATTATACTCCTTTTTTGGGCAGCCGTGCAAACATTAGATCATTATTATTTATTTTTTTAGTTAATCCATTTGAAGTCGTATTTTTGTATCATGGTTTTTGCACTTGTATTTGAATTAACTTGATCTGCGAAAAATCGACAGAGATTTCGCCTTTAAAGAAAGAAGTCACACTGTAAAGTGAAAATAACCTTTACAGTATCCATAAAATAGTACTACGACCCCAAAGCTTATTGGCCTATAACATTTTAGATATTGGCATCTAAATTGACTTCTTTATGGCATGTAACACAGTATCATTATTTTAAATGTATGTAGGTATGTATTTTCGGTATGAATTTTATGATGTTCTAAAATAAGGATCATTCAAATGTTCTGATTCAACTTGGAAAATAATAAACCATTTTGAAGATGTTTTGATAAAAATTGCCTCGGCAGTGAGGTGAGCGATTACACACTAATTCTAAGTATAATATACGCACCCTTGTTACGGAAACGACGTCGTGTGACAGGGGTCGAGGGCTTCACTGGAGGCTAATAAACACATGCTGTATAGCCTTATGGGACTGTCCAGGTAATGTGAAGATACGGGTTTTGAAAGGGTAACCTTCTTACATAGAAGGTTACCCTTTCAAACAACAAGTTATTACCTAAGGGTCAAGATTGTAATAATCATCATATGCATACGCATTCGAAAAACAGTCAACCATGGGACGACAACAAAGACAGATGTTTAATAAAAAGTAAACTGTTACCTAAATAAAATACACTGACAATATTTTTCTTATAACATGAGCTGGGGGGAAAAAAAACATCACGACCGGTTGGCCGAGGGGTTAGTGACTCTGACTGCGAAGTCAACCAAAAGACACCTGTGAAGGGTTTGAATCCCGCAAGGTGTTTGTTTGACTAGCAGAAATGTTTGTTTCTAAGCCATGGATGTAATATTCGTATCCGTTGTCTGGTACAGGGGCTTATTTGATGCTAGATAATAGGTGTGAATTGTCGCGAAAAAGTTATATTTGAATGAGATACAATTAAAAGCATAAATTCATGGAATATAAAGTGTTACTCCCGGCTGCGACTGCGACCTACTGTCGCATTAATCATAGATCACGTGATATCAACTAACGTGACCAAAAATAATGTAAGTATTTTTTGTAGTAAGTATATAACGCTGTTAGCCGACCTAGACAGCGTCACCGGGCTGGAAGCAGGCGCAAAGGCGCACCGCCGCAATTGCTAACGCAGAAAGTGCTTCGCCAAAGCTATAATTTTGGCGATTAACTCAAGGGCACCTAGGAGGTACGTACCTCGGCTTTGGCCGTCGCTCGCCTAGATTAAAGGGTTAGATTCAATACGCCTTGATCGCTAATAGTGTTAGTAGTGATCCTGGGCCTGGAGTCTCGACGTATAGATTGTCATTGCTTTACAACCGAAATCGGTACATACTGTTGACAATCGTTAGGTTTGACAGTTATTGTTAAAAGCTATCGTTTGTCATCGGTATCTGTACTGTGATATAGATCATGATTGACGTCGATATTTGGCAGAGAAAACCAAATATCGTTATAATCGGACTTTGCGACCGATTTCGGTTGTAAAACAATCGCTGACGATGTTGAGACTGCAGGCCCAGAGGGACCTTACAAAATTGGCATGGAGCCCTTTGATTAATTAAACTCGACCGCCAATTCGGAATACAATCTTCAAGAAAAAATCGGCAAGAAACTTGAAGGCGATTAACCAATTGAGTAGGACCTTCAACTTTACCGGTGTTATTATGTGCGTCTCTGAATCGTTACCAGACGAGGTAGGATCAGATGAGGCCAGCGCCGCCAATACGAATGCTGCGATGGGATCGTCCGAATAGCTCAAGATGTCTATGGAGGGGGCGAATTTTAGAGCGGCAACCGCGTTATTATACACGCCGGCCGCACGTAGCCGATAGCACTCGAAGATCTGCGTCAGTCGTAACGTAGCACGCTTCTGCGTAGCGCTATTGTTTTGATTTGATTAGCTTGACGCATACTTGAAATGCGGGATATTCCATTTTCCACTTTTATCCCATATGGGCCGATATATTAAATTACGTCACATCACATCATCAGCCCAAATCAAATATAAAAGAAAAAAACTATAAACATTTTAATCAAAAACTGAGTTTACTTAGATTTACTAAAAAAACGACTGAATTAACTGTCTGAACTTTCATGTTTTTTTTGGGGTTGCCCCAACTGTTTTACTAACCCTAAGACTTAAAAAAAAGAAATCTCGGAGGAATATGTGTAAATGTAAAAAAATACGCAATTAATTGAGAACCTAATCCTTTTCGTCATCATCATTTATAACCACTGCTCGGTTTATGCTTTATTTTGCTGTCGCATTTCGATCGGATCCTAACCTCATTCTTATGTCTCCAACTGTCTTTTTTTAACCAGGGAGGGGAATTACTTATAACATAAGTTCCATACTTTCTCAAACTTCCAAAGCGCCGAGGCAAAAATTCAAATAAAACGCCGCGTTTGCAAATACCGTTCATACGCATAGCTGGTATTTAAATTACTTTTTCAAATACTTTTGTGCATAGAATTTTGCCAACATGTTTTACCAAATACCTAGTTTCCGATACGTACTGTCAGTTCAGCTCGAAATCCTAAAATTTAAAAATAAATGTACGTACTAGTATTTTTTCCAGGCCACGTGCCGACCGTCCGGCCCCGTTTCACAGTGAATTCACTCCATACATCACTTTGTTAGTTGTCTGTTTAGCTGCATGACATTGATGAATGTTCAAATGAACAAGGTTCCGTCGAGCCGCGGGACGCGACTGGCTTAGGGTTCCTGCACTAATTCAGGCGCAGCTATGCGGGAAACAATGGAAACAATGTCTTGAGAGATTAATTAGAAGCATTACGGAGACGGAACGTCTCGTCTAGGATTTGCGAAAGGCGAGAAATGCCTGCAGATCTATAATATGTTTGTTCCTAGTGAGTTTACTGCGCTAGGAGTATATATATATATATATATATATATATATATATATATATATATATATATATATATATATATATATCTAAGTAATGGAATTTAATAACAATGATTTATACGAAATATACAATTTCTTCCTTGGTTTCATTATGATGTAAAGTTAAAAAAGCTTATATAATAAAGTAGCTGTGCCCTTGGCTTTGCCCGGGTGGTCATTTAACAGGGTACAAAGTAACTTTTGTATTATTTTTCCTTACCAAAAGTGCCTATAAAGTACAATATACTACATTTCATCAAAATTTGTTCCTACTTCAAATAGTTTTAATCGATTGTTCGCCTCTTATTCATCTAATTGAGATACCAAATACACCAGATTTTAAGTCAAAACCTACTTTTGACGCGAAGCGCGAACAAAGGATTAAAAAAAAAATGTTTGTCTTCCTTGTACAGACTTTTTGTTACTTACTGATTTATTATAAGTACTTATTTAAAAAGATTTACCTTGAAATAAAACAAACAAATAAATGTTAACCAACCCAACAAACGAAACTAATTAAAAACCTCAAATTTTGTTCATCGGAGCCTAAAATACTTAAGGTAAATTACCCTCTCCCTGGCCTGTGCCTTGCCTGCCTGTCAATCGGCTGGCCACGTTACCAACCATTACATATTCTGTGGCGGCATGTTGGCCCCAGATAATAATGCTCGTAATAATATTATGATGAGAAATAAAATTTCTTACTGCATTATTTTTTACCCGTATGTAAGTTTGTTTGTTTGTTTGTATGTTTCTAAGGCACGTCCGACAGCCTCAGCGACTTGACGGATTTTCATAAATGAGGTATTACTGGATTCGTCTCAATCACGAGAGTGCTGTAGGATATATGAAAAGTCAGTAAAATATTTATCCAAAAAACAAAAACGTCTTCTTATTAAAAATGTTATTTGTAAACAACCACTAAAATGAATAAAATAATTACAATTGAGCCAGAACGGTGTCATTTTTTTAAATTACCAACGTAATAATAATGCAAAAATACAACATAAGATAAGAAAGAGTTTTAAAAAAATGTTTTATTCGTGTTCAGTAGCTTATTCTAAGTACCCTAGACATATTTTTTTTCAATTATCTCTTTTGTACCAAGGACATCTGACATGGCTTAACGACTGCTATTAATCAATAACAGTCGACTGCTAAGCACGGAGCGGTGAACAGCAAATCATAATAAATTAATTTTCTATTTTCCTAAAACTAAACGAATTCCATTAATTAGAACGTTGGCGAAGGCGTTTGGTATGTCATACACACAAAATATATTAAGTAGGTTTACACATTTTTAATCATACTTATGATTAATTATGATCATACTTTTGTCCCCAGATGTATGATCATAATTCATTTTGGTAAGTCAGGACTTTGTAATTGTCGTGCTAAGCTTTTAATTCATATACATTCTTACAATAGTAATTGCTGTCTGTACTAATTAATAACCATTATTAATGACCTAATAGAATCATATATTGGCTTCTGAATAGAACAGTAACTAAAAATATAAATAAACAGGCTAAAAACTCATGAAAAAATAAGATCGGAACTATTTAGTAGTCCTTCGTCTGAGAGTGTTATGCTGACAAGCATCGACGAGCGCTACGAACGTCAGCACGCAACTGGCGACGCGGCGTTCAAAATCTTTGGGCAGCCCAGCAGGTGGCGATTACGGCGCTAGCCTCTGTTAGGCTTGCGAAGTCACTTCGTTGTCGTCGTCATCACTGTCACACACTTGCATTACTTCGATTGTAGGCACACTGCGTTCGTTGTGTTCGGTTCGTGGTCCCACATTACGGTACCAGTGTCCTTTGAGAGTATAGCCAGTTTCAGTCACATCAAGAACTGCTTCACGCCGAAGGAATAATCCACCCACGATCTGACACTCGTTTTATATATTATTAATATTAATTTCAGTCGCGTTAGTTGTCAAAATCAATGACCAGTACTGTAATGATCTAAATTTACATATTATTAGTTGGAAATAACTGTTGGTTATTTTATATCTCACATACATTAGAACTATTTGGATTGATTAAGTACGAAATAAATAATAATGTAGAGGTATCATATCTCCAGTATTTCTGAGCAGATTTGGAGGGTTCTTTGAAGTTATCAACTTTGTGTGGTCCCAAAGTGGTCCCATATAAATTTTATAGTAATTGGTTCAGTAAATCAATTTGAAGTCATTTTTTACCTAAATAATATTTATATTATTAAATACCTAACAATGTAAGCACACATCAAAGAAATTTCAAGTAGGTAAACCAGGCATTTAGTTATTAAGATTACAGTCTTAATTGAGTTAATAATAGCTTACTATTTCAAACATGAAAGGTGATATCAATTCAAAGTAAATTAATACACAGATATTAATAATCTTAATAGAATGTGTGGAGCTAAATTGACTTTAAATTAAACCGATTCATAGATCAAATTAGTTTGCTCCACTTATTATATAGAAGAAATTAAATATTCCCATGTGAAAATGTTATGTACAAACTAATCAATATTTATCGTATATTATATAAACAAATTACACGTAATATATATAACGTAATGTATTTAATGCATATTCATGGTGATGTTCAGAGGATAGCCGTGGTCATATGCCACTTTGCTCTAAAACTTATGATTACTTACTACTTATAGAATACATTTTTTTCTTAAATTATTTTGGGGTTATAATGTGACTAGGTTTGGAGAGAAAATATGTTTGGCTGACATCTGCGTGATTTTAGAAATTATTTCCATTTCATCAACAACATTCAAGAATGTATGTGTATTTGTATGTATGTGTAGCAGTTTTTATCCTAGACCTATTTAAATATAACAATCATAAGGCAAGGACACTTCACTAGACAATGCCAAAATAAAGCTTAATAGCGCGCACTCATAAACTCCAAGCAGGTATGCCTTATTTACTTTTATCGAGATTGTGTGCTCAAAAAAAACATTATGTAAATCACAACTCGTGAAGAGCGAGCACGTTTTATTTGCGTTCCGAATGGCCCAGTTCTTTTGTGACAAGAGCCCTGAAAAGGCCATTTGAATCACGAGTATTTTGGATAATAAAAGAATCATCCACTTGGTCTTAACGAAAAAACGCACGATGCGTGGGGAGAAGTCAAATCACAGAATACCTAATACGTGGAGTAAATTGGACCCTCGTATACAATCGACAGAATTAGATCACGACACGATACGTTGCTCTCCCAACCTCCCATTATATAGGGAAATGTGAGGAAAGAATCTACAACGTTTGTGTTCGAGTATACAACATTTAAATGAGAGAAAAATCCTGAGAAATATAAACATTTCTTTTACAAACATTTCTTAGATCATAATTCAAGTATTCAACGGGTGCCAGAGTAATTTTTTAAGTCTGTACTGAAATTTGAGTATACGTTATACTCAAAGGTATGAACATATTTACTAACAACGTAATTTAAACGAATAATAAAATAGTAGATGTTGGTACATGAATGATTTTTGAAAGATGGTTTGTTTTTAATAATCTGTACGCAAGTCCCTAATATTTTCCAAACAACAATTGGAATATAATAATTTCCTAATAGAAAAAAAAAGTGAAATGTTATTGCGTTACCGTCCCCATAAGATGGGTTCAAAGAAGCTAGTGGATCGATTTGGATGACGACGCATAGGTCTCGGTGGCCGAATTGGTAAAGGCATGTGCCGCGCTGAGGCACAAAATGCAAGTTCGAATCTCGTCCGTGATCCAAATTTTTTCATTAGAAAATTATTATATATATTGACGCTAAGCAGGCGTTAACTGCTATAAA
This sequence comes from Alsophila aescularia, assembly GCA_946251855.1. Classification (NCBI taxonomy): domain Eukaryota; kingdom Metazoa; phylum Arthropoda; class Insecta; order Lepidoptera; family Geometridae; genus Alsophila; species Alsophila aescularia. The sequence goes on along the minus strand of OX276377.1, from coordinate 51,161,875 downwards.
AAAAACATAAAACAATTGGAATATTCAAGATATTTTAACTTTAAATTATAAACTAGCTTTTGCCGGTGGTTTCGCTCGTGTGGTGTATTTTTTCTTGTGGTTTACTTAAACATGAACTAACTCGCAGTGGCCAGAAGGTTAATGACAAACATCGCTTAGGGACTATGTAAGATGACGTTTTCCGTTTCTTACGATTGAACAGATTCTGCCCATTGTACGCTTTTAAAAGAACTCTGTTCGGACTCTTTAGGTACTGATCCTAAAAATTACCTAGATATATCTTTGTATGAATGAATGTTCTTTTTGAGATTTGATCCGTGTTGCTAACACAATCGATTGGTGCAATAATGCTGATATATAAATTTCCAAGTTGTATCAAAATCCGCCAGGTACCTAGTTTCAGTGTGATGCGTGTTCAAAGAGACAGACAGTTTTTTTAAACTGTTTTAGCCTGCATACCGTTAAATAAGTTAACAAGTTTTTTTTTATGTACTATTCTGGGTTAACCCATTGCCGCTCAAAATGAAACTGCACGTAACTTTTTGGTTTCATTACCGTTTATTATCTAAAAAGGGGTGAAATAAAAGACTTATAACGAAAAACAGAAGAAAATTCAAATATTTGTCCATTTATGAAGGTAGACACAGTTGTGTACAGAGGGCGGTAATGGCTTATGAGTATTTTCACGTCATGCGCAAACAGACAAACAGAGAAACAGTCAAACAGAAAAACAGAAAACCAGTCAATCAGACAACAGACAAACAGAAACCCGACAAACAGATGGACAAACAGATAAACAGATAGACAAAAAGCTTGACAAAATGCTTGTTCAGTAGCTTATTTTAAGTACCTAAACCTGTTTTATTTAATTAACTTCATTGTACAGACTTTTTGGTACTTACTTCTTGATTATAAATATATCTAGAAGATAGATAGTTAGTTTTACGTAGTCCTTACACCCAATAGTTTCGTGGATGTTGTTTTTTTTTTGCAGGTCGTTTAAGACTCAAATATAATTAGGTTAAATGTCGGCGCAATATCAGTATGTCATCTTCTGTACTCTTATTAAAAAAGTAAGTAACAAAATTCTGGGACGATTTTTTAAAATTTTGTAGGATACTTTATGTAAGTTACTAAAGGCAGACTTTTCAATACTTAGATAAGGAATCAAATAGCGTTTATTCGACCGCATATAGCATAAAACTGAATATTCCAACTTAATTCGACGAACAACTCGTATAACCTATAGAACAAATTTATCTACCCGTTCGACGGCCAGATAACTGCTTATTCAACAGTTTTTTTGACAATGAAATTTTGATGTCACTAGCACAACAAATAAATTTCGTAAAATATCACCACAGGACCAAAGAGGTTGAATAACTGTTTTTGTCCTGCGAAATAAATATCAAAAAAAACAATGACATTGTTTCTTTTCCCAAATTTTGGGACTCCTTACATAACGCGTAACGTTTTCCCACTTTTGTAACAAAACATCAATCTGCAACATGTTTATTGAATACCTACTCAAAATAGAAAACTAAAAATAAATGCAATACATATAAAATTTTGGCAATAATGAGCATCTGCCAATTGAAATTGGCTGATGCCACAGAATAAATAATTAGTACAAGTACATAATAATAATAACAATAATAGTGACTACACGTGCGAGCCAAACGGGAAAGAAAAAAACAATGATATTTGATTGATACACAGTAATCTGTCCTGCTCTAACATTCGTGTTATCAATATATTTGTTTCACCTCTCTGAAGTTAGTGACGCCTGATTTGCTTTATTCGGCTAGAACTAGATAGCTATCCCATGGAATAAATGACAATTGAAAAATAGGTAAATACATATCAGACCGTTAAACAGTCTGATAAATTTATTCCTCAAATAAGCCCTTTTATCTAAAATGAAATAATAGGTTTTAAAGATGTATGCCTGTTTTTTGTCATCACGCATAAACTACTGGAATGATTGAAATGCTGCTGTCATTTCTAAACTAAAATGGATTTATAAATGCAAAATTATACAAAAATAACTAAATGTAAGCTTCTAGGTTTAGATGTTTTAAGAGGATAGTATATTGTTTACGTAAAATATCATTCCTGGGCTATCGAAAAGTAGGTACTTATGTTACAAACGTCATAGCTATTTTACTGCTTGATATTCCTGAGGACCTCATTTGTATGAAAATTCCTTTTGTTTCTCTTCTCTCGTTACAGAAATGGTCTATAAATTTTTATCTCCGTCATTTTAGTTTGTTTCCTGGCTTGTCAATTTATCATAACTTTCGAGGGTCATCATAACATCTACTAGCGATGCGATGAGTCCCGTACAGTTTGTTACCCTTGAACAATGAGATTTTACCAATAGAGACGTCATACCCATTATAAAACACTAAAAACACGGCGAAAATGTACTATAGCTACTTAGAACTTAAGCACAGAATAAATAATAGTACAAGTACAGAAGGATAACTGAGTAAAGTCATTTAAATACATATCAACTCTCGCCACAACGCAATAAAGTGCAATTTAACTAGCACAGCGCTGCTAGCTTTCAATTATATTTACCTAGAAGGCGCTAACCCATTGCGTGCAGGCTAGAATGTACCGTATCACAATGCGCGAGAGCTTCCATTTTGCTCTAACCGTTTCAGAATCGCTCTGTCCCTTTTTCGCTCGGTAGGGTTGTATCAAGATATGACTTAGATATTGTAACAGAATAAACAATTATGTAATAATGCATTATTTTATTACATATAATTATTTATGTTGATAGTTCTATTAAGTACATATAATGACATTCTTAACAGAATAGACTTAATACCTCATTATTTGGTTATATAGATATCATGTCATTATATAGGTCATGATAGGTATTGCACTTTGATGAATAAAAGGTGTCTGTCTAAATTCCATGCATATTAATGAATGAAAAATAAATGGCTACTTATGTAATAAAATGACAGTATGTAGGTATTGAAAGTAGGTATTTTACGAGACCTGTCAGACCGAATGCTATGCAGTACCTTCTAGGTTTCTCCTTGGTACTCATAATTAAGAAAAGAATAAAATTTGACAAAAACTTTACGTAAGTAGGTACTTTATCGTAAGCACACTGCGCGCGACTCAACGAGCGCACGCTTGACACGCTACTGATTCAACCCCAATATTCCGGCCTCGAAATGTGGGTACAATATGTTTACTTGTTGCGGAGTGCGACCTGCCTGACTTAAGCAACTATATTTGCATCACTGCAGAAGCTAAAAAAAAAAAAAGATCACAGAGATATACAGAACCGCGTCGTCAGAAAGAGATACACATGTGTTCTCAGTTACAGAGTTGCAGGAAGCGGCCGATCGCCAATCACCGCCGATGACGGCCTGTGAAGTTACGTCACAGAATAAATAATAGTACAAGTACAGAAGGCTAACTGAGTAAAGTCATTTAAATAAATAGCGGTCTCTCGCTACAACGCTATAAAGTGCAATTTAACTCGCACGGCGCTGCGAGCTTTCAATTATATTTACCTAGAAGGAGCTCGCCCACCGCGTTCAGGCTAGAATGCACCGTATCACAACGCGCGAGAACTTCCATTGCTCTAACCGTTTCAGAATCGCTCTGTCCCTTTTTCGCTCGGTAGGGTTGTATTAAGATATAACTAGGTACTTGTACTACTAATTATTCTGTGATATATTATGACTTAGATATTGTAACAGAATAAATACGTAATAATGTATTATGTTATTACTTATTATTATAAATTAAAATAGTTCTATTACATACAATGACATTCTTATCAGAATAGACCGACTACCTCATTTTGACTACCTACCTATCCCGTTTTCAGAACGCCGATAAGTTTAGTGAGATACCTACCTACGTGTCGTTGGTTGATTATGATTATATACTATAGGTATTGCACTTTGATGAATAAAGGTGCCTGTCTGAATTCCAAGCTTTTTAATGAGTGAAAAATAAATTGCTACCTACGGAATAAAAGGTATTAAAAGTAGGTAGGTATTATACGAGACATATATTATATAAATTTCTAATTAATTTTAGGCTACTTACTAAGTCAGCACAGTAATTCATTTTCCGATCAACAATACCTACTATAATCAATTATAAAATTACGTTGGTCGATTTAATAAACGACTTTATTTCTGCGCGGAAAAACCTTAAATATGCGTAGCTTGGGTATGGAACACAAATGAAATAACATAAAGCTATAGAAACCTACGTAATAAAAAAATATCAATATCTAACTACATAACTAGGACCTTATTATAGGTATTACAATTTATTACCTTTCAATATCCTTTGGAAGCGTAAAGAATGTCAATTCGTCTTTTCTATCACTATTCAAACAGTCGAATGCTATGCAGTACTTTCTAGCTTTCTTCTTGGTACTCATAATTAAAACACGAATAAAATTTGTCAATAACTTTACGTAAGTAGGTGCTCTATCGCTAAGTACAAAAAAAAAGGCAAAGGCGCGCGACTCATCGAGCGCACGCTTGACACTCGACTGAACGGACCCGAATATTGGGTCCTTGAATTTATTTGTACTTGTTGCGGAGTGCGACCGCCCTAGTTACGTGCGCTAGCAGCTAGAGTAAACTGGGGCAAAATAGATGGAAGGGTTTATTCAATATGAAAATAAAATGATATTTTTGAAAAACAAATACTTTCATAATAATCCATACCAATATATAAATGTGAAAAGTTGTCTGTTTGTTTGTTTATTTCTTTGTTTGTTTGGGTAGCTTTCATGCGATTATGGTTAAACAGATTTTGATGAAACTTTGAATGGAGATAGCTTATGCCCTGGAATAAAACATAGGATACTTTTTATTCCGGAAAATGGAAAGTTTCTACGGGAAAACTGGAAAAATGTTGATTAATCGCTGTAGGAAGCGGTTGCCATAGAAACGAAATAACAAGTATGTCAAAAAACATTAGGAATGGTGCTTTAATTACCTACTTTTGTATTGGTTTTTAATATATATAACAAGTACATAGGAAGCTTTTTTCGCGAAAAAAAGAGTTCCACGCGGACGAAGTCGCGGGTGGGAAAACTAGTAGTTCTATATATCCCGGAGAACACACGTATATTCGCCGGACACTTGAGAAACGCGCGTAAACCTTTTTTATTTTGCGAATTGCCTATAGAATAAATTACATAATGTTATATACCATTTTAAAGCTAAAACAATAAAGAACATTTAAACTATCAAAAATATACTCACGTTAACATTTTCCCGCCAAAAGTGACGAAAGGCACTTTGAAGCACTTTGTGGCAATCGCCACTCGCGGGACACTAAACACAAAATTATTTTGCAAAAAACAAATATGTCTAAATTAGACCATACATTTTCGTCTTTTGCATTGCCACTGTATACTTTCCTTGTAATTATTTTCATTTAGTTTAGTTAAATGATACAAACTTATCTGGTAAATTTGCACTCGAGCCCCAAGGTACAGGCCTCGTGCTAGTTTGGGGTTCGCCGACAATCTTGTTTGATGTTTCACAGTTTGTTTTTTTCCTATTTGTTTTAACTTTTATTAATCTCCTTTTGGCAATTAAAATTCATTTCTCAATATAAATTTAATATGTTCCTTACAGTATTATTAGACGTAATAACACAAAATACAACATATAAATCACTAAACACAACACAAATAAAAATCACAATCACTCACTACGCGGTCGATGAACTCGCTAGAACAGCCTGAACTCACAAAAAAAAATCGATTGGGACCGAACCACTTTATTATCCAATAAACTCGCTCTTTTCAAGCTGTTTTCAAATAATTATGCAACACAAATACAATACTCTATCCTAATCCAATACAAATAGGGTTGCAACTCTGCTAGACTAAACCCCGGCTAAAGATCGTCAGCCGTGGCCATTACGGGTCGGAGCGCAGACTGACGATCATCAGCCGTTGGTAAGCCCCAACATCCCCTAGCATCATACAAACTATAAACGCTACTCGCCATTATCGCGTTCTCTCTGTCGCTCTTAAACGTAACCCGCTACTTGTCTCGTTCGTGTAGGTGGCGAAGCAGCAACAAAGCAACAGTTGATTTATGGTAAAATGAAATTTATTATTTTCCATGTTCAATACCGTAAACAGTACTTAAAAATGAAAAGACACATCCAGGAATGCCCTTAACAGTCGTCCCAGGTATGTAGTTCGCTTTCTAAATACACAAGATGGCATTTTTGATTAATGTTTCATGTTTCGGGAGTCGCTTGTATTTACGTGTTGCGTCGTTGCCACTCTGTTTGGGACTAATTCGACACAGGCTGATTAGCTTGTGTTTACTTTGCCACGCAGAGCGGGGTACAATGTATCTACCTCAGTTTATATATAACATCATTGCCCTTGAAAGATACAATTGTATTATACGCGCCACAAAAGATGAGACTCGAGATGCCACGTGGTTTGACTTGCGCAGTAGACGATTTATAGGTCGGAAAGGGCGCAGGAGGACGGCGGGGGCCGCAGTATGGCGCTTCGCATGCGAGTTAGTTGCCTCTCGTTCTCCTCACCCTGTGCACGCACCGCTTGACTCCGCAGTACAGACGAGTGCAACGTGCGTTTATAAACTTCTAAGTAGTTTATAGTTGTGTTATATACGAGTGTAAATTTGTTAAATATTGAATATGCCTCGAGGTAAAACATTAAGAAGACAAAGTAGGAAGATGGTTTAAAAGAAGCAAAGGAAGGCGTACACAATTTGAAGCAAGTACAAATGCGTACTGCGGCTGCAACTAAAGCATAATTAATTACAGTAAAAAAGAATTGTGAAGGAAGCAAATAGTTCCGAATTACTAACAATTTTCCGCACTCCTGGAAAAATAAGGTCAAGGCCCAAACTTTTAAGCGATATAGATGAATTTGACATAGGAGTGATAAAAAGATGTATTCACAAATTCCATGTTACGAAAAAGGAACTGATGACCATTAAAAAAAATATTTGCGAAGTTTTTTTTTTTATTACGTACTAGGCAATCGTTTGACCACGATCTCACCTGATGGAAAGCGATGATGTGGTCGAAGGTGTAGCACGCTTGCCTAGTAGATACCTATTCACTCTTAACTTGAACACACCGGGTTTATAATTTACCGGAAACACTGACGAGGGCAGGGCATTCCACTCCTTTCCAGTTCTTATAATAAATGAAGAAGCGTAATGTAGTTGCGCGATGATATTGCGTTTCCAGGTTCTAAAACAAGTCTACGCCGCATTTTGAAAGACCTTGGTTTTCGATGGAAGAGGACAGAAAATTATCGAAATATTCTTATTGAAAAATCCAATATCAGACTCAAAAGAATTGAATATGTGAAAAAACTCAGAAAATATCGCCAAGAAGGCTGCTCTATTGTATACACTGACGAGTTTTATGTCCATTCCACGCACACCACCTCCAAATCTTGGTCTGATGATTCGGATAAAGGTCTCAGAAAACCAATATCTAAAGGCCACACTGTACACTGTAACTGTACTTGTATACGCTGGTTCTGAGAGTGGCTCCAAACGCTTTACTGACTTTTAAATCTGGGTCAAAAACGGATAACTACCACGACGACATGAATTACGAAAATTATCAGAAATGGCTTCGAACCCAGCTAATACCCAATCTTCCACCAAATGCCGTCGTGGTAGTTGATAATGCCTCGTATCACAATAAGGAGTATGAATCTGCACCAATCTCAAACACCAAGAAAGCTGAAATGCAATCATGGCTAACCCAAAAAGGAATTCCCTACACTCCAGATATGCTTAAACCACAATTGTACAAATTGATAAAAATACATAAAGAACAATATAAGACATTCAGCATTGAAAAAATACTATCTGAACACGGACATGACGTACCGCCATACCACCCTGATTTAAATCCTATCGAAATAGCTTGGGCTGCAATAAAAAGTTATGTGAGTAGTAAGTATGTGCAATGAAACCTCAAACGAGTGATAGAGTTAATAACAGAAAAGGTAAACCAAATGGGACCAAATGAATGGAAAGCAATATGTGTTAAAACAAAAAAAAAATGACTTTTACATAGAAAGTGATCACATAATTGACAATTTAACGGATACGGAGATAATTATCAGAGTAGGAGATTCGTCAGACAGTGACTCAGGGTACTCCGGTAGTTCATCATCTTCATCTGATGAAAACGATGATCTGTCAACTCCTGGAACAAGTGCTATATTTTCTAGAGTAAATGTACCTTCTTCCATGGAGCGGAGCATACTCGGAGTCAAAAGGACAGATCGAGTTCGAAATACCACGCTCCGTTCAAAGACTGAACGGAGCGTGGTATTTCGAGATCAAAGATTGCAGATGCAGGACTCAAAACTTCTAAATTGAAATGGGATTGGGCAGGGCATGTAGCCCGTATGCACCCAGAAAGATGGGCAAAAGTTGTCACACAATGGGAGCCCAAAGACGGACGGCGACGTCGTGGTCGGCCTCGTAAAAGATGGCGTGTCGACATAATCGCTTATCAACCCAATTGGATGGATCTAGCTCTAGATAGAGATGAGTGGAAGATAATGGGGGAGACCTTTGCCCAGCAGTGGGACACTAGTGGCCACGTCCCAGTCGATGATCTTCCCCCGGTGTATAATTTATTAACAGTGACAGTGACTAGGTAATCTTCCATTTTTTTATCTTAAACTTTATTATTTTAAAATAAATGTTGTAAAGAATTTAATATAATATTGCTATACACCTAATTCCAAATTTTATCGAAAAATCCCAGAATAGATATACAAATAATGGTTAACTATTTCGTACGCTACTATACCTGCGCAGGCTCCCCACTATTGACGCTCGTCAAGTCTCATCTTTCGTGGCGCATATTATACACATAAAGTACGGCTCACCGTTGAACGAAAAAAATATTAGCAGATTCCATTATTTACCACGTTTCACCAAATGAACGTTTTATAGCGATAAGGTGTGGTTTCATTTTAATTAATATACTTAAGTTAATGTAAGAGATTGTTATATCTACTAGGCAAATCAAAATCCTGGGTATGTGAGACGACTTTCACATAAATGTCTCAGAGTGACGAGCGCTGTGTAAAACTATTTCCGAGGGTGAACACAAAGTTAAACATTCAAGGTATGACAGACTGCCATGTCTTTGCCACAGTTGCTTGTTTGATTTGGTAGTCATTTTATTTGCATTGCTATTGATAACATTGGCATGTTAAAATTCTAGTGTAACCCTAGTAATTTCTATAGTTGCTACTTCAGAAATAGCGCACTGGGTTTATCGCTCTAAAACATTTAAGTTGCCAGTAATAATAATAGAACCTTAAGAACCGAAAAACAGTATTGCACATTTTTCTTAGTCAATAACATTCTGCCGCTATAATTAGTAGTAACTAGCGGCAAACTACCTAGTTCTACGAGAAATGATACCTGCCCAGCTGGATGCTTCCAGAAAGGTCCAACTGCTTGGGTTTTTATTACTTCTTCAGTCCTGCCACCACGCCAGTGTACCGACCAGCGTAATAGGTTACGGCCTACGTAACCGTTTCTGAGCAGTAGCGATTTGAATCTAACGACACTGGTTTCAATCCTTGGGCTCGTACCAGTGACTTATATTATTTGCTTCCTGATTTAATATCATTCCGGTTTTGGTAACGATTCATGCTTGGGAAGTCATGTTTAGCCAGTCCCAGTTGCTAAGAATTGCCTATGCATCAAACTATTTTTGCGTGTGATTGCTCATTACCCATGAATATTGAGCTATCTGCTTATTTGGCGAAATGCGTGTGGACTGACTGCGATTTGGACGAAATGCGTATTCAACCAAGTACTATTAGATCAATAGATGTCTTGGATAGTCACTTATATCTGTAACCTAGGATGTTGTAATTTTTATTGTAGGTTTCTATTAATATAAGGAAACGATTTGCCAAATTTGAACCGTCGGAAATGAATAGTTTCGGAGATATTAGTTGCAGAATTATTGATGGCATTGTATTGAAAAAGATCACATTTCACACTATGTAACATAAAAGTAAGTGTGGCCTTACAACGAACTTGAATTCAGGACCGACTTTGCCAACCCCGACATGCCGTGGTCTTGGTCTGGGCCGTGGTCGGGCTCTAAAAAACGCTAGGGGTAGGAACCCCTAGTGTTTTTTAGAGCCCGGAGGCGCGGAGGGAGGGCAGCCCCCTCCTGCTGTGATCGCCTGTGACTTTGTTACGCAAATGTGAAGAAGTTACTATTCCCGCAGCGCTGGAGATAAGGCAGAAGTACTGGTTCTTACTCCCCTACCCTTTGCTCCCTGAAAAATAGGGACAGAAAAAGTAAGGATACAATATAAAAAAAAATGGTATCTCAGACCGAAACTACAGGGGTAGGGGGGGGACTCCTCTCCCCCGCCGCCCCCATAAGCAAGTGTGCTTATGTATAAAATTGCCGATTTTAAAGATTTTATTAATATAACACAAAAATAATTTCCCTTCTAAAAAAAACATAAAAAAAACCTATACATTTCCGACGAATTCCCCCCCCCCCCCCTCGGAGGTTCCTATACCCCTCCCCCTCCCACTACTTCCATGTACTTACACAAGTGACCTTCCCTTGCTGAATTTAGTTGTAAAAATCGTGGTGTACATTAATAACTGGGTGAGAAATAGGGGAAGGTTAACCACTGACTCACGAGAGATGCTTTGGTTGGGTCGTCGATAGCGCTAGTTCTGGTTAGCCAGGCTGGAATCCACTCCTAGTTGATTTACAAATTTTCATCAAATGTTGATCTTCGATGCTTGCAAGCTAACACGCAGCGAAATGAGCTAACTGAATCTTATAGATCGGCGATAAACTTTATCTTTGAAATGGGTGTTCGAACAATAGTTGATGGTGGACACGTACACCTTGTAATGTCGTCATGTAATTTTGAATCTCTTGGTTTGACGTTTGAAAGGAAGGAAAAAGGAAAGACGTACCCTCCAAATTTAATTTAATTGAGAAGCATACAACAATATAATAAAATATATGGATGCGTTCTAGATTATCCAATAACTTTTTAATTATTTTGTTTACTTGTGAGTCAGGTCAACCTGCATGTGTCCCGCGTCAGTGCAAACAACTATGTCATAAATCATGGAGATAGTTAAAACATCGTTAAAAATCGGTGCCAACTTCTCCAAACTCTGAAAACATCCCTGAAGAGTCTAGACTACTTGACATTGCTGCGCAATACATTATTCATATCATTAAAATTATAGAATATCATAATAGTTCTGCCGAAAGTTTGAACTTCAACTAATGACAAATTGAATTTTCTACACTGCTAACTTTTTAGTTTTTAGGGCTCCGTATACCCAAAGGACTCAAACGAAGCCCTATTACTGAGCCTACGCTACCTTTAAAGGGCTGTACCTTTTGAACCGTAATAGTCAGCCGGTTGAAATTTTAACAGAATATTATCGCGTACATCTTCCAAATAATAAAGGAGACAAAAAAGTAAAAATATCCTTAGGAATATCCTTGTTAGAAACGTGTTTTATTAACGATCAATGCTATACATAAAACAAATATATTGTACTAGCTGCGCCCCGCGCGAGTGATGATGATGATGATGAAAAGTATCATATGTGTTATTCCAGGGTTTAAGCTATCATCATTCCAAATTTCATCAAAATCCGTCCAGACGTTATCGCGTGAAAGCTTCCCAAACATACTAACAGTCAACGTTTCACTTTTATATATTGGTGTGGATAACAGTATGACAAGCCTGCTTCGGCGGTTGCATAATATCACCTAAACGTCCAATAATTTAGGTGGCTATAAGATCATTACGTTGCAGCCTACCCGAAACTAGAGCACTGTCAATGAACTTGAACATCGTTCTCAATGTACATTAGTAGACATCAATCATTAATACAGTTCAAGGTCAAATATTTGATCGTACGGATAGTAAAACAGTAGGCATAAGACACACATAAAACGTACCAAGCGCGATAATTTACACAAACATTCGAATTTCCTAACACATTCGCAAAACACTCTCTGATATTATAAATCGGATATTTTGAGCAACATAAAAGCCACGTACAGCAATGAAAGCTCGGACCGGACACGCCCGCTTTATAACCGTGTGTTTATGGGCTCTACGTCATCTACACGCCGGCCGTAACTTTATAGTGACGTCATAAAATAGTGCGTTCAAGGGAAGTTAGAGACGTTAGGCTCGTAATGTGCTAGTTGTTGACACTTTGACTGCGTCAAATGAACGTATCGCTCTGTGTCTGGATGAAGTTATAACTTGTTGCAACCTATATATCGATGTATCAGAGTCAATTGCTTTGTAGGTATCGCAAGCAAAAGTGGTATTTTTTACTCGACTGCCCAAAAAAGGACTATTAAGTTATAAGCATTCATGTATGTATGTTTGTAAGTTTCTTTATTCCACCATAACTTTTATATGCCTAAACAGATTCAGACGTATGGGGTATCGTTAGAATCCCTACATCCTTCCGAGTAACATAAGCTTCTTTTTTTTTAAACATTCAATATGGCGGCAGTATGGCACCGTTATAAAACTCGAAAAAAATATTCGAAATTTACTATATGGGTATCAAATTGAAGGTCTTAGTAAGCACATTCCAACAGTATATAATTTATTGGCAAAAGCTCTTTTTTGGCAGGACCGGCGTGTTTTTTTTAGCTTGGAAGCTATTTATTGTAAGTAGCACATTCAAAGCCAATTGATTTTCAAAACTGTTCAAGAAAATTTGTCTTCGTTGTTCAGTGGCACAGCATAGCAATTTGCATTTGCTGGCATTGGTTGGATAGATTGGTTTTACAGATGAAAAATTTCAAGTCAGCTGTAGATTTATCGTCACGTCGTATTCTATCGACGAAGGATATCAAAGATGCTACGAGCATCGTTACATTCAACGAGTAGATGTGTCTATTGTTAAGTCGTTGACAATGCGGCTTCTGGAGTGCCGATACAGATTCACTCAGAGCTGTAAGTACACTAGAGATGTAGTTAGAGTTGCAACAATAGCCGAATAGAATCTACAATGCTGTGCTCTGTACCTATTTTACTTGAGTTTAGTAATACATCCCATGAGATCATGAATGATGTCACGTTGTTTTATACAATATACTTAGTTACAATTTTTACTTTATTTTTCCCATTTTGGAAAAATTGGTTTGATGATTGTGGGACATCTCATTGATACTTTCGTCTTTTTTATCTTTTATATTTGTATTATACATATGTTTTTTTATAAATAATGACATGTGAAAAAATTATAAAACATTACCAAATATGGAAAAAATGAAATCCCCGAAGAGTTTCTTGGTGCTCTCTTCTCTAACGGGCGTATTTCCTAAGCACCGGTAGAGAAGGGTATTTCCTTTTCCAGTGTGAGATATAACTCTGCTGGCACATGAAAGGGAAATTTTCTTTTCAAACTCAAAGCATTGTTAGTTTACGTAAATTTTATGGATTTTATTTTATTATAATATTTTAGGTATTTCTCCTTGTTCATGAGATATTAATTATGACTTGAAAAAGTGCTATTATTTTGCCTATTTACAATAAAATCTTTGACTTTGACTTTTATAAAACGCAATAATCCGAAAATCAGACCAAAACATAGTGGCATATAACTTAGACCGTGCGTAGTACAGCTTGTAAAAATAAGGCTGTAGATTTTAGGATCGAAGAGCTATACTCTTTGATCCTAAAATCTATAGCCTCATTTTTAGGAGTAGTTTTTCACGCCATACCTCTCATCCACAATCAGCGAAATGGGTTTTGACGGCGAACCAGCGCGGCCACGCATCTATCTTTCTTTTATAACTTGTCAATTCGTTTATAGCTGCCGCATGGTAAACAAGAATTACCGAAAAAAAATGTAGTATATGACCGAAATTTTCAAATTATCCTCGCAGGAAATATAATTTCACGGTACGTTTTTAATGAACAATGATATAAAAATGTAAATGAGGCTAAACGTTTGCTTACTAAAATTACGAATGGAAAAGTTTAACAATACGAATTGGGGGACTAGAGCCAGGTGGAGGTAAAACAATGTGGTATAATTAAATTTTCGTCCCGGCATCCCTGATAATGCTCCCGTTATATCCAATTTCAAAGGTAAACAATACTGCGAGGGCACGGTACTAACTATTACCCAAGCTGCGCGGAGCGCTCTCGTCTTATAGGGTGTATCTTAAGCGTTATAATGGTAAAAGGCCAAGTAAACAGGAATGATAATTTCGCTAAAACGAAGGGTAAACAGTTTATTGTTATCGTTTCATTAGCTCTATTTGGAGTTATGGAGGTTCAGGGTGCGCGAAAACATATCGAGTGGACCGAGATGAACAAATAGTTGCATTGTGTTAACGTATCCTCTCTGACTATGGAGAGCAGCGATGTGCGAAGAGTAGAGACTATAGCACAGACTTCAAAAAATACTCTCAATAATAATCTAAAGTTCGTGAATTGTATTATCGAGGAGCAGAGATTGAGATTTTTGTGGGTAAAAAAGACATAAGTTCAAAAACTAAAACCCGACTACGGTCGGGTAAAAACTAGCATAAAACACTCTGGCGATGACGACAAATCGATTGATACCTCCATTGTCAAAATTGGACCAAGTTATTAGTTTGAACGCATGACCCTTCCTTTGCCTTGAAGTAGTCGGGTAAAAAAAATTGCTTACGCAAATATACTATACAGAAAGATGAATCGTCTAATAGGTACCTCGCTCTAAATCAGACCAAGTTTTTAGTTTGAACACATAACCCTTAAAATTGCCGTACCGTAGTCGGGTAAAAAATAGCCTATGACACATACCTGAAAACAAATCGATTGACTCCTCGCTTGTCAAAATCGAACTAATAGGGGCGACGCTATGATGGAACATCCACTCACCCACATACATAGATACATACATACAAACACTGTTTAACTCATTACCCTTCCGTTGCTTTGCTGTAATCGAGTAAAACCATAAAAATACAAAAATTACTGGCCCTCCAAAGGTTGTCTGGAATAAATTGCCCTAAGTGATAAGACCGCCTATTGAATTTCTTTATGTCTTTGATGTATTATTGGTATAAATACTGTTAAACTTGTTTGGTTATTGTTTGGGTTGACAACTAAAATGGACTTAAAAGAAAGAAAGAAAAATCGTTTATTCAACACTTATCAAAAAAAAGTAACAAATTAACATATAAACTTACTTACTTTTTACTTCAAATAGATTTACGAAAATTTAACTACCTATCTTATATGTGATCACACACGATAAATAATCAATTTCAAATAATCTATCCAAAAAACATTGAGAACCTCTTCATTTTGGAAATAGAAAAGAGCGCACGCGATAGGGAACGTCGCATAGACGTGTTTCAACTCTGATGTCCACGTTTCCCAATGCCACCTGCATATCGCAGATATCATGTTGAAGGATTTATAAACAAGAAAACTGAAAAAAAAAAACATTTTTAGGTGAACGAAAAAATACATTTCAACCAGGTATCCGTTGCAGCAAACATAATCAAAAGTGCTTGAAAAACCAACACAAACAAAACTAACAAATTGACAAAAATTTCAGAGAGGATAGTTGTTATCCAACTTTAAATTGTTATAGATCCTAAATGGCCATTCGATTATATCAGAAACCTAAAGTTGATTTTTAAATATCTATCCAATCTATCGACTTTATTTTTTTCTTTTTCACTATATGGCGTATATATCGTGAAATATAAATAAAAAGTTAATTTATATATAAATAAAGCTTTTATGCAGTAGCCTTCAGTACTTTTTAGTAGTAGTATGTTGGATTTAGAATTACGTCACATTACTTTGTTTCACTCATCAAGCCCTTTCATGTTGATACCCATATCATAGGGGTTACTATGGATATTAATCATAAATCGGCATTTTATGACTTCCGCTATATTGGATTTAGGATGTCGGAATTTAAGTAATCGTCTATTGTCACAAGAACCAAACGTGTTTGCTAAATTTCAGCCCGATAGCTTTAGTGGAAGTGGGTAAAATATTGATTGCAAAATTACAGGACATACATAAAAGTAGTATTTAAATAAACGCTTTCAAAATGGCCAGAAGTATCAGCCATTGTAAAAATTATCGCCATATTAAATTTTGATTATTGTCATATCTTTAGTTGCACTCGCAAGATTCAAATCGATTGATTATCAAAATTGGCCCATGCATTTGGTCTCTTGTGCGTCACAAAGGAACAGACAAAATAATGCATTTTCATCGATTTGTGAGCTATTAGTTTCAGCCGGATAGCAAATCAAGAAGTGCTCTAAATTTGAGTTGCAAGATTCAACCCGGAGACAGACAAACAAGAAGGTGACTTAATAAAAACGTGGTAATAAGATGACGAGTTTTGAACAACACATGAACAATGCATTACATATGTCTTTACCTGAAATTATTTACATATAAAATGTAACGGCAAAATAAAAAAATACAAACCAGCGCGAACAACTTGTTTGAGCATTAGGTTGCACAACAACATACAAATTGTAGACCATTAGCGCATGCCGAGGAACGGTACCGTGGAAAGAGTCATTTGTCAAGATACTGTGCAAGAGAAAAAGCGGCTACGACATAGGAGGATTTGTCAGAAGTCAAGCCGCTATTGCATACCAACATTGGAAATGGGTATAAATCGGAAACACAAGGAAACATACCAAAATATAGATAGATAGATAACACTATCTATCTTTATTATATTTTTATTTGTCTCTTTACTGCACACACCAAAGAAAACAACAAAAATAAAGAAACAATCAATAGTAGAAGTGTAACAATGGGCGGACTTATCGCTAAAAGCAATCTCTTCCAAGCATCCTTTGGATGGAGAGGATTTAATGTAATATAGTAGGGCGGGTAAAAAAGTTTGAAAAAAAAGAAGAGGTCTGTAAAAGATAAATAATTACATTAAAATCTTTATTTCATAAAATACGCAAGCTCTATGTTGTTGATGGTTCTATTTTTTGATTTAAGAAAATGGGTCATTCCATCTTACTGTCAAGAAGGTTTAAAAAAAGACGGAGTCAACACCGTCGAAAAAAATGAGTGAAAAATAGCAAATGGCGGCTGCGTATGTGTGCGTGAGTTTTTTGTGGTTGATACATAATTTCGACACAAAATACCGTTTTATTTTTCTTAAGAACTTGACAGAATTAACAAGACTAGCAAGGTCTAACTACTAAAACTATCTAACTACTAAAAACTAATAAGGTCTCGACTTTATAAGTTTTTAGAAGGTAGTTAAACAAGGCACACACACATCGCCACATCGCAATGTGGCAGCCGATTGGCATAACATGGCGTAAGTATGTTCGAGAGGCTTGTGTTTAAGAGCGGATTGGTATATTATTGGGTGCTTCACTTTCGATTTGACTCCGTCTTTTTGAAATCTTCTTGCTTAGTGTTTTATTTTTACTGACTTGTGTAGTGTTATTAAACGGTTTCATTTAGCTTGCCCTGTTGTTTTTTGTTTGTTTGGGTCAAATCCAGTAATTGAAACTTTACCCTCTTCCTGTTTGACTGAATGATCTGAAATTTAATACACACCTTTAGTTCTAATTATAATATAATTAATTATGAATATTCAGTATCACTGTAAATCATTTCATTTCAATCCAAGATGAACACCACCACAAAATGGCAGATTACATATATTTTTTTCAACCCCCACAGTATGGGTAATAAATGAAAGGGCATAACTAGTAGAATACTGTACAACACGAAAAAAACTAATCCAATATGGCCGCCACCACTATTTGGCAGATCTTTTATTATTTTTTCAATTTCCTCGTCATGGGTATCAGATGAAAGGGCTTGACAAGTAGAACACAAGTACACTTTAAAAATGACTTTACAAAAACAAAAATAAAAACTTGAGAATAAAACTTTTTTTTTTAGTTCAAATATTTTATATGTACTCGTACTTAGAGCTAAAAAAATTATAGAATCGTGGGGCGAGTCGAATTTCTATTACTCAGATTATGTTTTTTTAAAGTCTTTTATTAATATAAAACAATATATAATTAAAAAAAGAACTTGTTTTATTGACAAGTTGCAAGTTGTTTTTAGTGTTCCGTAGATAATTTTCATAGTTGCAATAATTTATCCAAACCCCGCGTGCACAGCTTGTTACTACTGCCATGGGCAGATTTGACATCATTTGTGATGGTATCTTTTTCACGAGTTATCTTCACCGAATACTGAGCGGCCCTCTGCTAGGATTTCCGGATTCATCAGCACTGTAGATTTTAAGCCGACAACACGAACAAATATTTGCAGTTTCCTTTCCTTGAAGAAATATTTGTTCCGTAGAACCAAACTCGGGCCTCTCCATTTCATGCAAGTAGGTGAACGGACGGACCTACTTAAAATAACCTATTAGGAGGTAGTTTGAAATCTAAGAATTTCAACATCCTCTAGTTCGAAAATACCCTTTTTAAAAGCTTTTATTTAACTTCACTTGTATGTATGTTTGTATGCATGTCCTGGCAGTTTACAATCAATATTTCACCCACTTCCACTGAAGTTATTGGGCCAAAAGTGAACCAAAAGTGAACCAAAAGTGAACCAAAAGTGAACCAAAAGTGAACCAAAAGTGAACCAAAAGTGAACCAAAAGTGTGTTTTCAAACCAAACACACTTTTGGTTCTCGTTACAATGCATGATTATTTCAATGCATTTTTGATCCAATATGGCGATTCATCATTTCCATAGTAACCCCTATGATATGGGTTTGATGAGCGAAACAAAATAAATAAAATGACGTCATTCTCAATACAATATGGTGGACGTCACAAAATGACGATTTATAAATTCCATTTTTTTTTCCTATTATTTGGGTATCAAATGAAATGGTACCCCGTTCGTAAGTTTCATCATGACATGGCTACTCCATAAAAGCTTTTTTTTTAATTTATTTATTTAAAAGCTCACTTGCTATTTCTATCGATACGGTAGACGGTAGGTACGTGACACCCTAAGGGTGCACGTTGCTACGTTGGTCGTTGCAACACTATCAGGCAGGTCCCCGCTGTGTACACGGTTTTATCGGGTTGAGCTCGGGCTATGTTGCATTTAGTTAGAGTAGAAAAGTGCTGTCACCATTTCAGAAATCGTTTTGTATGCGAATACCTTACTCGCTTAAAAGATACGATGAATTGGAGAGGAAAGAAGGTACTTTTGATTTATGTTGAACTAGCAGTGCCCGCAGTTTTGCCAGTGTGGTTAAAGCTAACTTTTGTGTTATTCCATGACAAAATGTACCAATATCATGAAACTTCGTTCAAACGTTTTTTATCGATTGTTCGACTTCTACAAATCGGATTGAGATTCCAAGTACACCAGTTCTTATGTCAAACCCTAACCAAACAAAGTACTGGATTGAAATACGGGTTTTACATTCTCTTTGATGCGGGTGTTCACTGTTGGATAGCTTAAGTTTTGATTTAAAAATCTAGTGTACTTTGTATCTCAATTCGAGCAATCATTAAACACAATTTGATGCATGAACGAATTTTAATCTTATCGGTTTTTATGGCCTGAAAGAGGCAGACTACCCCCTCCTGGGCATTTTCATCTTCGAAGTAACAGAAGTAAGATACTTAGATGGCTAAATGAGTCTATGGAATATCATATTTTTAAGAATACATTATGGCAGTACTGACACAGCTGTCAGCTGTTAACCATACGTCATTTTTTTCCGGACTTGATGTGTCATACTCACGTGAAAAATCGTCAATTTTTATTAAAAGTGATAAGATCAGGTGGTGAGTAATCTGTTGATATTACTGAAATCATTGCATATTTTTTAAATTTTATTGTTCATAAAACACACCAGGTGTATTGTCCAGGTGTGTTCAAGTCAAGAGTGAATAGGTATCTACTAGGTAAGCGTGCTACACCTTCGACGACCACATGATTTCTTGTATTATTATTTTTCCCTCAATTCTGGTGCAATCAAGTGTTTATTATTATTATTATCATTGCTTTCCATCAGGTGAGATCGTGGACAAATGATTGCGTAGTCAGGAATAAAAAAATATATGCTTTTAGTGTATTTACTCGCAATATAGTTCAAATAAAAGGTTGATTAGAATTGATTGATAACCCATTTATGGCTACGGTGATGACCAAAACTGGCATACGTACATAACCAGTTGTGACCACCTAGCTGTTTTGGACTACTGTATTCTACTGTATTCTATTTAACCTGTAGATAACAATATATTTATTTACAGGAACTAGAAGTTATGGCGACATTTAGTAGTGAAGAACACGGCGTGAAGAAATATATACATAAATATTCTTCACATAAAGTAGGCTTGGCTTTAAAAGCAATAAAAGCAAAAATGAAAGTCTCCACCGCCAGAAAAAAAACCATTTTCCATACACAACATTAAGACACAAGCTTTCTGTCATCGTGCCGGAAATATCTGAGCGTGTTGGCCATTCTTGGAGAGGAAATCGAAAATAGTTAGGTGGATTGGATAAAATAATGCACTTATATTGAAAAAAGGGCTGTTAGACTCCGTCAAAAAGAACTAAAAATATATGTAATTATAAAGAGTAGTAAGTAGTAAGTACTTAATTATAAAATATAATTGATTATATATTTACTTTTCAAAGTGGCCAAAACTGGCACACATACTGGCCACTACCGGTTAAAAAGGGGGCCAGAAATGGGTTAAGAGTACCTTGATTGATTGATACCTTGATTTATATTAAAAAAAAAACAATACACAAGACCTTTGCATAATATAGTTAATAGTTACAGAAATGTATATTTGACGGCTGGGCGTGCGAATTACGTCGTAGTTACTTATAATCAT
The DNA here is from genome assembly GCA_946251855.1 of Alsophila aescularia. Classification (NCBI taxonomy): domain Eukaryota; kingdom Metazoa; phylum Arthropoda; class Insecta; order Lepidoptera; family Geometridae; genus Alsophila; species Alsophila aescularia. Next base: position 51,140,950 of record OX276377.1, on the reverse strand, counting down.
ATAATAGTTATTTTATGAAATAAAAAAGTTCTTAAAGTGGGCAAAACTCCCGGTTTTGCCCACTTTAAGAACTTTTTTGTTATCACATCTGATACCACATAGGATACCTTTAACCCAGAGAAATGACCACGCGCACAAAGCTGATCTATCATTAACCGGAATCTTAAACGTATTGGTTTTATTATTGTGATAGGTCTCCCTCTTGATAACAACATAAAACTATGAACGACAATTTAGTTTCAAACAACAGTCCCATTTTAAATTGCTTTGCGCCACTTTTATCGATACGTTCGGGTTATGCACATTTCTTGTCGTGCAACTCTGTCGTGGATTCCCCGGTGTGTACACGATTTTATCGTTATATGTGTACTAGTTTCAGCGCTTTTCTGTTTATTTAATGTAAAAGAGTGCCACCTCCAGCTAGAAACGTTACATTTCTGAGTGCTCATTCGTTCAGCGCAGGACAGTACTAACACTCGACGTTTTCCACTTTTTTCACGAAAATGTACGAATAAAACAGCTAAAAATATAACGTCAACTGGAACGCTTCAGTTCTTACCGTGAAACCATGTAGCTATTACAAAAGCTTTACCAGGCTTTTTCCCGGTGATATTTCATGTCAAAAGTAACCGCCCAAGCGCTGCCTACGAATTCATCACGCTCATTAAACTCAATTATACTTTTAATTAAAAACCATGATCTCTAAATTAAAATGTCCCACGCCACATGGTGCCTCGCCTGACAATCAAAAACGCAACTTGCAGCGATTTAATCCAGGCAAGATTAAAGGATTACTTAGCAATGGAAAAACTCGCTCTCTTTTTTTGGAATTATGGAAGAGAAGCGGGAGTGCAATGTCGTTAACTTGTAAACATTTTTAAGTATACTTTTTGTTTGTCAAAATAAAACCAGTTTTTTCTGTCTGTTGAGCATTCAATGCGTATAATTACAATGTGACTCTATACCTAGCACAATTTGTATTTAACTTATCCACTTGAGTGTTAAAAAGCGGTTATTACCGGTATTCCAGTACAAGTTACGTTGCTTTGGCGCGTGTTATGCTCAGGTGGTGGTGGTGGTGGTGGTGGTGTTAACCATGTGTAGTAATTTCTATAACTTTGATTACGTAGTGCATCGTTTGAATTGCCAGAATAAAATGATTAAGTCTCATTAACTACCATCTGAAACTTTAATCGATATATAAGTAAATCAAGAGAAGCTCGGAGTTACTCCGAGCTTTATTGGATTGTTCTGTTAATAAAAATGCTTCGCGTTCTCAAATAATGACTTCCACATATTTCCATGCGATCATTACCAGAATGTTATAAAGGCTTCAATCACCCGTATATTTCATTGTACCGATAATATGCTTCTCATAAGCAGTACCAGTGCAAAAGTGTACGAAAACGTTGTTATGCTCCAGCAGTCAAACGCACATCAGAACGAAATTGCAAATTCAACCATTTGCAATACCTACAGAGGAATGTATATATTATGAATACATTTTTAATATAACAAAACAGGCATCTTGTCTTCATGTTTCTGATTATTATACCCTATTTGGACGTAATCACAGAATAAAAAGTAATGTTGAATGGGTACGTATTCCTTTATATTCAGATACTTTTGAATTTAAACTTTTCTCATTGATAATAATCAATGAGAAAAGTTTAAATTCAAAAGTTCTTTTATTATTACCGGATATGGTTGCGGAGCGGTAGAATGTGGGCTTTGCAATCCAACGACACCGCGATCGATCCTCGACTCCCCCAATGACTTTTATTAAGATGTGCGGATTTGCCATTTAACAATAACTAGTCTTGAAGTCACGTCACAGACCCATGGAAGGCCTGACAAACTCTGCCACCGGTGGTCGGCACCGGCAATACCTCATTCGACATACTTACACTACACATATATTGGATATGTGTACCTATATGATCTACTAGCGACCCGCCCCGGCTTCGCACGGGTAGATATATAGAAAGATAAAATTAGTAGGTACTTTATTTGGACAAATAGAACCTATCAACAGTTTACGACACAAAAAAAATGTTTTGCTCAATTGTAACATGAGAACGATTCCTTACACTAAATACTTTGTGTTGACAAATAGAACATAACAACAATTTCTGTCCCTTAATACTGAATTTGGATAAATATAATATAAATAACAAAAAATCCTTAAACTAAATACTTTATTTAAACAAAAATAACTTAACAACAATTCCTCATACTTACTTCCTCCATAAACTATTGTGTTCTCTTTGCTATGATGTTTTGTTTAAAGGTTTTCATATTGACGTACTTTTATTTTGTCGTATGAGGTAGTGTTGGCCCCTGATGTCAGAGTTTTGTCAAGCCGCCCGAGGGCCTCTGACATGGCTTAACGACTGCTATTAATCAATGACAGCCGGGACCGATAGCTTAACGTGCCCTTCGAAGCACGGAGCGATGGAAAACCGCACATAACTCAGAAAAGTCATTGGTGCGAAGCCTAGGTTTTGAACCCGGTATCGTTGGATTCTAAATTGCACTACTAATCGTACTATTTTGTCTTTATTATTATTATGTTTAACGCAAGGAGGTTGAATTACCTACGCTCACTGTTATTTAAGGTTTAGCGCCAGTAAGTGTATCATCCTTTTGCTTAAACCAACGGGTAGGAAGTAAGTGTAATTCCACCTCTTTAGGTTTAAAAAACCCGGATAGGGCTGTGTCGGGGCGCATGTCCGTTTGTTGCTCACGTACTTGAGACTTGTTATTATTTCGTTTCCATGGCAACGTTCCGTATACAAGGTAGGTAATCATCATTTTCGCAACTTCTTGATACTTCGGGTTACATTTTTGCAATTTTGTATGGAAATCAAAGTTTTTGAAATATAAAAAATATTGCCCATGTTACTCGCTAATAATGTAGCAATCAATAAGTGAAAAAAAATTGATTCAGTATTTTTTGAGTTTATCCGTTACAAACAAACAAATAATTAAATCTTTCCTCTTTATAATATTAGTGTAGATTATACAAAGTAGTTAATCGTTATTTTCGCAAATTTTTGATTCCTCTGGTTTCATTTTTGCAATATTTGTTTGGAAATCTATGTTTTTGAAAAATAAAATATTGCCCATGCTACTCGCTGATAATGTAGCTTTCTATAGGTGAAAGAAATTTTAAAATCGGTTCATTATTTTTTGAGTTTATCCATTACAAACAAACAAACAAACAAACAATCAAATCTTTCCTCTTTATAATATAAGTGTAGAAGATCTATCTCTTAACCATATAATGAAGCAATAGAAACAAAATTGTGTATACAAAGAAGATAATTAAAAAAAACAAAACTTTAGGGTACCTAAAATAAGCTACAGAAAAAGTTTTTTTTTAAATCGATTCTTTCTGTTGGTCTGTATGTTTGTAAATACTACTGGACTGATTTTGATGCAGTCACAGTTAAATAGCTTAGTGTATGACTTAAAAACTGGGGTAATTGGTAACTCAATCCGATGAGCAGAAGCCGAGCAATCAATAAAATCCTTTTTAACGGATGAAGGAATTTCGAAAAAAATATAGTATATTGTACTTTATAGGTACTTTTAGTCCTGGAATAACACGTATAGGCTACTTTTAAATGAAATGACTAGCTGTGCCCGCGGGCCAAGCCACGGGCACAGCTAGTATATTGATAAGGTTCTTTGAACTGTCGTATCTTCGGCAGTTTGAATATGTTTTAATAATTAACATTTTGATTACAGGGTTCTCGAAAGGCATTAGATACCAAATGCGCTAGTAGTTAAATAGAAATCAATATATACGATTACGGTACCTACCAGTACGATCAACGTTTAAATACCATACGTACCGGTAAGTACGGTACGATCCTTTGACGTATCTAAATATCAATAGTTGGTTGCAATTTATTTCCCGCTTGCAATGCGAGAGTCACGACTCTTCGAGGCAGCTGCGGCACAAAGGGCACGTTCTGGGATGTAAATTTTATTTCACGCATCCGATACCGTTGCAGGAATTTAAAAATACATCTTACCGCATCCAGGTTGAACTGAACACACCCCTACACTCACACCTTTTAAAGGTATGTTTCACTTTTAAAGGGTAGGTAAGTGTGTCTTATAGAATATATTATTATTTTTACTAGAGGTGCTTTCTTGCATTTCCTCGTTTTCCCTGATATAAAAAACAAATTGATTTATAAAATTCTACTCGACTCATTTTTACTAAAATATGGGATAACCAACATTATAAACTAAACACTTAATTCTTATGTTATAAATGCCAAAGTGTGTGTGGTTTGTTTCTTCCTCTATTACGCAGCTACTATGCGACGAATTGACTTGATTTTGCATTAGTACACTTCGAGGACCGGAGAGTGACATGGGCTCATCATCATCATAAACTACGTGGATAAAACCGTGGGCTAAGGGCACGTTCAATCAGCTAGTGTTATACGCATTAGGATAGAAAATAATCATTAAATAGTAAATCCTACCATTATTTATATTTTCCACATTTTGCACATGTAATTACAATACAAATCTTAAATCTCAATCAAGTAACTTCCAAAGGACATCGACACATTATTATTAAAACTTAGCAATTTATTATTATTTCACTTTAAGAACCAAAAAACAATCTAAAACACACTTAGTACTACATAAAATACTTAGCTTTACACAATTCATTAGAAGCCACACATTACCAATCCTAAACATATGCCAATCTGGCTGATTCCAAATCTCATGAACAACTGAACCAAAATATGTTGAAGATCCAACAGGTTGCCTTGCTGGCGCCATTTTACAGGCGGCAAAATGCTTTACGCTGATTGGCTGGAGCTCCCAAGGGCGCCAACTGCCTCAACGGAAATACCACTCTCTTCCAAGGTATACAAACTGTTGCTTTTGACGGAAGTACTCGTAGTTGGATGATTTTCTGCTCCACTCCTTGACCACAGACTGCACCGAGGCACCATCCGCACGGAGGCCCGCAATAAGCTGTCAATTCATTTGGTTTATGTTGACGTTTGACGATGACATTTGACGTCTCGCAAGGAAAGGAGTCATCCATCAATCTATGTTTCAGCCAATTGTCACACTAGTATCATCATCATCATCAGCCCGTATTCGTCCACTGCTGGATGTAGCCCTCTCTTGTGAACGCCACTCAGCCCGATCTTCAGCTTGCCTTATCCAGTCACTACCTTAGTTCTCTTACGGATCTCTTCATTTCGGATTCTGTCCTTTAGAGAAACTCCGAGCATAGCTCTTTTCATAGCTCGTTGAGCGACTTTAAATTTATGGATCAGCCCCACCATGAGTGTCCATGTTTCGGTTCCGTAGGTCATGACTGGTAGAACGCACGCGTTGAAGACTTTCGTCTTTACGCACTGAAGGCACAGCTAATAAGAACAGAGAAAAAAATTGAACATTCTCCTTTTGTAAGTCGATTAATAATACAATACGTTGGTTTCTGTTGGTACAATGTTTCCCTGTGCAATAATGCAACATAATCTGTTCAGCTGTTGGACATGCTACACAATTAATCAGACAACATATCATTGATGAAGAATCTGTTATTTCAATATAAACCTATTGAATTTCGATGCAAAATAAAATATGCAACACAAAGCCAGGGTCAGGGCTTCTTGTAGAAAATCAATACTGCAGTAAACAAGATTCAATAAACAATGCTGGAAGGCTTCCAGTAGAAGCTCACCAAATACCTTAAATCGTTATCTTAGCAACAGAACATTTACAAAATGTTTTGTTTGTTCCAGTTCAGACCTGTTTTAAACAAAATGTTCACGAAGAAAGAAAGAAAGTTTAAGGTTAAAAGCAAAGCAGTTACGCAAGCTTCACCGATCAACAGGAAATTAGAACTGCACATAAACAAGTGCGTGCATAGTGTAGGTGAAAAGTTTTCGTCGTAAAATATCCGAAATATTTTTTATGACCAGTTTCCAGCGTGTTCCACTAGTAATTACGAGTACATGTTTCTAGATCGAATAAATTCATACCAATATATAAAAGTAAAATATCCGAAATATTTTTTATGACCAGTTTCCAGCGTGTTCCACTAGTAATTACGAGTACATGTTTCTAGATCGAATAAATTCATACCAATATATAAAAGTAAAATATCCGAAATATTTTTTATGACCAGTTTCCAGCGTGTTCCACTAGTAATTACGAGTACATGTTTCTAGATCGAATAAATTCATACCAATATATAAAAGTAAAATATCCGAAATATTTTTTATGACCAGTTTCCAGCGTGTTCCACTAGTAATTACGAGTACATGTTTCTAGATCGAATAAATTCATACCAATATATAAAAGTAAAATATCCGAAATATTTTTTATGACCAGTTTCCAGCGTGTTCCACTAGTAATTACGAGTACATGTTTCTAGATCGAATAAATTCATACCAATATATAAAAGTCAAACGTTGTCTGTTTATTTATTTGTTTGTTTGTTTGGGGAGATTTCACGCGATGACGGCTGGACGGATTTTGATGAAGTTTGGAATAGAGATAGCTTATACCCTAGAATAAAACATATGATACCTTTTATCCCGCAAAATTGTAATTTTTAACAGTAAAACTGGAAAATGTTGATAACTCGCTGTAATGAACGGTTGCCATGGAAACGAAATTACAAGTCTGTCAAAAAACTTCAAGAGCATTGATGCTATACATAGAATTACATATTTTACATTGGTTTTTAATATCCTAAAATAACGTAGGGTGCTTTTTTCGCGATAAACAGTAGTCCGCGCGGACGAAGTCGCGGGAGGGAAAGCTAGTACATAATATAAAACAAAATCGCATTCCGCCGTCAGTCTGTGACGCTTATTGCCTATTTCACAACCTTCAGGTAATGTTTCAAGTAGGCTGATCGCCAGATAAACTCACCAGTAACTGTACGTATGAATTTCACCACGCCTAGCGCCTGAGTAATGCTAACCAAGAATTAGAGGTTAGAGATACTCGTTACTTTTACTGGCCGAGCAACGTTATTTAGCAAGTAAGTAACGCTTTACTTGTAGATCATGAAATAGGCCCTAAATCTTTTAAATTACGCAACGGATTTTAATGGGCTTTTCACCATCAGTTAGATTATTTTTCACGGAAGTTTTATACATACATCTAGCTGGGTTTAGCCCACGTAGTCAAAATTCATGTATTTTATTTTGCGCAGAACCCTAGTTCTTTTTATTATAACAATAAAAATAGCCTAAGTTACTCCTTATAACATCAGATATCTTGCAGTGAAACTCCCGTCAAAATCGGTCAAGCCGTTTCGGAGATGGATATGGATAATATGAGCATACGAGAGCTGAACGTAGCGAGGGAGAGGCGTCCAGCGAAGCGAGCCGTCGTCCCCCGAAGCGGAGTGGAGGTCAAGTGTGCGCGAACTAAATTTTTCACCTCATTTTTTTCTTAATTTCACCCATGCTAGAACGGGGCGGGTCGCTAGTATTGTATAAAACTCAAGGAGGACACATTTTAACGAATTTGCCGGGCATATATCACGCAAGCGTTGTTAATGAATCTCAAGAAGCATATACAAGTAATGGTCACATCACATTCAACAGCACACAGCACAAAAACAGGAATGCGCTCAAAATAATTCATCCCCATTATACATTTATAGGTATTTGTACCAAATGCAGTTAGGTTTATCTTACTTTTAAGTTATGGTGCTGTGACAGACTGGGACGGACAATCGAACGTACAGACAATCGGATGGACGGATGGACATTACGATCTTACAAGGGTTTTTTTGTCAGAATATGGATCAATAAAAATATGAAGGTAATAAAAAGTTTTAAATGATCCTAAAAATAAACGTTCCAATATACGCCGTATATTCTATTTTTGTATTTAGAAATTGCCACCAGTTTTATCAGTAAACTGACTTTTAGTGTTAGCAGATACTGCAGGTAAACGAAACCATAATTTCTCACTATTTCCCAGTTTGCACTATTGAGTATTGACTCAGCAGATTTAATATTGATAAATTCCCGACCACGGAACGTGAACTAATTTAATTCGAACTCGTAAAGTATACTTCGAATGGTTCTATTTTGAACGGGGAACAAGCGAAGTCAATTATCTTGACCGGAACCGGATCGAACCGGAAATATAGGAAAGTAACTTTCATGATGGCAATGCAACAGAAAAATACGAAACAACAGAGTATACATTATATTTTTTCCATTTTCCTAGAGTACATCATGATGGCCCCTATTAATATTACAATCTAGGCTTGAGTTAGGCTAATAAGTAATTGAATTTTAACTTAAACTTTTAAAATGTCTTAACTAAGAATGTGTCCAATAACACTTTTCTTATCGTCTCTAATAAGGCGAAGACACTTTGTTCATATGTTCTTTATCGGTAGCACTATCACTAGCACTACTTCACACTAATATCACTGACACTATATACTACACTAACTCGAACGGTTTTGTTCTTTTGAGTCTTCTACTATGTCCGTCGCGTCGGGCTGAATTGGAGCTGGATCGCCTCGACATTTACATGCTGGTGAAGTCTACATTCGTGATCTTCTGCATATTTTTGAATAACTTTGTCGACAAACTCTACTTTGAGGTCCCGATGGAGATCGTAGTTTCGTATGTATCAAGGAGCATTTACAATTTCCCTGAGTAACTTATTCTGGAATCGTTGTATAATTAATGTAATGCTCTGTTTGGTGCAGCCGCACAACTGTATACCATAAGTCCAAACTGGTAACAGGACTTGCTTATATATCAACAATTTGTTGTAAATTGACAGCTCAGAGTGTCTTCCAAGCATCCAATGCATTATTTTATATCTTAACTAGAGTTAAGATATAAAATAATGCATTGGAACTAACTAATAATGAACTAGAACTAGAGTTCATTTTTCTTCTTCTTGACGTAAATTTTCCAGCGGAGCTTAGCATCAAGCGTCATGCCGAGATAGTTAGCTGTATTCTCATACATACGCAAAGGTTCCAATGGTTTTCTAATTTAGTAATATCACAGGTGTATAGTAGGAACAAGACCGGACCTAAGACACTTCCTTGTGGTACTCCAGCATTTATTTCCTTTGGTTCTGTAAATACATTTTCTTGTCTTATTCTAAATACTCTATTTGTAATATAAGATTCTAGTATATCCAAAAGTTGTTTTGGTAGCATATTTCTCAGCTTATATACATATAAGACCGTCATGCTATACTTTGACAAAAGCTTGTGCTACATCTAGAAAAACCGTAAAGCACATTTCTTTATCTTCAAGAGGTTTCTCGATGATATTTGTGATTCTGTGCACTTGAGCTATGGTTGAGTGCTTTTCTCGAAAACCAAACTGGTAATCCGGTATCAGGTTCCTGCTATCTATGATTAATTTTAGTCTTTTGAGCAACAACTTATCGCCTGGCAGTTTAGGTTAAGAAATAATTATAATGATTAAGAAGCCTACCTACCTAGCAGTGGCGGTAGGTGTAGAAAAAAAAGATATAGTTAAAATAGTAACCTACCAGTGTAATCAGAGAGATAGAAAAAAATACTCAGGGAGTGAGTTACAGGAGGTGGCGTAGGTTTGATATTATCCTTCGGCTTGGGACTTAGCTTAGAGGCACGCGTGCGAAGACGTTCCGCGGAGAGATGGTGCAGAAGTTGTGCAGCAGCCAGTAGTAACCCCGTAGTGCGCAGAGCAGCTCCCGGGGGACAGGTGTCCAAAGACCCGTGGCAGCGTGCTGGTCGGCGATCGTACCTCTAGGTAAAAGAAAAAAAAACAATATAGGGGTATTTTCACTAGTTAAACAGGTAATTAAAGACAAAGGTTTGTCCACAATTATTTGCAAAATAAATTATAAATACTTTCTAGCCAGCATAAAATGACGAGGTTAAAAAATAACCATTCGTCACCACAGGATAGTTATCGCTTCTATTGGTGCGTTCTGTTATGGTCGCGTTTGTAATTTTAGCGTAGCAACCACCCATTCTGTTTCAATCAGAACCTGTATTATGGTCATTCAATACGGTGCGTTGGAGAAGATATTGCGGTGAAAATTTGTTTGCAACAAGTCTTATTGGCTTAGGTAAACTTCTGTTTACGATTGCAGATTTCATAACGTGTAGAATGGTCATACTAATTCAAAGACAAGAAATACTTAAAATCTTGACAACACATAGACATTTTAAGGTTACGTATTTCTTTGTTTATTATCGACTGTTTATTTTATTGTGAAAATGGACTTATTTTGTTGATACTAAGTAAAAACTCGACTAAACGGAATAAAAATAACGTGAGATGAAGTGAGACGTTACAAACTTTTCAAATAGCTTTGACATGATGGGTAGCAAGGAGATTGGTCTATATGAAGTTGTTTCATCAGGAAGTTTCCCAGTTTTTGCTATCATAATCACTTCTGCAACTTTCCATAAGTCTGGTACATGCTTTAACCGTAGGATGGAATTAATTAGTATTTTTAACTTGACAATACCCTATCTTGGAAGGATATGAAGTAGTTCCCCTGATTTTAAATCATACCCTGGTGATTTCCGCAGACTGATACTTAATTTTATTTCTCTTAAAACTTCTCTTGGTGTGACTAGTTGTATATGCTCTGCAAACCTCTTAGCTTTTTGCTCGTTGTTAACTGCCCATTTCCTGTTTGGCATTTTAATCGGTGGGTTTGGGTGATTGGCCTTTTAAGATTCTTAGCAGCCTTCATAAATTATATGAATGAAAACGAAATTGAAGCATTAAAATTATATAAACATCAAAACTTTTCTTCAAACTATATTTTCGTATGTTGTTTTTCATATGATAATATTATAAATTAAGATTATATTAACTAGAAGTATATTAAATGCGAAAGTGAGATTGTTTGTTTGTTGGTTCGTTACGATTTTTACGCCTTAACTTCTCATCCGATCATAATGAAAATTTGCACTCGTTGTCAGGGATACAGAAAAGATCATAGGGTACCTATGTTCTTTTCTGTATCTGTGTCAAAGTGACCGGTGTCAAAGTGACCGGTGTCTACGCGTCAGGTGTCAACGCGATAAACTGTAGTCCGTACGGATGAAGTCGCGGGCAAAAGCTACACGGAAAAGAGAAGGCAATGCAATTAAAATATACATTTGCCAGGAAGCCGAATCAAATTAATATTACCGCTAAAGCTAAAAAGGTAGAGGTAAAAGTTTCCAAAAGAAATTGAAAATTTTCCATTAAGAGAAATCAACAAAGCTTCACAATTGAATGACGTAGGAAATAACGAGGTCGGAAGGTAGGTACCAAAGCCCCACTTTGCGGCCATTCAATTACATCGAACATTAAAATGAATTAAATGGGTGTATGCTACTTTGTTTTAATCAGACCGGCTTTATCCAGTTGATATTGATCTGACTACGTATACAAATGTAGAATACTACCGATAAAACGTTGATGGTTTCGTACTATCCTATCAGTCTGTTGATTACTTGAGTAATTAACGGCAATTGATTTTGATTTGACCCCCAATAATGATGATGATGATGACTTCTTTGACGTATCCGTTGTATCCACAAATTTATATAATGTAATTTATATAATGCAAATCTATATGTGGTATTCCAGGACCTAAAATACCAATATACCAACAAATGATCAAAATTTCTTCAGCCCTCAAAGAGTTTTGTCAAATGCTGTGCTATTACTCATCGAATTGAGAAACCTAGTACCCAGATTTTAAGTCAAACCCGAAGCTAACCAACAGTGAAAACCGAATTGCAATTGGTCCAGTAGTTTTCGACAAACAAACCGACAAACAAATAAACAGAGAGACACGATTTAAAAAAATATATTATATTCTTGTTCAGTACCTTATTTAAAGTATCCTAGACCATATATTTTTAAAGTATCTTCTTTATACAGTATATTTTTAACATAACTTTGGACCCCTTTCCCGCAGGAACCCATTATTTTTTCGGGATAATAACTGTGCCAAGTTGCATCAAAATCCGTCTAGTAGTTTCAGCTTGGTAAGTACCTGTTCTTTGAAATAACTCCTATCCTGCGGGAACACATAATTTTTTGGGATGAAAAATATCCCATGTCCTACTTCGTAGTATGAACTCAAATCATGCCAAGTTTCATTTGAATTCATTCGGATGTTTCGGCGTGATGTATGGCCAAGAATGTATCTTCATATGGACAAAAAAGAAGAAAAATATAGTTGTGGCTTCATTATAGTCTATAGAGTACACTCCAAAAAAAAAACTCTTTAATGTGCAGAATTGGACCTGTTGTAGTTTTATTATAAGTATAGATTATTTTGTGACTGGTTAGCTAGTAGCCAAACAATATTATTGAAAAACAAAGTAAAAAAATTAATGAATCTATTAGAGCGTTTTAGCGAACTATATCTAGGTGTCGACAACGCGGGCGCCGTTTCCACAGTTTTTTTATTCTTTCACCAATTAACTTGAACAAGTTCCTTATATGTACTCTGGTTACTTCGCTTGTGCTCAGTGGCATTTTTATTTTGCGCTGCTTGAAAAGGAAACAAAAATGCCAACGAGGTCCGTGTTAGAAGATCCATAGAAAAATTACCGAGAGATTGACCTGAAAGCAAAACGTCCCAGTAGTAAAATATCCATAATGTCGAATTGTCATTATAGTTAGAACGATTGAAATTAAAAGGCGTTTTCTATGCTCAATTCTCCACTCTGCTTAAAAACGTTATGAATTCATGTTACAAGTTGTCGTCATTACACTTTCTCCAGATGAAGTTAAGTTTTTATCAACAAAATTAACTAGCAACTTAAAGTTCTGAAGATATCTACTCTGTAAGCTAATATTACATAGTAAGTGTGGTTTTGGCGGTATGGAAGAGGTGCAGTGCACACTAAATTAAGACAGCAAAAGCGTCGACATAATTAAAATCTGCGGATACATCCAAGAACAACGGTAGTGCTAATTCACTTATATATGTGAATTATCTTTAGAACTAGAAATAAGGATTTTTCCCTGTAAAATCTCAATTTTCATCATGTAGGAACAGGCACACTTTTACGGCGATGGAGTGCTTTTAACCCGTGTACGGCGAAGCAAGGGAAGGATAATGAGTTTAACAGTCTATGTATGTATGTATGTATGTATGTGGTTATGTGGATGTTCCACTATAGTATTTCCCTATTGGTCCAATTTTGAAAAGCAAGATATCAATCGATTCGTCTTCAAGTAGGTATGGAGTGCCATTGACAATATTTTTTTACCCGACTACGGCGAAGCAAAGGATAAGTTATGTGTTCAAACTAAAAACTTGGTCCGTTAATGACAAACGAGGCATCAATCAATTTGAATTCATTTATAAAATGTCATAGGCATTTTTTTTTCGATTAATGCGAAGCAAAGGAATGGTTATAATATGTTTTAAACTAAAAATTTTGTTTGATTTTGACAAGTGAGGTATCAATCGATTCTTCTTCAAGTATAGTGTCTTGCTATTTTTTAATCAACCGTAGTCGGGTTTTAGTTTTTGAACTTATGTCTTGTGTAATATTCAGCAACGTTTTTCTAGAAAAAAGTAAATAATAAAATCAGAAATGGCAGCGGAAAAACTCTTGTCTGTTGATAAATATACACAACGAAAATATTATAAGCTAGATTTGGATCAAACAGTCACATTAAGAAGAAAACTCATGTTATTGGACATTAGTCAAAGCAATGACTTGTATCTACCCAAAGACGATGAATTCTTCACTCAAGTTTTGGTCACACGAAGCGAATACTCGCTGCGAATGCGATCGCCGCGAGAAAACTCGCTTAATGTGACAGCATACTCGCTCAAACTGAGATTAATTGGCCAAGATTTAAATTGCCGCGCGTTGAATTGCGCATGTTCCATTATTACAGCGCGGTACTCGCTGCGATTGCAGGGGTATGCGTGGAATTATATTGTTTTTTTTTCAGCCAATTCCATTAACAAACCCAAACTTTTCTCTGCGGCCGTTCCATTTACGAATACTTTATTTTCTTTCGAGTTGTAAGCTTACTTCTGCTAGCTTCGACATGCCCACCTTATAAACTGTTTAACCTGTCGGCTATCGGTATCCCGTAAGAGATATTTGAGGTTATTTTTGCAAAAATTTTTTTGGTTCATTTACCTTCCTCAAATACAGATTTTGTGTATGGCAAACCTTTTCGTAATTATATATTTAAAAAATAGCCCAGTAACTCCAAAAACGCATTCGTCCACAGAAGTGAAGTGACGAGGTCCAATAATAGACGTAATTTCTTTGCTTGCGTACCAACTAACTGTAGCACAGTCGCTACATTTGACATAGAGAAAGTGGCCCGCAGCGATCTATTCGCAATGAATAGATCGCTGCGACCATGTCTGCTTCGTGTGATCGAAGCTTTTGAGCAGGCATAACGTTCATCATTAGGCGAGCGACCTGCTCGACTTGACACCCAAAAGAATAAAAAATCATTCGTGTTGACATTTTTGAGTAACATTACAACTAGTAGAACAGGTAGACCTCGCCAGAACAAACTTTTTTGCAACAATCTAGCGGTACACAGTAGCGCCATGTAGTGACCTTAATGTAAAACTAACATTAATAACCAAACTGCTCCATCAATCCTTATCTAGTAGGTAAAGGGCTGATTCCACTGGTAGAAACCTAAAAGTGAGCAGTTGACTGCATTTTGAGGAGCTATTCTGCTCATTACGCCGAAGATCCACATCAAATCTTCACCAAATTTTTATGGGACCAATTTAAAGTTACTACCTTGCATATAAAAAAATAACTATGCCCCCTTTTCGCCCCGTCTAGGAGAAAGTTCCCTAGAATCAAAAATTCCCGAAGACTAAAAAATTCAAAAATAAACTTTTTACCTGTATAGGTACTAAGTTTCGTTCAGATCGGTTGTAAAATACGAGCTGTAGATGAATACCAACAAACTGACAGATGACAGCAAATTGATTGTACTTGAAACAGAGACTTGAGCTCGCTTCGCTCGCTCGGTCAACTATAAACCAGCATGAATGGTCCAACAAGGCCTCGTTATCGACGTCCTTGATACAAAGACATCGCCAGGACAATGTTGCAACAATGCACGTAGAGGCAATCCGAGCTGTTGGTTGAAAACAATAAAATGAACCCAGATGGGTCATTCAAGATAATTTCTCAATATCGTTTCATGGCTGTACATCTGAACTTTGAGATTGTATTGTATTCAGTATACCTACTTACTAAAATAATAATAATGTACTAAGTTTTAGATAGGTACAATAATACGTTACTGGCTCGTTTCGGAGTATATTTACATATACTAAAACAATATTTGGATACTGAATAAATTACTGTTTAAAAAATCCATCTGCAACACCTGCTTTAAACAAATAACTTATATCCACAAAGGTCCCAAGAGAGCACACATGAAAGTTAACTGATTCTATCAACAAATACGAAATAAAAATTAGACAAGAACCGGGAAAAAATGATGTTTTTTGTGTATAAAACGTCTCCCTGTAACACAATTATAGATGTTAAAGAAGAAATAAGTAAAAAAATTAAAACCCGGATAAAAATTAGCCTATGATACTCGTACTATTGCGATGAAGACGAATCCATTGATACCTCGCTTATCAAAATCGGACCAAGTTTTTAGTTTGAACATTTAAATTCCTTTGATTCGCCGTAGTCGCGTAAAAAATAACCTATGCCAAAGTCAAAGTCAAAGTATTTTATTGTAAATAGGCAACACTTTTACAAGTCAAAATTAACATCCCATGAACAAGGAGAAATACATAAAATATCATAAAAGGATCAAATCAACAAAAAATTAGGTAAACTAAGTATTCCTTGAGTTTGAAAAGAAAATTTCCCTTTCATGTGCCAACAGAGTTATATCTCACACTAGAAAATGAAATACCCTTCTTATTCTACCGGTGCTTCGGAAATACGCCCGTTAGAGAAGAGAGCACCAAGAAACAAGAAAATCTACGGGGATGTATTTTTTCATATTTGTTATTTTTTCCAAATGTCACATTTTATCACAAAACTTACGTAAACTAAATATACAAAAGTGACAGTGAAATGAGATGAGATGACTCTATACCTGAAGAGGAATAGATTGATACTTCCCTTGTCAAAGTCGGACCAATAGGGGCGAAGTTATGGTAGAATATCCACATGCCCATATTCATACATACATACTCGTAGACTATTTAACTCATTACCCTTCCGTTGCTTTGCCATACTCGTGTAATAAAACAAAGCGTAATGGTGGCGCTGCTGGAGCAGTTGGCTTCCACGCATCATATATGTCATTAACATTAGTCACTATTTATTGATACGCTTTTGATTAGAGACTAAGTAAATAAGTATACCTTAAAAAAGTTAATAAAAGAAAGCTTTTTCGGGTATATTTTTAATGAATGTCGTTTTTTTTTTGCTCTGTAACATTTTCATTTTTTTTGTTGCTTTGTCATTAGTTTGTGAGCTACCCTGAAAGTTTCAGGCGGATAGCTAATCAGGAAGTGCTCGAAATTTTAATTGCAAGTTTCCAGGACAAAATACATAGATACATCAATACATACATACGAGTGAAGATAAATAAAAGCTTTTAATAAAAAAACACTCAGTTATTTGAAGATTTGTCCGTTTTTGACGTGAAACGTCTCTAAAATCACATCGATACATAAGGGTACTAGGGTGTATAGATATCGTCACACTTTTATAGTTCTGTAATTATATGCTGCCAGAAACCTAATTTTGGTGTCATTTTTTAGCTTACACAATACATCTAGTCAGCTTGATGATTAATTTTAGTGCCAAATGACAGAAGGAGGAGAGGGCAGGACGCATAGAGCAAAATCAGCAAACTGGACGTTTTTGTGATCTTTAATTCAGTATAACTCGCGATTCGTACGTGGCGTAGATAAATGTTTCACGACAAAAAAACAGCCTCACCCGAATTTTTTAACAGTCAGAAGTGAGAAGTGTCACACAATGATATTATTGCCCATAAAATACCCATAACAAGCTATTGGTATCGCACATTTTCAAACCGCGACTGTATTAAAAATGAGCCATAAAGATGTAGGGTGCTTACATGTTAGCCCGCAAAATAGCGGGGGACGTACACCCCGCGCATAAATCCGAGGCGAACGCTTCCTGTACATACGAGACAGTGTTACCAGAAGGGGGCGTATTGGACGCTTCTAGCAAAATATTGTTTTGAAAAGTACCAGTTAGGTAAGATTGAAAAGTGTCAGCGTAAACACCTTGATTTTATGTTTTTTACAAAAATTAACAATAATAAATAATCCAGCCTGTCACCATCGTGCTTGCATAAGTCCACTGGATATATCTTTAAGCCCGCCTTTGACTGCGATGTTTGACTCACAAGAGATCAAAAGGTAGGTAGATCAGTTTATTGGGTATAGGTAATTTGTTTTAATGTTTTCCTTCTGTTCCCTACTACATTATACACCATCTCTGCCAAAGACGCAGGAACCGCCCGCCGACATAACATTCGCTTATCGACTGCCTTAAATCTCTCTCGGTGAGTTGAACACGCCACGAAATTTATTGTTCTCATTGGTTTGCGATTCGGCCTCTCCGTACGACGACGGCCTTGAAATCGTCTCACGTGTGAATTTCCGGGCTAACATACCCCGCACGCTCAAAATATAACAATCGAACTAAAACTATACATCTTCCAATATATAGTCATCAGTCAGTACAGTTAATTTGTAGACCCGGCTTCGCACGGGTAAAGCTCACACCACGGCATTATTCTTACTTTTAGCATTTTTATATTCGTCGTAACTTCTAAAAAAAATACCAGTACCTAAGCGTGATTCAAACTCTTTGGCCGCAATGATCGTGGTGTATTTTGATCATAGACAAAGAGCCTGCAAAATTTCTCGCGTACTTAACAGACTTGTTATTATTTTGTTTCCAAGGCAAGGTGTCATGATTAATTCGTTTCTATAGCAACTTCATTCCGTACTGTATTTTTGATACCTTGGGTTACATTATTGCAATTTTCGTAGAGATCTAAAATTTTTGAAAAATAAAATGCTGTCCATGTCACTCTCTGATAATGTAGCTTTCTATAAGTGAATAATTTTGTTTGTTGAGTTTATCCATTACAAACAAACAAATATACAGACAATCAAATCTTTCCTCTTTATAGTATTGTGTAGAAAACCTTACAAAAGTAAATTTTACAATAGATATACTAACGGGTCGTTCACTGTAAGATACACACTCTTTACCCACAATTTCAGTGTCACGCAGAACTTTGACCTGTATAGCACTGGCTCTGGCTTTATAATATTCGTTTCTATGTATGTTTATCCATTGTCTAATACCTATAGTACAGGGTATCCTTGTTTGTGCTAATTGGTGTAAAATGTCCCGAATATATTTATTTACTTTATTGCGTTGAAATGACTGTTAATTTTCGTTGTTTAAACCATGAGCTACTAAATATGATTCAATCGTCAACGCAAAAGAAAACTCTCTGGCCGCTAAAAGTTTCAAGTGTGGGAGTGCGATCACGTGTGAATTTTCGGGCTTATATTTTAGCGCAAGTGGTAAACAGTGTTTTAGCTGTCAACCGCTTAGAAGCGGTAATGCTTTTCCGGGTCGTTTCTCTTCTTCGAATTTTCTCTCTACTTCCTACTCGCCGCAGTGTTTCCTTCAATTTGACCCAATATATTACGTGGGGAGAGTAGCTTATACAAACACACAGTAGTGTTGTTACAGGATATTATAATAAAAATAAGCTGTATCAAATTATTTAACAAAGGCAACCCTTTATTTGATCACAGTCGCCACTGCCCTTCATAACATCTATACGAGACTGTCTGCCAGAACTACAGTTCAGAACTCTCATTTAATGGTGTCCATGTTTTAAATTTTGGGGAGTGGTGAGACTTGGAACGAGAGTTCAACTGTAAAACCTAGATTGCTATAACAATATGTTTTTAGTAGGTAGTCTTTTCCAATACGCGTCATAAATAGACTCTCCAGAGTTGAAGAGTAGTCATCCTAAAATAGATCACTATTTTCCTGTTCTCCGTTCTGTTTTCTTGTTCTTGTAATAGGTTGTCTATGTTGCTGACTCTGGACTAAGATACCCCACATTACCTTCTAAATAATACTCCCTCTACAATGCTTACCTATAGAAGAATTTAGATTTAAACTTTTTTCATCCTCTTAAAATGTGCTCAAATACCTACGTAGTATCTACTCGCTCTACAAACTAAGAGCAACTTCTGTTTGAATAAAGTTAGTGTCACTTGAGAACCGTTAGTCTGCGGCAGTAAAAAGACGAGGGTACTTCGAAACTAAACGATGCCGGATAATTACATTTAATACAGAGGCACTCAAAGTATTCACATAATAATTATAAACGGGGGTGTTAAACTAGAGAGGTAAAGTGACCTAAAAAAATAGCATGTTTATAATTTTAGTGGAAATAACAAGAGACCACAAACCCAAACGATCGCCCGCAGTGGCTTCGTAAAATAATATTATGGAAATTTTAATTAACTTGCTATCCTAAACTGAAACATTGTTAGAAATTTGTTTTTCCCTAGAGATAGCGCTCCACACCTTGAGGTAGGTAGGGAACGTGTTTTCAAGCAACACGCATTTGTCTCTGTACTTTTTATGTACAATCTGTAGAAAGTGTTATTAGACCACCTTTAAAGCCTTGTTGAATGAACTAGGACCTAAAGGCTTTAAATTCTAGTTACTATTAGTTATTTTGTTGTAGCTTGTATTGGCTGGATTAACATTAACCTGCTATACGGTCTGTGAAGAAATGCAGGTTACAGAGATTCACGAGGGAACTGAAACCTCAACTCTAAGTTACTTAATTATTTGTTATCCAATCCATGTATTCTTCCTCCTTCTAAGAGATCAAGTAAAGGAACAAAATATTTAAAAAAAACTGGGTGTAGGTCAGGGAAATGTGGACAATTGTGTTGTGCTATATATAGCTTTTATTCGTCATTCGAATGTACTAAGGTTACAGGCTAAACCAACTCGAAGTTATTCGTTTTGGTGAGAACAATGAAACTCATTGATAGGTGCTATAGACGTTTTATATACAAACAAAACATAGATTATATATATTTTTATAGGTTGTGTAAGCTCAGTAGGCAAATATAAATGCTGGCTCATGAAACCCGATTCAAACAACATCCCAAAAATGTAGGTACCTTTCAATATGGGGTCCCTCGAAGGGACACACCTGGGCAGAACGCATCAGAAACCATTTATCCGTTCGGAAGCCATTTCATTCTACATAATGGGCAGAGACGCGCAACGAAGCGTGTATAACTGTATATGTGCCAAGGTTCAGCCCGGCGACTTTATTGAAACATACTTGCATGTGGGTGGCGCGGAGTTGTTCTTAGGCACAACAACGTATGATGACAACTCGGCTCGGTGAATTTAAAAGGTTTTGCATTAATATGGTTGAAGTAGTGAGGTCCTAGGTAACAGTTTTATTTTGCTCATTGTCTCTGATACTATTTTTAAATTTGTCTGTGATACTGAATGTTGTTTTCACATTTTAATGTTGTCAGCTATATTAAGGTTAACATCACTGTGCATAAAGATTACGAATACAATGTAGTAACAAAAAATAACATCCACAGTATGCGCACTAAAATTATTGATAGCTACTTATCAATAATGTTAGTACCTATACTTTGGATGTTCTGCCCGCGGCTTTGCCCGCGTTGTCATTTCATTGAAAAGTAGCCCATACGGTTATTCGAGAACATAAAGTACAAAATACTACATTTCTTTAATATTAGTTCAGTATAAAATAGTTTTTATTGATTTCTCGGCATCTAATCATCAGATTAAGATACCAAGAACACCAGTTTTTAAGTCAAACCCTAAGCTATCCAACAAAGAAACCCGCATCGCAATCAGTCCAGTAGCTTTTGCGTGAGACGCTAACAAAAAAATATACAGACAGAACGACACGATGTTTTAAAATGTTATATTATTGTTCAGTATTATCTAATTTTAAGTACCATAGACATATTTATTTTAATTATCTTCTTTGTATAGACTTTTTCGTACTTATTGCTTTATTATAAGTATAGATTCACCTGAACTTCCACTTATAATTTTAGCTGGGAAAATCTAAATAGCAATAAGAGAAACAGAGACTACTTATAATATTCAACCGTCATGTTTATACACTAATACACTCAACAAATGCTTTATACTAGTATTACGGTATAATATTCAACCGTCATGTTTATACACTAATACACTCAACAAATGCTTTATACTAGTATTACGGTATAATATTCAACTGTCATGTTTATACACTAATACACTCAACAAATGCTTTATACTAGTATTACGGTATAATATTCAACCGTCATGTTTATACACTAATACACTCAACAAATGCTTTATACTAGTATTACGGTATAACCAAATCGTCGTACAGACTTTGATTCTGAAGATATAAGCTCTACAGATTATATGATTAATCTCTGCCCATGTTGGCTCACATACTTAATTTTCTCAAAAGCTTCGGTCAAACATACCCGCATCAGGTCAATTACTTCCTGTATATTTTCCACACAACGGCGAGCGCACGCGGAACAAGATTAATGGGGCCCAGTCGTAAACCTACGGAACCGTATAATATTTGAGAGCCGACGTAATAACCACAGAATCATCTCGACAGAAACCTATCTTGAACGTTATTAAGAAAGCTGGGCCCTTATTCGCTATGACCATTTGGCCACGTAGCGCACCGCGTCAAGATATCTGCGTGGAATTGTTCTTATAAGTTCGTGAACTGTCGTGTGTTCGTGATTTCGCAACGCGACGCGTTACGTGTGAATGGTAATAGCGAATAAGGGACTAAATAGGCGTTCACCGCCCTTTTATATATATATATATTTATAAATGTATTCATATTTAATTTTATTTTTTATACTCATATGTTTATTTTTTCCGCTCCCTCTGGGCTTTAGCTGAAAACCAGCGCTGCGTGCCTTCGGCAAACAGCCTAATAATAATGATATAATAATAATAAATCTTTATTTCAGACGTACATGTCCATAGTACACCAACTTGTTTTTTTTTTTTTCTAATGCTGAGTTAAGGCTCTCTACTTTTACCTTTTCTTTGTTTTCCTTTTCTATTGTTCCTACTTAATTTTTCTAATTATTTGTATCTTATATTTTTGTGTGTTGAATAAATGTATTTTCTTTCTTTCTTTACGTATTTTGAAATAAAATAAAAAGGTAAAATAACTGCTTGCTTGTCCGAGACATTTCTCAATGACACCAGTCAATTTTGTTTTATCGCCTTGCTAACAACGTGTAGGTATACCTATGCTTGGATTAGTGTAGGTAATGTGTCTTTCATAAATTTTAAATACTGCATTTCACTCTGTAGGTAATAACAGAACTTGACAGCTTTTTTGTACTATATCGGCCTCCACCGGTCATCGCGCATCGAATAGCGGTTTCAATCCTCTATGAGGGTTCAGAAATTAGTTGAACTTACAAAGTTTCCATACGTCAGCGTCAGTTACCACCGATCAAACAATTTGTTATGGACTCAAAATTATGTGGTTTTAATTTATTCAAATTCAATAGGATCATACTGCTTTATATATTATTAGATATAATCAAGTACAATAAAAAATTTACCACCTTAATATTCTGTAAAATTCATCTGACTTTCAACCAATCTGAAACTCCATACTAAAATATAGCCCAAACCTGTAGAGAGTTTTAAAAATTTGACTGATGCAAAAAATAACCATCTCTTATATTTCACTGAAGCTGTAATGAAACCGTCTACACACTCTAGCTAGAGTGATATACTCCATAATAACATTGAGCTTTATTAGAACAGCCTAAAAACGAAAGCAACATACTTTGACAAGCCTACTATGTTCAGTCTATATATTCTGTTAATCCCTTCGGAAAGATTGAACGAGCGTATCGCGCAATACTCTCGCGGATAAGTAGTGATAAGTTTTATTGGATTTTGTTACTCTATCCAATAATCTATTAAGGACATTACAACGCGTAAGCATAAGTGAACATAAAAGTAATTAGAGAGGAGAACCGGTAGCAGTTAATTGAATGAATTCTTTGTCGTGTGCTCTGAGGAAAAACTTTATTAGAACGACGCATGGATTGAATTCCTGTGAAAATGGGAGCTTTGTTCTTATACTAGTGTGAAACAGAAAGGTGCCTTGCCTTGCTGCCAGTTATTCAATTAAACTGGTAGCATAAATGTAGCATCTGGCGGTATTCATTTTTGATAATACGATTATTCCCGTGATAGTGTCAAATATTAATTTTACAAATAAATAAAATAATCTGAGCCTTTACTTAGTTTGTCACACTCGTTCCAATCAAGAACACTTAAACTAAAGTCTTCTACCGCTTGGAAATTTAGATAGGCTCCAAATGCGATGGGTAAATATTATTATTGTGTAGCATGTACCGGTCCACATGTTGAATTATTCATAAATTTATTTTATCCTGTTACATCATCCAATAATTGCACGGAAGCCTGCTCTTTTGCCCTGTTTATACTTGCTAATTATATTATGCATTTTAAATGGACAATATGTCGATGCGAGCCTCTGTATACCACTCAAAATAATAACAGGAATTAAGTTTCGAGTCAAATGTACTTTCGCATTGGGTCTCTTGGCTGATCAATTTCTATAATATTGAAAGGAAAAAAAGTGGTTCCATCGATCTATAAACTGAATCCAATCGGGCAAAGAACTAGATGATGAAAAAGGGAGAAAATACCAAAAGAACTTTGCTTTATATTTGTGTATTTCACTATTTCTAACCAACAATATCACAAACGAACTTCATTAGAACCACTGCTTATAATAACTTACAATTGTTTACGACTATTGCTGAGCTGTATTCATTCCTCTCTGCCTAATAATGTTTGTTACTTTTACTTAACATACATAAAGCGCGAACGGATTACCACAAGTATCTGACGTAAGTCCATGTTTCATTAGTTACATTAGCGAGCTTTAAGCAGTGGTGTATTCACTAACAGAAAAAGGGCTCTAACACCCGGGATGGTTGATCTAGAGCAGCAGCCATACCGGCCCTGAGTTTATTAAGCTTTTATGTAGGAACTAGCTGATGCACGCGGCATCACACGCGTGGTCATTTATCTACGTTAAAAGTACTCTATGTATTTCAAGACCTAAACTTCCAATATACCAACATTTGATCAAAATTTATTCAGCCGTCAAAAAGTTTTTATCGATTGCTTGGCTTCTACTGTTCGGATTGACATACCAAATTACACAAGTTTTTAAGCTCGGCATCTAATCATCGGGTTGAAATACCAAGTACCTAAATCTATCCAACAGTGAAAATCGCATTGCAATCGGTCTAGTAGTTTTTACGTGATGCACGAACAAACATACAGACAAACTTAACAAGCGCTATAATTATTGCAGTGCAAGACATTTTTAACCATCTTCAAAAAAGGAGGTGGTTCTCAATTCAACCCGTATGTTTTTTTTGTGAATTGATTTCGGAAAAAAAAAACTTTGCATGTTTATGCATTCAGATTGGTCCCATAGAGATGTTATCACAATCGGTTCAGTAGTTTTCTAACTAGTTCATAATAATAATCAGTTAATAATAAGAAATATTTAGTTCGAGCGTTCGCGAAGTACGAGCGGTTGAAGTCGTTTTTTATCACGTTTTTGTCAAAAAATAATAATTTTGAAATTTTTCATAGTCATTGTGAGGGCTGTACTGCGCTTGTCATCCTGTGATCTTAGGTTTTTTACAGCCTACATTATTTTTCATATTAAAACACTTCTTGGATGATTCCTACTGCTCGGTGACAGAATATCTAGCAAATAAGTTTAGTATAGAGTTGTTATCCGCTGAGATTACTTAGCAAAGCGAAGTTTTCTTGTAGTTTTATGTTGGACTCTTCTACCTAAACATCTTGGTCACTATTCTGTTTTATTGCCCAGGATCTTGAATACTTGAATACGTCTCTGTCTCCAAATCTGGGACACATCGGATAATATGATAACAATGCATTATGGGTCGCGGGTTAAAGCTTGTCTGCAAGGATCTTTATGAGGCTTTGACTGAAAAAGGACGTTTCATGAAATTAGTAAACTGGCTTTGTTTGAATTAATTTTTGGAAAGGTTTTATTTAACTTCACTTATCGATGTAAGTAACCTATGTACTCGTATTTTGTCCTGGAATTCGCAATTCAAATTTCGAGCACTTCCCGATTAGCTATTCGGCTGAAACTTTAAGTGTAGCTCACAAACCGATAACAAAACAAAAAAAAAAGGATATAAGTGACATTCATTAAAAAAAAAGGTCGCAAGAGCTTCTTTTTTTTAATATAAATTTTTAATTATATTTATTATGTTTTATATTGCTTTTGTACTATTACATGGTAGATATGATCCTGGCCTATGGTAGGTTGGTAGGCCCTAAAGCACAGCTACGATAAAGGAATAAATTCGTACAATGACCCCTCACTACTTATTTCTATCGCACGCGCATAAACGTGTATTGCCGTCGCGGTTGTGCGAGCGCGACGCACAATGAGCAGTTTTCCATTAGGCATTGTCACTTTAGGTCTTCCATCGTCGAGAGATGGCGCTCGCATAACTTTTGGTATTTATTTTTTCTACTTTATCATGATAGTGACTAACTCAACATAGTAATCGAAAGCAGGAAAAAACAGTGTTTTACCATAAAAATACACAAACCACGAGCAAACCAAACGAACGAAAAGTTGTTTGGGTTGTGCAATATATATTTTTTTTAATATGGCATTGGCAGTTTTGACATATTCAGATTTTATTTAGCCCTAAAATAAAGCAGAAAAATTGAAACTAATTAAAACGGTCCATTTTCTTTGGATCAATAGCTGTAGTTTATAATATAGAATACTTAGAATAAATACATTTAGACTATCAAGAAGGTAGAAAATACTACTAATGAATACTGAATTTGTTACAAAACTGACGCACAACTTAATAAACAAGCGAACGCAGTATGTCATACCACGCTACTGTTACTTACCAAAACTATCGCCAACGCCATCTTGCGAGAGATAAATAATACTAAAATGACACTTGGAACACCGCTCTCTTCCTCTACCATAGCCGTGTTTTAGTCATTTCATATCACTTTGAAACAAATCAATGCCCTTCATTAATGACCGCATTTTCCTAAAGTTTTACAAAGCATAAAATAATCAAGAACCGTATAAGTAAAACTGTCGCAGATTTTAATCTTGTTTACGAAGGAAAACAGATGCAAGGACACGCGTGTTTAACGCAGCAAGTTATAAAATCTTAAATCAAGTTTGTAAAGCGTAATTTCGAACTTTCGCGAGATTCCGTAAGCCTTTCGAGCCTAAGATGTTATTGAAATTAAATATTGCGCAAAATTTTCGTAAAGCTAAGCACGAGAAGGCGTCGGGTGAACACAGAAATTGAATTAACCAAATCCCTTTGACGAAGTTCGTGTTTGCAGGCAACTTGGTTATTAAAGTGTGAAATTATTAGCGGCGAAACGTTGCCGGTTTTGCGGTGGTAGACGTGATAGTGCTTGTTAACTCGCCCCCTTTTTACAGCAAAGATGGACCGACGAAACCCAAATTCTTTTGATGTCGGATTAAATTTGATCCGATGGGAGGTACCCAAAATTTTGTTTTATTTTGTGTAATTGTTGAGGTTACGTGTTGTTAGCCGCTGAGTATTGTGTTTTATCAGCCTATGTATTTATGTTCCTTTGTGGCACTATATAGAACAAACGCGTGGACCGATTTTGACGATTCTTACGTCAATTGATTTGACTTAATTTTGGGAGTGCCACTAAAGATATGTCAGTAATCAAAATTAATAATGGTGACAACCAGACGCCATAGTGTGGAAAAG
This sequence comes from Alsophila aescularia, assembly GCA_946251855.1. Taxonomy (NCBI): domain Eukaryota; kingdom Metazoa; phylum Arthropoda; class Insecta; order Lepidoptera; family Geometridae; genus Alsophila; species Alsophila aescularia. The sequence goes on along the minus strand of OX276377.1, from coordinate 51,113,959 downwards.
ATAAAATAAAAGTTGACGAACTATGTGAAGTGGGGTATCGTTAAATAGGTATTTGAAAATCATCTTTAGGTTAAGTTATCTTTAGATTTAGGTTATCTTTTGGTTATCTTTAGGTTTATCTTATCATTTTCCATTTCAAATTATCATTTATTTTGTATCGAGGACATCACCAGCAGAACTGAATTTTTTCCTGGGTGCAGCTAGGCATGCAAATCAATCATTGGAATGAAAGTATGGCAATTTACAAGTACAGATTCCCTTTTTATTAGGTTCTAGAACCAAAAGTAGTTATAACACGTATCAGAAAAGTGAATTTTGTTATTGTCCATTTTTTACTTGTATACATACTTATAATAAAGCAATAAGAACGAAAAAGTCTGTACTGAATTATTATTATTCTATATATCTTCACTTAGCTCACTTCTATAAAAAACCTCTTTTCCAGCCTAGTTTTATAAAACTGTACTTTGGCACAGGTAATTAATGTAGGAATTTTGCCGTGCCGCACGTATATAGTCTTTTCTTTCTTGTTATGCCTACTCTCTAAGCAAATTACAAGGATTTTGTGTGATCGTTTAGCTTCCATTAAACATTGCAAATTATAAATTCAATTATAATTACAAATATATTAAATCTTAAATACTTTAATATTATTTATACTGTCCGTGAATTATTGTGATATTTACTTGTATAGGGTAGATGTACCAGTGAATGAACACTTAAGCACTTAAGCACTTAAGCAGCATTTAGATCCGATTGCTCTAGTAGGGATAAAATTTACTGATTATGTTGCATCTACAATCATACCTATTAAATGGACGAATAGAATTAAAAAAAAAACAGTTTCGTTCTATAATCATTGTATTTATTATTATAAAATGAAGGATTTCAAATATCTAAAATCACTTATGTATGAATACTTTTCTCCTAATAGCGAACAGGTAAAGCACCTATGAATGAACCTACTAAGTAGGGCCATTTCTTTGGACCCCAATGTGATCAGGTGATGTTCAGGACTTCAGGTGATCTTTCAAATCTTTGGTGGAAATCATTTCTCCTCGTCGTGTTGTTTTTTTTTTGTATAAGACTAAATCACTCTTTTAAAAAGAAATATTCATTTATTTTATTGTATGATATCCGCAGTAATATTTGTAAATAAATTTGTTCGACTTTAAGAACTAATAACAATAGTTTATTAGTTCTTCAGGTTTGGGAACTTTTGCACCAGTGAATGAACTTCGCGATGTATGGTGTTGTTTCAGCATAAGGGGAGCTACCTTAAACATGAACGAAGACTTTAAACCCCGTTCATATATAAGCCTGGCTTTTATAATAGAAAAGTATTGTTATCACATCAATTTACAAACATATTCCTATCATTATAAGGCATAAAATCGACATGTCTTAATATTTACAGATACCCGAAATGTGAACACTCATACGTACACAGCGTAAATGACGCACCCAAATATGAACACTAAGAAATAAACTTTTAGAAGCATATTACTTCACAATATTACATTTAATCTGTTTACTTACAGTGATGAGAAATCAACCGTTGCAGGCACCTCTTTCACGTGTTCTCCTTAGTTTTTTGCCAACTGCGAAGGAGCACAGTAGGACGCGCTCGCAAATTATTCCACCATTTTATTTCAAATAGACCAATCACAGACGCAACGTCACTGAGTCAAAACATAATAGTTCTGCCACATTTTGCACAAGGCTCCAGAATGGTAGTTTTCACAAAATCCTTATTTTAGGAAAAATACCTCCAAGTGTTCATTCTTTGGTGTGTGTTCATATTATGTTACAACTACCCTAGCTATATTTATTTCCTATATTTTTGTGTACTAACTTTTTATTTATTAATTTAAAAAAAAAAGTTTGTGCGTTACCAATGGCCTGAGCTGAATATCAGCGCTGTGGATTTTCATTCACAGCTTTTTTGCTGATATCCTGGCAGCACTCTACATGGCAGCGATCTTTGTACACAGGTGCTTAGTTGCTTGTTTTTGGTTAAGTTTTTCTGTTGATTTATGTCTTGCTATGTACAGGTTGTGAGAATAAATTGTTTCTTATCTTATCTTATTTTATCTTATCTTATCTTATCTTACAAATAAGATAATAAAAAAATGGTCTATAGTATTTAAAATAAGCTACTGAATAAGTATATAATATTTTTTCAATCGTGTCTGTCTGTTTGTTTGTCTGTATGTTTGTTCGCGCATCACGTGAAAACTACTTAACAGCTTGTGATGCGGTTTTGACCTTGGATAGCTTAAGTTTTGACTCAAAAACTGATGTACTTAGTGATCTCAATCCAATGAGTAGAAGCCGAGCACTCGATAAAAAAGTTTTTGACGGCTGAAGGAATTTTGATCAAATGTTGGTATATTGGAATTTTAATAGCAACATAGAGTACTAAGACCACGTGTGTAAAACATAAGCTCAAGTAAATGTTCTAAAATATAGTACTAAAATATAAGCTCAAGTAAATTTTCGCCTATTTCTGTTACTTCAATTTTCGCGGGATAAATTTCATAAAGCGTCAAAATCATTTTGTATTTCGTAAAGACATCGAAGTTTCAAAGAGATAAGTTCCGGACAAGACGAGATTATCGAGTGAATAAATCAAGGCCAAGGTGGCCCACAAGATTTATGGCGCGAAGGCTGAGGTTCTCTTTGGCATTATTAACAGTACCAAAGCTCCGTATAATAAATAGTATACTGTGTTTCAATGAAATAGACCTGATTTCTCTTAGAATATTACCTAATCTAAATAAATAAAAACCGGCCAAGTGCGAGTCGGACTTGTGCACCGAGGGTTCCGTACAAACTTAACTTTGCTGTTTGTGCCTTTACATTGAGTTTTTTTGTTAATGTTTCTACAAATTTACGGTTTTCGGATTTTCCCTTGATGAAATGAGATGAGATACAATAAGACATTGCTTGTTGCCAAATTTCATGAATCTAGGTCAACGGGAAGTACTAGGTTTTGATTCCCTTGTGAGTGTTTCACAAGACCGCTTTGATTGCTTTGACTTAGAAGTATGTTTTTTTACAGTTTGGATTGCAGTTGCGTATTTGACATTAATGTCAAATACTATTAAGTAATGGTAAATTAATTAAATTCAACTTGATAACTCCATGCGTTCCTAAAAAAGGGTCTTGACAGACAGACATAAAGACGGACGGACAACGAAGTGATCCTATAAGGGTTCCTTTTGAGGTACGGAATCCTAAAAATGAGATGCTATTCGTTAGTAAGCGCATTACTTGAGAACGGCCTTTACCGATTTGGCAATTTTTTGTTCGTTATTGACCGTATTAGGTTTTTACGGAAAAAAATATTGGAAAAGGTTACCGCAAAATTATCAAATTCGAGCAAAACTGAACGTCATTATTTCTATGGGATTATTGTATGAACTCAAATTTCGGGTTGTGGGGATTGGGAATTATCAGTAGAACAGAAATGACAAAATGTACGGTTAGCAATTTCATTAGATTCAAACATAAAACAAAACATAGACAATGATGATCATAAACAAATTGTTTTACAGAAAAATAGCCGTGCCAACTCTGTATAAAAATCCTCATTTAAACGAGTGGATATGTTGGGATGAAATCCAGAACAGAATTCCTATAATATGAGACATTACCTGGAATTTGGCTTCCAGAAATACAGCTATGAATGAGCCGTGTATCTGACTTGATAGTATTTTGTGAAAGAGAAGTGTGCGTGTTATTTCGTATTTGGACCGAAACAATTCCCTGCTTTTAACAAATATACCTCGTTGAGCTAGATTTATACGTGACCGTCGTGAAATAGGCACGGTCTGGAGTTTCTGCCGGGAGCAACACTTAAAAAAAGATCGTAGACCTAAAACAGAAAACCGCGGTAAAGACATTCATTGTTAGCATACATTCAAGGCAATGAAAACGTACATTTAATGGCATGTTATTTTCTTTCATAGACTATAACAAATAGATTATAAAAACATAGGTCACACTCGAAAATTCCGTTTTTTTTTCGTTTTTTTTTTTGCCCTGTTTTCATCTGCAATCTGTAGCACTTATAGCAGATCAGGGCCTGACATATCGATAGTGATTGCTTTACAACCGAAATCGGTACATACCGATGACAACTGATAAGTTTGACAGTTATTGTCAAACGGTATTTGTACTGACATTGATCATGATTGACATCGATATTTGGCAGAGACTACCATTGGACTTTGCGACCGATTTCGGTTGTAAAGCAATCGCTGTCGATGTCGAGACTGCAGGCCCTGTTGAGGATGTTTTGACGTTTAGGAGCGTCCCCCCATTGGAGACATCTCATTTAATTTGGGACTGTTCCCTATTTTAAGAAAAAAAATACTTTGAATGTTTAAAAATGAAATAATAGTTTTTTATTTTTTTATTGTTTTTACAGTATTTTTTTTATGAAACAAACTGCAAACTACGGCCAAAGTGTTCCACTTTCAAATGTTGTAATTACTTTTTGAATACTTTTTATATAAGTGGCGAGTTTCGAAAACTTTTATTGTGACCCACGTAAATACCTACCCACAGTACAGTTTTTTTTTTAATGAGCTTATCGGTCTCTGAACTATACGTGCCTAATAACGTCAAAATTTATAAAAGTGACTTGGCTTTAACAATCAAATCACAATTGATGTTATTTATCTCTGCCCAAAAGTAAGGAGTGTAATGTTTTTAGGGTTCATGTATATTTGTATGTGAGTTTATTTATTCCACCATAACTTTTAAAACCCTGAACAGATTTAGACGTATGGGGTATCGTTAGAATCCTTGAATTTTTCCGAGAGACATAGGCAATTTTTTTTTTTGGAAGAATTGTACAATTTTACTGCATGGCTCCATTTTCGAGGGGGAAAAAATATTGTTTTCTTCTAATTTTCAATATGTATATCAAATTGAAGGCATGGGATCAACATTCCAACTGTATATGATTTATTGGCATAAGTTCTTTTTTGGCAAGGCAGGCTTGTTTTTTAAAGCGGGTTATTAGATGTGATACTTATAAAAATACTTACGCGACATAAAAAAACATATCGTCACATAAAAATAAATTAGCCATATAAATGCAAAATGAACAATAAAATAGGACAAAAATATATCTGAACGGCTTTATTTAAGCCGTATTAAAGGCCATATTTCTAAAGATTTTCTATTTAAATCATGAACAAAACTCTGAAATACCAACGCTCCGTTTTAAGTTCTGAAAACACGCAATCTTGCGAATCAAGTGGTAAAGTCATAAACTTTTGTGTTATTCCAGGGCCTAAAATATCAATAAACACATTAGATCAAAGTTCCTTCAGTCAGCCTTCAAAAAGTTTTTTTCACTCATACTTGGAAAGTAGGTATGAAATTGCCTGAGGAGTGGGTTGAAAGTAATACTTTTCAGCCCTAGGGAGAATCGTTTTCAACTGACAGCTGTCAAATCATAAAAAAACTAAATCTATTTTCACATTTCTATTGAACCATGTTCCAACTTCCTACATACTGCAATTTCATTTCCGTAGCTGAATTTCGTTTATACAGTGCTCAATTTATTTCTGACTAGGACTTATCATGTCATAAAAATTCACCCACATTTATGCAAAAACTAGTGTTCCCGCCCGCGACTTCGTCCGCGCGGACTACAGACTGTTTATCCCGAAAAAATGCATCCTATTTTCTTCTAGGATATTAAAAACCAATGCAAAATTATGTATAGCACATAGCACCCAATGCTTATGATGTTTTTTGACAGACTTGTTATTTCGTTTCCATGGCAACCACAGACCATTCTGTGATCGCAACCGTTCTTTACAGTGAGTAATCAACATGTTCCAGATTTCCTGCGGAAACTTTCAATTTTCCGAGATAAAAAATATCTTATGTTTTATTCTAGGGTATAAGCTGTCTCCCTTCTAAATTTCAACAAAATCCGTCCTGCCGTTATTGCGTGAAAGCTCCCCAAACAAACAAACAAACAGACAACATTTCACTTTTATATATTGGTATGGATATGGATGTCATGGAAAATTTCAACAAGAGTTCGTAGCAAAGCCGTGGAGGCTACTTATTTACCCGATTTGCTATTCATACATAACCCTTTGTATTATACTTTATGAATCCATAAAAAAGTCTTCTATCAAAATTATTTCAGGCGTGAATTTTGGAACATCCAATATTAAAATAAATATCTAGAAAAAAAATCGCACTCGGTTAGCTCACGCTTTTTGGTTTGTAATTAGTATCATATCTACTCTTACAATGTATAGATGATTACTCGTATTTTATGGGCATGCGTGATGCTTACCATCAGGCGAGCAACCTGCCCGTATCGTTATTAAAAGTAACAAAAAAAAAACAAAAACATTGCACCCCCTGCAAATGCCAGCGCCCATGCTGGAACTCCTCCACATCAATAAAAAATTACCGAGTTTTTATTGTACACTTGTGTTTTTTTAAATATATTGAAAAGGTAAAAATTCTGTTTGTTGTATGAGGTTCTAAAATTATGTACTAGTCCGATTTAGAAAATTCCTCCACCAAAACGTACAAACTTCCACTATTCCTAAGTGGACGAGGGGGCAAAACTAGTTTTGTATAATTTTGGAACTTGTCCAGGCTTGATATAAATGTGTGACCCCTCCTGACTCGAAGGCTGGATCCGCCCTTGGGTTGTGTGTATGTGTGCTTTGCTGGTTAGCAAGTCACATACCAATGAGGTAATGGAATAGGTGGGAAATTATACTAGTTTATTGAAACTCTAATCATTTCAATGCTTGCATAAGTTAAGCCGTTAAGTTATGTCAGAGGTCCCTGGGCGGCCTGACATACTCTGACACCACAGGCCAGCACTACCTCATACGACAAGCAAGCAAATACTAGATATTAGTATGAAGTACTGTCAGAAAAAACGTCAAGTATGTACCAAAAAGTATGTACAAAGAAGACAATTTAAAGAAATGAGACTTAGAATAAGCTACTGAAGAAGAATATAACGTTTATAAAAATCTTGTCTATCTGTTTGTCTGTTCGCTTATAACGTAAAAACTACTGGACCGATAGTGATGCGGTTTTCATTGTTGGATAGTTTAAGTTAAGACTTAACAGCTGATGTAGTGCTTGGTATCTCAATTTGAGGAGTAGAAGCCAAGCAATCGGAAAAAATATTTTGCCGGCTGAAAGAATTTTGAGTAATGCTATTTTGGGGCCTGGAATAGTACATGGGGTAATTATAATCCAGAGAAATCACCCCAATGGCAAAACCGCGGGTACAGGTAGTTTCCAATAGACACGAAGCTTTGTTCAATACTTTATGTTTAATACAGTACCTCTAAAAGTTTATCCGATGCCACAACATATTGCTCTTATACACGTATAATACTGAGACCAAGAGTACCCGAAGTTTGAAGAACCTCGCAGAAGTTTCTTTCTTAGTAACTTGCAACTTTCGGGGAGAAGTTGGTCTAACTCACCTTTACAAGGTGTTAATTTGTTATATGAATTTATGAACGTTAAACTTTGAGGTACTCTAACAAAAGATTGTTCTACAAAAAATACTGTGAGAATTACAAATATTCCAGAAAAGAACTGAACTGGCTCTCTAGGTTAAAAGTACTTTATATTCTATTCCAAGATATAAAATACCAATATACCAACATTTGATCAAAATTCCTTCAGCCGTCAAAAGTTTTTTATCGATTGCTCGGCTTCTCTTAGTTGGATTGAGATACCAAGTACGCCAGTACAAGGTAGTAGGTCAAACCCTAAGCTATTCAACACTATTCAACCGTATTGCAATCGGTGCAGCGGTTTTTACGTGATGCGCGAACAAACATTACACAAACAGAAACGAATTAAAAAAAAACTTGTTCAGTAGCTTTAAGAAACAAGAGCATTTTTTTTAAATTATATGTTTTTGCAGACTTTTTCCTATTTATTGCTTTATAAGTATAAAAGAAGATTCGCACAGGGCGTAGATTGTCTTTGCGTGTAGTTGACCCACAGGCTGCACGTATAAAATGACTGGCAGTAAACCTTGAAGAGCATAACCTTCTCAGCTCCAGTACATCATGCAAATCTGCGTACCAACATGTTGCTTCTGAAAGCCAACGCCCGGCGCTCCCTCTCAATATCCTCAGTATCTGTGAGGTTCTCCGTAACCCATTAACCCAGGTACTTGAAACGCGAGACTCTGGTTAAGGTGACACCATTCAGATATAGTGGTGGCACAACGTTTATTTCGTGACTCCGTGACTGAAAGACCAAGAGTTCTCTTCTTTCCATTGTACCTGATGTGACCCGGCGTATTCCTCACACACACTGAGCAGCTTTCTTTGCGTTTCTCATTATTAATGTAAGGAGTAAGTATTATTACGTGTTCACTTCATGACATAGGTAAGTATTATTACTGGTTCACTTCATGACATAGTTAACTATCAGTAAAAATGAAAATTTATATTAACATACATTTTAATACTGCTAAGAATTGACGTGAGCATTATTCACACCAGTTCGTCCCCAACCTTGCACAACACAACACCTCCTCCCCCTCAATTTCTTTAGTTCCGTGGCACTGATGTTTACATTTAGAACTTAAATTTAGTCGGAAAGCTAAATTTAGTCAAGTTTGTTACAAAATAATCTATTTGACAAGAAAATCAACACCATCGACTTGTTGGCATAAGTTCCAGAAGTGGGAGTGGCCACAGATTACCAGGACTTTGTTTTAGAGGCTGACGACTTGACGTCACAAAATCATGACTGTGTCTATAATAAATTTTAGCAGTAAACAATAAATTAATTGCTAAATTTGAAGTGAAAACTGGGTCTTTATTCGCTATGGTCATTCACACAAGTAACGCGTCGCGTTGTGGAATCGTTCGACAAATTACGAACAATCCCACTCAGGCGGAGCGTTACGTAGCCGAGTGTTCTTACCCCGCATTCCAATAAATATGAAACGAGTCGTTTTTCCAACGTCTCGATACTTTCTGACGTTTTTTGTATGGCGTTTATATCAAAAGCTGACGGACTGTAAGCGAAAACGGTTCGTTTTAAGATATAGGAACGGTTCGTTTTAAGGAATTGGCTATAGAGAATAAGGGTCCTATCTATTCATCGAGAAATGAAGAACCTGATTAATCCTAAAGGTAAATACTAGCAACATCTGCTGACTTTCATAACTATCTATGAAACTATCAGTAAAATCCATAAATCGAATATACTATACCGGCTTTATACGGGATATCACATACAATATTTCTACAGCATTGAACTGAAGCGAGCTGTAAAAAATTTGAAATGCTATCCACGAGAGGTTCGTAGCATTCCCAGTCTTTTCGTAGCGAATTAAATGATTTCGATTCAGCGGACGATGGTATAAATTGAACTAACATTTCATTCCGATTTCAGCCGGCATGCGTTATTTATTGAACTGCTGTTGTATTACAGTTACAAATAATAAATCGATTAATTATAGTGGAAGTAGTTCAATGGCTAACCCTGCTTTTTAACCCCCGAACAAAGAGATGGGTGTTATAAGTTTGGGGTGTGTATCACTGTTTGTGTGTGTGTGTGTGCGTGCGTGCGTGCGTGCGTGCGTGCGTGTGTGTGTGTGTGTTTGTGTGTGTGTGTGTGTGTGTTTGTGTGCGTGTGTGTGTGTAGCTCCCAAACGAATGGACTCATTTTGATGCGTTTTTTTTATGTTTGAAAACTGATGTGATCGAGATGGTTCTTAGCTGTAATGAGGGGGGCGGGATTGGGGGTGAGGATCGTAGCGCCCTAACGAATGGACCGATTTTGATGCGGTTTTATGTTTGAAAACTGGTGTAATCGAGATGCTTGTCGCTAATAATGGTGGGTGGGGATCGATAAACTTTTGGCATAAATCGCTAATGAAATTACAGGATGTGATAGCTACATTTTAGCACTCCTAAAATCAGTTCGCGAAATAACACGCAACGCAAAACTTAGCAAAAAATCGCACTAAACATATCAAGATAATAAAAATATACCGCTGGAACCAGACTGGAATTAGAAGATAGCAATTATGCAATATTAATAACAAACTAACCTCATGTCTCACAAGGGTCGGCATAACCCGAGCATGTATTTAATTTAGCGCCGAAATAATAATACGCCTAAATTGGAATAGGTCCTTAGATAGGTATCCAAACATAACAGTTACGGTCGGACAATAGCGTAAACTATTTAGTGTTATGACACAACTAGGATTCGGAACGGGTACGGGAGCTATAGAACAAAATTGTTTGACAAAGGGAACGTCCTCGATAGGCAACGCATAGGCAATTTGTCGGAATCGGTCCCAATTTGAATGCAGGGTGGCCAGATTTGTAAGAATAATATACTGGACGCATTTCTTTCCTTTTTTACCCAACTAAGGCGAAGCGAGAGGAGGGTAATGAGTTTAACAGTCTATGTATTTATGTGGTTGTTTCACTATAGCGTCGCCCCAATTAGTCTGATTTTGACAAGCGAAGTATCAATATTTATTAATAAAATGTAATTGTCATATTTTTTATCCGGCTATGGAAAAGCGTAGGTGGGGTTATGTGTTCAAATCAACTTGGTACGATTCTGACAAGCAAAGTATCAATCGATTCGAATTTATCGCAAGAGTGTCTGAGCTAGACTATTTTTTACCCGACCGTACCTAATCGGGGTTTAGTTTTTGAACTTAGTAAATTTAATTATTCTTCAATCAATTTATTGCCGCAATGGGCAGACCATATCACTATCTACCCCCACGTTTCGCAAATGGGGGCAGACGGTAAAACACTTATTCGATCTATTCCAAACAAATACTACATTCTAATACCAATGGTATTTCTTTTTAATCGTATTTATTTTGTATTCCAAACGGATACCACTTTTTAAAACCTTTAAATTAAATGTAATATCTATGCCAAACGAATACCAAAACATGGAATTTGGTAATTCAGATAGAAATTACCAATTTTTTCTTATAAATTGTATGTAATTTAATCTTATTACGTAATTTAGACTTATTGCATAAACTGTTATTTTTCTAATTCACTAATTTCCAATAAATGAATTGATTCCCTGTGATATTTAATACTAGCTACATCATTATATTTAGTTGATTGTCTTTGATGTTTTATACAACATAGTGCATGCATTTTTTTATTTTGATTATAGTTTGTTGGATCAAACTGATTTAGTGTAAATAAATCACTTAGAAGATAATTGTAGGCCTTTTTACTGGCTGTACTTAAGCTCATAGATACCTATAAAATTGTTTTGTGATCAGTTTTCAAAAGTGGTATCCGTTTGGAATACAAAATAAATATGATTAAAAAGAAATATCATTGGTATTAGAATGTGGTATTCGTTTGCAATATATCACTTATTTGCTTTCATCCTTACTATTAAATGTGAGGACCAATAAGAAAAACATTCTGGCAAGATTATTTTCAATATGAAGAACAATGCTACATTTTCATATATTTTACATTTAGACAAGTCTAAAGAATGCAACTATATGTTGAGAAAACTTTAAAATATCACCACTCAACTTTGCATTTAAAAGAACCAAAAATAAACTGCGAAACATGGACAATGCAGCAAGTTATCGAACGGAAATAAATTAAATCAATTAAAAACTCGGATCATCCGGTCTACCTCACCTACACCTGGTAACCCTATTTGCTGCGCAAGTTCATTGTTAATTCATGGACATTGTTGGCTGGAGGAACAACTTGGAGTGTAAACGGTGGATCTCCTGCGACATTTAAATGAAGGTATTAGAGACGAATGTTCGAGCGCCTCTGTTTGATTGAATGGTGCCTAATGGTCTGAGGATTGAGTTGCGGCTGAATATATTCATAGTCACAAAAAAATACGTGAACATTAGAATACTTAGCCAAACTGGGAAGCGCCCGGATGATGTTTTAATATATACAAAATGTCAATTGAATTGATGATGCAATGTCTGGCCTGTTAAGCAACTAATTACAGACAGCTTTTAAGGCTTAAAAATAAGTAACTACCAGTGTCTGGCGCATCATCATCGAACTCTTCGCCGAACCGGGCGCTGCAATATTATACGATAACTAGCTGTACCCGCGGCTTCGCACGCGTGGTCATTTCTTTAGGTTAAAAGTACGCTATGTATTCCAAGAGCTAAAATACCAATATACCAATATTTGATCAAAACTCAAAAAAAAAGCCGTAAAAAGTTTTTATCGATAGCTCGACTTCTACCCATCGGTTTGAGATACCAAGTACGCCAGTTTTTAAGTCTACCCCCTAACATCAGCCCCCGCCCCTCCAACAGTGAAATCCAAATTGCAATCAGTTCAGTAGTTTTTAAGTGATGCGCGAACAAACACACCTACAAACAGACACGATTTTAAGTACCATAGATAATTTTTTAATATTATCCATTTTGTACAGTTTTTTTCATACTTATCGTTTTATTATTAAGTAATATATGTGCACGCGGCTTTGCCCGCGTAGTCATGTCTATTAAATGTAGACAATACGTCTTATTCCAGGACCAAAAATTCCTGTTAGGTACAATATATACTATTTTTTTATATATTATTTATACATTCTTCAAAATTTGTTGATGCTTCAAGTAGATTTATATCGATTGCTTGGCATCTAATCATCGAATTTAGATATCAAGTACATCAGCTTTTAAGCCAATCCCTAAACTTTTTAACAATACACACAACCGCATCACAATCGGTGCAGTAGTTTTTACGTGATGCGCGAACAAACATATGCAGATAAAAAGACAAACAGACAGACACGATTAAAAAAAATGTTTTGGTCTAATACACTGTAAATAAATCAAATTTATGAATGTGATGACATATTAGTAACATTACAATAGATATTATTAAAGATATAAATTTCTTAAAAAATCCGATTATTTTAATTTTCCAAGATTAGGTACAGAGGAACTTTTGGTCCTATAAAGTTTCGCTTTTATGCTTATATTTAAGTTAAATAACTGTTCTACAACTTTTTACCCATGAGTTTCCTCATAGAATGAGGAAAGTGCTGCGGAGGTGGCTAAAAGTTTAATTTCGAACGTTTTTGGGAAAATGGCCAAGTACTGAACTTCAAATTTTTCAAAAAATAACAGAGCTGCGGTTGAGCTCAAATTATAGCAAATTTTGTCTTCTTTGTGAATTTTGTATTAGATCACTTTTTCGTGGGCAGCACTTTTTAGAAATTTGTTTGTTTGTTTGTCGTATGAGGTAGTAATGGTCTCTAGTGTCAGAGTTTGTCAGGCCGCCTGACATGGCCATCATTTTAGAAGTAATTAGCCAAATATCTGAAAAAAGTACGAAAATTTCGATGTTTTTGGAGTACCGCGAAGTTTGCTTAGGTCTATCGAAGCTGAAAATTTAGTATAACACTACTTGTACTCGTATCTATCCTAATAACGTCCCAAAAAAACAGGATGCTAGATATTTTTGCTACCTAACCACAGAATAATCCTACCGCAAGTTTTGTGTCTACATAATCATCATCATCACCATCGGCCTATACCAGTCCTCTGTTGGACGTAGGCCACTCCCAATGAACGCCACTGAGCCTGATCTTGGGCACTTCTCATCCAGTCGCTGCCAGCTGTCTTTCGCAAGTCGTCTCCTTCACCGGGCGGGTGTTCCACACTACATTGTGTTTGTGTCTACGGTGACCGCTAATCCTTTATGATAAAGTGCGAAGGCCAGCTTAAGATGAGTCGTACGTTCAAACGTTACTGTACATTTCGGGTTTCAAGTCATTTCGACATTATAATGAGAGTTGAGCTTTCTGTTATTTCTGAAGTACAATCCCGATAACCTTGAAATATTTAGATGACAATATTTAAAGTAGGCAACTCATTTCCAACAAAAAAAAATGAATGAAATCGGACAACGCGTGCATGAATTACATTATAGTATACATTTTGACTTTCATCCCCTCTCCCAAGGGAACCATGCTTAATATCGGGATAAAAAGTATTCAATGTCATCAATGTGTTCAATGTCCTCGTAGTATGAACTTAAATCAAACTAAGTTTCATTTGAATTAATTTAGTAGTTTTGGCGTGATGCTCGGTCAAGATACAGACAGGCAGACAGACAGATAAATGAAAAAAAAAAGTTTTGGCTTCAGAATCTAATAAAGAGTATCCTCCGAAAAAAAATATACTTCATGCTTAACATAACTTTGGACCCGTATCCCGGCAGGAACCCTTTTAATCGGAATAAAAGTATCCTCTATTTTAACCCATCATATAAATTATGGCTGTGCCAAGTTGCATCAAAATCCGTCCAGTAGTTTCCGAGAGGTAAGAGTTTTTTTAAATAACTTGTAACCCCTATCCTGCGGGTACCTTTTAATTTTTCGGGATAAAAAGTATCCTATGTCCTACCTCGTAGTATAAACTCAAATCATATCAAGTTTCATTGAAATTCATTCAGTAGTTTCGGCGCGATGCCTAGCCAAGATACAGACAGACAGACAGACAGACATAAAGACAAAAATTAAAAAAAAAAACAGTTTTTGCTTCAGTATTGAATAAAGAGTACCCTCCAAAAAAAAGCAAATCTTCAATGTACAGAATTGGACCCGTTACAGTTTTATTATAAGTACAGATATTCAAAAATATATGACGATCCAATGATACTAACTTGTTCATTGACTTTCCAATTGAAATGTTTTCAAAATACGAACGTTTATGTATCTCACATAATATACAGATAAACGAAATTAATGCAAAAATTATGATATTGATTTCGTTTTTCCGCTGTTCCTTTTAAGGAACCATCCCTTCATCCCAATATTATTTTATTACCGTTACTTTTTATGATTCTAAACTCTAAATTGTACCTGTCTCTTTGAACCTTGGTAATATGCTGGTCTTCGTACAAAAAGCCTGCTTAAAAATCTCCGCAAATAAATCTCTTTTGTTACACAATGTATTGTATACACTCTGAAAGCAGTAGGTAGGTATTGAATAAATTCAATTTCGACTTCTCCGCGTATATGTACAATCAACAACATAAATATGGGAACAACCTAGTTCCATCCCGCATAAGCTTCCTTTATATAGTTTGCTTGTAGATAGGGAGACTTAGTTTACCCTCATAAATTACCAATGCATGTAATGTAATGTAATGTACGTGAACTTGACTGTACTAGCGAAGTAACCGAGATTCTCTCTAAGGAAAATATTGTGAAAATACAGACGTGTGAGAAAGACGTTATAAATTGAATTCTAAAGCATTGGCAATGTTAAGATTAAGTTCCTAAACTTTTCTCTTCTGTGGCGTGGAAACTACACAGGGCCGCAAAGAAAGCGGGTCGGAAAGCGGGTCGGTATGCGGGTCTGTAAGCGGGTCGGTAAGCGGGTAGGTAAGCGGGTCGGTATACAGGTCGGTAAGCAGGTCGGTAAGTGGGTAGGTAAGTGGGTCGATAACAAAAACCTTAATAACCACGTGAGCATAAAAAGCGGTATTAACCGGTATTCCAGTAACTTAACTTAAAAACTTTATAACTTTCAAATATTTAAACTATCTTCGTTAAATAAGGACTGTATTATAGAAAAAATTATAGACTACGAGTTTTCCCGCCCACGACTTCTTCCGCGTGGACTATAGCTTATCGCGAAAAAAAGGCATCCTATGTTCTTCTAGGATATTAAACACCAATGCAGAAGTATATACCCTTGATGTTTTTTGACATACTTGTTATTTCGTTTCCATGGCAACCATTTCTTACAGCGAGTAAACAACATTTTTCCAGTTTTTCCAGTTTTCCCGTGGAAACTTAAAATTGTCTGGGATAAAAAATATCCTATGTTATATTCCAGTTTTATACACTATGCTTTATACGCTATCTCTATACCAAGTTTCATCAAAATCCGTCCAGCCGTCATCGCGTGAAAGCTGCCCAAAGAAACAAACAAACAAATAAACAAACAAACAAACAAACAAATAAACAAACAGACAATTTTTTCAGATTCACTTTTATATATTGGTATGGATTTTGTAATGTGTGTGTGTGTGTGTGTGTGTGTGTGTGTGTGTGTGTGTGTGTGTGTGTGTGTGTGTGTGTGTGTGTGTGTGTGTGTGTGTGTGTGGGTGTGTGTGTGGGTGTGTAGTAGTTTTGTTTTAAATAAAAGTCATAAAAGTTCAAGATTATAAAATTCATCTATCTATACTTATAATAAAGGAATAGGATCGAAATAGTCTGTACAAAGAAGATAATTAGAAAAAAATGGTCTAGGTTACTTAAAATAAGCTACTATTTTTTAACTCGTGTCTGTTAAAAAATAGTAGATTATTAGCTACGAAGATATAATTTTTTAAATCGTGTCTGTGTGTTTGTCTGTTTGTTTGTTTGTTAGTTTGTCTGTATGTTTGTTCGAACATCGCTTAAAAACTACTTAACCGATTGCAATGCGGTTGGATAGCTTAGGTTTTCACTTAAAAACTGAAGTACTTGGTATTTTCATCGGATGATTAGATGCCGAAAAATCGATAAAAACTATTTGACGGCCGAAGGAATTTCGATCAAATTTTGGTATATTGGTGGTTTAGGTCCTTGAATAGCACATGAGTACTTTTAATCTAGAGAAAAGACTAATACGCGTGCAAAGCCGCGGGCACAGCTTGTTTTGAATAAAAGTAGGTTAAGAAAAATGACTATTTTTCACTAGTTTGTTCCGTAATAAGAACCCCTTTTCTTATATAAAGGCTTATCAAATCCAATGAAGGCCGGTTTGTTTTTCTAAGTAGAGAATGTATGCTGATCGGGAAACAATCCAGAATCCGAAGAAAGTCGTGTCCCCTTGGAAATTTGAATAATAAATGTCAGAAGGGATCTCTTATCTGCGTTTTTATATTATATTACCAGCTGTGCCCGAGGCTAAGCCCGTGTGGCTATTTCTTTGCGTTAAAAGCAGCCCATGTATTATTCCAGTACCAAAAATACCTGAATAGTACTCGATTACTAATCGGATTAAGATACCAAGTACACCAATTCTTAAGTCAAAACCTAAGCTATCCAACAGTGTAAACCGCGTCGCATTTGGTGCAGTAGTTTGGACGTGATGCGCGAACAGTCAAATAGATGCGATTTAAAAAACGATATATTTTGTTCAGTAGCATAGAGCATTTTAAGCCCTTAACACTTTTTTATATTATCTTCTTTGTACAGTCTTTATCGTTCATATAGCTCTATTATAAGTATAAATAGATACTTACTGCTTTATCATAAAACTAGCTGTACCGGTGACTTTGTCCACGTGCTCATTTCATTTAAAAGCAGCCCATACGTCCCAGGACCAAAAGTACCTATAAGGTACAATATATACTACATTTGTTCAAAATTCGTTCAGCCGTCCAATACTTTTAATCGATTGCTCGGCATCTAATCGTCGGATTAGGTACCCCAGTTTTTAAGTCAAGCCCTAAGCTATTCAACAGTTAAAACCAAATTGCAATCGGTCCAGTAGTTTTTACGTGATGTGCGAACAAACATACAGACAAAAAGACAGACAAGATTTAAAAAAAAGTTCTTGTTCAGTATTTTATTTTAAGTACGCTAGACCATTTTTTTTTAATTATCTTCTTTGTACAGTCTTTATCGTTCATATAGCTCTATTATAAGTATAAATAGATAAAGATAAAGATTATTCCAACGGAAAGTGCCCACAACCGCAAAAAGTCCATTCAACCCAAGTCCCAAATAGTCCTAAATTAAGTGGAGGTTCCCCAATTAATTATTCTGGAATCAAGTTTGTCACAAACCTTCTACTCCAAAGGGTGCAATTTTTTATTGAGAATTCCCTAAACTTTTTTCATTAAATTCCCCAAAGTGTTTGAAAAGTTTTACTCGTTTTTAATGCTAGGAAAAAATCTTTTGCAGTTTTTCACTTCGTTAATGCCAACCGGTATTTTTGAAGCGAAACCCGCTTTGGCGTTTTGTAAAATTTATTTGCATATTTATAACTTCAACCGAAATAATTATCTAAGAAAACCTTGAAAACTACGCTAGCAAAATTTAAATTCAATCCAATAATAAAATAAATATCAATACTCGTAGATATCGAAAATCGACAAATATTTTTTAGCAACATTTTGACTTAAGATTTCTTTAAAAAAAAAGTATTAAATTAATAATGCTAAAAACGTAAAAAGCTGTTCAAATTACTACATAACAATAAATATCACATTGTAGAAGAAGGCAGTTTCTTGCGAAAATTGCCCACAATTTCCAGATACACTCACTCAAACTCCAATTCGTGAACACAAGCATATACATGGTGTTGCGTGTTCCCGACCCATTAAGATAAGCTCGCCAAACGAGACGCGCTGCTCAGGATTAATGACAGGAAACAAAATGGTGTCTACAACGGTGTTACATTTGAATAGAGCCGCAAAAACGGCCAGCTTTTGCTGAAAAAAAAACAACGTTAAAGCGCTTATAACGCACACAAATCATGAGAGCGCTTACAATCATTTTTTATTGTACGTAATTGCCAAAACCTCTGCGTATTTTTATTGTGATGGCATATTTGCTTGTCTGAATATCTATATCGTGCTTCGTTTGCTTTACTGAGCAATTGTCGTAATTTTAAGTACTGCTGCTGCCCCTGACTACGTGCGCGTTGGGCTTGGTCATATTGGCATTCCTCGGGATCGACGGTATAAATTGAAATGCAAATTATCGTATCTTTCTCCAGCTATATCTAGTTTTGGAAAAAAGACGACTGATTGACGTACTCTGTCGTCCATGCAGACCAAAGCGCGGGAATAGTTTATAACATTTGTATGGAAGTGTTGATAGTGTGGATATTAGTGTGGATAGTATAGATATCGATGAATGTGGATATTGTCGTAGTTTTTATCACATAATATATTTGTGGTTACAGCATCTGGAGCGTAAATAAAAAGATTTTGTGCTCTGCTGACACGGGAAAGATAAATCTGCCCGTGTGAGACTTGATCACGCAAAAACTAATGGGTGGATTTTGATGCCTTTACTAAACTGTAACGGTGTTACTGACCAACCAACGGCTAATATTGTAATTAACTTCGTGTCGTAAAGATAACACCTCCCAAATCTAAAGATTATATGATTTTAGCATTAACTCCCGCTTAGCGAAAAAAAGAAGAATTAATGCAATATTAGCCGTGTTCGGTTGGACAGTTCAGAATACTGCCTAGAAAGAGAATAGAATATAGATGGCGTTACCGTCCCCGTAAGACGGATTTACAAACTAAGCGGAAAATTTGGATGATGTTGTACCAATCACGGTAGCCGGATTGGTATAGGCATTTGCCACGCAGAGGCACGGAATGATGCGGGTTCGAACTCCGTCCGTGATTCAAAGTTTTCGTTTGAAAAATCCACACCAATATATAAAAGTGAAACGTTGTCTATTTGTTTGTTTGTTTGTTTCTTTGGGGAGCTTTCACGCGATAATGACTAGACGGATTTTGATAAAATTTAGAATTAAGGTAGCTTATACCCTGGAATAAAACATAGGATACTTTTTATCCCGGAAAACTGTAAGTTTAAACGGGAAAACTAAAAAATGTTGATTATTCGCTGCACGGAACGGTTGCCAAGGAAACGCAATAACAAGTCTGCCAAAAAACATCAATAGCATTGGTGCTATACCTACATTTGCATTGGTTTTTAATATTCTAGAAGATTATAGAATGCTTTTTTTCGCGATAAACTGTAGTCCGCGCGGACGAAGTCGCGGGCGGGAAAGCTAGTTATTAGATATGTTCTTGCTAAGCAGGCGTTAATGCTAAAATCATATAGACATGTTGTTATTTGTTTCTATTGGTTGTATCAGCACATGTTAGTCACTATGCCAGCCAGAAAGCGACCAAATCTCAGTTTAAATACTCTACATTCTAATATAGTAAGAGTAGCGTGATCCAATGAAACTGACTGGGAACGTTCAGCAAGCCTAGCTTCTAATCGTGAACGTCAAGTTGAGTCACGTTCTTCAGAAACCCTATCACAGCGTGAAGATTATGCTCAAGAGTTTTCAAATTTATTGTTGAAAATAGGTGAAGGATTGATGGCAAAATCACCCTACAGAATTCTCTATGCCAAACTGTTTTATCGCATGAACAACTTTTATTTTCACTAAATGATCTCTCATATGTCTCTCGAGAAATCTCTTGGCGAAATTCTAGCCTCCTGAGCAAGCCGGGTTTCGCGGAGGATTTAGCACCATAGACCGCATACATACGGTAAGGCAGGTTATACAAAAGTATCAAGAGTGTAACCAGTCCCTGTATCTTGCTTCTATGGACTATGAGAAGGTCTTTGACTCCGTTAAAACCTGGGTGGTTGTGGAGTCTTTGTAGCGTTGTCATGTGGACTGACAATAAATCGAAGTGCTGAGGTTTCTGTGTGATGCTATGACTATGGGTGTCCAAGTACAAAACCAGCTGTCTAAACATATCCAACTGCTTTATATCCCCAAAACTGTTCGCTAATGCCTCAGAAGATATGTTTAAGACGCTGGATTGAAAAGGAGCGGGCATTAATATCAATGGCGAGAATACCCCACACTTCGATTTGCCAATGATATCGTCCTAATGGCGGAGTCGCTGCAAGAGTTGCATAGTATGCTGACCAACCTAGATGATACTTCCTAACGCATCGGTCTCATAATGAACATAGATCATGATCAACGATCTAATTGACCCGGAATCGATAGCAATCAATGGCATACCTCTTGAAGCTGTCTGACAATATGTGTACCTTGGGCAAATATTGCAATTAGGTAAGAAAAAATTTGAGAGGGAAGTCAACAGAAAAGTTCAGCTGGCTTGTGCAGCATTTGGCAAGCTTCGTCAAGTCTTCTCATCGTCCTTACTACAGTGCATGAAGACGAAATTCAACTATGGAGCCAAAACATGGACACTCACTACAAATTAGTCTACAAATTTAAGGTATGGAGCGAGCTATGGAGAGAGAGATATGCTTAGAGTTTATCTGAAGGACACTATTCGTAATGAAGATATCAGATGGAGAACCAAGGTACCCGACATAGATCAAAGGATAAGCAAGCTAAAGTGACACTGGGCTGGTCACATTTCCCGAAGAACCGATAACCGTTAGGATAGACAAGTTTTCGTGTGGAAACCACGCTTAGGAAAACGTAGGGTAGGACGCCCTGTGGTCAGGTGGAGTAACGACCTGCGAAAAAAACGAACGTAACGACCTGCTGGAATAAAATAGATGAGGAGAGCTGAAGACAGAGCTCAGTGGAGTGCACTAAGAGAGTGCGTCCACAGACAGTGGACAGATATAGGCTGATGATGATAAGAAAGAATGAAGTTACATTAGAAACATTCAAAAACAAGTAAAATTATTATAAAATACAAAAAGTTAGACTACGAACAAAATTATTAACTATGAGCTATATTGGTATGGATATGTTTTTGATATGGCATTTTAAAGAGCCGTATTTTGATACCTCACTTGTAGGTTTTGATCATTTTTTGTTGCGTCGGAAATACAATATGGCAACTGTAAGCCACCATATTGGTTTTCTTGACATTTTATATATCTTATAGCACTTTCGTGATGAAGACGAATCCAATGATACCTCATTTATCAAAATAAACCTAAAAAACGTACAAACAAACAAACAAACAAATGTACATATAACCCAAACACTTAATCCTCCTCAGTCGGCTAAAAACGCTTTTATGCTGTAGCCATTGCATCGTGAAACTTAGAATGGGCTTTCACAATTAAATGCGTATATACACAATTTCCTGACTGTGCTGTAAACCATTGAAGAGTTCTCTAGTCAGGACCTAACCCTGAGTGCAGCTACCATTTCATGGTAAAACATAAAACCAGCTATATCGTAATAAAATGCGTACACAAAGTTTCGGTTCAGTGCCGTTGACCGTAGAAGAATTTTTTTATCTAGAGCTAATCCTGGATGTTGATTCAGGTCATGTTTATCAAAAAAACACATCAATTATCACGAACTATTGCGAACTCTAAGACGCCTGCAAGCGCGATGATCAAAAATTACCCAAAATGGAAAAATTACAAAAAAAAAACTAGGATACATAAAATAAGCTACTGAATAAGCTATCTTTTTATGACTGGTGTATGTCTGTCTGTTCGCGCTTCACGTAAAAACTACTAGACCGATTGCGAAGCGGTTTTTACTGTCAGAAAGCCAACCAATTGATAAAAAAACGGCTAGTTGAAACATAAACATGAATAGGAGGTAGATGCATCGCTGCATATAAAAAATCTCACCGGAAGTACACGACACACGTTCTTAGCAAATTCAATTGTGCACAAAAGCTGTAAAGTGACCTTTCCCATTAAAATGTAAATTCAAAGAAATAACTCAGAAAAGGGAACTTTTTATACCCTCATTAACTACGCGCCTCTTTATAGGCCTACTACGGTATAAACGCTGAATATGCCTAATTGGCTTTATATTAAAGACTGCTGAAATTATGCCTTGGATAGAGATAAAATTCTCAATGAAAATAACCCGCGACTACGTCCACGCGGACAACAGATTATCGCAAAAAAAATATGTTTTCATCTGGGATACTAAAAACCGATACAAAAGTAAAGCAACAACGCTCATGATGCTTTTTGACAGATTTATTTTTATTTCGTTCCATGGCAACATGTCATTTCCGTACAGTGAGTAATCGTCATTTTTCAGTTTTCCCGTGGCAACTTACCATTTTGTGAGATAAAAAGTATCCTATGTTGGTCTCGGATCGGAAATCGTATCACCCGTTTTGGCGTGAAAGCCCAAACAAACAAACAGACAACGTCTCACTTTTATATATTGATGTGGATTAAACTGATAAAAAGAGTGACCTGGTACCGAGCTTAAATTGTTTTGCCGGGCATCTTATTATTTTCTGTACTTATAAATTTCTATCTCCAATGTGATTAAAATATAAGGACGTCAATTACAGACTTTTAACCTAGAATATTGATTATTTACCCGACCCGGCTGAACTATTGGCCGATCATTTAGTTTTTAGATTGAGGATGTTCTAGTAACCAAACAAGCCAAAAGATAAGTTTTTACAACGAACAAGTGACCGCTTTTGAACATCATTTCAACAACAACGAAAAAGTATGTACATAGAAGATAATTAAAAAAAAATTGTCTAGGGTACCTAATTAAAGTAAGCTACTGAACAGGAATATATCTTATTACGGCGGAGCGCTTTCGAGCCCGCCCCACCACCCGGTGACGCTGTAGAGGTCAGTTATAGACCAACAGCATATATCCTTCCCAAAAAAAAAGAGAAGAATATACCTTTTTTTTTAAATCGTGTCTCTCTGTTTGTTTGTCTGTATGTTTGTTCGCGCAGCATGTAAAAGTACTGGACCGATTGCGATGTGGTTTTCACTGTTGGAAAGCTTAGGGTTTTACTTAAAAACTGGTGTAATTGGTATCTTAATCCGATAAGTAAAACCCGAGCAATCGATAAAAACTTTTTGACGGCTAAAGGAATTTTGATCAAATGTTTTTATATTGGTATTTTATTTCTTGGAATAGAAGTTAGTAGGAGTACTTTTAACCCTTTTAACCTAGAGAAATGACCACGCGTGCGAAGCCGCGGTCACAGCTAGTTATAGTATAAGTGAACCAAGCGTACCGTGCCTTGGAAGCTTATTTTTACATCCGTGCATAAAACCGTCATACCTTGCTTACTACCGTGACCCCAGAAACATTTCACTTAATTCAAGCCTTTAAATAAAACAATTAGGCACATTCATAACAAAGTAATAAAGCTACGTAACGAAGTTTACATTGTATCTTTATTACAGAAACAATTTTGACAGGAGAGCTGTGACAATCTAAACCTTGGAATGATTTAATTTCCTCCAAATATCTTTAGCGTAAACGCAAATATAAATTGAATTTGTTGTTTTCTGTCCTCAATGAATATTCTAGTGGCAGATTTCCCCTTCGAAACAATTTAAATTAAGGACAGATATTTCCCTAGTCCAGTGACTCTTTGAAATTAGTTCTATAATAGCTATGTCAGAGAACAGAAAAGTACAGTTTAGTACAATTACAATTAAACTTGAATAGAAAAAGAAAGTTGTTTTGTATAGCCAACGATCTGCAATCGCTGAGCATTTGCTCGAATCGGGCCCTAATCACTGGATAGAACTCCATGACCCGAAGATCCTCTCCACGGAACGTCACTACTACTCCAGGATTGTACGTGAAGCGGTTGAAATTAAAAAGTATCCCAATTTCAACCGAGAGGATAGTTTCAAGTTGGCTGCGTCCTGGAATCCCGTGATAAGCAAGTGTTCGCGTCGCGGTTTGTGTCAGAAGATATCTGCAGATTTCGTTAGTGTTTTGTGTCGTGACAATTCTGTTTTTTTTACAAAACCAAATGCGGGTAGTTGGAGACAACGCTCGCCCTTCTCGACGCTGACACCCGCTACTTCAGTCTTCTCGTGACCACGATCAATGCAACTTGATCGAAACGTCGAGGTAAATAAATATTAAGTTTTCAGCGCGATTAAGTCCCGTTTAAATATTTAACGAAATACCTCTGTTTTGAAGACACTGTTGACATTAGACAGACGAAATTCTCCCGAAATAAAATAAAATTACATGTGCTTCATTTTCATAATTTTCGAAAAAAGGTCAGGCTCAATTTTCCATAAAAAATAGGACTTTTGAAGAAAACCCCTCGAGGTCGAAAACTTGGATTTAGAGTCTAGACCTAAACAACATAT
The DNA here is from genome assembly GCA_946251855.1 of Alsophila aescularia. Taxonomy (NCBI): domain Eukaryota; kingdom Metazoa; phylum Arthropoda; class Insecta; order Lepidoptera; family Geometridae; genus Alsophila; species Alsophila aescularia. The sequence continues at coordinate 51,089,146 of OX276377.1, read as the reverse complement.
GTGAAAATCATTACTACACCACCTTTTGCAAGGCTTATACCTTCTTCTTCCTCTTCGCTTTATCCCGTTATACGGGGTCAGCTTTCGCAATCATGCGGCGCCACTTCTGCCGGTATTAGGCATCCGCTTCTACGGCATCTAATGCCTTCATATCCTTCTGGACAGTTGACAGCCAGGTTGCGGGAGACCTCCTCCTTTTGTCCGATCGGTTTAACTTTGAAACTGCCTCTTACATTTTCATTTCTAATATGATCTTTAAGAGTGACTCCCCCGGACCACCTCAGCATTCATATTTCTGCTTTGTGTAGCTTTTGCTCGTGTCTTTAACTAGAATAGTTCGTGTTTTTGTCTATCGGTTTAACTTTGAAACTGCCTCTTACATTTTCATTTCTAATATGATCTTTGAGAGTGACTCCCCCGGACCACCTCAGCATTCGTATTTCTGCTTTGTGTAGCTTTTGCTCGTGTCTTTTCAATGACGCCCAAGTCTCTGTGCCGTATAATATAGCAGGTCTTACCGCTGTTTTATAAACTTTTCCCTTTGTTCTGATGAGTATTTTGGTATCGCACAGGACTCCAGTGGGCGTGCGCCACTTGCACCAAGCTGTGGTGACTCGATGGTAACGTCTGCGTCTATTGAGCCATCATCCGAAATAACGGATCCAAGATATTTAAATTTGGTGACTCTTGGAAGTATAGTGCCATCTAAAGCAATATCGGGTGCCAACTGGTATGGCATAGGGTTAAACTGACACATCATATACTCTGTTTTTGTCCTGCTGATGCGTAACCCATCTAGCTCCAATGCTTCTCTCCATCGCTCCAGATTCTCCTGTACTTCGGTTTGACACTCAGACATGAGCACCACATCATCAGCGTAGAGAATGTGCCATGGAGTTGTCCTCACAATATCGACAGTCAGGTAATTCATGACGACATTAAAAATAAGTGGGCTTAGGGCACTTCCAAAGGCTTATACCGAACTTGTATAATGATGAGACTATAGCAAGCACCCTTGTCCATACAACAAGAAAAAAACACTTATCTATCCCAAAATATTACCACATTTTTCTCATTTAGTTATATTATATTTTCATTTAGTATTAATTAACTACGCTTATACGTTTTCGTTTTTCTAAATTTTCCAATAAAATCATATATATAAGCATCTTAACTGGCGTTTACTTGCGCTGAAACTTAAAAAAAAAGCACTTTTTTTTATTTATTTTTTATTGTTGGACAAAACTGGAAAATACATTGTAAACATACATTAATGAAAAGATTACACACTGTTAACTTAAGAAAACGTATTCCTTTTCCTTCTTCTTGTGTGTTTAAAAAAAACTCTCTTACAAAAATGTAACGGTTAAGCGTAGATTATATTCTATTCAAGCGATTGTTACTACGTAATAACAAATAATACACCACAATTTAGCGGGTGGAAAGTGCTTTCCTCCAAAATACCAATTCTTTCAAAAACTGTACTTACAACCAGCAGCTCTCTCTATCACTCGTATAGGGGATCGGAAAGAGAAGGTGATAAGGTGGTGCATTTACTAAATAACTACTTTACGAAGATTATGTCAAGCGACTATCCTATTAAGTACCTACCTACGGCTCTTATTCCCTATCTCATTCCTCCTATGTAGTTTCATCACATGTAGTACATAATCGTACTCGTATCTCCATATCAATATATAAAAGTGAAACGTTCGTTTGTTTGTTTGGGGAGCTTTCACGCGATAACCGCTGGATGGATTTTGATGAAATTTGGATCCCGGAAAATTGTAAGTTTCCAAGGGAAAACAGAAAAATGTTGATTACTCGCTGTAAGGAACGGTTGCCATGGAAACGAAATAACAAGTCAGTCAAAAAACATCCACAGCATTATACCTACTTTTGCATTGATTTTAAATTTCCTTGAAGAACTGCGGCTTCACACGCGTAGGCATTTTAATATATAGCCTATGACACTCACAAATAACGTGGCTTTCTATTGGTGAAATAATTTTCAAAATCGGTTCAGTAGATCCAGAGATTACCTCTACAACCTCACAAACTTTACCTCTTTATAATATTAATTAGTATAGATAAATAAAATCTATAAAATTAATATTGTTTAAAATTCTAAGCTAAATTATTCTGTGTGATCACCCCAAACCGAGATAAAAAGTTATCGTTACATTCCCATCGTAAAAGTGTTGCTAAACTTTTGTTTATATACCACGTACATTAAAATTTTGATTGCGTGAAGCATAATGGCGATGAAGTTACAATTCGTGTGGTAAAACAGCTTTATTTAACTGTTCACACTGGCGTTTGTAAAATGCAAGCTTGCGGAACAATAACGAGCGCACAGGAGCCACAACATAATAAATGAAGTAAAGAGCAGAGGCGAGTTCCGTACTGCAGATACTTTGAAGCAATTTACTGTTCTGTGAACCTTGTAGGTATAAAGTGCGGCTAATACGGAGTTGTATTGATTTAGAACAAGTAAAGTTATTTCATAAATACAAAAACCCGACTGCGAACAAAATGATTGATACGAGCTGACCGCCCGTAAAAATAATCACTCTAATATTATAAAGGCGAAAGTTTATATGTATGTAAGGGTGTGTATGTCGGGTGTATGTTTGTTACTTCTTCACGCTTAAACGGCTGAACGGATTTAGATTAACTTTGGTATGGAGGTAGTTTATACCTTGGATTAAAAGGCTACTTTTTATCCCGAAAAAATGCACGGTCCTGGGTGAACCGCGGGGCGCTGCTTAATGTAGTATTTAGAATTATTATTTATTTTTAATTAAGTATTTATATAAATTTAATGTTTCTTTTTGACTCACATATTTTACTATACCTATCAAAGAACTATAGTCTAATGTTGCAATTGCAACTAATATATACATTAACTTGAATAATCTACAATTAAACATTTTGTAAGAAGCATAAAATACCATTGCTACTGTTTTGCTATAAGAATTATATATTTTTGGAATGGTCTTTTAAAAACCTTCATTTTGATACTTCACTCGATAGGTTTTGTTAATTTTTTATTCCGTCTGAAATACAATATGGCGTCCGAAAGCCGCCATGTAACTTTTCTTGACACTTCATATATCTTAAAGCACTTTCGTGATTAAAACGAATCATACCTCATTTATCAAAATCCATCAAGCCGTGTAGGCTGTAGGATGCGCCTAAGAAACGTACAAACAAACAAACACACATACATTCAACCCAAAGACATAACCCTCAGTCGGGTAAAAATTAATGTAAATAAATAACCGTGCGCATAGACATAAGGATTCCATAGCCAATACTCTAACTAAGCTATCAAACTGGTGAAAACCGCGTCGAAATGCAGCCGGTTCGTAGTAGTTACGTGATACGTCAACAAAGTTGTTTTTACGGTTGGCTTATGTCTCTCACTATAAAATTTGTTCAGAGTTGAGGCGGGCCTAAAATGCGTTATTTTGGTCGGCTATATTTAGTAAATTATTTTGGTTATGTACTGTATGATCATGAGTAAGGTGGACATGCAAGCCAAGCAAAAATGTCACTTTAAAGCCAAATATTTCCTAAAAGAAACGAAATAGAAAAAAAAAATGTCAAAGTAACCTCATTATAAATTTAATATATCTATTTAACGAGACCTTCCCACTCGAAGTGGTACAATACAAACAAACATATATAATTTTCTTCTTAGTGTATACTAGCTTTCCCACCCGCGACTTCGTCCACGCGGACTACTGTTTATCGCGGAAAAAACATCTTATGTTCTTCTAGGATATTAAAAACCAGTGCAAAAGAAGGTATAGCACTAATAATAAAATGCTCTTGATGTTTTTTGACATACTTGTTATTTCGTTTCCATGGCAACATTTTTCCAGTTTTCCCGTGGAAACTTGCAAACTTCCGGGATAAAAAGTATTCTATGTTTTATTCCAAGGTATAAGCTATCTCCTTTCCAAATTTCATCAAAATCCTTCCAGCCGTGATCGCGTGAAAGCTCCCCAAACAAACAAACAAACAACGTTTCACTTTTATGTATTGGTATGGAATTAAAAAAAATGATTTTAATATTATACAGCTATTATAAATAGCAGTAGCGGTTATAAATATCTATAAATGTGCCAAAATTCAACATTTAATATTTTCTGAATAAAATGGCTGTGACATACAGACAGACGGACAAAAGGACGGACAGACGGATATGGCGAAACTATAAGATCCTTGTTTGACTTCGGAATCCTGAAAAGAAATAAATTGTAAAAAAATGAAGCCCAATCATAACAAAATAAAACCCATTAAAACTACGTCACCAAAAACTCCTACTCGGAGAAATATTTAACAGCAATTTCACCCATTCACCAACTCGAAATCCGTCCATTTTATCTGGCTCTTGAGGTTCCTCTGACAAATGATATATCCGGAACGAGGGGCCGCGAAGTATCCTTGGGTTTTCTACCACATTGAGCTGACTTACACGGTCACACACACATTTATCAAGGAGCAGTTGGTGCGCAAGTATCTTGCGGGAAGATTACTTTTAGAGTGTGCTAAAGTTTTGATACGCTTAGTACCTACTCGTACCATATTAAAAGTATCATATAAAATAAAGTATATTAACTTAACTTTATCTGGTATATTTTGAAACACAAAATAAGAAAACGACAACTTAAAAGTTTAACTAACATGAATGAAGTAAAAATATGTAGCTTACTTCTGCCAAAATGTTAGTCAGGCAAATGATGAAAGGAGAAAAAGAAAACATCATTAGTACATCATTTGTACATTTTTAATAACCTTGAGAGTGCTACCAACTTATCTGTGAAATGGCAATAATAGGAACTACAGCCTGTGCTACAGCCGCCACGAATTAGGTTCTCATTCTCTGTATATTAAAATGATCTCTGTGGTTGAATATAGTTTATTTAATTAAAAAAACATATCCATATATTGACTATTTTATTAAATGATTGGTAACACCGGTAGCCCGATTCCATAACTTGGCTTCAATCGAATTCTCAGTATCGCAACCACTAATGCCTTGCGATAGAGCCGAATTTGCTATGAAAAAAGTGATAATCCGATTGTAGCCAAGTTCTGTAATAGGGCCACAGAGCAACACTCAGGCCACCCTTCAGATCACTAATAAGTTAGTGGCTCTGTGTGTCCGTGTATCTCACGACGTTTTTCATTATAGTTGTGTGAAAACATGTAAATAAAAAAATTAAAATAACTTATCAAAACAGTTCATCCACACCAATATATAAAAGTGAAACGTTGTCAGTTTGTTTGTTTGTTTGGGGAGCTTTCACGCCAAAACGGCTGATCCGATTTTGATGAAACTGAACTTAATTAATAGGTACTGTACAATATAAAGACCAACCTAGGATACTTTTACCACGGGAAATCAGGAAAATGATGATTACACGCTGTAAGGAACGGTTGCCATGGAAACGAAATAACAACAAGTCTGTCAAAAATCGAACCTTCAAGAGAGTTGGCGCTATATTTTTGCTTTGGTAGTCCGCGCGGCCGAAGTCGCGGGCGAAAGCTGGTGCTATAATATTTCCATATTAAATTCAAATTTTTATTGCATTCTGTAATGTAATGTAAAAGTAAGATGGTAATAAACATTTATTAAAACAACAGATCATTATGGACCCTGTCGGGCACAGCAAGTAGAAGAGTGCAGGAATTGTACACCAACATTAGTTAGATAAAGTTAAAATAAAGTAAAAATGATTTTCGGATTTCAGTCAGCATGGAATATACTGACCAAAATTTCCATCAAAACATTCTCCGAGAACGACTTGTTTTCACCATGAAATTAAATTATCGAAGTGACCAACTACCTATTTCAAGATATTGTCGGCAATATAAAATTTTGAACGATTTGCGCCTAATAACCAGCAGAGTTAACTCCATATTTATATCCATTCAATCACTTGAAATATGTTTTTTTAATAACAAAACTCAAATTAACACAAATTACACAGTTCGTTCTTGTAACTACCACAGATGCACTAGCAACTACGAAGTACGAATAGAAGCAATTTTTAACTGATAGAAAATTGGTAAAGTGAATGTCGAACATACAGCATTTATTGAAATCTTCTATTATTACTTATAATAAAACTGTAACAGGTCCAATTCTGTACATTGAAGATATTTAGTAAATTTTTTTGGGGGGCTGTTCTATATTTGATATTGAAGCCAAAACTGTATTTTTTTCATTTTTGTCTGTCTGTCTGTCTGTCTGTCTGTATCTTGGCTAGGCATCACGCCGAAACTACTGAATGAATTCAAATGAAACTTGGCATAATTTGAGTTTATACTACGAGGATACTTTCCATCACGAAAACTTAAAGGGTTCCCGCAGGAAAGGGGTTGACAGATTTTTATAAGAACACGTATAACGCTGAAACTACCGAACGGATTTTGATGCAACTTGGCACAATCATAGTTTATATGATGATTGAAAATTAAGGATACTTTTTATCCCGAAAATATAAAGAGTTCCTGTGGGATAGGGGTCCAAATTCTGTAAATTAAAGAAATTTAGTAAAAAATTTTGGTGTCTGTTTTGTATTCGGTACTGAGGCCAAACTGTTTTATTTATTTTCAGTCGGTCTGTCTGTCCATCTGTCTGTCTGTACCTTGGCATAGCATCACGTCGAAAATACTCAATGAATTCAAATGAAACTTGGTATGATTTGAGTTCATACTTCGAGGGAAGACATTGGATACTTTTCATCCCGAAAAATGTAAGGGTTCCGGCAGGATAGGGGTGGAAAGGTATTTAAAAGAACACGTATCACGCTGAAACTACTGATCGGATTTTGATGCAACTTGGCACAGTCAAAGTTTATATGATGGGTGAAAATTAACGATACCTTAAATCTCGAAAATAATAAGGGTTCCTGCGGGATAGGGGTCCAAATTCTGTATTTTGAAGATATTTAGTAATTTTTTTGGAGTCCTGTTTATATTCGGTACTGAAGCCAATACTGTTTTTTTTTTCATTTTTGTCTTTCTGTCTGTGTGTCCTTCTGTCTGTCTGTATCTTGGCAGCGCATCATGCAGAAACTACTCAATGAAATCGAATGAAACTTGGTATGATTTGAGTTCATACTTTGAAGTAGGACATTGGATACTTTCATCCCGAAAAATTAAAGCGTTCCCGCAGGATAGGGTTTGTTAGTTATTTAAAAGAACACGTATCCCGCTGAAACTACTGCACGGATTTTGATGCTACTTGGCACAGTCATAGTTTATATGATAAGTGAAATTTAGGATACTTTTTATTGCAAAAGAAATAAGGGGTTCCTTCGGGATATGGGTTCAAATTCTGTACATAGAAGACATTTTGATATTATTTGATGTTTCTCTGTATTCTATACTGAAGCCAAAACTGTTTTTGTTTTTTTCATTTTTGTCTTTCTGTATCTTGGCCGCGCATCACGCCGCTAAAACTACTGAATGAATGTAAATGAAAGTTGGTAAGATTTGAGTTGATACTACTAGGTAGGCTTTCATCCCAAAAATTAATGGATTCTCGCAGTGTAGGGGTTAAAAGTTATTGAAAAGAACAAGTACCACGCTGAAACTACTGGACGGATTTTGATGCACAGTCATAGTATAGTTGATGGGTTATGTAATGTTAATTTTGAAGTTATAAATGATACATTTTTGAAAGGGTACTCTATATTCGATAGTGAAGCCATAACTGTTTTTTTTTTCTTTATGTCTGTCTGTTTGTCTGCATCTTGACCGCGCATCGCGCTGAAAATACTGAATGAATTCAAATGAAATTCAGTATGATTTGAGTTCTTACTACGAGGTAGGACATTGGATACTTTCATCCCGAAAAACTAAAGTGTTCCCGCAGGATAGGGGTTGAAACTTATTTGAAAGAACACGTATCACGCTGTAACTACTGGACGGATTTTGATGCAACTTAGCACAGTCGTCTGTCTATACTTATAATAAAGCAATAGGTACGAAAAAGGCTGCACAACGAAGTTAAATTAAAAAATGGTCTAGGGTACCCTAAAACAAGCTACAGAAATACCACATTATGGTACTTTTTATCTAAAGAAATGACCACGCGTGCGAAGCAGCGGGTACAGCTAGTTAATAGTATGTTAAAAACTTAAAATCTGCGGCAATTCAATACAGTTTACAATCATTTTATTCAATTTTGTAATTTAATTTCCTATTTTTTTTACCACGTTTTTATTTTATTTTCACGTTTTTATTCATCCCCAAAATACTTCGACTTTCTTGTTTGTCTGTCTGTCGTTCCGGGTGGATTCTTGCAACTCACATTTCGAGCACTTCACGATTAGCGAACCGGCTGAAACTTTCAGGGTAGCTATATATAACGGGCGTTCGTTCGTACGCGAGAGACGCATGGATTTTAATTTTAGTGGCAATAGAGCAGGATTGCGGTGAACACCGTCTCTATAAAATATATTTCCTCCATCTCGCGAGTTCTCCAATGTCCTAGTCACCTCTGTTAAATTTGATGTTTTATGCTGTAATATACGTTCTAAACAACATTACAGTGGTGCCCAACTAGTGGCCTCGAACCCGTATACGTACCAACTACCTACTGTTAATTTGTTATAAAAAACGCAACGACTTGTTCAACAAAGACGGCAAGCCGGAGGCGAAAATATGAGCGACTGCGACGCAAGTGGAATCGAAGAGTACAATTCGGCGGCGGAGTCGCGCGCCTGCGGCGCCCCCGCCCCGGCGAACGCCGCCAGCCCCGGAGCACCAACGAGCATGGACACCGAGAGACTCTTCGCTGGCGCAATGGAAGCGTTCGCCAGAATGCAGGCGGAGACGAACAAGGCCCTCATAGAAACGTTGAGGTCATTATCTTCCACGCCTTGCCTTCGGCGAGCTCGCCTACGCCCCCGGCCCCCGCGCCCGCTGTGGCCGTCGGTGGCAACTTCTCCAAATGCACCGCGTGTTTTGACGGGCAATCGCGAGACGCCGAGGTGCTTGAGGCATTCATCGACGCAGTCAAAGTGTACAAGGAGTGTGCTGGCGTAAGCAACGAGCACGCGCTGCGCGGTCTTCCCATGCTGCTGCAGGGTGACGCCGCCATCTGGTGGCGCGGCGCCCGCTCCGGTGCCCCGACGGACGTGGTCTGAGGCCGCCGCGCCATGTATGGTATGCAACGCCGGCCTACAAGGCATTGCGTGATATTTTTACGACTCAACAAGAAGAGTCTGAACGTGGGGATGTTTTTGTGTACAAAGTGCGTTCACTATTATTGAGGTTACCATACGAAGTTCCAATTAGAATGCAAATAGATATTATTTACGGAATTTTACATCGCCGTCTTAGAAAACGTATATCTAGAGATGTAATAGACGATGACATAGACTCTTTGTTAGAGAAAACGTAACGCAAGTAATGGAGGATTCGATTGCTGAAATCGAAAACTTGCCACAATATAATGCGAGTAATAATAATAATTCGTGCGCGTGCACGAGCCGCGATACGCGAGAACTGCACGACGTTTCCCGCGCCCGCTTTCGTGAGTCAAACGAGCGCGGCGCTACCACAAGTGCGAGCGTTACTGTTACTACCGATGCGAAACTCACTTCTAACTCGAACGAACATTTGAAACGTGGTACTCGCGTTTGTTGTTCCTATTGCAAGTTTTTCGGTAATGTCGTGGCCGATTGCCGTAACTTACAGAATAATAAGGCTAATAATAAAACCGAAAATAACGTTCGGTGTTACGGATGTGGTCAACCCGGGGTAGTGAAGTCGAAATGTGAAACATGTCTAAATAAGAAGGTAGCTACTACAAAGCCGTCAGAATTGAATATCATTAGCGATGATAGTGTGGTGATGACGTCACCGCACCTGACGGTAAGCATTGTTATTGCTCTTAAGGCAGGCGTTGCGATTGTCGACACGGGAGCCACATCTAGTATCGCTACTCCTAAGTTATACTCGATTCAGACGGGGTACTATTTCGCGAAACAGAGCGCCAGTCAAAGGCTGTATTGACTGCCACAGTACCAGTAGATTTACAGGGTAGGCAGGTACCGGTCGAGTTCATGGTATTCCCAGGCGAAAACACTAGGACATTATTAGGTCGCGATTTTTTAGCTAGGGCTGGGATCGTGTTGAACATAGTCCAAGAGTCGTGTTTTTTTTTTCTGACCGCCCCGATCATATATTCCCCCTATTCGTCAGTTCTTATTTAATAAATAGCACAGAGTTGATGCGAGCTGATATCACCAACGTTTCGTTGCGCACCAACGAAGGGTCGAAGCTATCGTCAGAGCACAGGGCCGCATTCAACGCATTCTTGCACAGCAGAGTGGACCAATTTGCAGCCGATGGACCTCCTACGGACTTTGCATTGCATAATGTAAAGGTAAGCTAAAATCAGGACCCCATCGCTTCGCCGCCTTATAGGTTATCTCCGTCAAAGAAAGAGGGTTTGGAGAAAGAGCTGCAGAAGCTACTTAGTGCTGATGTAATCGAAGAGTTGGAGACCCCATGGGCCTCCAACGTCGTCCTTGTGAACAAGAAGGATGACACCTTTAGGCTCTGTATCCACTATCGCAAACTCAACGCAGTTACCGAGCCTGATCGTTACCCGCTTCCGAGGATCAAGGACGTACTGCATGCTGCAAAGACATTGAAGAAAATGACCTCGCTTGACCTTAGGTCTGGGTATTTTCAAGTTTAGGTACGTTTAGGTTTAAACGCATGCCTATGGGTCTACGTAATTCTGGAGCTACTTTTCAGAGATTAATCGATACATTCAAAGCCAACTTACCAGATATTCATTTGGTTGCCTATTTGGATGACCTGCTTATTCTGTCTGACCAGTCCTTTAAAAAGCACCTGGAAGACTTGGAAGAGTATTTAACCGCCTCGCCATGTTTAACCTACGTGTAAACCGTGAAAAGAGCCACTTCGCGAGGGACTCCTTCAAGTTCCTGGGACACGTCATCTTACCAGGTGGTATACACGTAGACCCCGACAAAACATCTGCCATAGCTGATATGCCAAGTCCTCAAAATGTAAAACATTTGAAGTGCTTTCTACAAACTTCGAGTTGGTTCAGGCGTTTTGTTCCCAACTACGCTGATATCAGTCAGCCGCTTACGTAACTGCTGAAGAAGGTGAGCTCCTGGAAGTGTGGTCCCGAGCAGCAGAGCGCCTTTGAGACTATTAAGTCCCTCCTGGTTTCAGCGCCTATTTTCCGTCAGGCTGACGAGACGAAACCATTCGTCCTCAGAACTGACAGCAGTGGATATGTTCTTAGTGCTGCTCTCCTCCAGGGGGAGGGAACGGATGAGCGACCTGTCGAATACGCCAGCCGTCTTCTTACATCGGCTGAGAAAAACTATAGTACGACGGAACAAGAACCCCGTCGTGTGGGCCTTATCTAAGTTTAGGGCATATATCGATAGGGCAGAGGTAGTCGTGAAGTCGGGTCATCAACCGCTCAGGTGGCTCACTGCGGTTTTAATAAATTATTATATAAATTTTTAATATGTACTTGTCTTCATATCAAGTCTCAAATATCATTTTACAAAACTTCTTGCTAGTTTACTTTTTTGAGTACGTAGAAATTTAAAAAAAAACTATTAAAAAACGCACTAGTGCTTTTTCTATATTTATATTATTACTTTTTAATTTGATTCACCGCTCTAGAGCGTAAAATTAACTTCCAGTTGCTTTGAAAGTACACTTTTCAAGCAACTGTATTGAACAAAATATATTTTGTTTACCTTTTCAAATGTCATGTCTATGTAGCAGAAAAAAAGCATATTTTTTTCAGCTGTTGTCACGAGCGCCTTCTTATATTTTTAGTTGGTAATGCACTGCTTAGTATGGTGATTGGCATTTTAGCCATTAATTTTATTAAATAAATCAATATATTCATGACAGTTCATAGCAATTACCTAGCCCCAAACTAGAATAACCCTGTACGATAGGCATTGCATAAACATTCATACATACGAAATATACATTTGTGCTGATCATACAAATGTATTTGTACACCTTGCGGGATCCGAACCCACGACCATTGACTTCGCATTTAGGGTAACTAGCCATTCGGCCAACCGGTCGTCCTATTACGAGATGCAAGTAATAAAATCAGGGAGGGGGGGATTCTTGGGTCAGCCTCGGGTAAAACAGAGGCACAGAATAAATAGTATTACTCCGACAGAAGGCCATAAAGTTTATGTTTTGGTCAAAATCCGATTGCGTCGGAAATTGGTATATCCCTAATGGTATGGCTAAAGTCAATATTGAAAAAGGCTTTATATTAATAAGTTGGGTCTTGTAGCGTTTGTTGTAACGAGTTAATTTTAGGATACAGTCGGGGATGTTTGAAAATGCATGGATGAGTTTTGGGATGTTATAAAGTTTTAATTGTTTTTTAATGTACTATGTTCAAAATTAACAACGAAAATATTTTGATTCGCTATTTCATTTGAATCCTCTCACGTTAGCAGGACAAGATAAGAATAGGAAAACAAAAGGTAAAAGTAAGCGATACTCGCAACGACGGGTGAAATATTGGCAAGTTTGAGCATTAAAAAGTAAGAGTACATTATTCTGTCCAGTAACGGGATTTTGTATAACAATAGAACAACATTATAACTCTACTCCATATGATGTGGTTGGTTCGGTACTGGAAGCATTAGTGCAAATTTATAACAAATAAAAAATCGACGACAGCAACTACGAGGTTTCGATTCAATTGAAAAAATGAGCTACATAATATCTAGTGAATATGATCCACATATCTTAAGGTTTTTTTACTATGAGATGGCAAATATGATTATCATAAATCTAAGGTCAAAACTCGTATATATAACTGAGCCCAAAGAAAAAATAAAAGTATTTGATTAGATTGGCTCAACTTTTCAATCCCCGCAAAGTTCGCGACCGATGCCGATGTATTAAACAAATGGCGATTACGTAAAAGTTTAATTGAAAATCCTCGAATCTGTGATGATAAAGGTTTTTATTATTCTCCAGGTAACGCGTAAACTTTGTAGCTCGTAATTGGAAAGGGCAGAAAAAATAAAATTTCGCTACGGTAAAAGTGAAGAATATCCGCTAAAGAAATGTGAAGTAACGTTGTTTTTTATCTTCACACGTTAGCACCTATCTACGTATCTGATCTTGGCAGGATGCTTACTAAAGAGTTTTGGAACTCTGGAGAGGTACTTTGTCCCGGATGCTGGCACATATCTCTAGATGAAAAACTTTCTTTTTGCAGTTGAGTTGTGACACTTTATTCAAATACTAGCTGTGCTCGAGGCTTTGCCCATTTGTAGTTATTTCATTTAAAAGCAGCCCATACGTGTTATTCCAGGACCAAAAACTACATTTCTCTTAAATTCGTTTAGCCGTCATATATTTTGTTATCGTTTGCTCGGCATCTAATCATTGGATTAAGATACCAAGTACTCCAGTTTTTAAGTTAAACCTTAAACTATCCAACAGTGAAAATCGCATCACAATCGGTCCTGTAGTTTTTACGTGACAGATACAGACAAACAAACAAAGAAATAGACAGACACGATTTATAAAAATGGTATATTCTTGTTCAATAGCTTATTTTAAGTACCCTAGACCATATTTTTTGAATAATCTTCTTTGTAAAGACTTTTTTGTTCTTATTGCTTTATTATATAATCATAGAAGATAGACTGAAGAAAAAGTAAACTTTGAGACTAAATAATAAGAACATCGTTAAATACTCGTATTTTAACGGGACCTAATCGCGCTGAAAACTTAATTCCGTGTTAGCAAGTGTTCGCGTCGCTGTTTATGTCAAAAGAAATCTGCAGATGTCTAGTGTTGTGAGTCGTTAAAATTCAGAATTTTTGCTAAACCAAATGCGGGTAGTTGGAGACAACGCTCTCCCTTCTCGACGCTGACACCCGCTACTGCAGATTTCTCGTGACTAAAATCAATGCAACTTGATTTTTCAGTGCGATTAACTCCCGTTTAATTATTTAACTATAATATGTTGGAATCGCGAAAGTTTAAAAGTTAGAAAGAATAATAAGATATCTACATTTTGCTTCTATTTTGAAAAAGTCACTTATAATCCCGAGAAGACGTGACGCTTTGATAAGTCTGATGTGTACAAGCAAGCTTAAATTTTTCAATTTGTAACTTCACGAGATAACGAGGATGAAAATAGGATTTAAAACACAATGCAAACTTCTCACAGAACACTGCACAACTGCGAAGACGCAGATGCTGCATAAAATTCAAACAATGAAGCATTTGTCATTGAAATTAACAGCATTTCAAAGAGACCCGCGAGTCGCGACGGCGCGGCGACGTTAATGGAACACATGAAAGCTTCGCGACTCAGGAAGCAAGAAGCTAAGTTTCAGTAGCTTAAGTTTAGTTGAGACGCTTAGTTATGCAGCGAACAGAAGAGCACAATACACAAACGGTATGTCAAAGTTAAATTAGCTGCAAAGAAGGTGGGGTTCTAGGGAAGGTAAGGCGGTATTTCAAATTGGGGCAGCTTCTAAATGTAGGTATATCAAGCGCAAATCCGATCATACCGCAACCATCTCTTTAACAGCTCAGTTATGAATAATCTCTGAGTCACTGAAAAGCGTGCAAAAAGCTCAAAGGCAATGTTGCATTGGTAAAGGCTTAGTTATAGAGCCTGGCCTGAGGCCTCGACTTATTTACCAGCGTAATTTTTGGATATATTTTAGAGAGGGTGTTAAAATTACAAAATAAAAGCCTGCCACCACCTTTGAACTACAATACGTACAAAAATACGGCATCCACATAAAGTTGATTTTCCAGTATTCGCTCTAGGCGTTTCGCTTCTACATTTATAATGCGAACGAGAAAATAATGAATGACATTACCGTCTTCATTACCTTAAAGTACAACATGGCTATTCAAGTTTAGGACAGGTATCGGCTCGACAAGCAGCCATCTTCGTTGGTAGCATCGTCACTTGCCATCAGATGAGGACGCAGTCAAATGGTTACATATATCCATAAACAAGACATAATCGAAAGTGCTACAAACCAGACTGCACACAAAACTAAAAAGAGGTAAAAAAATATATGAGAATAGTTGCTAACCAACTTTAAATACTTATAGATCCTAAATGGTCATTCGAAATGAAGAGTGATAAGAGAAACCTATAGATGATTTTCAAATACCTATTCAGTGATACCCCACTTAACATAGTTTGTCGACATCTTTCTTTTTCACAATATGGCGTCTGGTGGTCGCCATATTGAATTGTCATTACTCTCATGTCTTTAGTGACACTCGCAAGATTAAGACAATTCGATTGCCGTAAGAATCAATTGGTTTGGTCCCTAGAATTTCACAATAACAAATATACATAAATATATAGGCTGATAAACACATTACTGCCATTTGCGTTGTGCAGTTTCGTAAAAAGGTGGCTTTATACCGCCTTAACACCCCGCCTTCTTGAGAAAAGTTGTCGAGAGTAGCTCGCAGGTGAAACCTCTTCTAAGGAAAAAAATAACACTGGACTAGATCCCTTTAGTCTAGGGTCTAGGTCCATACTATTTGTCAACCCATTGTGGTGGAACGAGGAGAAACTTGTGAATAAAGTTGGTGAACTATAGCACGTGTGACGTAACTTTTGAACAACGCCGCCGATTTTAATTCGTTTATACACGATGCGGTTACGGCTGAATAAGTTTGAGTTTGAGCTGCGACTCGCTCTTCCCGAGATTCTAATTATATTATGCATCCTAACTAATTCGGCTTTTGGCTGTTTGTTGCCCAATCACGAAGCGGCGAACCGTTGTTCAGATTTAAACGGGTGTTGGAGTAAACAACTGGTTGAACAGTTAGTAACAGTATTTGTGGGTTTAAATCAATTACTGAAGCAAAACATCGGAAAGGTAGGTACATTGTAATAATATACAATGTATCAAATCTACAAGTGAAACATCTTTAAAAAACGGAAGTGTCTTCTTATTCACTGAACTGTTATCGTTGGATTTACGTATATAAATATTTTATTTGACAATCGTATTATTTCTAATATTAAATAATATCAAGCACGAAACAAAAAGTAGACATTTTGTATATTTTCCCATCAAGTCAATTTACTTTCGTGGGCGCTAACCGCGAAGGAACAAACTTTTCTATTTCTTGAGATGTGAAGATATCTCAAGTTCGCCTTAATTTTACGGAAACACGTTTTCTCAATTTGTTTAAGGATAAAATATAAGGAAGCCGTGAAGACATTGTTAAAATTTCATTAGCTACCTGACAGGGAATTATTTACCTTGTTCGATAAATAACAACGTTATTGAAAGTAAAGCAGAGTTAAATTGTTAATAAAATAATTTGATGGTACTTGTAATAATTGTCGTATGAAAAGTCATTGTAAGATATATGAAGTTATCTACACTCATGTTATAAAAAGGAAAGATTTGTTTGTTTATATGTTCGTTTGTAATGGATTAACTCAAAAAATACTGAACCTATTTTAAAAATTCTTTCACATTTAGAAAGCTACATAATTATCATCGAGTAATATGGGCAGCATTGTACTAATATTACAATAATGTAACCCAAAGTATCAAAAATACAGAACAGACATGTTGACATGTTGCCACGGAAACGAAGTAAAACAAGTCTGTATAGTAATGAGAATTAATGCAGTTGTCTATGGTCAAAAAACACACGATCGTAGCTGCTCGTAGATTTTGAATTACGCTTACTAGGTTTTTTTTAGATGTTACGACGGGTATAAATATGCTAAAAGTAAGAAAAATGCCGCGGTATGAGCGCTACCTGTGCGAAGCCGGGGCGAGTCACTAGTCATTAATATTTTGTTAATTCATAGAGCGATGGTAGCCTGGCGGTTTATAGAATCCAACGATACCGGGTTCGGTCCTAGGCTCCAATGACTTTTCTAAGTTATGTGCGATTTCCATCGCTCCGTGCTTCGGAGGGCACGTTAAGCTGGTGGTCCTAGCTGTTATTGATTAATAGCAGTCATTAAGTCATGTCAGAGGCCCTTGGGCGGCCTGACAAACTCTGACACCAAAGACCAGCACTACTTCATACGAAAAAGAAACAAAAAAAAACTTCATACAAAACACGGATTAAATAAAAGTTGCTATTATCATACTTCAATGCCAAAGCGCTGAAGATCTGTTTCGAAAAGCAAAATGGCTACCCAAGTCGTATATTTGCATTTTAATTTGAACGCGACTTTACAAATTTCTATAGACTTAAAAGGCAGGTAAGTCTGTAGGAAGGTGAGGTGATGACTTGAAACTATTAAAATTACCACGAGATACGAAGAACTACGAGTAACTTATACGCCAGTTCAAGTCACTAACGATTGTAACTTCGTCTTCATCGAACTCTCTTGTTACAAACCCTTGACTAAGTATTCCCATATCTCTTACAAACGCTTGTAAGTTTTCGTGTTAACAAAGTGGGAACACTTTCATTTCCTAGTTGCGACAATATATCAAATTCCCGACGGGTTCTATTACGCCACCTAAATCCCAGGGCTCAACATAATCATTTCTGTCACCAGGTTTTTCAGAATCTCCATAAACACAACGCGTGCTGTGCAATATAAGACCACCTATTGCGTTGAGAATTATTTCACCTCCCTTTCTTCTCACTAACACACTCGAAAGTGAACTTTAAGACCTATATCATAGAACAGGGAGTTAAATCTTAGGTCATTCTTCGTAGAACTGTTTAACAGCAACGAACTGTTCCTGTGACATACGAAAATTGTAGTGGAAAGTGCCATAATCGTAAATAGCAAATAAATTGACTTTATTAAACGAGCCTACACTGCAATAATATGAAAAAATACGTAATAAAGATAGAGTGGAACTATTTGTCACTTCTTGTATTCCCGTACGTTCTGATGTAGGCAAATTGGAAGCGTATACCGCAAGACCTATATTATTATAAGTGGAAGACTTTTGTCGCATCGTGCCCAAATGATACGGATTTATGATCGCCTGTCAGACATGATCTCTAGGCATGAATTTGCATTTGTATTTTCTGATTTGATTTGGAGAAATATGAAATGTAAAGAAAGATAAGACAATAAGATTGTTTTATTTTCACTAGTGTTAACGAGCGCAATAACAAAGATTGTAAAAGAGCGCAACTGTACATTATTAAGTACATGGGAATAGGTAGGTAGAAAATAGGAACATACTTCAATAGGCCTAAGTATTGTGAACACTTTGAGCTATTCAGCATGTAAGCAGGTTAACGCATAAGGAGATAAAAATTGTTTTGCATGGGCTTAGGAAACAGGAAAACGTAGTGTAGAATATACGTGCCAACACGTATGACGTCTATAGCATACGGGATGGCCGCGTACCTCTTTAGGTAATAGCTGCAGTGAACAGCCACAGAGAGACTGAAGCTCTCTGTGGGTGCATGGGTATTGGTACAGCTTAGTTCAGGGAAGCCGCGCTTTGTAAAATATACTAGTTTGCAGCGCGGGGCGATCCTGAGCCGGTCTAAAAAGGTAATTTGAACAAGGTATTGGTAAAAGGTAATGTAAAATGTAGATGGTAAGAGCGAGAGGAGACTCAATGGGAGAATCTTCTCTAAAATCAGTCAAGTGTGTTGACTTGCGATGAGTCACACACAGGAATGTCTTGAAATGGGACAAACTTTTAGCTACATGCCTAAAGTTTGGGTACCGTCTCCGTACGGGTGCGAGGAGTTCAAAAGATCGGAAGTTCTCTTCGCACCCGTAGCAAAGCCATAAAAATTGGGTTTTCTTCGTGGTGCAGATTCGAAGTACGACCGTAGCATACTTCTGGATCGATTTTTTGTGCCTGTTTTCGAGCTTGGGAAAAATTAGGGTAGATAACAAAGGGGCGTATGGCATGAATAATCCATACCAATATATAAAAGTGAAACGATGTTTTTTTGTTTGTTTGTTTGAGGAGCTTTCACGCGATAACCGCTGGACGGATTTCAATGATATTTGGAATGGAGATAGCTTATATCCTAGAATAAAACATAGTAATACTTTTTATCCCGGAAAATTCCACGAAACTAGAACATGTTGAATACTTGCTGTAAGGAACGGTTGCCAAGAAAACGAAATAGCAAGTCCGTCAAAAATCATCCAGAGCGTTGGTGCCACAGATTAAGTCAAAAAGCCACGGAGGCTATAACCAAGAAGTCTCTACTTTTGCATTGGTTTTTAATATCATAGAAGAACGTAAGTAGGATGCTTTTTTCGCGATAAACTGTAGTCCGCGTGGATGAAGTCGCGGGCGGGTAAGCTAGTGTGTAATAAATCGCCCAATAGGAGAGCTTCGCGTGTTTCGCGTATAGTATAAATACCCATACGTTCAAAAATCATCGTGCATTCGTCAACTTCCTGTTTGTTGAAGCTGTAGAAGACAAGAAGCTCTTCTATAAGTGACCTATATTAACTAGTAGCACCACGAAGTTATATTAAGGCTCCGATAGCCAACATTTGTAACCAGGATAACAAAAGCTGTATTCTATTACTATCCTTGTTTTACGAAATATGTAAAGAATATAAAATCTAAAGTGTCAACAAGTGCGTTTTCGTTACATCCTCCTATCTAGAGCTCATCAAGTCTCATTTTCTCTGCAACTGGGACCCTGCACCTACGTGAGAGTCTGCAACTATTAATATAAAAATAGAGATAAAACACGATAACAAGACTCGCAACAACCAGCAGTCAAATCCATACCAATATATAAAAGCGAAACGTTGTCTGTTTGTTTGTTTGTTTGTTTATTTGTTTGTTTGTTTGGGGAGCTTTCACGCGATAACGGCTGGATGGATTTTGAAGAAATTTGGAATGGAGATAGCTTATACCCTGGAATAAAACATAAGATACTTTTTATCCCGGAAAATTGTAAGTATCCACCGGGAAACTGTACTTACTCGCTGTAAGAAACGGTTGCCATGGAAACGAAATAACAAGTATGTCAAAAAACATCAAGATTGGTGCTATACCTACTTTAGCATTGGTTTTTAATATCCTAGAAGAACAAAGGATGTTTTTTTTTTGCAATAAACAATAGTCCGCGCGGACAAAGTCGCGATAAAACTACCCAAACAAACCAACAAACAGACAACATTTCGATTATATCTTATATATATTGGTGTGGATATGCTTTTATAGCGGATATAAATAACATGTGCGAAATTTCAAGATAATGTATAATTAAAATGGCTGTGACATACATACGGACAGACAGACATGATGAAACTATGAGAGTTCATGGTTTGACTAAGGAGCCCTAAAAAATAATGTGCGGCTTGGTGGCGCTTTCCTAAATGAATACGTTGATAGATTAATTTAGTCTTTGGAGCTAGGTCCTGTCTGACCTAGCCTCTTATCCATAATATTGGTGATATAAGCTAAAATTATTTGCTTTGTCGAAACTGACAAAAATAAACAGATGCGAGTAAGTACCTAGGTATATCTGTTATTTCATCAGAAGTGCCTTCAGTAAGTGTAGATTTCCCCAGAGTTCATAACACTGACAAAAGTACTTTTGTGAATAAAAACTTGTCTCTCCTGAGGTATAACTTCTTGGCGAATAGATTAGTATACAGACCTTTCGCCTCGTTTTGTGACGATACGTCTTATTCATACGAAATGTACATCGTTTAGAAGTGAAATGAATTTTGGGAGTTCTTTCGACTTCTAAATAGGTTCTCTCGGATGTGTTCAGAATGTACAATGATGACCTAGTTACAATAATGTAGTTAACACTTTTGACGTTCCATAGCATTTTTATACGACTACAGCGAAGCAAAGGATGGGTAATGAGTTTTATAGTCTAAGTATACATGTAAGTATGTAAGTGGATGTTCCATCATAGCGTCGCCCCTATTTGTGTGATTTTGACAAACGAGTTATGAATGGATTCATCTTCAGGTATAAAGTGTCCTAGGTTACTTTTTTTACCCGTCTACTGCGAAACAAAGGAAGGATTATGTGTTTAAACTATAAAGCTTGTCCGATTTGGACAAGCGAGGTATCAATCGATTGGTCTTCATCGCAAGTGTCATAGGCTATATTTTACCCGTAGTCGGGTTTCAGTTTTTGTAGGTACTTATATCTTGTTTATATTGCTTTCAAAAATTCAAGATACCTTTCTAAGTAAGTTTGTCTCAATAATGATGAGTAGTTTTTTGTACTAGATTTCTAGAAACTAGATAATAAAAGCAAATTTTTAAATTTTATTTATTCATTCCACAGAATAAATTATGTAAATAGAATTAACTGCAGAAAACTGAGCATTGAAATTTTTGGTGTCAAGTCTAGCTATCTTTGATTATTTAAGCTAACTATCATAAATTTGATTCAGCGTTTGCAAAATTAGGCAGATCAACATTCATAGATAAGATCTGGCAATTTATGGATTTAAAAATGTGATAATTGTCACGGTAAGTCTCGTTTTTAATTTTTTGGCTTTATTTTATAAATGTTGTTTAATATAGGTACTGCATCTGCTACAGAGTGTGGTTCTATAGATACCTACACAAAATCGCAGTAAATCTCACAGTCTTAAGATATGTTATGTTTAACTAGCTGCGCCGCGCAGTTTAACTACCTGCGTCGCGCAGTTTCACCCGCGTGTATGACCATATCATGATGGCGATAAAAATGAGTATCCTATGTGTTATTCCAGGTCCTAAACTAACCACATACAAAATTTCGTCAAACTCCATTCAGCCGTTTCAGCGTTAAGAAGATACAAACACACACTCACACACACACACCCACCCACCGTCTCACCCTTACCTTGTACTATTATTTATTCTGTGCCCTTACACACATTTTCACACACTCACAATTCGCCAAAAGCTAAATCCTAACTCTATGGTTCGTAAGAAGTTATCACATCATCTTTCTATTTATATTAGAGCAGTAAGTACCAAAAAATGTAAACAAGGAAGATAATTTAAAAAAAACTGGGCCATCGTACTTAAAATAAGCTAGTGAAAAGTTTTTTTTTTAAATCGTGTCTTTCTATTTGTCTGTTTGTTTGTTAGCGTATCACGTAAAAACTACTGAACCGATTGCGATGCGGTAGGATAGTTTTGGGTTCGATAATTAGATGCCAAGCAATCGATAAAAACTATTTGACGCCCGACGGAATTTTGAAGAAATGTAGTATATTGTACTTTATAAGAACCTACTTTTGCTCCTGGAATAACACGTATGGGCTACTTTTAAATGAAATTAACCGTTAAAGTGTGTTTATTTGTTGGTTTGTTTGTTCGTCTTTCAAGCAGTAACTTAGCGAAGAATTTATGTGATATTTTGCATAGGCGTGCTTTTCAAGAGCACGATGGAAAGAACTGAACCATTGGCTCAAACCAGAGATGAATGGCGTAAGAAGGAAAAGGCTTATGCCCTGCAGTGGGCGAATACTTCAAGGAGTGATGTAGGCTTATCATCACCATTATCCACTTGGATGAATCCGCGGGGCGCAGCTAGCAATAAATAATTACAAAACAAAATTAGATTATTATTTTGTCTACAATACGCTACATTGTGAACGCTGTCGTTATAGAGTACCTAAAACACTATCTACAATCTTATGAATGTTTATTTGCTTAGACGTACTTACAAAGCAACAGGGTGCAAAACGAAAGAAACTTTCATCACCCTTAGGTATTAGGTACTTAGCTTCATCGTGAGTTATTGCAGTTATATTGATAATAAAACTAACTTGACGTAATACATCATGTTTACCATCGCTTCACCTAGCATAAATACGGCTATAATACTCATGAAATTGGCAGTAATATTTACCTTGAGTGAGTTCTGCGCATCTCGGCCATTTGTCGGACGCGGTGTTTGTCTTCAGGAGTCCCGTGACGCAATAGAAACTTTATTACTTCGTTTTCTTCGTATTAGCAGTAAATGCGTATACTTCCAATTAGTGATGGACGTCCTCGAGTTGGGGAAGAGGAGTTCTCGAGACCAAGTTTAGGCAAGGTGGAGTGACGACTTGCGAAAAGCGGCTGGAATAAAATGGAGCTGAAGACCAAGCTCAGTAGCGTGCATTAGGAGATACCTACGTCCAGCAGTGGACAAATATAGACTTATGATGATGATGTTGTCTTTGAGTATATATTACGAGTTAAACTTAAATGTCTTCAATGATTTAAACTATGTTACAAAAATGTTTATTCAAAAAAACAAAAGGCCTTATAAAAAAAAAACTTTGCTAACCTAAAACAAAGATATACTGAAACTAGTCTAATACTAAAACTAGTCTAATACTAAAACTAGTCTAATACTAAAACTAGTCTAATACTAAAACTAGTCTAATACTAAAACTAGTCTAATACTAAAACTAGTCTAATACTAAAACTAGTCTAATACTAAAACTAGTCTAATACTAAAACTAGTCTAATACTAAATCTAGTCTAATACTAAAACTAGTCTAATACTAAAACTAGTCTAATACTAAAACTAGTCTAATACTAAAACTAGTCTAATACTAAAACTAGTCTAATACTAAAACTAGTCTAATACTAAAACTAGTCTAATACTAAAACTAGTCTAATACTAAAACTAGTCTAATACTAAAACTAGTCTAATACTAAAACTAGTCTAATACTAAAACTAGTCTAATACTAAAACTAGTCTAATACTAAAACTAGTCTAATACTAAAACTAGTCTAATACTAAAACTAGTCTAATACTAAAACTAGTCTAATACTAAAACTAGTCTAATACTAAAACTAGTCTAATACTAAAACTAGTCTAATACTAAAACTAGTCTAATACTAAAACTAGTCTAATACTAAAACTAGTCTAATACTAAAACTAGTCTAATACTAAAACTAGTCTAATACTAAAACTAGTCTAATACTAAAACTAGTCTAATACTAAAACTAGTCTAATACTAAAACTAGTCTAATACTAAAACTAGTCTAATACTAAAACTAGTCTAACAATCCGCTACCAGTGGGCAAGGTTCCCAAAATGCTGGCAGCATTGCCACTTTGTATGGCAATGTGTTGTCTTTGGGCAAAGTAAAGGCCAGCATTTTGGTCTCGTTTTGCTTCGACCAGACGCCCCGATAGATATTTGTATATTTGATGAGCTCCTGGTCCCCACGGCCCTAATGTCTCCACCCCAAAATGCTTACATATAATGTTAGCATTGTTACCTAAACTGATATAAAAAAATCGAGACGTAGCATTATGTTATCAAAACTGATATCAAAAACTCGTGTCACAAGATATTGTTTCACCATTCTTCCCAAAACATTGCGAACGAGCGCAAACTAGGCAGGTAAATGGCACACGTGATTCGTCACCGTGTGACAGCCTGACAGCAAACACGCAATAACAGATGTTACGATACGCATGCCCGAATTTTATTACATGACACGCCGTATTACGCTGAATCCAATCTCCTAGAATATCACAAGTCTAGCACGAAAATATTCACAACAAAATACGCGCATGTGGAATTCAAAACGGACCGATAAGCGAGGGTACAAAATTAACTTCACTTATTCTGTGTAGGCCTACTTGCCGTTAGACCGCTTGGGATCTTATTTGTCTAGGAAAAAACTTCGAGGCTTATCTAAGCCGAAATAAAATGGAGATAGAACGGAAGGATATCTGAGGTGAAGCCAGCTTTGCGAAGGTAATCTCTGAAATATCTTGCAGCTTTTAGCGGGTGAATTTTGGAAGCTGTTAAAAATATGCTATAATTAAGTGTTACTGCTTCTTCTACATAGAAAATAAAATAATATAAGATTATAATCTCACGATTTAAACATAATTTATCATTAGTTACTTACAGTATACATTTTTATAGGCAATGGTTCATAATGGTTTTGCTGTAGTCAAAGTGGAAAGATTCCAAGTTGCAGTTTCTTATCGTAATGTATAAAAAAACAGGCCTTTGGTACAAAGAGGCTTTCTGACAGTCGTTATAAAAATCCGTTATAAAATAAAAAATAAAAACTCCCGATCCCCATTAAAACTAAGATTAAGAAGCATTTCGATCTCATCAGCTTTCAAACATAAAAATAACACATCGAAATCGGTCCATTCGTTTGGGAGCTACGATGCCATAGACAGACATACACACACCCTAAACTTATAACACCCCTCTCTTTTCGAGTTCGGGCGCAAAACTATTGGATAGAGGGAAAGTTATTTTTACAAAGTATTAGCCTTTATCGGTGTTATAATTATTATTTGTGTAAGCCTAATGAGCTGGCAGCAGACCGCACTAACGATCCATTAAAGGCGTAATATAGCTTACAAGATTAAATCCAAAGTTTACCAAACATTAATTTCAGCTATTAGAATAAAATGATGTAACTAGTAGTAGGGGGAGCCCAATAGGGGATTTTGGGATTTACTCAAGCGGCGGCAGATTAACATAAATACGGATACCTTGCACCCTGTTGAGTACCTCCACCATAATATAAGCCCTCTATATAGTAGGATCGCCAATCAGAATAGTAAAAAAACGATACGTAAAAATACTCAAACGCGCCAGATTAAGGTGTGGGTTAATTACATGCTGAAAAGTTTACATTTCAATAATTTGACGATTTGAGCGTGACGTAATGGAGAAGGTCACAAACTTGCAAAAAAAAACTTAACCTCGACATACTCGAGCGCCATTAGTCTAATCTTAGAACAAGAAAAAAACTCGCATTTTGTACCATAGATAAACTTAGTAGGAACTTCACAATATGACATATCTCATTTAACGATTATTTTATTTTATTTTATTTATTTCACAAAGTCCACAGATCTTAAATACAAATAGTATAAAACTTATTTGTAGATCTTATATCTAATAACGGATTTACTTTATAATAATAAACTTAATATAGAGCAGAGTGCGTTGGTAACAAAATATAATAATAATAATTGTAACATAATGTTTAGTTAATAAAAGCAAGTAATATGAACAGCACTAGTAATAATTATTGTACTTAAGTATATTTTGATAAACGTACAAAATAATAAATAACCTTGTTATGAACTTAATTTTTGATTATGTCTATAACAAAGCTTTTGAAGCTATGTTTTTTACAATTAAAAAGGTCTGGTCTACTGAGCTGAAATATTTGTTGAAACTTTTTTGTGTTTGAGAGAAGACTGAGTTTTTAAAATAATTAGTACCTATGTGTGCGCGGGACGTGGAACAAAGACGTGTGCCGCGTGCGGTTAGTGGGTGCTCGCAGCTTCATGAACTGTTCCAATAGTTCAGTGCTGTCGATTGCGCCGTGGCAAACATACACACGTGGCATTATATACACTATCAATATCTGACGGTCTCGAGTATTTCCAAGTGACTCTGTTTTTTTAATTTTTTAAAGCCTTTAGACGCTTTCCCCTTCATAATATAACCTTTTTCTTTCTACCATCTAATCTTCAAAATCCAATAGGTCCCCACGACGCTAGAGTAAATCCCCATTTAGCATCGTGGGCTCCGCTACATAAAGGAGAAATATGTTTCACAATTATAGACTATCAATATTTCTATATATATCCATAGTAATGACGAAGCAGTAAATTACATAAAGTCTGTACATTAAATATAATAATAAAAAACGATTACATCTGCTAAGCCCTTTTCTAAGAAACGCGAGGAGGTATGGGAAAATGCCATGAAAAAATGTACCACACACACACTTGAAATATATAACACACTGGAACTATGTATTTGTACTGTATTTTCTCGTGTGTAACGTAACACAAGCATAACACACTTAACATTCAGGAACAAACTCACACGAAAATATGAAATAATAATAAAACAATCAAATACAGTTTAAATGCACAAAAAACAACATACCAAAAAAAATGATGACTTTAATTAACCTGTGTAACTTCAACACTTACTTTTGCAAAATCACTTTGAATACATAATCCAAAAACCGACTGACCAAACTTTGGCCCACACAAACCTCACGTTTTTTTTTAAACTAAAATGACAGAGGTTTGACATTTCTGTAGCGTCCAACACAAGTATGCCAGCATCAAAAATAACTTTTAGTACTGCTGTGTTTCTAAAAATAAAAACTAATTTTTGTGTTGTTACACACGGGAATTAAATTTGGCCATTTTATTAAACGCAGTTAATTTATTTATTTTGTTACAATGCCGTAGCATTATTAAGTAGTTATGACGTAGCATACTTCTGATAAAAAGTTATATAGAGTGAAATAATTCAAAAACTTGTTATCAAATGGATAAGGGAAATTCAATTTTCTATGGAAGCTAACGTCATTCTAAATTAAAATCGAAAATTAAACACAAGGTATTTTAAGATATTTTACTACGCTATGCTGCGCAGGAGTACTCTAAATATCAATAAAACTATAAATTGCATTAAAAATAATAGCACCAAATATGTTTTTTAATTTTTTTTACTGTTGGCCACACGTAAAAACGTAAATTTAAATTTGTTTACGGATTTACGCGTATCAAGTTGAAATTAATAAAAATACTTCAGGTCTGCAATCCTTGGAGCCAAGAAAAAACAAACTTTAAGTCAACGAAATCATCAATCATACGGCCGTTTATGCCGCATATTTTGACAGTCGCAAGGGAATCCAAACCTAATAGGGTAGGATCTAGAATAATGAAATTTGGCGAGAAGCAATGTCTTAGCACAAGCATAAAGGGGAAAATCCTAAAACCGTAAGTACACATAAACAAAAAAAAATGCAGTTGCCAAACTTACCGTGACCTATGTCGATGTATGGGGACAACAGTTTTCCAACGGCAAAGTTAGGCTTGTACGGAATCCTTGGTTTGCGATTCCAACTCGCAGTTGGCCTTTCACCTGCGTTCATTGTAAAGTTTTTTTTGTTTTTGTGCTGTATCTTAAGTATAAAATGATAACACAAGATCATTCAAATTATATTCATATATTTTTTATGAAGTCGTAGGTCAAATTTAATTATTAATATACTTTAAAAATTATTAATATGTATTATAACTATCTAGAAGGTAATTTTAAATAGCATAGTTATTATCATAGTCCATAACAATATATAAAAGTGAAACGTTGTCTGTTTGTTTGTTTGGGGAGCTTTCACGCGATAACGACTGGACGGATTTTGATGAAATATAGAATGCAGACAACTTATACCCTAGAATAAAAAATTGGATACCTTTTATCCCGGAAAATTGAAAGTTGCTGCGGGAAAACTGGAAAATGTTGATTACTCACTGTAAGGAACGGTTGTCATCACAAAATGATCTGTGGTTGCAATGGAAACGAGATAACAAGTCTGCCAAAAAACATCAAGATTGTTGGTTTTTAATATCCTAGAAGAAAATAGGATGCTTTTATCATTATAAACAGTAGTCCGCGCGGACGAAGTCGGGGGCGGGAAAACTAGTAATAAAATATACACAGCATAGGTCCTATTGAGGTGATCACCGTAGATTTTTAATACCAAGAAAAATCAATCTACTCTACTATCTATTCTATTTTCATCGACGTTAATATCTTATTTATGAGAATTCGTGATAGAAATATTAATTTTAGTGACAGGTACAGATAAATTATGGAACCGAGGACTAATAAAAATAAAATCTTATGAAATATTATAAAGATAAAGTCTTGGGTGTAGCAGGTGTAGGTAAATCATTTCAGTCTTGTAAATGTATTTTTATTATTTTTTCTGCTGCAACTCGTAGGGCCTTTCTCTAATGGATAAAGATAGGTTATCGCCTGCTTACGAGTATAACAATAACTGCAGTGCTAATGAACATTGTAATCTTGCGTCAAAGTGTATACACAATAATTAATATTTCGATAGTAATCATATTTCTTAATAATATTATAAAATGCGATAGCTTACTCGCAGCAAAAAAGCCACAGATTGATGTTTTTTTTTATAAGTTGGTGTACTTCAAGGACCAGAGAGTGACTAACGCGTTGTCGTACGTGAGCGGGTCCGCCGTAGGAACCCGCACGATCTATCATCACGGCTAGATCTTGGATTGCGTTCGCTGCGCCTAAGGGCCCATTCACACGTACCACAACCACACCACATCGCAACTACACAACATGGTGATGCAGTGGTTACTTGTAAATAGCGTCAATGCGGCATTTTGCAGTTGCACTGTAGTAACTGCAAAATGTTGATGTGGTTGCGTTGTCGCTAGCAGTTGCGATGTTGCAGTTGTTTGCTTTGTGGTTGCGCTGTGGCTGTTGTTTGCAGACGGACAGATTGACTCCGGCTTTCGTAGAGGAAATACGCCTTGACTTAAGGAACTCATGGATATCGGAGAGAAGTCATTGTTGTTGATATAGGAGGAGTTTTTTTTTTTGTGATGTGGCTGGTTGCTAGTACTCAGTGTCGCTGGTGGTTGCGTTGTGGTTGCGATGTGGTCGGTATCGCCCACGCGGTTGAACGCGACGGCTAAATGTGTTCAATGTTAATTAAACTAATCATTTTCATACAATTTAGCACCCATCCACGTGGTGTGGTGTGGTTGTGGTATGGTTATGGTGTGGTTGTGTTGGTGGATGTGGTACGTATGAATCAAGCCTAAACCGCGCCGTGCCGAGTTCGCGTAAGTACACTCACGAACACATACGCAGGGCCTACAGTATCAACATAGATAACTAGGCTACCGATCGCTAAATAATAACGAAAACATTTGATTCGTTTTAACAAATGCAAGTCTCTACAACCAAGGTACCGAGCAAAATTCACTATTTTCTATTAGTGATCATCGTTGGCAATGGGAAATCGTGGAAGATCTGTTTAATATGCTGGATTGGAAAGGAATGGGCATTAATATTAATGGCGAGAATATCTCACACTTACGATTTACCGATGTACGTCCTAATGGTGGAGTCGCTGCAAGACTTGCAAAGTATGATGACCAACCTAGATTATGCTTCTCGACGCATCAGTCTCAGAAAGAACATTTAGAAGATCATGTTTAACGATCTTAATAACCCAGAATCGATTGCAGTTAATGGTGTACCTCTTAAAGTCGTCCAACAATACGTTTACTGTGGACAAATATTGCAATTATGTAAGAACAACTTTGAGAAGGAAGTCAACAGAAGAATTCAGCTGATTGGGCAGCATTCGGCAAGCTTCGTCAGGTCTTCTCGTCATCCATATCACAGTGTCTAAAGACAAAAGTCTTCAATCAGTGCGACCTACCAGTCATGATCTACGGAGCCGAAACATGGACACTCACGGATAAACTAGTCCCTTACAAATTTAAGGTCACTCAGCGAGCTATGGCGAGAGCTATGCTTGAAGTTTCTCTGAAGAACAAGATTCGTAATGAAAAGTCATTACCTACAGAGCTGAAACGTGGACACTCACGGTTAAACTAGTCCACAAATTTAAAGTCGCTCAGCGAGCTATGGAGAAAGCTATGCTTGGAGTTTCTCTGAAAAACAGGATTCGTAATGAATAGTCATGACCTACGGAGCCGAAACGTGGACACTCACGGTTAAACTAGTCCACAAATTTAAGGTCGCTCAGCGAGCTATGGAAAGAGCTATGCTTGGAGTTAAAAAAGTATCTGAAGAACAAAATTCGTATGGAATAGATCCAACGGAGAACCAAGGTGACCGACACAGCTCTCAGGATAAGCAAGCTAAAGTGGCAGTTGTCTGGTCACATTTCCAGAAGAACCGATATCTAACAGTTGGGGTAGACGAGTTTTCGAGTGGAGACCTCGTTTAGGCAAACGTAGTGTAGGACGCCCTGTGGCCAGGTGGAGTGACGACCTGCAAAAAGCGTCTGGAACTGGATGATGGGAGCTGCAGACTGAGCTCAGTGGCGTGCATAAGGAGAGGCCTATGTCCAGCATTGAACAGATATAGGATGATGATATGGGCACCGGGAGGGGAGTGCAAGGGGACGTAGATGCATCCCCTGGCTTTACACAATTTAATTATTGTTCTGTAACACATAGGTACATTATAAACCTTTATTATATAAAAATGGTTAGGTTGTGGGACAAGTCATTGAATGAATAAAAAATTGAGGTCTGGGTTTTTGTCCAAAATGAATGACCTATTTGTCGATTGATACCAGTGTCTTCCTTTACCCTTTCAGTCCCTTTCCCTATGAACGCTGAGCATGCACATATCGTTTAGCCTTGTAATAAATTTAATTTTCTAAAATCATAGAGCGTTGCTTCGATTGCAGCTTATATTTAGTTGTATTAATTAAAATATTCTAATGATTTGATTATATTTTACTTTTACGCTGACGCTGACAGAAATATATCGTGTAATGTATATAAATAAAACAGTAGCAATTGTCTTTCAAGCT
Organism: Alsophila aescularia; assembly: GCA_946251855.1. Classification (NCBI taxonomy): domain Eukaryota; kingdom Metazoa; phylum Arthropoda; class Insecta; order Lepidoptera; family Geometridae; genus Alsophila; species Alsophila aescularia. The sequence goes on along the minus strand of OX276377.1, from coordinate 51,057,778 downwards.
TCATATATTTATTTTAATTTTATTAAATTACTAGTTTTCCCGCCCGCAACTTTGTACGCGCGGACTACTAGCTGTTTATCGCGAAAAAAGCATCCTATTTTCTTCTAGGATATTAAAAACCAATGCAAAAGTAGTTATAGCACCAATGCTCTTGATTTTTTTGACAGACTTGTTATTTCGTGTCCGTGGCAACCACAGACCATTCTGTGATGGCAACCATTCCTTGCAGTGAGTAATCAAAATTTTACAGTTTTCCCGTGGAAACTTACAATTTTCCGGAATAAAAAGTATCGTATGTATTATTGGTTTATTCCACTATGATCACCTGGGTGATCATAGGCGACTCTTTAGTGTCTTTTCCAGGGTATAAGCTATCTCCATTCTAAATTTCATCAAAATCCGTCCAGCCGTTATTGCGTGAAAGCTCACCAAACAAATAAACAAACAAACAGACAACGTTTCACTTTTATATATTGGTATGGATTCAAGTTAAGTACCTAAGTACTAGGCCAATGTAGCAATTGCAACGATTAAAGTTAAGTAAATAAGAAACGTTAAATTTATATTTCTATTAGCTGCGCCCCGCGGTTTTACCCGCGTGGATGATGATGATGATGATGTTGAAAAGTATCATATGTGTTAATCCAGGATATAAGAAATCGGTTCAGCCTTTTGAGCGTGAACAAGTAAATTATGATGATGATTATTTACAGTATCAAATCAGGATTTAAAAAGTACTGGTACCAGATTTCATCCAAATCGGTTCAGCCGTTTGAGCATGAAGGACTAACAAATATACATTCAAACTCTCACTCTTGCCCTTATAATGTATGTGTGATTATTTTTGCGGGCGGTCAGCTCGCATGGCGCGTCCGTCCGCTATCGCCGCTGACAAGCAAGACCCCGTGCGTACGTTTACGTCGTGCCTCCCGCGCCCCACACCTGCACCACTGTGCGAATCTACATAGCAAGTGATTAAATAATTTTGTTCACAGTCGTTTTTTTTTTATTATTACTTTGAATGACGAGACGGGCTGGTCGCTCGCACGATAGGTAAGCGTCACGCCTGTCCATAACAGTTGCAGTGCCACCCAGAACTTAGGTTGCAAAGTCTTGCGCGTCACTGTACTGCGCTCGTCACCCTGAAACATTGGTTGATAAGTCTCATTGCTCAGTAATACAAGTATATCATAATTTTTACTTGTTTCATATTTTATTACTCAACTGAAACGTGACGATCAGGTCGTTTCATGGCAAGACAACGCCTGCTCATACAAATTCCAGTGCTGATCAGAATTTGGGTTGGATTGTAAAATTGTGGGCACTGCGCTGCGCTCAGACAACTGCATTATAGTTACATGCTCACTGCGTGGCTTTTCACTCTAAAATGCAATAATTTGAATGGAAACTGTGCTTCTTAAACTGGAACACAACAATGTATGCTCACTACTACTTTGCGGTTAAATAGCATGGACAACAAATAAAATCACTAATCAGAAAATGTCTGGCAAAGGTTTAGTAGTACTTTTTGATGCAAAGTACACATTATCTTAGTAAAAAGCTACATAAAATTAATAGTATTTTGAGTCATGCTCAATATTAAATTCTGTGATGAGAAAATTTATTGGAAACGCGTAAAACTTAATGCTTACGCAAACATGGGGGTTGTTACGAAGCGAAATGAATTTTTTCATCCCCTTTATGCCCGCCATTACAATATTTTGCTTAGGCAATAATTTCGCTTTGTTTTCCTTGAAAATAATTTGTCGAAGACATATTTTTGGACTGCGCCTTCCTTTTATCGTGTTTTTATGTTATTAAAAGATTTCCAAAACATTGTTATATTCGACCAATAAGGAAAATGTTTGTTTATTCTCGATCAATTTGCGTTTGACCACGAACCATGATGGTGATGGGCAATTCGTACTTCTTTTATGAAAATAATAATACTATAATAATACTAGCTGATGCCCGCGGATTTGCACGCGTGGTCATTTCTCTATGTTAAAAGTACTCTATGTGCTATTCCAGGACCTAAAATAGTAATAATAATAATAATAATAATAATAATAAGTTTATTAACTAAATAAGGAGGATATACAATGATAGGCAGCGGCCCCACACTAGGCTCTAGGCCCGTGTCGTGGAAGCCTGGTCTGAATTCCATAACACAATTTAATTTAATGGAGGCATCCCTTCCTGGCAATAAACATTACTGATCTAATTTATAATGACGAAATAACAAAATTTAAAAAATATATATATATGTGATCTTAACTTAAGTATCAACGTAAGGGGAAATGTATTGTGTATGAGGGGGTGAGTATGTGTACGCATGTTTTGAAAAGGAAAGTGTGTGTTCGTGTGCGTGTGTGTTGGTGTGTGTGTGTGTGTGTTTATCTTTACACAGATAAATCAGGTCCTCTATGTCAGAGTAAGATACCATAAATAGCCATCTTTGGACTAGTACTCTCACTCGGGAGGTTCGCTCACTCTTTATAGCACTAAACTTAAACTTTCGATATTTTATTATAAATGCGTGTGAGTAGATGGCTTGGATGCCGATTCGCGTAGGCAGAGTTAGCAGTCGGTACTGGTATCCTATAAACACGCCTTTTCAACAACTCTGCTAGTTCTTTAGAAGTCGACATTTCTTTGTGGACTGTGGTTACAGCTTTTAGGATAAATAACTGTCGCACCCGCAGAACTTCAGTCTCTTTGTACAGTGAGTCATTCGAGTACCTAAAGGGTTTTCCTAACATTACCTTTAATACCGCTCGTTGGGCCCTTTCGAGCTCAATCAAAACAGTTTTAAATGCACCTCCCCAAGCTAGAATACCGAATGCTAAAATTTATTGGCAGAGCGAAAAATAAACCATAATAAGTGTACCATAATGTAAATTATTTTCCTTACTAGTCCTGACAACTTTTTGATGTGGTGCTTAAAAGTAAGAGTGTCGTCAATCTCTATTCCTAAATATTTGATATGATCTACTTGGTCGATGGATTCGCAATTATTATTGCACGAGAAAGTATAACCCGACCAAAAACCACCACATGAGTGTAACTTGATGACTAGATCGTACTTAGGTTTAGACTGTCGAATTTTGTAAAAAGTTATAAATTTTGTCTTTTTGGTGTTAAGTGTAAGCAAATTTCGATCCAGCCATGTTGCTACTTTATTAATGCCTGATTCTGATAGACTAACAACTTTCTCCCAGGATGAGTCACGAAAAATTACTGCTGTATCGTCTAGCACAGCAAATAATATCCGCTCCAGGGATGGTTAGGTCTAGAACATCATTCATATATACTGCGAAGAGGGTTGGGCCTAATATACTACCCTAAGGTACTCCGAAACTCACAAAAGATTCATTACTAATAATCGAACCCACTCTTAGACACTGTTTACGACATGTAAGGTAGTTTTTTCAAAAGAATTGGAATCGATACGGTATCAAAAGCTTTAGCGAGATCAAGAAAAACCCCTATACAACGCAAGTTTTGGTCCACGGCAGATGAGACCGTATTAGTGAGAAGCACTGTTGGGTCTTCAGCGGATCTGCCTCGCCTAAATCCAAATTGTCTGTCAGATAGAAAGTGGTTATTTTCAAGGTAGTCTACCAATCTCTTATTTACGACTTTTTCCAGCAATTTAGAAAAAACATTCATTAGGGATATCGGTAGATAGTTACTAGGGATATTTTTAGCGCCATCTTTGTGAATAGGAACTACTACTGCTAGCTTCCAACTATCTGGGAATTGACCACTTTTAATGCTAAGATTAATAATAAAAGTGGCTCTAGAATATTAGGTTTAATAAATTTTATTAAGTTAGTAATGAAACCATCTATACCAGGAGCACTGTCAGACTTAAGGCTGGAAATAAGTCTATCGACTTCGAAACAATCTGTTGGTGGAATAAATAATGAGTTCAGAGGTGAGTTTTGCTATTTTATAGAAGTGGCCAAAGAGTTCTCCGTTTCAGTTAGTTTATTTAGAATTTTAGCTGCGTGATCTTTGCTGACATTAGAAAAATACTTATTACTTAATGAGTGCATTAAGCCTTGAGATAGGATTGTCGTGGTTTGCGATTAATTCTGACGGTTCAGTGCAAGACTTTACATTATCACAAATAGTATTTATAGTTTTCCACAACTTTTTTGGGTTGTTCTTATTTTTAACTAATTAATTCTCCTCATAATCATAACACGTCTTAGTAATACTTTATAAAAATTACGATATCTCTTGTATGTAGTTTGAATAATTTTGTTTCTAGGATCTTTTCTTGCTTTCGTATGTAAACAGGTCACGAATTTTCTGGCATTTAATAAGCCCCGGTGTAATCCAAGACTTAATATTAAAATAGGAGCGACTAACAGTAACCTGAGCTGTGAACTGAGATTATAGAGGTGAGAATAGAATTAAACTCTTGAGTAGCCTGGTTTACCTCTGATTTGGATGTGATGGAGCTCCAATCAATTTCCTTTAGGTCATCAGTGATAGCAAAATAGTCTAATTTAAGTCGAGAACGGGTCTCTAATTTAGTACGTTTACCAGAACATTTCAAACCCATCAAACTTATGTCATGATCAGTAATCTCACTACTGCATACAACACCAATGGCCTCAAAACCGGCCTTGATAAATATGTGGTCAAGACACGCTTTTCCCCGGGTTTGTAAAGTGATGGCAGGTATCAGTTGATGTTCTGCAGCCAGACAGAGGTAGTCGGTACATTGTTCACTCAATGGATCAGCCAGAAGTTCAATATTTATATCACCAGCCCAAACTATGTGCTTGTTTTTATGTAACAGTAAAGCATTGTTAAAAGATAATAAAAAGTTGTCAATATTTTTAAAAGATGGATGGATGGATGGATGGATGGATGGAGACCGGTAAATACCATAAACCATAAACTGCTCTCCTAAACAAATTTCTAAGCAATTGCAATCCTCAATATTGGGTTCCGATATCTGACAGGACCATCCATCACGTAGGCTTTAACGCCACCGCTCTTGTTAACATACTTCTTCGTGCAATAAGAATTAAAGCCCTGAATTTGGGGAACAATTACGCCATTCTTCAACCAACACTCGGTAAGAATAATGACGTCAAATTGCAACCCAACACGCTTTAAAGAGACCGCGAAAGAGTCAAAATTCTGCTGTAGACTTCTGATGTTGAATGTCATAATTTTTATATTGTGATCAGCTGTAAAATACTTTCCGCATGCTTCTAAGTTTTCTGTCGCATAGCACTTTATTTGAAACGAATTATCCCGATTGTCCATTAACTCCATTATCATGAAACATGGACTTTAGAAATACCTGTGTCATACAGGCGAGAGAGTGAATTGATGCATTTACTTTGCAATTTATTAGAAAACCTAAAATATGCTACCATTAGTTTAAAGAACATATCGAACAGCGCGCTGATATCTTCATCATTCATCTGTGAGGAACATGCGGTTGTTGGTAGGTGTAGGTGTGTATGCGTGATGTATGTATGAGTTATATGTAGAATGACAGTATTTACAAAACTAAAGTAATTATAATTACACGAAAAATTCAACGAAAAGGACATAAAGGGTAAGCAACTGGGCAAAACAGTAAAACAAGTTACTCGTTTATATAAAAAACTTAAGGAAAAAATTGTATAAATGTAACGACTAAAATTAAAATTGGCTTTAAATTTAGATAAAAATAAAAATAAAGAGCAGTTTAACTGCTGCAATGAAGAAAATGCAATGCATGAAGGAGCCGCCGCCTGCGCTGCCGCGGTCGAAGTCGCGATCGCGACTGACACGAATGCCTCGGCCGGATTGAGGTAACGGTCCAGGTCTGCTTGGCTGCGTATGAATATTGCTGAGCGTCCATCTTCTTTACGGATGAGCACTGCTCCGTTCTTAGTCCCGCAGTGTTTGAACCTGCATTGCCTCGATCTATTCCGCGATTCCAAAAATAACTGCCTGTTAGTTTTTGTAAGGCGCTCGTTGAAATAAATTTTACCTTGCGGCTCAGAAATCTCAAAGTCACTGGAAGAAATGTTACGCCTGGTCTTTGCAGGAAAGCATCTCTTTTTGCGCGCCCGATAAAACGCACGACAACCAGATGAGAGCGCTGACCGTCCTTGCTACTGGATTTCGGTGGTTTAGGTCCAACGCGTTCCACCTAGTCTAAGTCACCATCCTGAAGGTCCACTCCAACCTTGCAGGCTGATACGAGAACTATATGAGTTAGATTTTCGTTTTTCGTACCTCAGGTATTCCGACTATTTCCAACTCATTAAGGGATGACTGCATTTGGAATTGAATTGCAACTTCAAGTTTGCTCAGCCGTTCTTCAAGGCAAGTTCCCTCAGGCAGGCCCTCGAGTCCCGTTATCCTATGAACAGATGCACATAATGATAGCTCGATTCCCTCCATCCTTTTACTACTTGTTTCCGTCACCTCTTTGAGCTGTTGTTTGACTTCGTTCAACGAGCATTCGAAACCTTCCATTCTTTTGTTGCTTCGCTCTATTGCCTCCTTGAACTGCTGTTTAAAATCGTTCATGTCTTGGCGTAGCAACCTAACTTCAGCCAGAATCATGAATACTTCGGACAAAGATTCGTCAGGGGAAAAAACGGTCTCTTTCTTGCTTCGCTGCGTGACATTTTCCCGTGCAGGAGTTATTAAGTTTGCCGACCTCACTGGGGTATTGGAATTATCCCCTTTACGTTCCTTTCTACGGCAGGTTGGACAAATCCAGTCTGACCCAAAGTTGGCCGTAATCTCCGCTGCAGATAAGTTGACACAGAGTAGGTGAAAAATACGAGTGCATTTCGTGCATCTGATACTCGCATTAGTGTCAACTGGGGCGCGGCATGCGTCGCAGGTATCCGTCATCGTGAGATGTTTGTGGATAATTCTTTTGATAGGTAATAGTAATCCAAACCTTGATAGTGATCCCAAGTGCAGTGACAGTGACAGAGATATACTTCCCCGTGAGTGCAAGCAAGACGGTGCAAAATATAGGCAGCACGTCTCACTGATCCTTGCGTGATAAATGATAAGGTAATTATCTCAATAACAACGATTCACCTGACGAAACTTTTTCACTTTATCGTAACTAAATGTTTAGGCATTCATTTAAATGCAAGCAAAACATTGGTAATCTGACTCTTTGATATCTTTTGAATATAAAAACTATAAGTTTAGACGAAAACGATGTTTATTCAGCGGATACCTCCAACCGAAAAAATAAAAAATAACAATATACCAACATTTGATCAAAATTCCTTCAGCCGCAATTTTTTTTTAACGTTTGCTCGGCTTCTACTCATCGGATTGAGATACCAAGTACCCCAGTTTTTAAGTCAAACCCAAGCTATTATACAATGAAAATCGAACCACGATCGGTTCAGTAGTTTTTACATGATGCGCGAACAAACATACAGACAAACAAACTAACAAACAGACAGACACGATTTAAAAAAATGTTTTATTCTTGTTCAGTAGCTTATTTTAAGTACCCTAGACCTTTTTTTTATTTATCTTCATTGTACAGACTTTTTCATGCTTGTTGCTTTATTAGAAGTAGTTTAGATATTCGGGACAATTCCACTCCAATTACCTAGCCCCAAAATAAGGTACCCTGTACTATGGGCACTAGATAACGGATAAACATACATATATACCAATATTACATCCATGACTCGGAAACAAACATTTCTGCTCATCACTCTAATGATTGCACCTTGCAGGATTCGAACCCGCGACCGTTAGATTTCATACCTAAGGTCTCTAGCCACTAGACCAACCGGTCGTCAAGTTAGGAAGTTATAGTGGTATCAAAATGAATTTGCTTAAGTTTTTTTAATTCCAAAGGCAGCTAAGTATTATGTTCTATGGATCTAACTAATAACAGTTTCCAGTTTCAACTAGTTCTAACTACAAAAGGGTTTTTACTGTGAGATAAAAGGGTTTTATATAGATAGAAATTATATGTATTATGTTATTATATGTATTACATTATTTTATTCAATATATATATATATATATATATATATATATATATATATATATTGTATGTTGTATTCTTATAAATATTTTGCAATTTTTATTAACTCCTTTTTTTATTTTTTGTACGCCTACAACCTCTTTCTCATTGCATTGTGTGGTTGACTGGTAGATAAATCTTTTAGTATTAAGTCCGCTATTTGTACACTTTTGATTGTGCAATAAAGTATAAATAAATAAATAAATAACACGGGAGCTTTTCGTATTTTTAAAATAGTAGTTTATGAAACGGTTGCATAACAAGGGCTATTAAAACTCGAGACTAAGTTTTTTAATAGTATCACTCGAGTGTTTTAATACCGAGTTATGTGCCGTTTCATACACTACTTTATCTACACTCATGCAATAGAAACTTACATGTAATGAAAAAAAAAACGTAATATTTTCTTTATTTTGCTCGTTCGTCATGTCGTTGCTGTTCCGTGATGTCAGGTGGAGTCAAATTCTCCTAACTAACACTGCTGTCGGACATTTCAGGATAAAACTTTTTACCTAAAAAAATTTGTTAGGTACTAATGTAAAGTAAATTTTGGTGTCAAAATAGGTATTCAGCGAATTCGCACGCATACGGTCTAGCACGCGCCGACATCCATCCATACCAATATATAAAAGTGAAACGTTGTCTGTTTGTTTGTTCGTTTGTTTGGGGAGCTTCCAAGCGATAACGACTGGACGGATTTTAATGAAATTTGAAATGGAGATAGCTTACCCTAGAATAAATTACTCGCTGTATGGAACGGTTGCCATGGAAACGAAATATATGGTGCTATACCTACTTTTGCATTGGTTTTTAATATCCTAGAAGGATGTTTTTTTTCGCAATAAACAGTGGTCCGCGCGGATGAAATCGCAGGCGGGAAAGCTAGTAGAATAGCTAAACCCGGCGTTGGTCGGGGCCAAACCAGCGCTTTAATGGAAAAATATATATATTATAACAATTTTTAGTTCAGTTTTATTTTTCTTATTAGAGACGAGCCGTGCTTAAAGTACCTATGTCATTAAATACAAAATAAATATATAAATATATTCGGGACAATTCACACCAGTTACCTAGCTCCAAACTAGGATACCTTGTACTATGGATAACGGATAAACATAAATAGATACGAATTTTACAACCATGATTTGGAATCAATTCTGCTCATCACACAAAATGCCTGCACCTTGCGGGAACGACCGTTTGATTTCGTAATAGGGTCGCCACCATTTTTGAGTTCAACATCCGGATTTTTCGAAATGAGTGTAGATAAAAGTTTTTAGTTTGAACATAATGTCACCAGAAAAAAAATACTTCATCACGGAATAAAAACCTCTGAAACTGGATGCTTATTTCAACCACAATTTGTCTCACTACACAAAATGCTGATAAAATAGGAACCAGCAATAACCATAACCTTATAGATCATCGTCGTTTAACCCGAGACAATAGGAATGTCTCGCCGAATGAACAATCAGACTCATTTCTAAACACCCTTTCTTGTCTCGTTTAGACAAAGCAAATAGCCTAGAAAAAAGAGCTCCTCACTATTTACGAGAAGCATATTGCGTTATAAAAAATGACGACGGTTTTCTCGGGAGCAAACTCGTTTGCTGCTTATCGCCCTGAGCACTGATAACAGCGAAAGTCGAGACCATAAAAGGAAGCGACTCGACGAGAAATATTTAAGCTTATCTAATATTGACGAAGAAATATTTTATAATATTCAGATGTCACCGACTACAGTTTTGCTTGCTCTGAGATTCGCTGTTCGTTTTTACGTCCAATTCGACCCGAGGGACTGACAAGATACACTGAGATTTACCTCGGAAATTGTGAATAGATCTATTAGGGTAAAAAAAAAACAGTAAACGATTCTGCGTAGGCGTGTCAGAAAGGTTTATTTCTATATTCACACCAAGAAGTTTTGGAAGTCAGTGAAGTAGGAAATTGGGTTCTCACAAGTTTCCGGGATGTAAAACGACAAATTATTTACGCAAGTTTTTGTCCATAACGCTGCCTACATTTATTATCATATACATTATTTTGATATTGATTGATTGACCTACTTACCTAGTAGATCATTTGTAGATCATTTGTTATCTAAGCGTTATGGTTCATCATCATCTTCATTGCCAGCCCAATCAACCCATGGCACCTTCCTCTCAACCCAACCATCAACCGTCAATCTTTTCCGGGTCTTCCCTACATGCTTATTGATTTTATAGCTGCTGCTTTGATTTATTACGCATGTTGGTTTTATTATAACGAGATATTTTATTTTCACAGCGATTTTAAAAAACATGGGCTTTGAACCTATATAACAGAAAATAACTATTTTATAAAATAAACCTTAATACATTTGGCCAAAAACAACACAGTAGTAGAAGCTATTAGCGCGCGAACAAACTGCGAACTCATTCTCAATATTTATTTACGGATCTCCGTTTCAGATGAACTGAACTGTTTGGTCAACGCTAATTGCTCTGAGGGCGAGACGTTTTATATATATACTAGTTTTCCCGCCCGCGACTTCGTACGCGCATACTACAGTTTATCGCGAAAATTGCATCCTGTTTTCTTCAAAAGTACTTGTAGGTATAGCACCAATGATAATGATGTTTTTGACAGATTTGTTATTTCGTTTCCATGGCAACCACAAACCATTCTGTGATGGCAATCGTTTCTAAAGTGAGTAATCAACATTTTCCAGTTTTACCGCGGAAACTTTCAATTTTCCGGGAAAAAAGTATCCTATGTTTTATTCTAGGGTATAAGCTTTCTCCATTCTAAATTTCATCAAAATCCGTCTAGCCGTTATCACGTGACAGCTCTCCAAACAAACAAACAAACAAACAGACAGACAACGTTTCACTTCTATATATTGGTATGGATGGATTGGTTCTATTTTATTTGTGGGAATTTTGTTTTATGTGAATAAAATACACATTCTTAGTCCACATCATGGACTGACGATCTGCGCAAGGTGGCTGGCAATCACTGGAGCCAGAAGAACAAAGATTGGGCTCATTGGCGCGCCTTTTGAGAAGCCTAGGTATGCGCAGCAGTGTAATAATAGTACAGGCTGCTGATGAACGCTGTGATCAATTTAGATTGGCTTTTAAGTTTATCGACGCTGCCTTTCCACAGGGAATCTCTGTACTCGTAGACATGATAAGGTTAGCTGCCAGTTCACTTTGACGTTTTGTTTTTCCATTGTTTTGTGTTATCGATATTACGGGTATACTGCTGTTATCGCGATAATGTTAAGCATGGAAACACGCAGTGGGGGATCATCAGACAGCTCAAAAAAGAAAAAATACTAAAAGATTGTAATAGATGGCGTTGACAAATAATGAAGTCAGTGTGACCCTTAGAGCATTTAATTTAACCTATTCGGTACCTACCTTTTTGACGTGAGTGACGTTTACAATTACTTTTTGATACATTAGACATCATGGCTAATGTCACAGCCAAAATAAAGATCCAAACTAAAAAAAAATAGTCAAATGTCGTTCATTATCATTTTTCGATATGTTTTATTGCCCCTCTTGGAAGTAAATAAAATAAACAAACTATTTGGAAATGGCTCCACTTTCTTGTGTTGCACTAAAATAGGAATGCTTAATTTTCCTAAAGCTGAAAATGGTAATACGTACATAGTCACAGAACACTAGACTAGGTCTGTGATGGTAACTATATGTGCATTCGTACCGATAGTACTCTGTGACAGTCAAAGAAGATAGTGTCAATGACTGACTTGACTTGATGGCAGTTGCCTACTCGCTTTTTATCACTTCATAGTTTGCTGATGTCATCTATTGGGTCATTTTGTATACTTTTTTTAATCGTTTTTCGGAAAATCCCTCATTTGCATGCTACAATGCATGCTACAACTTTCTTCGTTTGAGTTTACGCAAAACCGCGAAATCCACGAAAAGCCATACTGAAATGAACAGATCCATCTTACAAAGAACCTTTTCAGTTTCATTGGTCGCTGCTAATTGCTCTAGGGAGTGTAGCCGAGAGTTATGAGTCCCAGGGTAACGATGCTGAGAATTAACACAATTAAACAACGACCGTCTTGAGCCACCACCGTATTTTGCTGCTTTCCCTTTTGGGTTTCTTCTTTTAACAGTTTGAGCAAATAAAACTTTTCGGACATTATGATGAAGATTATCTACTTTGAAGTTCTATCAAATCCTTCGAAATATGGTGCGGATTTTCTCTAGTCTCTCTGTAATTTGGAAAGGGCGTATAAGGCTGTCGGCCTTGGTAGTCAAGAATAATAGCAGATATCAGTTGTTAAGTCACGTAAATGTCTTTACATCCTGCAAATAAGTATGTTTCTAAGGAAATACCGAAGTTTCTTTAAATCAAATACATAAACATTACAATAGACGAAATAAAAATAAACTTATCCTACCATCATCAAATTAACATATGTATGGAAAAAGCCCAAATTGTAGATAAATACCAATTAATAATTAAATTTCATTAGCAAAATTAAATAAAGACTACCTTATTTTGTGAAAACCTTTAGTCATTCTTAATTCAAAAATGTTACTCTGTAGAAGAATTTAAACCGGACAAACTGGAATCTACAGACAAACGACTCAATTTTGTTCACACTGAGATAATGCTTACAAGAATCGTAATAAAGTGGACTGTAGGTAAAACATGTAGGTAATATCCATAGCAATATATAAAAGTGAAACGTTGTCTGTTTGTTTGTTTGTTAGGGGAGCCTTCACGCGATAACGGCTGGACGGATTTTGCTGAAATTTAGACTGGAGATAGCCTAAACCTTGGAATAAAATAAAGGATACTTTTTATACCTGAAAATTGTAAGTTCACACGGGAAAACTAGAAAATAATCACTGTAAGGAACGGTTGCTATCACATAATGGTCTGTGGTTGCCATGGTAACGAAATAACAAGTCTGTCAAAAAACATCAAGAGCATTGGTAATATACCTACTTTTGCATTGGTTTTTAATATCCTAGAAGAAAATAGGATGCTTTTTTTTGCGATAAACAGTAGTCCGCGCGGTCGAAGTCGCGGGTGGGAAAACTAGTTATGTTATAAAATTAATTATTCACTTACGTAGGTATATAATAAAAAATTGTATAACATATATTCATATAATAATAATGAATTTTAATAAGTTATAAATATGTTATGTAGAATTATAATAAGTGTTAATCTCACTTACTTGCAAATATAGGTGCATAATGTGTACCTTACAGGGTGCATAATATGTACCTACTAATCTTATAATAAAGCAGTAAGTACCAAAAAATCTGTACAATAAAGATAATAAAAAAAAAAGGTCTATGGTACCTACTTAAAATATGTGTCTATCTGCCTGTCTTTATGTTGGTTCACGCATCACGTAAAAACTACTAGATCGATTGCAATGCGGTTTTACTGTTGGATAGCTTTGGGTATGACTCAAAAACTGGGGAACTTGGTATCTTAATCCGATGATTAGATGCCGAGCAATCGATAAAAACTATTCAACGACTGAACTATTTTTGAAGAAATGCCGAGCAATCGATAAAAACTATTCAACGACTGAACTATTTTTGAAGAAATGTAGCTATAGCCACGTTTGGTCCTGGAATAAAACGTATGGGCTACTTTTTGTAATGAAAAGACCACGCGAGCAAAGCCACGGCTAGTAAATAAATAAATCAATTCTGACACTCTTTCGACACTACCTCATCTGATAAGTTAGATATATATATACACACATACATACAGCTAAGATCTTATAATACTATTGCTAGTACCTAATTGCATAAGTTGGGAAAGCCATAACTGTAGGTACGAGGGCTGTTTGATAAGTAGTTTTAAAAAGTTAAAAAAAAAAAAAACAATTTACATTTATTTCTCAACATAGTCTCCGTTTACACCTGCGATGCAGTCCTCATTTGTCTTTGTCTTTTCAGATTTGGGAATAGGTAATAATCGCACGGAGCTAGGTCCGGCAAATACGGAGCATGCGGAACCAGCTCGAAGCCCTACTCGTGAATTTTGGTCATTGCAATAGCTGACATGTGCACTGGGGCATTGTCTTGATTGTCAACAAACGTGGCACCCATCGTGTAGACAGCTTTGTCATACCCAAATCTTCATTCAGGATTTTATGTACTCGCTCAGTGGAGATGCCTGTGTTCTCAGCTATTTCACGCACCTTCACTCAGCTGTCGTCGAGTACAATATTATGGACTTCTTCAACAACATCCTCAGTAGTGACTTCGATTGGGCGACCAGAGCGTGGAGCATCAGATGTGCTTGAGCGACCACGTTTAAAATCATTTATCCAGTTATAAACAGTCTGCAACATTGGTGCGTTAGTGCCATAAACAGAATCAAGTTCATTTTTTATTGTGGCAGCACTGCAACCCTTCATAAAAAAATGTTTTATAATGGCACGAAATTCAGATTTTTCCATAGTTGTTGAAAATGTACGAGTGATCACAGTTAAACTATGGTTAAACTGACACAAACTTGTTTTTTTTTGCTGAATTTTAGACAGTCTTCATTTGAAAGATTGTGTCTGCCAGAGTTAATGCCATTTACCAGAAAAAAAGGTTAAATAATTAGTTTTTAAAAGGACTTATCAAACAGCCCTCGTAGGTACTGCATGACTGTACTATTTAGTACATTTGTCTAATCTGCATGCCGTTTCCTCCCTTCCGCATATAGAAGTTCTACTTGCAAACCCGACCCTTCTTCATTCGTTCCTGAGAATCACTAACGATCTTATGAAGTAATAGACACACCTTAAAAAACTATAGACTGGACTAGATGTTATCTCGTACTTGGATTAACATAAACATCTTAAAAAGTCTAAGAGGAAGTTGCCTCTAAGCACAATAGCACCTTTTTCCTTTTATTAACCGTAGAATGTTCTCTGCAGTATTTTTTTTCTAATTAAGTGTATGCTAATTTTGAAAAGTCTCAGACCCTTGTTAAAAGGTTTCCTTCCGTACCCATCAGATTGTATTTAGTTTATGTTTATTAGAATTATCTTTTCGAGACAATAAAGACTTGGAAATTATGCCAGCCAGCCCATAGGATGTGATGTAATACGAGTATATATAAATAGGTACCTACTGCATGCATTGGTTGTGCAAAATCAATAATAATAAATAACTAGCTTTCCCGCCCGCGACTTCGTTCGCGACGGTTTATCGCGAAAAAAACATACTATGTTCTTTTAGGATATTAAAAACCAATGCAAAAGTAGGTATAGCACCAGTTTCTTTTTGGCAGACTTGTTATTTCGTTTCCATGGCAACCGTTCCTCACAGCGAGTATAATCAAATTTTTCCGGTTTTCCCGTGGAATCTTACAATTTTCCGGGATAAAAAATATACTACGTTTTATTCTAAGCTATTTTATTATAAGCTATCTCCATTCCAAATTACAACAAAATCCGTCCAGCAGTTACCGCGTGAAAGGTCCCAAATAAACAAACAAACAGCGTTTCACTTTTATATATTGGTGTTGATTGATAGGTACCTTAAAATTAATTGTATTGATGATAATTGTTTTCTTAATAAAGATCGTCATCGCAATGCGGTTTAGATCTTTTTGCACTACTGCTCAAAAAGGAGTGTAATGTTTTCTGGGTGTATGTATGTACGTGAGTTTCTTTGTTCCACCATAACTTTTAAATGCCTGAACAGATTTGGATGTAAGGGGTATCGGTAGAATCCATACTTCATCCCGAGTTACAGACTATAAAAAATAATTAAAAGTTCGTTTTTTGGCCAGGCAGTCGTGTTTTTTCGCTTTGATGATTTACTTATCTCTGAAAAATGCTTGTAATTATTCGTAGGCATAAATTATTTGTTTCACGTTTTGACAAGAAAATAACTCATCTATCACTTTGTAAAAAACCTTTACATTAACTTTCCAATATTACAAAGACAAAGGTCCAGAACCAGACCAGATATACGTCTACATTTGTGTAAAAAATATATAGTACTAGCTGTACCCGCGGCTTCGCACGCGTGGTCATTTCTCTAGATTCAAAGTACTATAGAGTACTATTTTAGTATTGGTATGTTAGGTAACAGCAACAAGTTAACATAGGTACTCATAGTACATAGATACTATTTCAAGACCTAAAATACCAATATACCAACATTTGATTAAAATTCCTTCAGCCGTCTAAAAGTTTTTATCAATTGCTCGGCTTCTAATCATGGGATTAAGATACTAAGTACACCAGTTTTTAAGTCAAACCCTAAGTTATCCAATAGTGACCGTATCGCAATCTGTCCAGTAGTTTTTATGTGATGCGCGAACAAACATACGTATAAACAGCAAACATACAGACACGAATTTAAAAAATGTTATATTCTTGTTCAATAGCTTATTTTAAGTGCCCTAGACCATTTTTTTTTAAATTATATTCTTTGAACAGACTTTTTCGTTCTTATTGCTTTATCTTTATCTTTAAAGCAATAGGCATGAAAAAGTCTGTACAAAGAAGATAATTAAAAAATAAATAGTCTAGGGTACGTAAAATAAGTTACTGAACAAGAATATAACATTCTAAAAATTCGTGTCTATCTGTTTGTCAGTCTGTATGTTTCTTCGCACATCATGTAATAACTACTGGACCGATTGCGATTCGATTTTCACTGTTGAATAGGTCTTAGGTTTTGACGTAAAAACTGGTGTACATTGTATCTCAATCCGATGAGTAGGAGCCACGTAGGAGCTAAGCAAAATAAACAAAAAAACTGATATTTTTAAAAGTGTGGTACTAAGTTTTGAATTAAACTACTGGACCGATTGCGATGCGATTTTTCTGTTGGATAGCTTATATTTTGACTTAAAAACTTAAAAAAGCCAAGCAATCGATAAAAATATTTTTGACGGCTGAAGGAATTTTGATCAAATGTTGGTATATTGGTATTTTAGGTCCTGGAATAGCACAAAGAGAACTTTTAACATACAGAAATGACCGTCTGAAGCCGCGGGCATCAGCTAGTTCTAAGTATATATTATAAGTACATATAGATAATCCTATGATACCGCGGGTTCGATCTCCAGCCATGAGTGGCTTCACAAACTCTGCCACAAGAGTTGGATACAAATTCATTCAATATACATACAGTATCAGTAGTGAAATAAGTTACGAGAAGTGAGAAAAATATGAATGACAGATTATAATTTTGCTTTCAGAGAACTTTAATTTTGTAAGTAAACTTTGTAGATAAAGAGGACGAGGTAAGGTAAATGCCATAATGGGCATGATCTAACAAGATTTCATTAATTTCATTATCTACTTTAGTACATTTTCACGATGTCTGTTCAGATATTTGTCGTAGCGATATCGTAAAATTGACCATTTCATGAAATGGTTGGCCACTTCATGTTTTTTTAATCTATTGAATACAGTGCGTCCTACATAACGTTTGCCTACTCGTGGTCTCCACTCAAGAACTCGCCTAGCCCCACGGTTATCAGTTCTTCTGGAAATGTGACCAGCCTACTGACACTTTAACTTGCGTATCCTTAGAGGTATGTCGGTCACCTTGGTTCTCCGTCACATATTTTCATTACAAATATCATTACAAATCTTGTCCTCCAGAGAAACTCCAAGCATAGCTCTCTTCATAGCTTGCTGAGTGACCATAAATTTGTAGATTAACCGTGAGTGTCCATGTTTTGGCTACGTTGGTCAAGACTGGTATGATGCACTGATTGAAGACGTTTGTCTTCAGGCTTGCCGAATGATGCCCAACCCAGCTGAATTCTTCTTTTGGCTTCCTTCTCAAAGTTGTTCTTACCTAATTGGAATATATGTCCAAGGTAAACATATTGTTGGAGAACTTCAAGATCATGGTCTTATCTATGTTCATTCCGAGACCGATGCGCCGAGAAGCATAATCTAGGTCATCATCATACTTTGCAAGTCTTGCAGTGACTCCGCCATTAAGACGATATCATCGGCAAATTGTAAGTCTGAGATATTCTCGCCATTGATATTTTTGCCAGCAGCTGGGAGAAGCTTTGAGCAGTGAGATCGTTTTTCGCGGCCATACATCCCATACAATTGAACCCATTCCCATCATATGGCCAAACGTGGATTGAAATATCATTAAACGTTTATATGTTTCAGCGATGGTCAATTTTAGCTAAGCATTTCATGAAATATAACCATATCAATAAATTATCGCCCATTTCATGAAATGATGAATTCTATGATATTGCCACGCCATACTCGTATATAAAATCCTTAAATCATAGAAAACCTTCATAATTAATCAGTATTCATTTAGTCGATTCAATGAGTTTATCTAAAAGGGGACAACTATGGGAGACAAGAACCTGTTGAAGGCTTTCTATAATATTGCCATAGAGTGAGTATTCAACGGGGCGTGTATTTTTATAGGATAGTATCTTTCTGCTCGATTTAAGTTGAGCAAGACGCAGTAAGCCGTTCAGCCGCTGAAACAGAAGATGGCGGTCGTAGTAACACCACTTTATGCTCTCTGGAAAGTGCACTAGCACATAAAGTCACATTTTCACGCGACTACGTGCCACGTTTACGCGTTCTCCTTCACAATAGTGCACTTACTTATAGACTGGCTTTATTTTTGGTCCTCTATTTTATTTCGGGAATGGTTTTGCATTTGAAATTAGAGGCGTGTTAACTTAAGTCTGCTATTTGAAGCTTTTCATTTCGTGGAAAGTCTAGAGATTTAACTTTTCTTTATTGATCTAAACGTGAGTCCTAGCTGGTTTTATCATATTTTGATTTTCTTGAGTCAGTTCAATATTAACTCTACATTTGTCGTAACGTACCTACACTGAAACCTATCGTTAGCTGGAGACAGGAAGGTCCAATACATTATCTAACTTTTTAAACATTTTTGTAAAGATTTTTCATTAGGATCACTTGAACTTTAATTGAGGAATTGCTACAATTATTATTTTATTTTAATATGCATTCGATGACAACGTGTGGAATTTAATTTCGTGCAAATGGCCACCGTGCCTCTGCAGTATGTGGCGCATCCTAGTGGACCAATTTTGGATGACATATTTGCATTAAGAGGCCCAATTTCATGAAGAACTCGAGTTACGCGAGTTATCTCGGCAGTTGTTTGTGGTTTGTCTACATAGACCATAGATTTCACATAGCCCCAAAATAGTCGAGCTGCATTAAGCGATGATCCCGCCGGACCAAAATTCACACCAAACAGTGACTTTTTCGGAGTATAAAAGTACCTAATTAATCTCCGGCAATTTTGCCTGTTTACGAAGCCACTTAATCAGAAATGAGCCTCATCACTACAGACCATACATTGGATGCAGCGCACGGAACGTTAGGCGAATAGAGCACTGTTTTTTAATAATTGGTACATTTTAACAACTTCAAGATGGCCGCTATACACTGTCAAAGTTCGAGCGCATCTATTGAAAAACCCTTTATATAAGATTTTTATCCAAACTTCAAACATTTTTCGGTTACGGAAGTTCATCAAACGCGAAAAGAAAATCCTGGCAATTTAACCTTCAAATTCTTTTAGGTTGTTTTCTTTTGTTGATTTATATTAACGCAGATTTTGTAAAGAAAAATCACGATTCTCAATTTTCGAGCCTTTATGCATACAAATAACATAGGTTCTGAAGAAACTTTATTTAAGGTAAATATTAAACTTTTCAACGTTGACCTAAGAGCGAACCTGAAATAATCATTCAATACACTGTTAGCAATATACAACGATATATAATTCTCGATCTCACATCATTCTAGTCTTTTTCCTTATTCGCTGTCTGAGTCACCTGACTACGGACTCGGTCCTAGGCTTGCCGCGGCCAGTCAGCTTGGACTAAGCATAATCTGGTGGAACCTCTGCCCCTGTAAGAAGTGCAGCAACTATTAGTATAGTAATAATTGTGTCTGTTAAGACTTAGTGATGATATGAAAATAAATAATGTTAGTGTGTCCTATTTTTTAAAAGCTTTTTTATTTATATTGCAATGTTTGAATGTAAGTATGAATGTAAATTGGTTTAGGTAAAATCTTGTATAATGAATTAAAACCACTTCCTCTTATCCTTCCGAGTTGAATTTTTACAGATTGGTTCAATTTCGATTAAAATGCATTTTTATGGTAAGCCTGATCTAGGATTAGCTCCAGATGAAAGAACTCTTCAACGGTCACCAGTACAGACAAGAAATTTTGTATACGCATTTAATTGTGATAGCGCGTTCTAAGTTTCACCAAGATACTGCTAAAAAGTTTTTTTAAATATTTTTTATTAACTTTTCTTGTTCTACCGCAACCTAGTTATCCCGCAACATTTTCTTCTTCGTGGAAACATAAAGTAGGTATTATAAGTAGGTAATATTGAAGGTAGAATTTTAAAGTTTAAACTGGACTTCAATGTTTATATTGACCTTATTTTAGACGGGCTTTATATTATACCAATGCATTTTAGTTACCTAATGAAAATACGTAAAGTAATAAATGATAATATTTTTCATTTCTGTTAAAATTACATCTGATTAACTGATAAAAGTTCTGTGCCAAAGGTTTCAGTTCTCAATCACCCCGACTTCCTACCCATAACTATACCTTAGTACGTAACGGAACACGGAAATGAAATCAATCACATGTCCAATGTATAGGAAAGGGTTGTTACTCAATGAAATATCCGAATGAAAGCTCGTGGGTCGGCCGGTGATCCCTTTGGATAGTATTTTTGATAGGTTTAGTCCGTACCTATTTCCATCTCTCAAAGTAGAAATTTAAGCAAATCTTTTACTTTATTTTCCCTTCAAACGGGTTTAATTATGTTTGCTACATCATAACAGACTCTAAATAACTAAGCGCCTTGACTCAGAATATTATACAATATTTGCTCATAAAAAGTATAATTGACGTACGAAGATTTGTAATGAATGATGAAGATATGAATGGCTTAATTTAAGTTAGGATACGAAAATTAATTACAATTTCTTATAGGTAGCCATCGCAGGTCGGTGGATGGAGGTGGCACAAAATGGTGGCTCGTCATGGCGCTATTTGGGGGAGGCATATGTTCAGCAGTGGCCTTCTAAAGGCTGACATAATTATCATGATGACTTATAGCTAAGTAGATAACCTATCGTTTTACAATTTAAATGGTGAAATAAGTTCTAAAGCTAAGACCCGACTACAAGGTCGGGTAAAAATAGCCTATGACACTCTTGTGATGAAGATGAATCGATTGATACCTCGCTTGTCAAAATTGGACCAAGTTTTGAGTTTGAACACATAACCATTATTTTGCATTGCCGTAGTCTGTTAAAAAAATAGCTTATGAATGAAGACGAATTGATAGGTGATACCTCGCTTGTCAAAATTGGACTAAGTATTTAGTTTGAACACATAACCCTTTATTTCCTTCGCAGTAGTTTGGTAAAAAACATACGATGACACTACACCTGAAGCTGAAGACGAATCTTCGAATACTTTTTTACCCGACTACGGCGAAGCAAAGAAAGGGTTCCTTTGCTTATATTCTTCACAAATATTCTACTACACCATAATAACTCGCATCAATTTTTACTTTATTTTTGATGGATGTATGCTGTTGGTCTATAACTGACCTCTACAGCGTCACCGGTGGGGTGGGCGCGAAAGCGCTCCGCCGCAATGCGTGACGCAGAAGGCGCACGCCAAAGTTAAGTTTTGGCAACTTGCTCAAGGGCACCCAGGGGGTATGAACCTCGGCTTGGACAGTTGCCAGTGATTACGGGGGTCTGACTTAACACCCCTGGATCGCTACTTTTAGGTAGTGATCGAAGGGCACTGAGCAAGAAACTCGAAGGCGAATAATATCGACTTTAATTACGAGACCTTTGACCTCGCCGGCGAAGTCGGTGTCTGTGTGTCTAAGTGTGATGTCAGATGGTGAGAACGGGTTGGACGACTCTGTCGCTGCCTTCACTGCGGCAGCGATTTTGTTGTCCGGATCGCTTAAGATGTCTCTAGGGCGTCTATGGAGGGGCTTTATTGCGTCTATTGTCGCGTCTGTTGAGTAGTCAGATGCCTGAACTAAAAGAGGGTTGGGGTGATGGGCTACCTCGTCAAAGTAGCGGCGGGAAGCATCCTTCATGTATTGTAATGTAAGTCGCATCAATACATGAAGACTCAATACATACATCAGGAAACAAAATTTATGAGTGTACCCGAACATTGTTGCTCTATGTTGCAGTAGCTTTTTGGCTAGGTTACCTAGCCCTTTTCCGAGTTCCTTACGGTATGCATGATAAATTTAATTTAATTTTGTGTGTGTGTGTGTGTGTGTGTGTGTGTGTTTTCTTCTAGATGGAATATCCACCATATAATGCGCGTGGCCAGCCGCAACGGCCAGGTGGAGTGACGACCTGCGAAAGGCGGCTGAGAGCGACTGAATGTGGAGATCTGAAGATCGGACTCAGTGGCTTGCACAAGGAGAGGCCTACGTCCAGCAATGGACGAATATGAGCTGATGCGCTTGTGGTGCCGGCATAATAATAGGTCAACCCCTTCTCATCTCTCGGGTGCTGAGAGAACCAGGTAAGGGAATTCGGGAAATGGGCAGCAGCTTTTCAAACCCCGAGCTCAAAAGAGAGGGGTGTTGTAAGTTTAGGGTGTGTACGTATGTATCATAGTGTCTGTTTGAGGCATAGTAGCTCCCAAACGAATGGACTGATTATGATTCGTTTTTTTTTTGTTTGAAAGCTGATGTGATCAAGATTGTTCTTAGCTATAATAGGGGGTTGGGATTGTAGCACCCAAACGATTAGACTGATTTTGATGCGGTTTTTTTATGTTTGAGAGCCGAAGTGATTGAGGAGCTTCATTGCTTGTTTTAATTTCAAAATGAATGCTTTATTATGTCAACACTTGTTCCAGGTGGACTGGTAGAAAATGCTACTTAGCATTAAGTCCTCCTTGTACATTGTATTGGTGTGCTAAAGAATAAATTAACAGTGGTCATTATCACAAAAGTCAGAACTCTCCGTTCACTTTCATTAAATTACAAACAAAATTTATGTTATACGCCACAGATCGGTGCTTAATTATGCCATGTTCAATTGGACCAATCAGCGTGCAGGATTTGCTTGTCATCGTGCATAGTTTCAATATGAAGGATTCTGTGTGGCAAGACGACTACAAATAAATAAAAAAAAAACTTTAGTGATAATAATGAATCTACCGTGTAGAAAATATTGCCAATAATGCCGATTTGTGGACAGAAAAATTTTACATGACCCTAAACAATAAATCAAGATTTTTACTAATAATGTTAGACAAATTTCTCTACGCGTACACTGTATTGCAAAATTATTGGATATTTCTTTAGGGTTTACACCCAAAATAATCAAACTGAAACGTATTGTTTTGGAAATGCTGTTTAGTTCATCCGTCCTTTTTTCCGTCCTTCTGTCCGTTTGTCTGTCTGTCCGCCTGTTCGTCTGTCCGTTTGTCCGGCCGTCTATCCTTCCATCTATCCGTACGTCTGTCCGTCTGTCTGTCTGTACGTTTGTCCGACCGTCTGCTGGAAACTTCTCTTAAGGAAATAAGATACCTAGGAGACAAAAAAAAACTGACTCATAGTTAGTTAATCTTTGGCCAAAAATTATAGTCAAAAATTATATATATAGTACAAAAAAGTTATTACAAAAATTATAGTATATATATAGTACCTACTAAAAAAACTTTATTTGGGAGGGACACCCGTGTTTGCGAAAAGGAGGCATTTTTTTTTTAATTTACCTTTAGTAGTCTGGTAGGTACTTTACGGAAAAAGAGTATTGATTTGAATTTTTTGAAAAATGTATTCATTTATACCGTTTTCGATAAAACAATTACAAGAAATCTACAAGAATATATTGTAGGTACAACGGATCTCTTTAAAACATTGCAAAACGAATAACATACTAAGTATTTTTGCGAATACTATCCCATTATTTTAAACTTGCATTGTAAATATGTTGTTTAGCGTAATAAAGCATAAAATGAGCAGAGCAAATTTTTGCTATCATACGAGTAATGTTGATTTAATGTCACCAACGTACGTTTTAGCATTTTTATGACAACAGAAATTTATTTCATTTATATAACTATTATTATTCGGTAGACTTCCATTATTTTTTGTAGTCAGTTCGGAATAACTTCTATGTTGAAGCACAGTACTTATATATAGGTTGGAGTTTGAAAGTATTTTTTAAAGTTATTGTGAGATTTAAGGACGTCTTTCGTAATTTCTCACAACTTTGCAAATTCGCGCATGACATGATTAAGCATTATAGCGACGATTTGTTGTTTGTATGAGATACAAGTTAAAAAAAATATGTATTCATGTCCTCTACCGTTTTAGTCAAGTTTAATCACTGGCCGCAATTTCGCGATTTTTCAGTCGGACTTGCATTTGTAAACACCCAAATGGTAAATAATATTGGGGGGTTTGGGGGTTAATGTACATTTTTAATTTGTGCTTGTAAATAAATATATGAGCTGTAAAGTATTTACAAGCACCTTTTATTTCTTTTTCTCATAGAGGGGGATGAAAAGTAGAGTGTATCACTCGGGCGCAAAATTATTTTCCCTCGGGCGACGTATATTGAATCCCTCGCTACGGTCAGGATACTACTTAAGAATCCTTCACTCCGCTCTGGATTCAAATAATGCCTCGCTTCGCTCGGAATTCTACTCTAGAATCCTTCACTCCGCTCTGGATTCAAAATAGCGCCCTCGCCGGCAAAATATTACTTCGCTCCCTAGTAATACAATCTACTATTTAAATATGAGCAGGATTTGTACTGGCTTCTCTGGAAAATGTTTCACCGCTTCTAACGATCTCTATATAGTCCGGCAAACATGTTTATAAGTGGCCGGTTTCAAAGTAATCATGGCATCATACTCCACTCGATACTGCGCTCACGTACAGCGTTAGTTTAGTCACAGAATAAATGATAGTACAACGTACGTTTAGTTAAGTTCGTGACCGTCGTCTAGCTCAAAGCTATTTACTGATTGTGGTTAACTAATAGTTGCCATTAATTATATTCGAAATGATTCACCTATACGAGTTAATTAAGGATGCAGTTGTATTCCTACTATTGATAGCTTGTGATTAACGGCGCGAATAAAGAATAATAAAGTCTCAAATTGTCTACTATGATGTTTACTATTATTTATACTGTGGTTATGTGAAATCTAACGAGTACTAGCATATTGTTTGTTTGTCGTATGAGGTAGTCCAGAGACCACTGGTATCAGAGTTCGCCAGACTGCCTGAGGGCCTCTGACATGGCTTAACGACTGCTATTAATCAATAACAGCCAGGACCGACAGCTTTACGTACCCTTCGAAATACGGAGCGATAGAAATGCGCACATAACTTAGAAAAGTCATTCCGCACCAATGACTTTTCCTAAGACCGTACTCGGTATCGTTGGATTCTATATTGCACTATTGAACCGTTAGGCTACCATCGCTCTATGTTATATAGTATTACGATATAGAATACGATCTAATTCATAATCTTTACAGGGTAACAAAAACTGACCAACTTTTCAGCTCTACCGGTATATCTAGTTCCTGACAAGACGACAAAAAGTATCCGGTCCCTACCGCAAGATTATGTAACTCCGCCTTAGTTTCATTAGCGGTTTTTTTATCAGCGTATTCTCAGTAACACAAAGTCTGAAAAGTAATGGTAATGATGTGCTTACGGAAACATTTGCTTACTAAACCAACAAAGGAGGGGTGTGTACAAACCCTTACCTTTGTTCTTGTGGTCACGATCAGACTTTGATCGTAATATTTTAGCGGACTGGTAGCGGCGCTTTTTGTTTCGCTAGTTGAGATGGAAGTATATAAGTCGGAGACAGTAGCCAAGTTTACATGAATTTGGTAATGATTCGTATCATAGTGGTCTCATGCTTGCTTGCTTGTCGTAATATGTAATGCTGTCTTCAGTTGTCCGAATATGTCAAACCACCCGAGGATCTGACATAAGTGCTATTAGTTAATTACATCCGGGCGTGCACTTCAAAGCACGGAGCGATAGGAATTCCGCACATAACTAACATAAATCTTTGGTAAGATCACTGATTTCACTGATTGGAGGAGTTATTTAAACAAGACATAAGTTCAAAACTAAAACCCGAATACGGCCAGGTAAAAAATAGCCTATTACACTGTTAAAAAATAGCCTATAAATGCAAAGACGAATAGATAGATAGATAGGTCGCTTGTCGAAATTGGACCAAGTATTTAGTTTGAACACATAACCCTTCATTACCTTCGCAGTAGTTTGGTAAAAACATAAGATGACACTACACCTGAAGCTGAAGACGAATCGACACGTCGTTTGTCAAAATCGGACCAATATCGGACGCTATGATGAAACATCCACATATATACATACATACATAGACTGTTAAACTCATGAACCTTGCTTCGCCGTAGTCGGGAAAAATGAACACGTGTCGCAGGTAAGTCTGCACGGTCGATAACCTGAATGTAGCAAAATAAAATGTTGCTTGTCGCTAATGCAATAGTTTCTCTTTATTTAACGAGACACGATATAATAGAAATATACATAAAGTGCTAGAATTATATATAGATATATTGGTGATAGTTCACCAGTATTTGAAATAAGTTTTAATAAAAAATATACTTATTTCAAATACTGTATTTGTATACTAAGGGCATGGCTATTCTAGCCCAATTGCTCAAACTAGCCCACATTAGTATGTACGAGTGAATCAAACCAGTTCACTTGTACACAGCCTACTGGCTAAGTGGAAAGTCTAGAGATTTAACTTTTCTTTATTGATCTAAACGTGAGTCCTAGCTGGTTTTATCATATTTTGATTTTCTTGAGTCAGTTCAATATTAACTCTACATTTGTCGTAACGTACCTACACTGAAACCTATCGTTAGCTGGAGACAGGAAGGTCCAATACATTATCTAACTTTTTAAACATTTTTGTAAAGATTTTTCATTAGGATCACTTGAACTTTAATTGAGGAATTGCTACAATTATTATTTTATTTTAATATGCATTCGATGACAACGTGTGGAATTTAATTTCGTGCAAATGGCCACCGTGCCTCTGCAGTATGTGGCGCATCCTAGTGGACCAATTTTGGATGACATATTTGCATTAAGAGGCCCAATTTCATGAAGAACTCGAGTTACGCGAGTTATCTCGGCAGTTGTTTGTGGTTTGTCTACATAGACCATAGATTTCACATAGCCCCAAAATAGTCGAGCTGCATTAAGCGATGATCCCGCCGGACCAAAATTCACACCAAACAGTGACTTTTTCGGAGTATAAAAGTACCTAATTAATCTCCGGCAATTTTGCCTGTTTACGAAGCCACTTAATCAGAAATGAGCCTCATCACTACAGACCATACATTGGATGCAGCGCACGGAACGTTAGGCGAATAGAGCACTGTTTTTTAATAATTGGTACATTTTAACAACTTCAAGATGGCCGCTATACACTGTCAAAGTTCGAGCGCATTTATTGAAAAACCCTTTATATAAGATTTTTATCCAAACTTCAAACATTTTTCGGTTACGGAAGTTCATCAAACGCGAAAAGAAAATCCTGGCAATTTAACCTTCAAATTCTTTTAGGTTGTTTTCTTTTGTTGATTTATATTAACGCAGATTTTGTAAAGAAAAATCACGATTCTCAATTTTCGAGCCTTTATGCATACAAATAACATAGGTTCTGAAGAAACTTTATTTAAGGTAAATATTAAACTTTTCAACGTTGACCTAAGAGCGAACCTGAAATAATCATTCAATACACTGTTAGCAATATACAACGATATATAATTCTCGATCTCACATCATTCTAGTCTTTTTCCTTATTCGCTGTCTGAGTCACCTGACTACGGACTCGGTCCTAGGCTTGCCGCGGCCAGTCAGCTTGGACTAAGCATAATCTGGTGGAACCTCTGCCCCTGTAAGAAGTGCAGCAACTATTAGTATAGTAATAATTGTGTCTGTTAAGACTTAGTGATGATATGAAAATAAATAATGTTAGTGTGTCCTATTTTTTAAAAGCTTTTTTATTTATATTGCAATGTTTGAATGTAAGTATGAATGTAAATTGGTTTAGGTAAAATCTTGTATAATGAATTAAAACCACTTCCTCTTATCCTTCCGAGTTGAATTTTTACAGATTGGTTCAATTTCGATTAAAATGCATTTTTATGGTAAGCCTGATCTAGGATTAGCTCCAGATGAAAGAACTCTTCAACGGTCACCAGTACAGACAAGAAATTTTGTATACGCATTTAATTGTGATAGCGCGTTCTAAGTTTCACCAAGATACTGCTAAAAAGTTTTTTTAAATATTTTTTATTAACTTTTCTTGTTCTACCGCAACCTAGTTATCCCGCAACATTTTCTTCTTCGTGGAAACATAAAGTAGGTATTATAAGTAGGTAATATTGAAGGTAGAATTTTAAAGTTTAAACTGGACTTCAATGTTTATATTGACCTTATTTTAGACGGGCTTTATATTATACCAATGCATTTTAGTTACCTAATGAAAATACGTAAAGTAATAAATGATAATATTTTTCATTTCTGTTAAAATTACATCTGATTAACTGATAAAAGTTCTGTGCCAAAGGTTTCAGTTCTCAATCACCCCGACTTCCTACCCATAACTATACCTTAGTACGTAACGGAACACGGAAATGAAATCAATCACATGTCCAATGTATAGGAAAGGGTTGTTACTCAATGAAATATCCGAATGAAAGCTCGTGGGTCGGCCGGTGATCCCTTTGGATAGTATTTTTGATAGGTTTAGTCCGTACCTATTTCCATCTCTCAAAGTAGAAATTTAAGCAAATCTTTTACTTTATTTTCCCTTCAAACGGGTTTAATTATGTTTGCTACATCATAACAGACTCTAAATAACTAAGCGCCTTGACTCAGAATATTATACAATATTTGCTCATAAAAAGTATAATTGACGTACGAAGATTTGTAATGAATGATGAAGATATGAATGGCTTAATTTAAGTTAGGATACGAAAATTAATTACAATTTCTTATAGGTAGCCATCGCAGGTCGGTGGATGGAGGTGGCACAAAATGGTGGCTCGTCATGGCGCTATTTGGGGGAGGCATATGTTCAGCAGTGGCCTTCTAAAGGCTGACATAATTATCATGATGACTTATAGCTAAGTAGATAACCTATCGTTTTACAATTTAAATGGTGAAATAAGTTCTAAAGCTAAGACCCGACTACAAGGTCGGGTAAAAATAGCCTATGACACTCTTGTGATGAAGATGAATCGATTGATACCTCGCTTGTCAAAATTGGACCAAGTTTTGAGTTTGAACACATAACCATTATTTTGCATTGCCGTAGTCTGTTAAAAAAATAGCTTATGAATGAAGACGAATTGATAGGTGATACCTCGCTTGTCAAAATTGGACTAAGTATTTAGTTTGAACACATAACCCTTTATTTCCTTCGCAGTAGTTTGGTAAAAAACATACGATGACACTACACCTGAAGCTGAAGACGAATCTTCGAATACTTTTTTACCCGACTACGGCGAAGCAAAGAAAGGGTTCCTTTGCTTATATTCTTCACAAATATTCTACTACACCATAATAACTCGCATCAATTTTTACTTTATTTTTGATGGATGTATGCTGTTGGTCTATAACTGACCTCTACAGCGTCACCGGTGGGGTGGGCGCGAAAGCGCTCCGCCGCAATGCGTGACGCAGAAGGCGCACGCCAAAGTTAAGTTTTGGCAACTTGCTCAAGGGCACCCAGGGGGTATGAACCTCGGCTTGGACAGTTGCCAGTGATTACGGGGGTCTGACTTAACACCCCTGGATCGCTACTTTTAGGTAGTGATCGAAGGGCACTGAGCAAGAAACTCGAAGGCGAATAATATCGACTTTAATTACGAGACCTTTGACCTCGCCGGCGAAGTCGGTGTCTGTGTGTCTAAGTGTGATGTCAGATGGTGAGAACGGGTTGGACGACTCTGTCGCTGCCTTCACTGCGGCAGCGATTTTGTTGTCCGGATCGCTTAAGATGTCTCTAGGGCGTCTATGGAGGGGCTTTATTGCGTCTATTGTCGCGTCTGTTGAGTAGTCAGATGCCTGAACTAAAAGAGGGTTGGGGTGATGGGCTACCTCGTCAAAGTAGCGGCGGGAAGCATCCTTCATGTATTGTAATGTAAGTCGCATCAATACATGAAGACTCAATACATACATCAGGAAACAAAATTTATGAGTGTACCCGAACATTGTTGCTCTATGTTGCAGTAGCTTTTTGGCTAGGTTACCTAGCCCTTTTCCGAGTTCCTTACGGTATGCATGATAAATTTAATTTAATTTTGTGTGTGTGTGTGTGTGTGTGTGTGTGTGTTTTCTTCTAGATGGAATATCCACCATATAATGCGCGTGGCCAGCCGCAACGGCCAGGTGGAGTGACGACCTGCGAAAGGCGGCTGAGAGCGACTGAATGTGGAGATCTGAAGATCGGACTCAGTGGCTTGCACAAGGAGAGGCCTACGTCCAGCAATGGACGAATATGAGCTGATGCGCTTGTGGTGCCGGCATAATAATAGGTCAACCCCTTCTCATCTCTCGGGTGCTGAGAGAACCAGGTAAGGGAATTCGGGAAATGGGCAGCAGCTTTTCAAACCCCGAGCTCAAAAGAGAGGGGTGTTGTAAGTTTAGGGTGTGTACGTATGTATCATAGTGTCTGTTTGAGGCATAGTAGCTCCCAAACGAATGGACTGATTATGATTCGTTTTTTTTTTGTTTGAAAGCTGATGTGATCAAGATTGTTCTTAGCTATAATAGGGGGTTGGGATTGTAGCACCCAAACGATTAGACTGATTTTGATGCGGTTTTTTTATGTTTGAGAGCCGAAGTGATTGAGGAGCTTCATTGCTTGTTTTAATTTCAAAATGAATGCTTTATTATGTCAACACTTGTTCCAGGTGGACTGGTAGAAAATGCTACTTAGCATTAAGTCCTCCTTGTACATTGTATTGGTGTGCTAAAGAATAAATTAACAGTGGTCATTATCACAAAAGTCAGAACTCTCCGTTCACTTTCATTAAATT
The DNA here is from genome assembly GCA_946251855.1 of Alsophila aescularia. NCBI lineage: Eukaryota > Metazoa > Arthropoda > Insecta > Lepidoptera > Geometridae > Alsophila > Alsophila aescularia. The sequence goes on along the minus strand of OX276377.1, from coordinate 51,026,585 downwards.
ACAAACAAAATTTATGTTATACGCCACAGATCGGTGCTTAATTATGCCATGTTCAATTGGACCAATCAGCGTGCAGGATTTGCTTGTCATCGTGCATAGTTTCAATATGAAGGATTCTGTGTGGCAAGACGACTACAAATAAATAAAAAAAAAACTTTAGTGATAATAATGAATCTACCGTGTAGAAAATATTGCCAATAATGCCGATTTGTGGACAGAAAAATTTTACATGACCCTAAACAATAAATCAAGATTTTTACTAATAATGTTAGACAAATTTCTCTACGCGTACACTGTATTGCAAAATTATTGGATATTTCTTTAGGGTTTACACCCAAAATAATCAAACTGAAACGTATTGTTTTGGAAATGCTGTTTAGTTCATCCGTCCTTTTTTCCGTCCTTCTGTCCGTTTGTCTGTCTGTCCGCCTGTTCGTCTGTCCGTTTGTCCGGCCGTCTATCCTTCCATCTATCCGTACGTCTGTCCGTCTGTCTGTCTGTACGTTTGTCCGACCGTCTGCTGGAAACTTCTCTTAAGGAAATAAGATACCTAGGAGACAAAAAAAAAACTGACTCATAGTTAGTTAATCTTTGGCCAAAAATTATAGTCAAAAATTATATATATAGTACAAAAAAGTTATTACAAAAATTATAGTATATATATAGTACCTACTAAAAAAACTTTATTTGGGAGGGACACCCGTGTTTGCGAAAAGGAGGCATTTTTTTTTTAATTTACCTTTAGTAGTCTGGTAGGTACTTTACGGAAAAAGAGTATTGATTTGAATTTTTTGAAAAATGTATTCATTTATACCGTTTTCGATAAAACAATTACAAGAAATCTACAAGAATATATTGTAGGTACAACGGATCTCTTTAAAACATTGCAAAACGAATAACATACTAAGTATTTTTGCGAATACTATCCCATTATTTTAAACTTGCATTGTAAATATGTTGTTTAGCGTAATAAAGCATAAAATGAGCAGAGCAAATTTTTGCTATCATACGAGTAATGTTGATTTAATGTCACCAACGTACGTTTTAGCATTTTTATGACAACAGAAATTTATTTCATTTATATAACTATTATTATTCGGTAGACTTCCATTATTTTTTGTAGTCAGTTCGGAATAACTTCTATGTTGAAGCACAGTACTTATATATAGGTTGGAGTTTGAAAGTATTTTTTAAAGTTATTGTGAGATTTAAGGACGTCTTTCGTAATTTCTCACAACTTTGCAAATTCGCGCATGACATGATTAAGCATTATAGCGACGATTTGTTGTTTGTATGAGATACAAGTTAAAAAAAATATGTATTCATGTCCTCTACCGTTTTAGTCAAGTTTAATCACTGGCCGCAATTTCGCGATTTTTCAGTCGGACTTGCATTTGTAAACACCCAAATGGTAAATAATATTGGGGGGTTTGGGGGTTAATGTACATTTTTAATTTGTGCTTGTAAATAAATATATGAGCTGTAAAGTATTTACAAGCACCTTTTATTTCTTTTTCTCATAGAGGGGGATGAAAAGTAGAGTGTATCACTCGGGCGCAAAATTATTTTCCCTCGGGCGACGTATATTGAATCCCTCGCTACGGTCAGGATACTACTTAAGAATCCTTCACTCCGCTCTGGATTCAAATAATGCCTCGCTTCGCTCGGAATTCTACTCTAGAATCCTTCACTCCGCTCTGGATTCAAAATAGCGCCCTCGCCGGCAAAATATTACTTCGCTCCCTAGTAATACAATCTACTATTTAAATATGAGCAGGATTTGTACTGGCTTCTCTGGAAAATGTTTCACCGCTTCTAACGATCTCTATATAGTCCGGCAAACATGTTTATAAGTGGCCGGTTTCAAAGTAATCATGGCATCATACTCCACTCGATACTGCGCTCACGTACAGCGTTAGTTTAGTCACAGAATAAATGATAGTACAACGTACGTTTAGTTAAGTTCGTGACCGTCGTCTAGCTCAAAGCTATTTACTGATTGTGGTTAACTAATAGTTGCCATTAATTATATTCGAAATGATTCACCTATACGAGTTAATTAAGGATGCAGTTGTATTCCTACTATTGATAGCTTGTGATTAACGGCGCGAATAAAGAATAATAAAGTCTCAAATTGTCTACTATGATGTTTACTATTATTTATACTGTGGTTATGTGAAATCTAACGAGTACTAGCATATTGTTTGTTTGTCGTATGAGGTAGTCCAGAGACCACTGGTATCAGAGTTCGCCAGACTGCCTGAGGGCCTCTGACATGGCTTAACGACTGCTATTAATCAATAACAGCCAGGACCGACAGCTTTACGTACCCTTCGAAATACGGAGCGATAGAAATGCGCACATAACTTAGAAAAGTCATTCCGCACCAATGACTTTTCCTAAGACCGTACTCGGTATCGTTGGATTCTATATTGCACTATTGAACCGTTAGGCTACCATCGCTCTATGTTATATAGTATTACGATATAGAATACGATCTAATTCATAATCTTTACAGGGTAACAAAAACTGACCAACTTTTCAGCTCTACCGGTATATCTAGTTCCTGACAAGACGACAAAAAGTATCCGGTCCCTACCGCAAGATTATGTAACTCCGCCTTAGTTTCATTAGCGGTTTTTTTCTTCAGCGTATTCTCAGTAACACAAAGTCTGAAAAGTAATGGTAATGATGTGCTTACGGAAACGTTTGCTTACTAAACCAACAAAGGAGGGGTGTGTACAAACCCTTACCTTTGTTCTTGTGGTCACGATCAGACTTTGATCGTAATATTTTAGCGGACTGGTAGCGGCGCTTTTTGTTTCGCTAGTTGAGATGGAAGTATATAAGTCGGAGACAGTAGCCAAGTTTACATGAATTTGGTAATGATTCGTATCATAGTGGTCTCATGCTTGCTTGCTTGTCGTAATATGTAATGCTGTCTTCAGTTGTCCGAATATGTCAAACCACCCGAGGATCTGACATAAGTGCTATTAGTTAATTACATCCGGGCGTGCACTTCAAAGCACGGAGCGATAGGAATTCCGCACATAACTAACATAAATCTTTGGTAAGATCACTGATTTCACTGATTGGAGGAGTTATTTAAACAAGACATAAGTTCAAAACTAAAACCCGAATACGGCCAGGTAAAAAATAGCCTATTACACTGTTAAAAAATAGCCTATAAATGCAAAGACGAATAGATAGATAGATAGGTCGCTTGTCGAAATTGGACCAAGTATTTAGTTTGAACACATAACCCTTCATTACCTTCGCAGTAGTTTGGTAAAAACATAAGATGACACTACACCTGAAGCTGAAGACGAATCGACACGTCGTTTGTCAAAATCGGACCAATATCGGACGCTATGATGAAACATCCACATATATACATACATACATAGACTGTTAAACTCATGAACCTTGCTTCGCCGTAGTCGGGAAAAATGAACACGTGTCGCAGGTAAGTCTGCACGGTCGATAACCTGAATGTAGCAAAATAAAATGTTGCTTGTCGCTAATGCAATAGTTTCTCTTTATTTAACGAGACACGATATAATAGAAATATACATAAAGTGCTAGAATTATATATAGATATATTGGTGATAGTTCACCAGTATTTGAAATAAGTTTTAATAAAAAATATACTTATTTCAAATACTGTATTTGTATACTAAGGGCATGGCTATTCTAGCCCAATTGCTCAAACTAGCCCACATTAGTATGTACGAGTGAATCAAACCAGTTCACTTGTACACAGCCTACTGGCTAAGTAGTGAGCTTGAGGTCACCAGCTACCACGGTCCGGAGAGTTTAATAACTCCTCAAATCCTGCGAGTGATGTTTCGAGATTTCGACTTAAGATAGTCCCGTTTGCCGGACTTAAAGTTTGACAGGTTCCTGCGTACCTTCGCGGGTTAATTAAGGACTGTATTTTAATTAATTTAGATAAAAATGCTAATTTTAAAATTGTTTATTCTTTGTGCCGGAACAGGTAGCGTGGCGGAAATATTATAAGGCTGTTTATTATGCGCTTCAAATGCTCTCTCAGGGGTGGGATTTATGAATATCACTGAGTAATTAAATATCATCGAAATGACCAAAAGTCACCGATATCCCGACGGCGACCGATATCCGAAGACGTATTTTGAATGTCACTGGGTGAGAAAAAAATATCATACGTATGATTTCGATTAAGACTTTTTTGACAAAAAAAAAATATAAACCTATCCAAAGATCCGTTTGTTTTGTTTTAAGTTGCTAATAAACCTGCGAGCATTCACTTGTAACATAATATAGAGCATTCGCCGTTATTTTATTTTGTCGAACTGAACAACGAATACAGCCTATCGTCGGTACGAACATTTTGTCGATCATTCTAGCGAACGCTCGAAAAATGCACGTCCAAAAAACCTATTCTTCGGCGGAGAGGGCTGGCGCGCGGGGAGAGAAATGCTCGGGTCGAAGCAAATAGTTGATTCACTAGAATGCTCGTTAGAAAGCTCCTGTTTATTGCATGTGAGCTTATACTTGTCATCATATTAGGTGTTCTGTGCTGTCATGTAACATTCACTAGAATGCTCATTACAAATGAATACTCAAGTTAATTACAAAATGCGAGTTAGGAATGTTCTTTGAGTAGTTAGGTATATTCGTATTAAGTAACATTATTATTCATTACAATGTCACTTATTAAAACAAACAAACGAATTTCGAAGAAAAAAACACCAAAATATCTAACAAAAACCTATGCAACAATATTTAAATAAAATAAAAGTTCTATGTTTTATTCATTGTTTTCGTAAGAACACATAAAAAACTGTAGATCCCCTTTAGTATTTAACAACACACATTCCAAGTGGCAATATAAAGGTAAGCTTTTCACCAATACTTGTGTAACTTCCACTCTTTATTTTATTTCTCTCTCTATTTCTCTGTGCTTTTAGAATAATAAAAACAAGGTAACTTTAGACTTACTGAAAAGGAAAGTAAGTTATCAAACTTAACGAAGACGTAGCAACATCACTCCAGAAAGGCTCACGTATCTCGTATCAAGCAAAAATAAGGTTTTTTCGTATTTTCCCTAAAGGTAGCATTACGGAAAGTCGCGAATAAAGTTTTTTTATACTTCGTAACTAATGATCTCGTAAACAAGACAGATCGAACAAGATTTATAGGGTCTGCCCTTGACGGCACAAACATAATCGATAGGTGTTGGGAGGGTTAACAAAAAAAAAACTAGAGATCTTTATTTTCAATGGGCTTACCTGTTTTGAGAAGGATAACATGTTTGAATCGATTTTGAACCTGTACAGAAGTGATCAGTCATTTAGTAATTGATGACGGTTTCTCACATCTCCATAACAATCAAACCTTTTGATATTAGGCATATTTATGTATTTTTTGGCTTACATGTATGAACATATTTGCTAAGAACAGATTTTTGTAAATTCTAGCCAAAACTTAGACGGCCTAAGTTGCCTAAAGAAATTTAATTACTAAATAATAATTTTAGAGAAATCAAACATTTTTGTATGGCTAACAAACTTTATAACATAGTTGCTTTAACAAAATTTATATATTTTGATAGTGCCTTAAATATTAAAGAATTTCATAGTAGAAATAAAGCGAAACACTAATTTTAAAGTTAAAACTTTAACCCTACCTTTCTTCTAATAAATATTTCAAGTATTTCGCTCATCATATTAAACCAGCTACAAGCAGGACTGAATACCGTAATCGCCAGAACTGTAAAAATAGCTTTTATCTATAATACTGTTCTGGCGTTACGCGACCGACACACCACGACGATACTCGACGCTTCCGTCAGATGTGAATTGACCTTAAACGCCCCCTCCCACTCGTATTTGAAATCAACCGGTGAATTTTTGACATTTTATTCTTTTGATGTTTTTATTATTAATTTATATGTCACGTAATAAAGCAAACTAGTGATTTTCGAAGTATTCGAAGAAATGAAAACACCAATTATAAATAATGTAACTAAAACTGGTGTTAACACTCCAGCCCCCGATTCAGAACCTTTCGATAAATCAGTTGTCGATCGATATGGTATTATTTATTCTGTGAATTCGGTTTGAAATCGTTCAATTCAATACATTTTTCATTCACAAAATCGAATCGAATCGATTCAGTTCGTTATCGAAAGGTTCTGAATCGGGGGGCAGTTACGTTCCATTTTACTGTCAATGGAAAAGTTTTGGTATGAAAAATTAAAACCAGTATCTACCAAAAAAAAACAATATTTGCTGCGTGTAATAGAAAGAAATCATACAATAGTTATAGGATAGTTGACAATAAGAAAAATCCTGATAGTTTTTTCTATTTTATAGTTGGTCAAAGTCTAAAAATATCGAAAATCATTTTTATTTATTAAAATAATTACACAAGATTATTGAATATTTTTGAGAAATAAATACATAAAAAGGAAGCAATTGGTCATGTAGCTTTGAACACAAACCAGAACGCATGACGTCACACTGTGCAAAACATCAGTTGTTTAATATTATCGTTAGGTTATTTTATGTAGTAAATAAATCTTTGTCATTGATTTTTGATTTCATCCAGCAATTTATCTAAATTTGATGTGGTTATGCTGAGAATGCTTTTTGCATCCAACAGTGATTTTGCTCAACAGCATTCCGGAATATCAACACTTCAATGTAAGCAGACAACTATGCATAGTTTAAACTTAAAATTTGAAGTAACAGGTATGTAATATCCCTTAATTTATTAGGTATTGTTTTGGTTTGATTTCAGAGGTAACTCTTTGGTGTAGTGAACTGATGTTTTCAATTAGTGCTGATGTAGGTACAATGTACTCTTTTCTTCACATTTACGTATGAAATAAATGTAAATACGACATAATGGCATAAAAACTTACATCAAAATGGTCTTCACAAAAATACATTCGAGAGTTTGTTCATTCTAGGTACCGTCTTGCAAGTTTTAGCCACTTTTTCCGAACCGTATTTGTAGCTTGGTAGATAAGTACGTGAATGAAATGACAATTAATTGTGTGTTTTAATTGTTGTAATTTCACATACAGGCTCTATACTCAGTACTTGTAAAACTTGATATTCATTATAAATAAAGTAATTTTCGAAACACTTGTTTGTACTCATCCGGACAGCTGTTTGTTCCGCCAAGCGTAATATTACGTAGTATTTACATTCTCATTGAAGCGAAATGTTCTAAGCCGCCATGACAGTTTGGAACGTAGTTATGCATTCCGGTATTAGGCATGAGACGGTACCAATACACACGTAGCCTGGCGTAGGCGGCAAAACCGCTGAGTTGCGTCTGGACGGCCGGCGCCTGGCCGGGATGTACAACTAGATAAGGCATGCATTTTGTACTCGTATTAGAATTAAGTTTTATTAGTCAGTCTGAACGACACTCTCGAATGAATCGTACATTCAATAAATTTACACTTTATAATTATTGTGCTTTTTAAAAACAGTTTCCCTCAACCCTAAAATTTGACTGGCGCAGCCGGTAGGATTTCGCGCGCGAGGCTGTATCCACCGCAAAACTCCAAAAATCAGTTTTTGTGATTGTGACACAGTTTATTGCAGTGCCGCTTTGCACTTGCGTGGAATCCACGAACCAAAAATATTGTCAAGTGATTTGGATTGCAGCGAAGAAACTACCTGGCTATAACGGAAGGATGAGTTCGAGTACACTGTGAGTAAACCCTTTCACATCCCTCTCGTTCCTGTCTATTTCTGTTTGCCAAATTATTAATCGTTATTTGATTTTCTTTATTGCGCACTCATATTGGCGCTATATTTTATGTATGTTAGTTAAGTATTATTGAGCCTTTATATCGGCGCTAAATTTACGAATTGTGTTGCTAGTAAAGTAGAGTTTTTAATAATGGAACAAATACGTGTAGTACCAAAAGAGCTTCTTTGCCTCATCCCTAAGTTTGAAGGGGAAGAAAACTTGTTAAATTTGTTTATTAAGAAAGCTCAGTATATATATGGAGGATTTTCTGGTAATACTCCAGTCCAATCATTGTATGTATTTCATGCGATTAGCAGTAGGTTGGCTGGTAGAGCTGCAGCCTTATTAAGTGAACGCGAAGACATTGCTACTTGGGATAGCTTAAAAGGGTTGTTAATTCAACATTTCGGCGACCCTCGTTCCGAGGACTGTATTGCAATCGAACTTGAACAGTTAAAATTAAAACAGGGCGAGTCTTACATCGATTTTTGCCATAGAATACAACATATGCGCAGTACCTTATTTGCCAAAGTGAATTTATTAAGTGATGAGGGTGTAAAAGCAGCAAAAATGATCATATATAATAACATGGCATTAAACGTGTTTTTATTTAATTTGCCAGAGGATTTAATCCGCATAGTTCGCCTCAAACAGTGTGTAAATTTGGAAACGGCTTTGAGCGTGGTAGTTGAGGAAGTTAACTTTACGAATCAGTACAACGCTAAAAACAAAACAAAACAAGCCCTCACGTCCCAAAATTTCAAACCACCACAAGCCATTCCGCCTGTTATGTTGCCTAACTCTACGCAAAATTTCAGGTTTGGAAATCCCCAGTTTAATCAACAAAATAAATTCCAAATACCCAATCAGAATTTCAGATTTGGAATCCCACATCAACCACAAAATCCACCTAGATTTGGGTCTCCAAACCAGCAGAACCCCAGTGGCTGGAAATTCAATCAAAATTTGGGACCTCCAAATTACAGATTTGGTATTCCAAACCAACAGCAAAACTTTAGATTCGGAATCCCCCAACAAGGTCAAGGCTTCAGGCCACCACTTAACAATTTTGCGAGGCCACCACCAGGATACCAACCCCAAAACAATTTTAAGTTTGGGATTCCTCATCAAAACTTACAAGGTCAAAAACCGACCATGAATTCCGATGTATCCATGCGCACTGCTCGCCCATTCAGACAAAATATGTTAGACGCCTCCCATAAAGCTGATAATAGTAACGTATTTTACAACAATGAAGTCGATGCATCCCACGAGTTGTATGAATACCAAAATGAAACTTTCAATGAAAATTACATGGCCGATTTAGATGCACCTCAAATTGTGTTTGAGCCTTATGCGGAGGCACCCGAAGTCTATCATCAGGAAGTAGATTCATACAATGCCGAAAATTTTCAGCTGGAAGCCTCCAGTTTTCACCCGAAATAATACAAATTAATTGTGATTCTATTTTAAAGCTTCCACACATTGAAATTCCGGAAATACGTGCTCGCTTTATGATAGATACCGGAAGTACAAGGTCGTTCATAAGCCCAGCCAAAGCCGAGGAGTTTTTCACGGCCTTCAAGTTATACGAACCTTTTGAAGTCATAAGCACGCACGCTCGTAGCCAGCACAATGAAGCTATATACATACCACTCTTAAAAACTTTTAAGAGTACAGAGAAACATAAGTTCTATGTATATGACGTAGACGACAGGTACGATGGTTTAATAGGATCTGACCTTTTAAAACAACTTGACGCTTCAATTGACATGAAACACCAAATTTTACGCACACGTGACACGAACATTCCTATTATATACAATCCTCCATATGAAATTACATTGGAACCAAGGTCAGAAAAGCGGGTAAAAGTGCCTACTAATTTGCAGAACGGAGATGCGATCATTGATTATGTTGATTTTGGACAGGGAATCAGAATGCCGAGCGCTATTGTAAAATGTAAAGATTCATTTGCACATACGGTGATACAAAATTTATCTGAAGACAGAATAACTATGACGTTTGGAAAGCCCCTTAGGGTGGATAAGTATGAAATTGAAGAATGTAAGGTGAATTTGACTTCGGACATGAACGAATATGAGGTAGATGAGCTGCTTAAACAAAACCTACAAAAATTAAGACTAGAACATACAAACAAAGAAGAACGAGAATGTATAAAAAAACTGTGTTACGAATATCGCGACATATTTTACTGCGACGAGATGCCACTTACATTTACAAATCATGTGAAGCATCAAATTAGGACCAAAAATGAGGATCCCATTTTTATCAGGCCGTATAGACATCCACCCGCATATAACGATGAAATAAAGAACCAAGTAGACAAACTTCTTGAAAGTGACGTGATAAGAGAATCACACTCTCCATGGAGTGCGCCGGTTCATTTAGTCCCCAAAAAGTTTGACGCTTCTGGCGAAAGGAAATTTCGGATGGTTATAGATTACAGAAGATTAAACGAGATTACAACTGATGACAAATACCCCTTGCCAAACATCTCGGATCTATTTGATAAATTAGGAAAGTCTGTTTACTTTAGTACAATAGATTTGGCAAGTGGCTACCACCAAATCGAAGTAGAGGAGGAGGATAGGCACAAAACGGCATTTTCGACACAATCAGGACATTTCGAATTTACTCGAATGCCCTTCGGGCTTAAGACCGCCCCAGATACGTTTCAACGCGCAATGGACAACGTGCTGAGGGGCTTGCAAGGCCTGCATTGTTTCGTTTATCTTGACGACATTATTGTGTATTCCAGTAGTTTGCAAGAACACATAGAGAAACTGCGCATGGTTTTTGACCGTTTGAGAGAAACAAATTTGAAGGCGACTTTGGATAAGTGTGAATTTTTCAGAAAAGAGGTGCTATATCTTGGACACATGATAACTAGAGAAGGGCTCAGGCCAAACGATGACAAAATTCAGGCAGTTTTAAATTTTCCGATTCCGAAAACCTCAACAGAAATTAAAAGTTTCTTGGGCCTGGTAGGTTATTACCGAAAATTTATTAAGGATTTTGCAAAGGTAACTCAACCCCTTACAAATTGCTTGAAGAAAAGAAACAAAATCGAAATCACTGAGCAATATGTAGCAGCCTTCGAACGATGTAAAGAACTTTTAGTGAACGCCCCCGTTTTACAGTTCCCGGACTTTACACAACCATTCATACTAACAACCGACGCGTCAAATTATGCTCTTGGAGCAGTACTATCTCAAGGCCCAATTGGCACAGATAAACCTATAGCTTACGCTAGTAGGACATTAAACGATGCAGAGACTCGGTATAGTACCATTGAAAAAGAACTTTTGGCAATTGTCTGGGCCGCAAAAATTTTTAGGCCTTACCTGTATGGCAGGAAGTTCACTATATACACAGGCCGTTGGCGTGGCTAAATTCCATAAAAGAACCAAATAGCAAGCTTACCAGATGGAAGCTGCGTCTTGCAGAATTCGATTACGATATAGTCTACAAAAACGGGAAACAAAATTACGTCGCGGATGCCCTATCTCGTATGAAGGTAAATGCGCTAGGTAAAGATGGACAAAGCTCAATGGAGGTTAATGTAGACACTGAAGAAAGATTACAAGAACATCTTGATGAAGTGATGAGAGATTTAGTAAGGTTGGGAAGAGAAAATAGACCGGAAACAAGTAATGTAGTTGCTCCCCCTACTGAAATACCACCAAAATCAGAACCTGTAGATATTACATCAGATTCGGAAAAAACTCTATCGATTCCATCCCCGACAAGTAGCACTATCTCAGCAGTCTCTGAAAAATCTGGAAGTAATCGTACATTTACTGAACATTCTGCATTCGAAGTAGACACAGATGGCATCCCCATTTTAAACGAAGCTATAGATACAAAACCAAATCAAATCCTTGTCCATTTTTGGTATAGGGAAGAAATGACTGTAAAAGATATGTCGCGACCAAAACAAAAGATTCTGGAAGTGCACTTACCCCTAAATAAACCTGAATTAGTTAAACGATTCCTGAAAGAATACATTAAGCCCAAAATAAAACACTTTATATATTTTGAACATGAAACACACCGAAAACAATTTGCAGAACCGACAATTGCGTTATTTAAGAAGGGTACAGTTAAGTTATTGGAATGTAAGCAAAGGGTAGTTTACGTGAATGAGGAAAGTGAGCAGCGTGAGATAGTATTGAAATATCATGTAGGTAAAACGTGCCACCGAGGAATAAAAGAAACAATAATGCACCTGAAACGCACTTATTTTTGGAACAATATGTATATTACCGTAGCGGCTATAATAAACTCTTGTGAAATTTGTAGAACTATGAAATATGACCGAAAACCTTTAAAACCAGAGCTACAATTGACCCAAACACAGAATAGACCATTTCAAGAAATTTTCATAGACGTTTTTACAATAGAAGGAAAACCTTATTTAACAATTATCGATGCTTTTAGCAAGCTTGGCCAAGCAATAGAGATTAATAACAAATCGACACCGGAAATAATTAGAGCCCTCATTAAGTATTTTTCAATGTATGGTGTGCCACGAAAAATAAATTCAGATTCCGGAACCGTATTTAATAATACACTTATTAAAGAAACCCTTAGTTTTTACAAAATTGACTTGCATATTGGAACCCCCCATAATCCCAATTCCATGGGGCTGATTGAAAGACTTCATTCAACCCTATTGGAAGTGTACCGCTTGGCAAAATATGAGCATAAAATCACAGATGCCGCGTCAGTTATGACGTATGCAGTCATGTCTTATAATCAGACAATACATTCCACAACGGGTCTGACACCCTTTGAAGTCGTTTTTGGCCATACCGATGCAACAAGTACTTTTGATGTTGAATTTAATAAAAGCTACACACAAAAGTTATTACAAGATCATAAAAAACGTACGAAATACCTTTATGAGTATTTAACAGATAAGGCAATCAACCGAAAAGAAAAGATCAAGGAAAAGCGCGGAGGAGAAAAAGAATTTGATGTTAAAATTGGGGATACAGTATTTATAAAAGGTGCCAACGTTAGGAGAAGCAAAGATAAAGCTCGTTATGAAAAAGCGAAAGTTACTGGAGAGGTAGATAGGAATATAGTCCCAGTAAAATTTCACGGACATGATACTAGAGCCCCTATTAAGGACATAAAACGACCTTCGCAGATTCATCCTGCTCCTGATGCACGTGACCAGCATCCAGGCCCTTCTACTTCAGCCGATCGATCGCAACCCTGGAATTCTCCCAATTAAGGAAGGGAAAGCCTTTGTTAGTAATGATAAGTGGACTATTGTTAAGATATTAGATTTAAGTTCCATACGTGAGGATTTAGAATTTAATATAAATCGATATGCAAATTTAAATATGCATATTAATAATTACTATAGCAAGAAAACATTTAACTCCGCCATAAATGATATAAAAACACAAACTGACTATATTAAAAACGTAACCGTCGAAAGATTAAGTCAGCTGTTACCTTCAAAACGATCCAAACGCGGAATTCTAAACCCTCTCGGCTCTCTTATAAAAATAGTAACCGGAAATTTGGATAATGACGATGCAATAAGGTACGATAGACTAATAAAGGAAGTTAAGACAAGCCAAAACGCGGTAGATAGAAAGATGACAGTAGTCGCTGAAATGATGGATTCATTCATAAATATTTCAAGTTCAATAAAACATAATTTAATCCAATTAGACAAGGCAATTTGGGATGTTAGAAAACAACTTAATGATACAAAAAATTCTCTGAATGAACTTAAAATTATAAACGTGTACCATTTGTTTTTACATAATTTTGAAACTCTTTATGTCAGACTGGACGAAATTGAAACAGCAGTTGCATTTAGTAAGTTAGAGACTCTACATCAATCTATAATAAATGCTGATGAATTGTTATCATTACTAAAAGCAATAGAAACTAAGAATACACTTGTATTTCCTGTAACATTTGGTAACTTTTTTAAACTGGAACATTGTATAAGATTAAAGGTTTATGCAAAAGAAAATCAAATAACGTTTATTATGGACATACCATTAGTTGAATCTGATAAATATACTTATTATAAAATCCTTCCGCTACCTATCACTAATCCCGTAAACCAGACTTCCTTAGTATTACCTAAATATCCTTACCTTTTAATGAAAGGGTTGAAAACGGTGTCGCTGCTCCACCCCTGCAGAAAGATGGATGAGTCATTATTCTTATGTGATGAAGAATATTCACCCTTGATGATGAGAGATTCCTGTATTATTGAACTGATGAGCTTCGCAACCAATACCACTGAATGCCGACCAATGCTGGTAGAGTTTGATGATGTGAAAATAGAGAAGATACAAGCAGACAGATGGATGCTCTACACTAAAGCAACCTTATTAATTACTAAAACTTGTGGAAACGAGATGACCCATCACCACATACGTGGAACCTACATAATCACCGCTGATGACGACTGCGAGGCTGTTATTAACGAAATAATATTGAAAAGGCATCACGGGAACCTGGAAAGGTTCTCCTCACCTGCATTACCAATTATAAACCTTCCTGAGATATTTCCGCTGACATCAACACCTCTGGAATCGAAACCTGTAAATCTGGATGGAGTGGACCTAACAAACCTGCAGCACCTGTCTCAAGTTTTAAAAAGTGAAAGTGTTAAAGTTGAAAGGAGTGAAAATGAAAATGTTATTAACGTGAAGGACATAAGCATCGGTACCTTAGTATTATATGTACTTTTAGTAATAGTTCTCCTTTTATATTTTAAGCCAATTTTGTATCGCATTTTTCGAAATTCTCAGAATGAAGTAAATTCACCCGAGAATTTCGAACTTACGGTGGGAGGAGTTATGCATTCCGGTATTAGGCATGAGACGGTACCAATACACACGTAGCCTGGCGTAGGCGGCAAAACCGCTGAGTTGCGTCTGGACGGCCGGCGCCTGGCCGGGATGTACAACTAGATAAGGCATGCATTTTGTACTCGTATTAGAATTAAGTTTTATTAGTCAGTCTGAACGACACTCTCGAATGAATCGTACATTCAATAAATTTACACTTTATAATTATTGTGCTTTTTAAAAACAGTTTCCCTCAACCCTAAAATTTGACTACGTTTTGGTGGGAATAATAAACGCGTTTTTATAAATGCAAAATACATAATGTATAAATGTTTGTTTTTTGTTGAAATATTTATATTTTGGGTAAAATAGGCCATAAGGTAAAATATTTTCCACGTGCTCAAAAAATGACAACTAGCCTATTGTCTACGAGTATAACCAAAGCTGAGAAATATTTTATTCATACATACCTATTAATTCAGTTACCGGTGTTTTTTTTAACCCCCAACGTAAGAGAGGGGAGTTATAAGTTAGGGTGTGTATGTATATACCTGTCTCTCTGTGATATAGAAGCTTCCAAACGTATGGACTGATTTTGATGCGTTTTTTGGTGTTTGAAAGCTGATATGATCGAGATGGCTATAATGGGGGTTGGGATCGTAGCACCCAAACGAAGGTACCGGTTTTGATACGTTTCTTTCTGTTGGTTCTTAGGTATAATGGGGGTCGAGCCGTCGGGAGTTTTTTATTTATTTGTTCTTCTTGTCATCCATGATTTCGATAGCATGTATGACATTCAATAATTGCTCAGGTCAGTGACCTATTTCAGTGTCATAAGTCATCTTTGTTGTACAGACTTTTTGTTACTTAATTATTTTTTTGATAAATATATTCGGAACAATTTACACCAATTACCTAGTCCCAAACTATAACATCGCTGGCAACATACACTGGTTGTGGAAACTATTTTAAAATATAATAAAATCATATCATACCATTTTCCACCGGTTTATCTACATCACAAATAAATTCTTTACCGTTTTCAGTCCTTGCTTTAGGTAGGCACAGCCGCATTTTATGTATTTTCACCCGAGTGTTAGTAATGAAACTCGCCGAGAAAACCCGTAATATCGGGCGACGTGTGCTCATATTAAATTTACGTAATTAAGCATTATAATAAAATTAATAAGGTGTGCGTCGTTAAATTTTGAGGGTAATGAAGAAATAATGAAGCTGGAATGTATTAGTTATTATTTAAGAAAATAAATATGATCACCGTATTTTATTAGCTGTAAATGTATAAGATTTAATCATAAATACATTTCAAATTATGAGACTTCAGGACCCTGAACATAAAATTCAAACCACTTTCTCAACCTATTGAGATTACACTAAAGATTTTGAGTTACGCTTACTGTTCTTTGTACTCGCTCTACGGATTACACTTACGAACCACTGAATGCAATTTCATGTCAGAAAAAACCAAAAGATTTTGAATTTCGCTTACTGGCGCAAAATAGATTCCGCGCTAATCAAATTTTGTTCTAGCAATATGTCACGTTTTATTTGGTCTAGCTAGATGGTAATTATGCAACCATGTAAAAAAGTTACCACATTGTTACCATATTACTTCATTTGTGTAGGATGCCCTGTGGCCAGGTGAAGTGACGACCTGCGAATAGCGGCTGGAAGAAAACGGATGAGGAGAGCTGAAGACCGAGCTCAGTGGCGTGCATTAGGAGAAGCCTACGTCCAGCTGTGAATCGGCAAAATATTTAATATCATATTTTTGCCAAAGCATGGTTTTTGTTTCTATGTGTGTAAAAGTCACATTAATTAACGAAACAAATTAATGCAGCGTTCTAAGGTTTTCACCTTTATTACATGCAAAATACTCCCATATTATTTACAAGCTGCGCCCCGCGGGATTGCGTGTGGTCATTTATCTGGGATAAAAGTATGCTATAAGATATTCCAAGACCAAAACTACAGTACAATATAAAGTACAATAAGTAGTACCAAATATTGTTGACTCGTCAAATATTTTGTATCGATTGCTCGGCTGCTACTCATCGGATTAAAATACAAATATACCAGTTTAAAGTCTAAACCTAAGCTATCCATCAGTGAAACATTAACTTTGTCGGTACATGAAAGGGAAATTTTGAAAAACTAAAAGCATAGGTACTTAGTTTACGTAATTGTATTGATTTGATCTATTTATAAAGTTTGTAAAGTATCCATACCAATATATGAAAGTAAAACGTTGTGTATTTGTTTTTTTGTTTGGGGAGCTTTCACGCGATAACGGCTGAACGGATTTTGATGAAACTTGGAATGGATATAGCTTATATCCTGGAATAAAACATAGAATTAGACTTTTTATCCCAGAAAATTGTAATTTTCCACGGGAAAACTGGAATAACATTGATTACTCGCTTTAAGAAACGGTTGCCATGGAAACGAAATAACGAGTATGTCAAAAAACATCAAGAGTGGTGCTATACTAACTTTTGCATTGGTTTTTAATATCCTAGAAGAACATAGGATGCTTTTTTTGCTATAAACAGTAGTCCGCGCGGACGAAGTCACGGGCGGGAAAACTAGTACAAAATAAGATTGTAAATAGAATGAGTTAGATATGTAAACATTTTTTCACTTTTTTTTTTCTTGATTATCTGTAGTCTTCTCGGACGAAGTCGCGGGCGAAAGCTAGTAGTCCATATAATGTAATGTGGCAGCAGTTCGGGCGATCACGCTTACGCACACAGAAACAATGTGCACGTGCATCTACACACACAATCAAGACAAACCCGCCTTCGTGAGATAGAACAACACCTCGCTTGTCAAAATCTGCCGTACTTTTTTTTTCACAAACGAATACAAATATTAACATGGGCCCTAAGAAGGCCGGCTAGAAATTATTAGATTACTTATACAATCATCATCATTATCATCGGTCTTGCCGCCTTCATCCACCGACTCCCTGCGATGGCTACAATATCGTCTGTCCATCGTGTGATCGTCTTATACAATAATTGAAGTTAAAACTAAGTAGACATTGTAGTAGTCGCCAAAGGGAGTTGAGCAGTTAGCTTACATTCTTATGTGTGTTTGACACTGTTACTTTATGCAATTTATTTACTTATATTATTTTCGGCAATCGTGTTGGCTACGCTACCAACTGGTAGTACGCTAGAATACTTGGATTACGTGTTTCCAAGTAGGTAGTAGTTAGGTAATTGTGTTCTATATTATTATAGTCTATTCTGTACTTTTATATTAGAGCAGTAGTTAAGTAACAAAACGTATGTACAATGACGACAATAAAAAATGGTCTTGGTTACCTAAAGTTAGCTACTGAACAAGAATTTAACATTATTAGAAATGTCTGTTCACGCATCACATGAAAACTACTGGACCGTTTGCAATGCGTTTTCCACTGTTAGGTAGCTTAAGTTTTGACTTATAATCTGGTGTACCTTGTATCATAATCCGATGAGTATGAGCCGAGTAATCGATGAAAAACTATTTGACTGCTGAACGAAATTTGGTATATTCTTGGACTTTGGAAGTCCAAAGGTCCTGGAATAATATTCTTACTTAAACATTTGACATCACAATGGCCAGGTGGAGTATTGACCTGCAAAAAGCGGCTGCAAGAAAATGGATGAGAAGAGCTGAAGACCGAGCTCAGTGGCGTGCATTAAGAGAGGCATACGTCCAGCAGTGAACAAATATGGGCTGATGATGATGATGATTATGATTATGATGATGATAATGATAACATCACAAAACAAGCCCGGTGGGTGTTAAGCTTCAGGGGGAGTGGATAACAGGAGATTGATATCTGTCTGGCAGCTGACTCACCCCCTCTTAACTTTCTTACTAACTTTAAAGTTCGGTTCGAAAGATTCCTTCCCAGAATTGCGTCTGCAACGTAAAGTAATTTCGATGAAACATCAAGTTGTATAAGCCAATCAATTTTCAATTTATGCACGAAGATAAGATTAGTAAAAGTTTTGGTATTGCGTCTAGTTGGAGGATTTGAAATGCCATAATATTTTGTTATTGTTTTTTTATGACGACGCCGGAAGGACATATTATATATAAATTCGTCTAAAACTAAACTAATAGTAGATTAGTAGCCAAGGGCTGTAAGGCATCAATTTACAACGTTTTATTCTTGTAAAACGGCATTACAAGAATAAAACATTTTATTATTTAAAATTTATAGTGAAATGAGAACAATTTTCAAATTTTAGGAACAGGTGTTTTTTGGGTATGTTAATAGTTTGAGATTGTAATATATGTTGGTCATGGACAAAATCTGACGGGATGAAGCTTTCTTCAGCAGAAGTTGATGGTTGCGGATCATCTCTTGAGAAAGATGTTTCATTTTTTGAAAGCTGAATAGTTTCCGTTATTTGGTTGGTAATTTTACTTTTATTTTGTATGGAATCTTCGATGTAACCTTCAGCCACCTTGCTGGATTTCCACCGACCGTGCCTTTTTATAGTGGTTAAGTTAGCCCCAGCATCGGCTAAAAGTGTAGCCGATGTTCTCCGGAAGCAATGACCTGTGTACAATTCCGGGTTATCTAACTTTAAATAACTTGCGATTTGCTTCGGCATACTTCTGATGGTATTTTTTCCAATAACTTGTTTTGTCTTCAGGCACTCGTGGTATAGACGACGAGAAGACTTGAAGAAGCTTGCTTGAATGCTGCTCAACCCAGCTGAATTCTTCTGTTGTTTTACTTCTCAAAATTGTTCTTACCCAATTGCAATATTCGCCCACGGTAAACATATAGTTGGACAACTTCAAGAGGCACACCATTAACTGCAATCGGTTCCGGGTCAACCAGATCGTTCAACATGATCTTGGTCTTATTATGTTCATTCCAAGACCGATCCGTCCAGAAGCATCATCTAGGTTGGTCAGCATACATTGCAAGTCTTGCAGCGACTCCGCCATTAGGACGATATCATCGGCAAATCGTAAGTTATGTTCTCGCCATCGATATTAATGTCTATTTTGTTCCAATCCAGCATCTTAAACATATCTTCCAGGGCATTAGTGAACAGTTTCGGGAAAATAACATCCCTCACTCCCCTGCGCCATTGGATATGTTTAGACTGCTGGTTTTGTACATGGACACTCATAGTCGCGGCTTCATACAGAAACCTCAGCAGTTCGATGTATCGCTAGTCCACTTGACAACGTTGCAAAGACTCCAGAACTACCCAGGTTTAATGGAGTCAAAGGCCTTCTCATAGTCCCCTGTGTCAGCAAGATACAGGGGCTGATTTATACTCTTCAGAATTCTGTATAACCTGCTTCACTGTGTGTATGTGGTCTATGGTGCTAAATCCTCCACGAAACCCGGCCTGTTCAGGAAGCTGGAATTCGTCAAGTCTTCTTGCGAGACGATTTGAGATGACCCTCGAAAACAACTCATAGACGTGCCTCAACAGTGAAATAGGTCGGTAGTTCTTTAAAAGGATTTTATCTCCTTTTTTAAAGAAGAGTACTACCAAACTCCTACTCCACGCCTCTGGAGTTCTACCATTGTTAAAAACGGTGCTAAATAACCCCTGAAACTATCGAAGTACTGGTCCCCCCTGCTTTCAAGAGCTCCAAAGTTATACCATCCTCACCGGGGACCTTTCCATTCTTAAGTTTTTTGAGCGCCATCTCAATCTCGTCTAGGTTGACGTCGGGCAGTTTATCAGTGTAGTGGTGGGTCAGTATTGCGCGGGAATCCTCTGTGCTGGGTTCAGGTTTAGAAGCATTCGAGTCGTTTAATCGGCCATAGAAGTCTTCAATCTCAGAAAAGATCCGGCTTAGAGACGATGGTTGTGCCATTATTGGTCTTGAGCTTCGTCAGATGGGATCTACTCAATTGCTGGGCAAAGATTATTGACCCCCGATTTTGCTCAATTGCCTTTTCTATTCGGCGTGTATTTGAGCATCGGAGGTCACGTCGCACCAGCTTGCTGATCTTTTTATTGAGTTCCCTTTTCTCAGACGGTGTAGCTTGCTGTTGCTCCCGTCTCTTGTGCGTAAGCCGAAGAGCCTCATCCGAGATTTAAGACTTCGTGCCCGTACGCTGCAGCTGACAAAATCTAGTGCCTTCCTCCCTAAGGATTCCCACAACTTTTTGGAGTTCCTTGTCTACGTCATTTGTGGTTTCCAAATCAGCGAAATTTGAGTTGAAACTGTTCTGATCCAACAGCAGCCAGGAGCAGGTTGGGTCGGTGGTTGGGCAGGCAGGTTGAGCGTAGACTTCACCAGACGGCATCTTTCAAGCTTGTGGTTCAAGGAGCCTCGGATAAGTCGGTGATCACAACCGGTATTAAACTTTGCAATCACTGAGACATCCCTGAATATATGCTTATTGTCCGTCATGATGAAGTTAATCTCATTTTTAGTCACACTATCGGGACTTTGCTAAGTCCACTTCCTCTGGGGTTGGTTTTTTAAGAAAGAGTTCATCAAAAAGAACCCCTCTTTTTCCAAAAAGTGAATTAGCATTTGCCCCTTGTGATTCCTTTCTCTATAGCCGTGTGGACCCCTATTTTCCATTTATTGCAAGTCTGTACTCCCACTTTGGCGTTAAAGTCTCCCATGATAACGTTGTAGTGGGCCCTTGTAGTGTTATGTAGGGCCGAAGATATATCATCAAACATATCTTCTACCTCATCATCCGAGTGTGCTGAGGTCGGTACGTAGAACCAGGTACGCTACCATGGTCGACACACTGGATATTTCTACATCATTATCAATGAGGATTTTGTTGACGAGGAACCCCACGCCACCCTGAGACTGCTGATCACCCTCTCGGAAGTAGAATAGGTGGCCCGATTCCAGGGTTACTGTATCCTCCCCCTCTCTTCGGACTTCACTTACCCCTAGGATGTGCCACCTTATCTTGGTAAGCTCCGTCTCGAGTTGCGCCATGTGATCGTCAAGCCTAATCGTACGTAGCCAGGGTCAGTTGTTTTTGTTTCGGATGGCCTACGGTAGCCCGGGGATTCTTTGCACCCCCTGCCCTGCCATTTTCTTGACCGCCACCTTGGTCAGAACTAGCAGGATGACCGGGAACTGGGGGACATTTTTTACTTGTGCCGTTCATATTGGAGGTTTTGCCCATAATCGCCACGCTGGGCATGCGGGTTGGCGATTGCAGGGCGTAGCTTCTCGCACCGGTGACGCTGCTGCCCGTCATCGGCCTGTGTCATTTGGCTACGCTTGTTTTAGGGATGGTTATACCGCCATCTGTCGGTCGCCAGAGCCTCGTTCGTTATCCGCCAGGATGACCGCGTGCAGGTGAGATTGGCTTGGAGCATTGAGATTATTTTCGCTCCCATACATTCCTTACAAACATCCCTACTTGCACTTCCCGATTATCTATCTGGTTGAAACTTTCAGGGTAGCTCACAAACCGAAATAAATAAAAAATGAACACCTAAATATGTAAAAAGTTACAAAGCAACAAAAAATAAGTAAAATACCCTTAAAAGTATTTTTTTTTTAGTTACACTTATTTATTTCTTTAATATTGATGTCAACCGTTGGTGCGGTTGCTAACAAAAATAATTGATAGTAGTTAAGCCACGCCAGAATCACATGGCACAGAATAAATAATACCATGGGCGGCCTGACAAACTCCTATACAACCAGAGTAGACCAGTATAACCGTTGTAAGTTTTAACTAATAGGATTGGCACCAGTTTTCAATAATGATTATACAAAATACCCATGGTTACTTTGATATCTAGGTATTGGTTAGTTAAGCAATGAGATTACTTAACGCTATTATTGAACAATCTGGTTAAAAAGAACATGGGCTAGCTTAACAAATTCAAACGTCGAGAAATCAAACAGCGGTAAAGCTGTAAGAAAATAAACCTCATATCTAAAACTAACTTCTGACCTCAAGTCGGGTTGTTCGTATAACAACTAAAAGGATAATCCTTCGGTTCAAAAACTGCACAGTTTCTTATTTGAGAACGGCTTTGCGAAGTGAATCGTGCTTACATGAGGCTCTGAAGAGTTTTGTAAAATCACAGATTTTTGTTTTAAATATGTATAAGATATATTTTGGTGTATTGGTTGATGTTAGACGAAGTTTGTTTAAATATAAAAGACCAAGTATAATCGCCACTTAAGTCACTAGTGGTCTTATATATATGCTTATCTACGCCATCCTACTAAGTCTAACAATAATGTTTTATCCGATGCATCGCGCAGCAGACTGTGGCATCGCACTGTAGCTTGCTAGCAATAAGAGGGTGGTTCTTCAATGGATCGCATCGCATATTCAGCTAAAAAAAATGATAAAAAAAATGATGACGTAGATCTCCTAGCTAAACAAGCGATCGAAGATGGTGTTCCATTAATAGTGCTACCTCTTTTTTCCGATCATGTTAGATTAATAAAAGATCAATGCAGAGTGATGTGGCAGGAATACTTTGACGAGAGGTCACGTGAGAAGGGCATTTGGTATAGGACAATCCAGCCACAAATTCCCCAATATCCGTGGATAGATAATATTTTAATAAGCAGAAATTCTTTAAAGACCGCTCTTAGATTACGCTCGGGACATATTCCATCAAACAAGTTTGCATTTCTGATGAAAAAAGTCCCATCGCCAAATTGTAACGAATGCGGAGTAATTGAAGATGTACAACATATTTTGATGGAGTGTGTCCGGAACGAAACATTTAGGTTATTGTGTTTTGGTAGGGATAAGACTATACACGTTGGCCTTCTTAATAGTACTTTGGCTTGTCCGACATCCGATGAAGCGTAATTGTTATATAAGTCGACAGAGGCTTAGCCAAATAAGATGAAATGTTGTTATTAATATTTTTAAGTTAATTTAGTTTTCGCGGACTTAACTGGACGATGTGGTCGCTCAGCGACAAAGTCCTTTAAATTAAATAAAAAAATAATAAAAAAATAGTCACCACGATATCCCATTTAGGGCCCTAACCAGCTGCAACTGGGATTTACTTATTACCACAGTTAACATAATATGTAATATTACATCCTTAAGAAATATGTGCTGTGCCATTACGGGTAACTATAACAAAAACGAACGGAAGATCGACACGAAAACCCAAAAAATAAAGCATATAGAAAACTATAGAGTAAGGACACTTTTTGTTTTTAAACCTAACCGTTTTTTATTTTAAAAGCTACAAAAAAAAGCTGTACCCTGTAGCAGTGTTGGTTAGCTGTACCCGCGGCTTCACACGCGGGGTCATTTCTCCAGGTGCAAAGTACTATATGTACTATTCCAAGACCTAAAATACCTAACATTTGATCAAAATTTTCTCAGCCGTCATAAAGTTTTTATCGATTGCTCGGCTTCTACTCATCGGTTTGAGATACCAAATACAACAGTTTTTGAGTGAAATCCCAAGCTATCCTACAGTGAAAGCCGCATCGCAAATGGTCCAGTAGTTTTTACAGTTGTAGTGATGCGCGAACAAACATACTGACAAACAGACAAACACATGAATTTTAAAACTGTTTTATTCCTGTTTAGTAGCTTAATTTAACTACCCTAGTTTTTTTTTCAATTATTTCCTTTGTACGGATATTTTCGTTCCTATTGTTTTATTATAAGTATAGAAGTTAGATGTTCAAGTATATTAAGGTATTTTCCTACTTTTTGATGTGTAATATCTTTTCAGTCGCGTTGGGAGTGACTTCGTGAAAAGTGTTTAACAGTGTAAATCATATGCTACTCCTGAGGCCAGCTCTTTTTTTAATCTCGCTTTACCTGCAGGCAAACGAAAAGCTAGATTTAAATAAAGTAAGTACTTGACACCTCAATTCAATCTCACGTCGTGTTCGCTTCGACTACTTACCAAACCGAAAGCTAAATAGGCCGCAATAATTTAGTTTCACACTCACATGTTAACTATTCGCCTAACCTCGTTTAATTAAGCTTTGCTCTTGTTGGGCTGGAGTTGAACAATACTTGGAACATGGTTAAACTACAGTTAACTCAACAAAATGTGATAGTTTCAAGGTAACTGTAGATTAACCAAGGTTCTAATATTGGAGTGCTAGAGCCTTAGTAGTATTACTGGGCCAATCACATTCGAGCTTCGATTTTCCGTCTCAATCTCAATAAACTTCAAATGCGAGTATATTGCGGCCCTAATTCAACTGCTCGGCCTAGCTCAGGATCTAGCTAATGATTCTGGCCAGATCATGTCTCCATAGACGGAATATTAAGCGGGCGAAAAGAAGCGAGGGTATGCTCAAAGTAATGTGATGATTTGATGAATGTGCCCTTAGCTGAAAAGGTTTGTTTGCGTGTACTTAACTTGAGGCTGTCAAAGCGAATTATAATTTATGTTTAGGGACATGGCCCCATGAATTCACGCATAAAAATTTAATTACTCGACCACCGAATTCTGAACGTCAACCATTAGAATAAAACTCGGCGGCGAATTATTTATCTTTTTGGAGGGAGGGATATATAAGTGTGTGCATGAGATATGTATTTCGAAATGTTCTTTCTACAATGGCCTTAATAACTTAATACCACACTTAAATTACTTGGCTCCTACTCATAGGATTGACAATTCGCCAAGTACACTGCCTAATGGTGGCCATACACGCTACTAGAAATGGTTACGATCAAACTGTACAGTTTGAACGGTGCAGTTTATCGTAGCTGGCATACAAGCTATACACGCTACGAGAAATCGTTACGATCAGACGGTACAATATGGTGCCGACGCACACGTGTCAGTGATGGCTTCGACGGACGACGTTTTAGCAATTGTTCGATTAATATTCGCCCTGAAGGAAAAAAAGGTGAAGCGGAAAAATCGTAGCATCTGGTGTAAAGAATGGCTAATGAAAAGAAGAGTTCATTCTCATGTCAATTTGTTGGCGGAATTAAAGGTTTTTCCAAAAGACTGGCATAATTTTCTAAGAATGGATCATGATACGTACTTACATCTACTGAATTTGGTAGCACCAATTATCGAGAAGCAAGACACTATTATGAGAAATGCTATTCCACCCCATGACAGGCTTGTAGCTACTTTGAGGTTTTTATCAACAGGAAGAAATTATGAAGATTTGAAATTCTCTAGTATCATTTCATCTCAAGCTTTGGGTCGCATAATACCGGACACCTGTGAAGCAATATATAAGGTTCTCCGCAAAGACTATTTGAAGGTAAGAAATAAAAAACTACTAATTACTTAGAATGTAATGTTTATTAATTTGTACTTATAATGATGGGTTAACATTAAGTAAAATTAGACAAATAAGTAGCCGCTGAATTTTGCATTTGTTGGAACTCTTCTTGTTGAGAAGTTTGCATTATTGGGGTTTGGAGAATTGACTGGGAGCCTGGTTGTGTTTGGAAATCATAATTTGAATTCTGATAAGGTACTGGACTAGGATTGTTTCCAACAGGGCTGGGAGTACTTGAAACGGGGCTGGGAACGTTGTAACCATAATTAGTAAAACGCACACTGGTTGAATCCATCACTTGGTGTGATATAGTCAAATTTTCCATCTCTGCCAGAAATAATGTTTCGTTAATTATTTTTTCGGCCAAAATACGTTGATGTTTTGTGAGGTCTCTCAGCTTAGCTGCGACGTTTGCTCCATAAATATCAAATCGATCATTAGTAATTGCTGGCCTTTTGAAATGGTTTTGAACAGACTGTAAAACTTCAGTAGTTAGGTTTTCATTTGCATTCCTTTTTGGCCGACTCCTATTAAACAACGTGTTTGTAGTTGAACGAGTATCGGGAGTTGACTGTGAAGTTGATTGTGTGGCTGGAGGTGACTGTGGAGTTGACTGGGCGGCCGGAGATGCTTCACTTTCAATTTCCTGAAACAATTATTTTTTTTACAGTTCCCACGCTCGAAAGAAGAATGGAAGGATGTGGCCAAAGTGTTTGAAAAGAGATGGAATTTTCCGCATTGTCTAGGCGCGATGGATGGAAAGCATATATCAATTTTTCTTCCTAATGGATGTGGCTCAGAATATTTCAACTATAAAAACCATCATAGCATGGTGTTATTGGCAATCGTTGACGGAAATTATCGATTTCTTTTATGTGATTTTGGAACAAATGGAAGAATTTCAGATGGTGGAGTACTCACAAACACTAAGTTTTTTGAAAAACTTGATAATAATCAGTTGTGTATTCCAACCGAAACAGCTGTCGCAAATAGCACTAGAAAGTTGCCTTATGTGTTTGTGGCTGACGATGCGTTTCCACTTAGAACAGATTTAATTAAGCCATTTAGACAAGCAGACTTGACCACAAATAAAACCAGAATTCTAAATTACCGCGTATCACGAGCAAGGCGCATTGTCGAAAATGCGTTTGGGATCTTGGCATCTCGATTTAGAATTTTTCACACAAAAATTAGTATTAATCCGAAGAGAACAGAGTCAGTCGTGATGGCCAGTTGTGCTTTACATAATTATTTAATGAAGACTTCAGAAAGTTCTTACTGTCAACAAGAATGCTTCGACGTAGAAAATGTTGATGAAGGGTCAATAACCCAAGGATATGATACAACGGATTCAGCCATATTTAATTTGCAAAGAAGAAATCTTGGTAATACTTCGATTGCCGCAAAAAAAGTCAGAGAAGAGTACATGGAATATTTTGCAAGCGAAGGCAGCGTTCCGTGGCAAAATAATTTTATATGTTAACTCTTTGAGAATAAAACATTTAATAAAAAAGTTATTTAGTTTTATTTAAATACCTACATGTTAATTCACTCAGGCTAGATTTCACCAACCTCCTAATAAGTTATTAGGGACTTATTCGGCAAATAAACTCCAACTTTCCAAACACAGATTAGGTATATAAAAAGTGGTTTATCACCAGATATAGTTTCCAATAACTTTATTAGGAGGTTGGTAAAATCCCGCCTTAGTATTAATATGTACGTATTTTTTCGAGTCTGCTTCAATGTGAAAGAAGGAAGGATTCATGTAATAATATAAATAACTATGGAGCATTCTCAATATGGCCGGATTTACTTATTATATTCACATAACCATATTAGTGCTAGTCTACTCTGCTGGCACCACAGGGCTAAAAACCATACAAGAAATAAAAAAAATCGTAAGAAAAGCCGACCTTACTGTACTCTGTATAATAACCAGTGATCGGAGTAGGTAGATTGAATTGGGGTCATTCTGCTGGAATTTCCCAATTGGTTGAAAAAAAAAAATCTACCTACTCCGATCACTGATAATAACACGCAAACAACTTACCTCGTTGTCTGTTGATTCGTCGTCCATATTAGAACGTGAACGTCTTGGTTCTTCTTGGTCATCCAAAAACAGCAACATAGAGTAATACCATAGTTTTGGTTTATACACTTCTTGGGTTCCTGCTCCTGATTTCTTCGAATCAGCGATCTTCTTACGCTCTTTTTTGTAAGTAGAGCGAATGTTGTTTATTTTTTTTACAACAGCATCTTTGTCAGCACTAGGGTCTACTGTTTTAAATTTTTCAACCAGCTTAGTTTATGCTGCACGTTTTAACTCACGATTGTGATACTCTTTGCCTTTAATATTCCAAAGACAAGGTTCACTGCGATATAAATCAATAAATTCTTCAAGCCATTCGCGATTAGTTTGAGACGCCATGACGCGTGCGCACGTCCACCCGAATTTCGACCGACTACAAAACTGAACACGAAAACGGAACGAGCGCATACACGTTACGATCAGTCGGCACAGTTCGTCCGATTCCGATAAATCAATTGAAATTTTCGTATTGTTCCGTTCGACTGTACAGTCTCAAAAAATCGTGCGAAACTGCACAGTTTCATAACATACATGTAGCGATTTATCGGTACCGTTCGAACTGTACAGTCTGATCGTAACGATTTCTCGTAGCGTGTATGGCCACCATTACTCAAAGCTATAGCGATATCAATGCACTGTCCGTCCTTGTTATTGTGTTACGATATGACAAGGACGGACAGTGTATTGACGTCATAAACGATTACAATTCCATTACGATCGCTATACCTCGATCGGCCTGCAGATTTTAGTTTATCCAACCATGATTTTAGATGATCTTAGACATTAAAAGTGTGGTAATAAGTTTTGAAGGCCAGTTTAATTAAACATATAACTACATGTAACGTTCTACGTTAAACGCCAAAATATGCCTTTGAGCGGATTTAACAGGCCTTTCCAAAGACTATCCGTCGAAAACCGGCACAACAAGACTTCACGTCCTGTTTCACGATCCAACTCCGATACATAATTTAAAGCGAGCGACCGGCATCGGCTGTCGCCCGAAGTATCGCTCTCATTTGTCAACAGCGGTATAACAGGATAGTGCGCCATTTGCATGTGCGTTACTGAGTTAGCATCGCGTGCGGAAGGCATTACAATTAGCAACCCGGGCCAGTGCCGCCGAACGACTCTCCACCGATGTTTCAATTTGTATTCAGTTATCTGATTGGTTGTGTGTATGTACAGGTTACGAATAAGTTATGTGTAGGGATATTGGTCGCAGTATCGTAATCAAGTACATATAAATTATTGTCAACAGCAGTTTATATTATTATAATCATACGTCTAAAGGCCCTTGGACGGCCTGTCAAATTCTGATACAAGAAGTCAGCACGGTCTGACAAACTCTGACACAAGAGGTCGACACTATCTCGTTCGACATAGGTAGATACATTATTATAATCAGTTTTGTAGTAACTTAAAATACTTGAAATTAATTGGCAGTGTATTGGTAAATACAGAAAGTGGATACCCATCTCCAGCAGTATATGACCAAATGACGGTAAACTAGCGTATATTTACACGTCTGCCCAACAAAAGAAGTGTAATGTTGTAGGATTTGTGTATGTTTGTTTGTATGTATGTATGTATGTGAGTTTATTTATTCCAGCATAACTTTTAAATGCCTGAAACCTTATTACTTATTCGTACCCTGAAACAGATTTATACGTATGGATTGGAATGGTATATTTTTAGCTTTTAAACTAGTTATTAACAATCTTCTTAAAAACGGTAAAAATGTCTAAATTACAATTAAATATCATTTGATAAGTTACACGGTTTTGTCTGCTCGTACCTACCATCTATCTATCAACCGAAAATACTAAATTTTACTCGTGAATATTGTGTCCTGCAATACCTAGTGCCAAGGCAATACATCGCCAACTTAAAACAAATAAAATAAACGTTAAATATCACGTTTACAACGTTAAATCTATCGCTGTTAGAAGTTAAAAACAAATTCAAGCTAAAAATCAAGTTGCAAAACTACGTGATGGATGAGTTTATTTTGGCTCATTCGTTCCAATAGGACCAGGTCACGTAAATTTATTTCAGTATAAACTGCTTGTTTAAAACCTGTTTGTTTAAAAAGTTAGACCAATTGATATAGGTAACAAACCAAAAACCAAATCTGTACGCCACAAAAAATGCGCAACGAATTATTGACAAAGGTTATACACCCATTTTAAAAGGGTTTACATGTAAAGTAACAATCGTTTTATCTAGCCCGTATAATTCTGTTGGATCAGTATCGCCGTGAGAGGAGATTTACCCAAAAGGTCCTCCGCGTCGACTTCAAACGTCGCAAAACTCGCAAAATAAACCTCCGAAATTGACCATTTTCTTTGAGAAAAAACATGCTGACAGCATCGTATGAACAACAAAGGGTCGTGTTACGGGTACATCCGAGATTTCGGGTGAATGCCTAACAAAGAAGGAGATACTGGTCTGATATACGACCAGTATGTGAAATTACACCATATAGGATAGGCTATTAATTACAGAGATTGGCGACTCCGTCCAGATAAATTAAACAGCGTCGAAAGATTAATAATTAACCGCAATCATGTTGACGCTATCAGTTTTCAATTGCTCTAACAGGCTGAGCTAATGGAATTAATTTTGTAACAAGTGCTGCAGCTCGGTTATTTAACAGGCGTTTAGTTTCAATTCGTTACGTGTAGTTAAATTAATATAAACATTTAAACAATGGATCCCGGTGTGCGTTGTTTTCAACTTGGAATTTTCCGATACCACCATCTGTTTGTAATGCTCTGTAATTAAAATTAAAACGATTTAATATGAGGCATTTTATTTCACGCATGAATAACTTCGGTGGCGTGGCGTGAATTTTGTCACTCATTCTGTTGTGGATTTGTCACAGCTCAGTTTTCCGCTGTTATTTTTGTCAGGCACAATGTCTATAGAATTTTCATGCGCCGGTCGTGCTACCATGGCCGTCACCTCATGCATATGTATGGCCTTATGCAAACTGCAACTTTGCCTTTCATTGAATAAAAATATTTGAAATGTGACGACGCTGCGACGCTCTGCGTTGCAGCTCTCTGATTCCCTTTGTGACAATGTTTATCAGGTAAACTTTTTAGATTGCATAATGCACATCTTTGCAAATAAATAAAAAAACTGAACATTAGGTACATTTGCAAAAATTGGTAGCTATAAACCTGAATTTTGAATCGTTGGTAAATCAGGAACCGATAGAATATGACGGAAACACACAATCAGATGTAAGAGTAACTCTAGGTAGGTATGCAATATCCTTAGTACAGCTTTGAGCGACAAATATTTTCGCCCAAGTTCGCCTGTGCAGTCGGTTGGTTCTAATCTTAATTCACAGTTCGTCGGAGTAGTTTGTTTGTTGCAACAAGTCGCAAGTAGCGAGAAACTAGTTGTTGGAACTTGAGACTTTATACACATTCTTACTACTACGTCAGTAGTTCCGTACCACTACAGAACACCTACATCTACAGAATAGTCTAAGATAAGCGAATAAATGAATTGAATATACATAACAATAGTTTTTTAGGCTTCTCATCTTTTCAAGTGTGAAGGAATAAAACATCAAATCAGTGGCGTGCATTAGGCCTACGTCCAGCTGGACAAATATAGGCTGGTGATTATGATGATGAAGATGATTGTTAATAATTTATTCATAAAATGGCTGTGAAATACATATGGACAGACAGACTGACAGACAAAAATTACGAATTAATAAGGTTTTCTTGTTTGAATATGGAACCGTAAAATGTAAAAGAATACATTTCAGAACGTGCTGTTATTTACCTGACCTATAAAAGAAGGAGAAAAACACGCTTAGGTATAATTGATAAAATTAAAAGAATTGAGTAGCCAAGTTGAAGATGGTAGTTATTTAATTAATTTACAAAATGTAGGTGTAGTTTGGAACTCTACTGGGTAGCTGCCAAACTTGCTGGAGTATGCCGCACCGCAATTATTTTTCAGTTTTATTTTTTGTGGGCAGCTCCTGAAAAAATCTGATACATTAGGAACATAACTCAGCTGTTCTAACTAGGGAATGCAATACCGGTATTTCGGGATCCCGGTATCCCTCATACATTTTGCGGGGCTAATCTTGGTCGACTTTTTCGCGGGATCCCACTGGACTGGCGGGATTACAGAGAAGCGTGGTTTTTAAGATGTTGATGAGAATTAAAAGTAAGTGCCACGTATCTTTTCGTATTTTTGGTGTGTACATAATTATTTCAATGTTTGTTATATTGGCGTGAGCGTACAACTCATGCGTGACGCGTGACTATGTCTTTTTTGTGATTAAATATCAGTGACTATGTCAATTTACATTTCTTATGTTTATGTCAATTTATGTTTCTGATGTTTGAATTAGGTGATTATGTCAATTTATGTCTTGCGTCTTACTTACTTATCTTATTCTATGTCTATTTATGTCTTAATATTTATGTGTAAAAGTATTAATAAAATATATAAAATATACCAAAAAGCTTGCTTAATTTGGGTTAAAATTAAAACCATAAAAACGAAGACTTACGATTTATACGAAGGTCTTTATTACGATTCATTTCAGAGGTCTAAATCCACCCTGCTGGATCCCACAAATAACGGGATCCAGCGGGACTAAGATGTTTCAGTCTCGCAAATACCTGGATTGAAATTATCTGGCGGGATTTCATTCCCTAGTTGTAACCTTTTCTTAGACATAAATGGAACGAAAAGTTAAAATTAAGTCTGAGAAATTCAAGCAAGATGATTCTTAAAAGTATATAATTATGAAAAGAGACGAAAATTAAAATTGTAATAAAATCTTTGAATAACATTTATATTTTCTTTGGAGGAAATTATAATAAATGCTTTTGAAAGGGTTTACAGTTTGTTAATTGCTCTTAGCGTTTTTGATAGAAGGTAATTTTTCATCGTAATTTAAATTTATTTTCTAATTTACTTCCGCTTTTAGTAATGCTTGATTGTTTATTATGTTGTATTCACTTTTAAAATGACAATGATTTGAATATCAGTTTTTGAAAAATGCTTTTTTTTTTAAATATAAATTAGTTGTATCTTTTGTCCCCAGAAAAAATAAGTACGAGTAGGTACCTAGTTATCCACACTATTATATAAAAGTGAAGTCAGTTTTTTTGTTTGTTTGGGGAGCTTTCACGCCAGAACGGCTGATCCGAATTAGATGAAACTTTGTAGACAAGTACTGTACGATATGGAGACCGAGACCAACATAATATACTTTTATCCCGGAAAATTGTAAGTTGCCTCAGGAAAACTGGAAAACTTCGTTATTACTAGCTGTAAGGAACGGAATGACATTCGTTGCCGTGGAAACTTAATAATAACAAGTTTGACAAAAAGCATCAAGAGCGTTGGTGCTATACTTTTGCATTGCTTTTTAATATCCTAGATTAACATAGGGTGGTTTTATCGCGATAAACTGTACTCCGCGCGGACGAAGTCGCGGGCTAGTAAAATTATATTTGGAGTTATCCAGTCGTGTCACTCTACTGCCAGCAGCAATCCCATCTGTATGAAACTATTCGGGACAAAGTGTCTGCATAATTTTATCCTCACCTGTATAAACATATTTTACACACCTAGAAATGCTACCGAACTAGTTAATAAATTTCACAGTTAGTGTAGCCGAACAAACTCAAAGTTCGGTCAAAGGGATTCGGCTAATTTGATTTCTATGTTCGTCGGCCACAAGAGGGTTGCGCCGTGGCGGGCTCCATCCATCGGACACACGACACGCATTTACAAAACAACTTCGGTACTCGCTTATAAACAGTTACCTCAAACTTTGAGACGATTAGTTACGATAATAACTTCTGTTTAGCTTAAACTTGAATAACTTCAGGTATAATAGATGGTTACTAGTTTCAAAGTCTCGTCAAATATGCAGTCGTTCAGGCGTGATCAAAATGTTTGATCACGATTTTTGACAGATTTTTGGCAAAATTTACTATTTTGAGAAAATTGAACGTTCGCATCAGACTTGGTAGCTTTGCTTTTTTTAAAAGCTTTTATTTAACTTCACTTGTTTATTTATGTATCTAGGTATGTATCTATTTATGTATCTATGTATGTATCTATGTATGTATCTATGTATTTTGTCTGTCCTGGAATTTTGGAATTCAAATTGCGAGCATTTCCCGATTAGCTATCCGGCTGAAACTTTCAGGGTAGCTCAGAAACCAATGACAATGAAACAAAAAAAAAAAAAAGGAAAAAAGAAAGAAAAAATACAAAGAGGAAAAAAACATTAAAAAAAACGTATAAGTTACAAAGTAATAAAAAAGAGATCCCTTAAACGTTTTTTTTTTTTATTATACTTATGTTATTGTGGACAATTTTATCAACCTTCATGATTCAGTCTTCTTCTGTACATAAAATAACAAAAAGTCAGTACAAAGATAATTAAAAAACAAATGTTCTAGCTGACTTGCCTATTACTGATCAATTATATATTGTGTCTGACTGTTTGTCTGTCTGTTCACGCATCACGTAATAACTATTAAAACCGATTTAAATGCGGTTTTTATTGTCAGATAACTTAAGTTTTGACTTAAAATCTGGTGTACTTTGTGTTTCAATCCAAAGCCAACAAAGCCAACAAGTAAAGCCGACCAATCGTTAAAAACCGACGGCTGAACAAATTTTGATGAAATATTGTACTTTAAAGGTACTTTTGGTCCTGAAATAACGACACACAGACACACAGCTTTCATATAATTTTTTCTGTTTGTTGCTCAATCAGAAATATCTCTCTGTTTGTTGATTTTCAAGGGTACCTTTAGGAAAATGTAAAAATGAAATTGTCTGCTAAATAAATAAATTGTGTTTTAGTAACTTCTCTCACCACTTCCTACATCTACGCCTTACAATTAACAAATTAGCAGCACTGTTTAACATTGGCCACTCTCGGGCGGTGGTTTTACGGCACCACAAACATTATTACATTGTGTCGGTCCCCAATTATATTTCCAAGCATCTAGTATATCATTTATCATATCAATGTCAAGGAGATATATTTAAGGAGATTCCAGTTATTGACTTTTATTTAACTTGCAATGTTTGTATGTATAGCTAGCGGCACGTAAGTCTAGCGGTGAACGAAACGTGGCGGGGATCTTGGCACAGTCAGTTTTCGGATTAAAAAGTATTCATAAACTTTGCCCGCCACATTTCGTACACCGCTAGACTTACGTGCCGCTAGGTATACGTATGTTTGTTTAGGTCAAATCTTACAAGCTGAAGTAGAACCACTTTCTCTTACCCTACGGAGTGAATTTTTACGTATTGGTTCAATTCCGATGACAATCTATTTTTATGGTATGTAAGCATGACTTGAATTGACATCCAGGATTAGCTCCAGATACATAAACTCTTCAACGGTTAACAGTTCAGACACAACATTTCGTGTATGCATTTTATTATGATAGCAGGTTTTAAATTAACATGGCATGGTCTCCAGATAAAGGAACTCTTCAACGACCAACAGCTCAGACATGAAATTTTGTATACGTATTTAATTGTGATGGCCCGTTTTAAGTTTCGTTTGTACTATTATTTATTCTGTGGTTTCGCCATGATATGGCTACTGCATAAAATATTTTTTAAACGTTTTTTAATTTACTTGCTTTATCATAATGCAGATAAGCACAATATTAGGAGCTCGTAAGATAGAAGTGGTCATTAAAAAATGATAATATCCAGTAAGCGAAATTGAAACTTAATAATGTACAAATGTTTTTTTTTTGTATTATTTTTTGTATGCAAGTTATGCAATGATTCCATTACTATGATTAAACCCTCGCGTTTCAAGCGCTTATTTTTGAATATAAAACAATCGCTTTGCAGAAAACAACACTCTCGACGGCCGGACGGCTTGTAACAGCTTCGTTAAAATCATAATTATATTACTATATGAAATAATCAGGACTATGCGATAAATATAAAATATTTGGCAGATTCTCCACCGTGTCGTCGCTGTTTTGCTCTAAAAATGATTAGTCTTTATTGTACAATATTTGTAGAGAAGCTAATAATAAAAAATCGTATTAAAATTTCTTCTAGTGGGTATATTTTGCACAGGCATCAAGCACGAAGCGAACAATCCACCGGTGCACTTACTCAGTAAGAGCCTCACGGGCGCATGAATAAACCATCGCACGAATGTGGAACTCTTGTCAAGAGCGAACTGTTGACGGACGGATGGATCCTAAACGATCCTCTTGGCATAATAACGATACTGACGCGACGAAAGCATTCCAGCACACACCTAAATGTACCGAGTATCAAGAAAGAATTACTGTAGATTCAAAACACAAACGAACAAATTGCTTGCAATAACAGTTTGTTTTTAAAAGCTTTTATTTACTTCACTTGTATGTATGTACATGTATCTATGTATCTATGTATTTTGTTTGTCCTGGAATCTTGCAATTCAAATTTCCGATTAGCTACCCGGCTGAAACTTTCAGGGTACAAAACATGACATGTTATGTTTCAGGAATTTCAGGGTATGGGTCGGGTGTTGCACAGGTCAACCGACCTGTGCAGGTCGCATTTCTCAACCGATTCTTGGGAAATTTTGTGAGTTGGTTCGATAAATATACGTTTTTGAATCCTCTTTTTTATAATGAACACGGTGTACATTTATTTAGTTTTAAACTATGCAAAGACAGATTCGCGAGGTCTACAGCTCATAGAGCCACTAATAATATTCTAAAGGAAAAAATACGGACGGAACCCTCACGAGCACGAGCACGAGACCGAGCGATCACGAGATCGAGCGAGCACGAGACCAACCGAGCATGAAGTGCGAGATGAACATACACAACATAGGAGGTTACGCTAGCTCTGACGGTCCCCAGCCAACACCCCCTCCCCCATATAAGGGGGGAGGCTCTTTCATACTTATATTATTTTTATGTTAAGCATAAGCTCCTTGATTCACATTAATAGTTCTAATACAAAGCATCTATGCCTACATATTTTTCGTACAACATTGATGTAAAGAGTATCAAATCTTGTAATAGATGCGGCGCTACTATAGCAAATGATCATCATCATCTTTATAATTACATTTTTTGCCGACAAAATCTCTCAATCAATGATAATTAATTCAAAGCACCATTAATGTGGGCAAACAGATCAATGTTTTATTTTCCCACATCTACAGTGCGTGAAACATTTTGCTATCCAAACTGAAGGTGGCATTGCCAGACATTGCGTTATGTGTAAAACCAATTTATTAAACACAATGATGAATAATACGAGACAACTATCTAGACGGTGATCGGGTGGCGATATCACCAACACACCTCATTGCGCGCATACTGCGCGTACGCACGCAGCAAGGTAGTACAAAAAGGATAAAAAGAGGTAGGAAAGTAGTTGGAATCGTTGTTAGATCGCAATAATTCAATTTAATTTCGTAAACTGTATGAAAATAGAGTGCAGATTGGTACCTATATATTGTGAACATTCCTCTTAAACGAACAAAACGATTTTCTTCAATAATCATTACGATTAGAGCGCCCAAATACAAGGAGTGGAAGTGAAATGCTCTAATGTATGTTTCCTGATAAGTGGAAAATAATCCGGCAGTATGTATAGATGATCAGGTATTTTCCAGGCAAGCATGTCCAAATCCTCATCCAAGACCTCATCATTGTTTACCATCAGGCGAGCCTATCTTCTTTATAAAATGTTGTCTGTCTGTCTATTTGTTACGACACTTATAAACTATTGAAAAGATTCAAATGCGATACTGTATTAGATTTAAAATCTCCAATAAAATGTATTCAAACTCCAGTTCCAAACTACCATAAATGTTACGAAAAACAATGTCAAACGTTACTCGAAATGCGAATGTTATTGTAATTCCGCCGAGAATTGTGCTTATGGTGGTTCCAGTCCAGACTATCTTCCAACCCTCCACTCGAACTGATCGTCCAACTTTCGGTATATGGAAGGAGGTTTCGTGCATGTTTGACATAGTTCGGTCGAGTTGGCGATAAATCGATACCAAATGTATGCGACATTTATGATGTATTGCTAGCAATCACGCATGTCTAAAATAAAAAGTAAATAGACACTTCAGATACAGCGCAGCCGTACCCATCGATTGTATATTTGGCAGAACGTTTTGGGTTGGCTGGTTGGAAGACATTCTGGAGCCACAATAAATAGAATCAGAATGCCATTTTTCATTCAATACACAATTCATAACTCGATATAATCTCGATTCGGTCAACTTTAATTCAATAATTGATGAGAATTGGGGCGCTGGTATATTTGTATCACAATGCGATTAACTCGATAAAAAAAATAAAAACTATTGGACGGTAATGACAGTTGAATGAATTTACTTAAAATGTAGTATAATTGTACTTCACTAAGCAACCTGGAATAACTACTTCTAAATGCAGACTAATGTGCGAAACTACCTAGCAATTAACAAAAACAAACATGTTTCCTTGTTACCTAGAACCAAAATAATATTTACAGAAACGTTTCCAAACTTGAAATATTTCCTAAATGGTGACTTAATCAAGCGAAGGCTTTACACAAACGAGCGTCAGGGAGTCGCAGTCAAAGCTCGTCATTTGGAGTCGAGCAGCTTATTAGGCGCCTAAATTACGACATTCAGCTAACTGGAGCAGGATTTATGATACCTCTAGTATTAAATCCTGATTTTGTGTAAGTATTACACTAGTGATGATGGTATTGAAATGTTTTGCTGTTAAATATACTGTATTTATTAAACAGAATCTGCGCACTTATTTGACTTTTTTACCCGAGTATGGCGAAGCAAGGGGAGGGTAGTTAATGAGTTTAATGAAACAGAATCTGCGCACTTATTTGACTTTTTTACCTGAGTACGGCGAAGCAAGGGGAGGGTAGTTAATGAGTTTAATGAAACAGAATCTGCGCAATTAGTTGTCATTTTTACCCGGTACGGCGAAATAAGGAGAGGGTAGTTAATGAGTTTAAACGTCTATATATGTATGTATCATATGTATGCACGTATGTACAAAAAATATATATATTTAGATTCCACCGTAGCGCCTCGCCCATATTGATCTGATTTTGACAAGCGAGGTATCAATCGATTTTTCGTCATCGCAAGAGTGTCATAGGCTATTTTTAACCCGACGGTAGTCGGGTTTTAGTTTTAGAATGTATGTCTTGTTAAAGTACTATGTTTTTACATTCTTTGGGTTCACACCAACCATGTTTCTTTCTTAGAGAGGATTACAATAATATGAAGGTGTTAAAGACAGTGATACCCGTTGAGTATTGGTGGACGATTTCGCTTTCTACGCAGCGATATCGTCCACCGAAACTCAACTGGTGAAAAAGCATTAAACAATTTCAATAATAGTAAGTACACCTAGATGCGTACCAGGCTCAGGGCTGCTAACCAGGTCTCTATAAACATTCAACGTCACCGGCAGAGCTTATAGTCTCTCACCTAATCAGCTCGTGCGAACAACTTCATGTGTAACCTAGTTTACTATACAGTCAACGCAAGTCAGCTAACTTGTTATCTTCTCTGAAGTAACACTTATTTAGATTGAAAACATAGTCATGTTATTTTGAATTAGTAATGCTGTTAAACGTGTGTCAATATTCAACACTTCTCGATTGATCTCATAACTTTAGTATTGATTGTGAGATGGTGTTTACAATTGATTTAACTTCAAGTTATGTCTTGTTTATGTCAATATACTTAATAGCAAACATGTGGATCAATTATTAATACTCAATAACATGCAGAAGCGCAGGAATGTAGACTTCAAATAAATGTCGAGGCTGTACAGCCTCTTGACCACACGGACATAGTGAGAAGATTCAAAAGTTAGTGCTTCGAGTTAGTGTTGAGAGTTTTTAGTGTAAACTAGTTCTTGTGCAAGTGCTACTGATAAAAAAACAATAAGAAAAGTGCTATTGGATACATCCTTAGCTGAGACAATTTAAAAGTTTATTAACAAAGAAACGGGTGTTATAAGTTTAGGGTGTGTATCTGTGTGTCTGTCAGTGGCATCGTAGCTCCCATACATATAGACCGATTATGATGCGGTTTTATGATTGGAAGCTGATGTGATTGAGATGGTTTTTAGCTATAATGGGGGAAAATGGGTTATGAGGGGGTTGGGAGGGGGAATCGTAGATCCCAAACGAATGGACCGGTTTTAAAGCGGTTTTTTATCTTTGAAAGGTTATGTTAATTTGATGGTTCTTAGATATAATGGGGGGTGGGGGAAGGGGGAGGTCGGGTGAAATATAAAATTTTGATTTGGGCTAGTTTTAAAATAAAATTGCTTTAAGGTTACATTGTAATAACTAAAGTGCATGATTGTGATGTTAACTAGGAAAAGGAATAAATAATTACTAATTTTGATTTTGATTAATCTAAAACAGAAAAAACCTATTTAATTAGAAACTGCATCTCCTTTAATATATAAAAATTTGTTTGTAGTAATCAGTAGTCAGGTACCAATAACAATGGTAAAATGTATTATGACATTATGGAGGCCAGACCTTTTGTAAGAAAATCTAAATTAAAATTAAAAATATTTTGATGTTTCGATCTTTCGTAGATGCTTAATCCTGTAAATTAGAGAGAATAATTAGTGAGTCAGTTTTAATTATTATTTTCATAACAATAATTTTAACATACCTAGATTCCAATAAAAACAACATTTGTGCCGACCAGGTACCAAAAATAAAACCCCGTAAATGCTCGGGCATCGCTTGTCTTTATTGCGTGTACCCAAACTAATACATCGTCTAAAAATATATCGGGCAATATTATTTCCAAATTAAAAGCACCGTCCCTTTTTCGTTAAAAGAAAGCGAAAAAAGGGGATCCATGCGAATTCTTTTGTAGGTAATTGGTTTTCGACACAAATACGCAATAACTTACCCATGAAACTTTATGTGTATTCCGTGAGGTGAATATACTCGTGCCACAGTTTTGGGGCCCATGGCCCGGGGTAAATGCTATCACCACCTTCTGAATAACTAAAGTTTTGTACACTAGAACGGCCCGAATTTTCCCCGGGAGAAAATCTCTTGCCGTATCGTTGTTAATATTAAATGATAGTCGGATCATCTGCGGAAATGCATCCTATTTAGGCAGAGCTAAGCCAAATGGGCCCTGCTTCGTAATAGACTCATCTCGAATAGTCTTCTTCTAGGTCAATAACATCAAGTAGGTATATCAGAACCATTATAACTGAAATAAATTGATATCTGGTAAGTAGTATACAGTACACACAGTACACACAGGTTTATTCGGAATCCTACTTCAGGCACCAGTCTCACACATCATGGTTACCTAATCAATTAACCTATGGAACCTTTTTGTACATGTAACAAAACCGATGATTTTTATTTATTAAATTGATAATGTATCTAGATTAAAGCATGATCCATTTACCCAGTACGAAATGAGTAATGTTTCCTGATCTTCGTGAATGTCTTATGTATTATGATTGTGTTTTTTGTATCTCCAGGATCCCTGAACGAATTTAGATATGATTCTCCTATTATTTATAGTTCGTCGCTGCGCCCTCAAGATTTGTTTAGTTCACTAGTAAGTCTCTTCCTCGAATCGATTTATGAATTTAAATATCACCTGCCCCGAGTTAATTCTACCAAAAACAACCTTCATAATTATAAAACAGAAACAACCCCACAATAATTCATAACGTTAATTTCACCGGCCGCTTATAATCATCCGTATCCTTGCACCTAATCTCGTAATTTCTCCCATAATCTCAGCCTACCCTTATTCATAATGAGAAGATTAAAATTTTCTGGTTTTAGTAATTGTTTAGGTAGTTAAACCCGTTTTTTTGCGAGTTCTGCGGTTAATGAATTCATACTGGCCCAGCTCTATAAATCTGTGTTGAACTATATCTCGCCCCGAAGCTTCTAAATTTGAAAGGCTTGCTTTTCAAATCGATAGACTTTGATGTAGACAAGGTTGCGTACCTATTACATAAAAATAAACATTAAATAATATTTATATTTTTCAACGAAATTGAAAAACGAGTTCCAAATATTTATTAGTGAAATACTTTTAACATAATATGTATAAAATTTAATATAAACAGATTACAGGCGAATGAAATATTTTATCGCAATACCGCGAGATTGCTGATTTTATCATTTTATCGTAAACTTGCACTCTTTTTAGGGTTTCATAACTCAAAAGGGAAAAGAGGACGCTTATTTGATCACTTTGTTATCCGTCCGTCCGTCCGTCTGTCTGCCTGTCAAGAATCTTTTTCTCAAGAACGCGTGGAGGTAAAAGTTGAAATCAATATTATTTATTCAAGTATGCAATCTCTTAATGCTGTGAAAAAAAAACTTCTAAGTCAACGCAATCAAAAGATACGGCCGTTTATGCTGCATATTTCGATACTAGCTGTCGCCCGCGACTTCATCCGCGCGGACTACAGTTTATCGCGAAAAAAGCATCTTATGTACTTCTATGTATTGAAAACCAATGCAAAAGCCACCAACGCTTTTTTTTTGCTTTTTGACAGACTTGTTATTATTCCATGGCAACCGTTCCTTACAGCGAGTAATCCTCATTTACCAGTTTCCTTGTGGAAACTTACAATTTTCCGAGATAACAAGTATTCTATGTTGGTCTCTATATTATACAGTACCTAATTACAAAGTTTCATTAAAATCGGAACAGCCATTTTGGCGTTAAAACTCCCCAAATGAACAAACAAACAAACCGACAACGTTTTAGTTTTATATATTGGTGTCAACTAGCAAGGGAATCAAAACCTAGAGGATACTTCAATGTTTTATAGCAAAAGTGAAGGGAAAAATCCGAAAGCCTTAAGTTTATAATTATAATAAAATAAAAATTTAAAGTGCAATGTTTCGCTCAGCGCGCAAAATTCAAATTTTATTGTATGTGTATTTTGTCAATTACAGCTCCATTAAACATCGTAGGTTCATGAAAACTTATTTTGCGTCTATAAACAGGTTGTACCAAGAAATTACGTTTAAAATGATCATCTAGTTAATATTGGTTTAGGTACAAATGACAATAAGCTGATTTTCATCTTGATTTTTGGTTTATTGACTTAAACTAGCTTTCACCTTGGTTTTTTAGATAGATGTAATTTTTTGATACAATCTATTTATTGCAGCAAAATATTTTTTCACGAACCCATGATTTTGAATTGATGAAATGTAATTGACAAAAAAAAGCAAGAAAATTTTAATTTGGCGCGCTGAGCGAAAAGATATAAAAAAAAACTTCGATACATACTTGATTCCCGTGATGAACGAACTATTTATACTACAAGTTTGTACGGAACCCTCAGTGCGCAATTCCGACTCGCACTTGGCTGTTTTTTATTGGTTTATTTTTTCGGTCTTGGAATGAACATATATAAGACCAAGATCATTTTTAATGATTTAAAGAATCACCCGGAATCGACTGCAGTCAATGGTGCACATCTTGAAGTTGTCCAAAAAATATATTCTTACCTAATTGCAATATTTACCTTGGCCAAATATTGCAATT
Organism: Alsophila aescularia; assembly: GCA_946251855.1. Taxonomy (NCBI): domain Eukaryota; kingdom Metazoa; phylum Arthropoda; class Insecta; order Lepidoptera; family Geometridae; genus Alsophila; species Alsophila aescularia. Next base: position 50,983,060 of record OX276377.1, on the reverse strand, counting down.
AGGTAAGAACAACTTCGAGAAGGAAGCCAACAGAAGAATTCAGCTGGGTAGGGCAGCATTCGGCAAGCTTTGTCAAGTCTTCTCGTCGTACTTGCTGCAGTACCTGAAGACAAAAGTCTTCTCAGTGCATCCTACCAGTCATGACCTACGGAGTCGAAACGTGGACATTTGTGGACTAGATTGAACTCACGGTCAATCTAGTCCACAAATTTAAGTCAACGAGCTATGGAGAGAGCTATGCTTGGTGTTTCTCTGAAGGACAAGATTCGTAATGAAGATATCCGACGGAGAAACAAGGTAACCGACAGGATAGCTCAAACGATAAGCAAGCTAATGTGGCAGTGGGCTGGTTACATTTCCCGAAGACCCGATAACCGTTCGGGTAGACGAGTTCTCGAGTGGAGACCAGGTTTACGCAAACGTAGTGTAGGACGCCCTGTGACCAGGTGGAGTGACGACCTGCGAAAAGCGGCTGGAAGAAAATGGATTAGGAGGGCTGAAGATTGAGCTCAGTGGCGTGGATTAGGACTATCCAGCAGTGGACAGATATAGGCTGATGATGATGATGATTTCGGTTTATTTAAGATTCAAACCGTAATTATTTTTTATTATCTTTACTTGTCATCCTACTCATAAATATCTCGTGAACGGTGTTTTAATTGTTCGAATTATTCATCAGTTAAAAAAGTAAAAGCCTTCCCTAATAATTCATTTTTTCTTAGAATATCTTTCATTTTAGAATGAATACTCATCAAATTCATTATTTTTTTGGTCAACGCTCAGAAATTAATAAGACTTGAGTATCTTATTAAAAATGGATGGATTAGCCCATCGCGCGTGGACTGCATAAATTAGGTGCAACGAACCTAGTTGGCCTCATTCACAATCGCAGTGGCGGTTGTGTAGGACGTGTTTTGCCTGTAGTTGTTTCTAGTACAGATTTTTCATATCGTGATATTAGAGCATGCTGTATCTTCCCCTCTTTAACAAGCTTATAAATTATGCTTATGTAAATTTTATCCACTCCAATCGGTACCTGTAGCTATAATAGATTATATCAAATACAACATCCTATTACTCGTGAATGTAGAGGAGAGTTAATGTAGCTGCGAATAGTAGAATCTTACGTCATAATGTGATATCTACGTAAGAGCTTTTACTTATTCTGTGGCCAGTGGTAGAATCATAATAAAATTACTCGTCCCACTCCACACGGAGCACAAGCTTGCCCACGACCTGCAAACCACGGCGCTCTAACGCTTCCCACGCATCGCTCGTTCCTCCATGACGCTCGAGCGCTTCCAACGCATCGCTCGTTTCTCCACGACGCTCGAGCGCTACCTACGCATCGCTCGTTCCTCCATGATGCTCGAGCGCTTCCCATGCATCGCTCGTTCTTATGACTACCACGATGCTCAAGCGCTTCCCACGCATCGCTCGTTCTTATTGGCCCTTCTCACGATCATGGGATGATCGTTACTCGCGTGATATTTTGTCATCGTCAAGGTAACCTACGATCATCGTGCAAGCCTCCACACGATCGTGAACGTGCTGCTACCATTCATTTAATTTAATAAAATAATTTTGATAAAATAGTTAAACGAAAATGTTGAAAAAATTGAAGAAGAGAAAATGGTGGTTTTGAGCATTCATGTTTTTTTTTCAGTCATATTTGTCCCACAGCTGGGTAAAGGCCTCCCTTCCCTCATCGTAATATAACAAAGTAAACATGTAACTATACGATTTACTAGTTAAAACTTTTTCAGGCCTATAATAGTGACTCGCCCCGGCTTCGCACGGGTAGCTAAGGGTTTCTCTGTATTTATACACGATACTACCCGTGTTTTGATGGACGAATTTGAACAATAAACGTTTATTGTGACTTCTATAATAGTTAGACATAAGTCTTGCGAACTTTTCTGTGGGTAATGATGAGTAGGTATGTACTATAAATATCATCATCATCAGCTTATATTTGTCCACTGCTGGACGTAGGCCTATCCTAATGCACGCAAAGGAGAGCTCCTTCGGACCGAGCGGTCTTCAGCTTTCCTCATCAATTTTCTTCCGGCTGCTTTTCGCAGGTCGTCACGCCACCTGGGCCACAGGGTGTCCTACACCACGAATGCCTAAACGTGGTCTCTACTCGAGGACTCATCTACCCCGACGGTTATCGGTTCATCGGGAAATGTGACCAGCCCCCAGCCTTTTTAGCTTGCTCATCCTTAGAGCTTTGTCGGTTCCTTGGTTCTCTGTCGGATATCTTCATTCGTTCAGAAAAACTCCAATCATAGCTCTCTCTCTATAGCTCGCTGAGTGACATTAAATTTGTGGACTAGTTTGACCGAAAAAAAATACATAAAAAGATTAAAAGTATCGTAGGGACACATAATACAATTCTAAATGATACATCCGATGTTACTCGTGAAAGATTATTAAAATCGTTTAAGTTTTTTTTTTACATAATCCATTACACACAAACATACAAAAAATAAACCTTTTCTCTTTATAATATAATATTACACCGACGGAACCAACCGACGACCGACGACCGGTTTTGACGGTTTTGGATGTAATATTCTTATCTATGTATGTTTATCCGTTATCTAGTGCCCATAGCACAGGGTATCCTAGTTTGGGGCTAGATAATTGGTGTGGAAATGTCCCGAATATATTATTATTATTTTTAGTATAGATCATATATTAGGATTTCATATTTCTGGTTGGTTCTGACAATATTTCTTTATTTGACCACCCAGTAGCCATTGTATTGCACTGGCAATAAATAAATAATTAAAATCAAAACAACGCCACGTCGACGCGAGACGTACGCAAGGCTTCGCTGTCCTCCGGTGAATGAATGCTCGACGATCGTGTGGGCACGCACACGCAACTGCACGCGAATTCTCTTTCGCGAAGCGAATTTTTTCGCGATTTTTCTTTGATGCGTGCCCGAATAACCGACTAGTCACTATCGCCGCGATCACTATAGCGATTATAGACAATGATCGGCGACTCAAGAGAGTAAGCCCTCAACACGATCGTGCTCATGCGTCTATAATCGCCGATCGTGAAGAGGGCCCTTATGACTACAACGCTCGAGCGCTTCCCACGCATCACTCGTTTCTATGACTACCATGATGCTTGAGCGATTCCCACGCATCGATCACTTCCTATGACTTCTCACTTTGAACTTATGTTATGTCAAACTATATCGAGAGTATTTCCCATAAAGGATTAATTAAAACGGTACGCAAAAGAACAAACAACCGTATTCCACAGTCAAAACAAAAAGGCTAATTTATAAACTGGCCGTAGACTCATTCAACAGACTAAAAGTTCATCGTTCCATCGGGAATCACAAACTTCGGAAACAAATCGTCGAACACCCAGCCCAGGGCCATTTCCAATAATCGAACGGATCCATTTGAATTCCTATCTACAACTCGAGTCCCTTGCTGATTAATTAGATGATTTAGATGTGGATGTTATCCTTACTTATGAGTTTTATGAAGAGCTTCTTATGCAGCTACCTAACTAAATAGCTAATGCAACGTACCGGTGCAATAAAACATATTGATTTTTACCCGACTACGGCGAAGCAAGGGAAGGGTAAAGATTTTATCAGTATATGTATGTATCTATGTGGGTATGTGGATGATGCACCTTAGCGTCGCCCTATTGGTTCGATTTGACAGATTAGGTGTCAATCGATTCGTCTTGAGGTATAAAGTATCTTGGGCATTTTACCCAAGTACGGCAAAGCAAAGGATAGATTATGTGTTCAAATCAAACTAAAAACTTTGTCTGATTTTGACAAAAGTGGTGTCAATTGATTCGTCTTTATTTATAGAATGTCATAGACTATTTTTTTACCCGATTACCGCAAAGCAAAGAAAGGATTATGTGTTCAAACTAAAAATTTGGTCCTATTTTGATAAGCGAGATATCAATCGATTCGTCTTCGTCGCAAAAGTGTCATAGGCTATTTTTTACCTAACCGTAGTCGAATTTTAGTTATTGAACTTATGTCATGTTATTGTTTCTTCATAAAGTCTTACTGGTAAAATGATGAAGTAGGTATTGAAATACCTTATTGGAACGTGTATTGTATAGCTCTTCATCTTCACAGATAAGGTCTGGAATGAAGACATTACATTAACTCAAACATCATATCCTAAAATTTCGAAGGTGTAGCACGCTTGCCTAGTAGATACCTATTCACTCTGGACTTGAACACCTGGGTTATAAACTACCGGAAACATTGACGAGGGCAGAGCATTCTACTACTTTGCAGTTTTTTTCTTCAAAATAGACCTGTTTTTCCTAAGAACAAAAAGCTTCTATCTACAAAGGAAAGGCCCTACTCTGTAATTCATAGATTAGTTGATTGTGTTCTGCAATTTTAGTTATTGGTAGAAGCCTCATGTAGTTATATTTATTATTGTTACGTTATATCAAGCTTTGACTGTCTGAACTTCTTGAAAATTCAAAAAGTATTCCACGCTTTCTATGGAAATTGCCAGATTCCTGAGACATTCCGTAGCATTTGTCATCCTGTGAGTATTTCAGGTTTTTGTAAAAAAACACTAGATAATAATTAAAAAATAACTAGTTTGGAGGCTAAAAAAACACGCCTGCCCTGCCATAAAAGAATTTATGCCAATTAAGTATATAATGTTGGAATGTGCTTCTCAAGGCCTTCAATTTGATACCCATATTGTAAAATAAAAAAAAAAATTGCATTTGATAATGAGGTAGATTGAAGGCATACAACAATTAGAATTTTTCAAAAAATATGTTGCTTATTTAACTCAGGGGGATGAAAGGATTCTAACGATACCCCATACGTCTAAATCTGTTCAGGCATTTAAAAGTTATGGTGGAAAAAGGAAACTCACACATATACATACATACATACATACATACATACATACATACATACATACATACATACATACATACATACATACATACATACATACATACATACATGAATCATAAAAACATTACACTTATTTTTTTGGGCAGTCGTGTAATTAGCAAGTCTGGCTCAAAATTCTAAATTGCCTAAATAACTCAATTTGGGAAACACGTCTAGATCTACTTATTTATGTAAATGTCTTGTAGCTCAGTCACGTTAGGTATTTCCAAGTGCCTACAATTTTAAACGGCATTAAATTTTAACCCTTTGCCGTCGCCCGAGACGTCCAACTAAAACCGTGGGATGCCTAGTTGGGAACACATCAGGGTTTTCAAAAGTTGGTAACTAATTTGCCCATCCATTTTCATTATAAATTCATTTGTTCAGGAATTCGGTCTAGGTTTAAATGAAGCGTCGGACTTTTTATCGAGCAACTATTATGTACATTTTAAAAGACTTAAACGGGAGTTACTCAGGTATATTAGTAGAATTATTCCAACCATAGTTTTGACCACGTACGGTGGTCTTGGTGCTCTTTTTAAGGTGTCCAGCCTCGCACACAACCTGTGTGGTGAGTAACTGCCGTTTTAGCCTATAAAAACCACGTTAGTTTTGATAATAACTATTAAGTAAGGAGGGAGGTATGTTATGTTGAACTTTCATAAAATGCTATCTACTTCTATTCATGACAGCCCAAAAAGGAGTGTAATGTTTTTATGTATGTTTGTATGTATGTTTGTATGTATGTTTGTATGTATGTATGTATGTATGTATGTATGTATGTATGTATGTATGTATGTATGTATGTATGTATGTATGTATGTATGTATGTATGTATGTATGTATGTATGTTTGTATGTATGTTTGTATGTATGTTTGTATGTTTGTATGTATGTTTGTATGTATGTTTGTATGTATGTTTGTATGTATGTATGTTTGTATGTATGTTTGTATGTATGTTTGTATGTATGTTTGTATGTATGTTTGTATGTATGTTTGTATGTATGTTTGTATGTATGTTTGTATGTATGTTTGCATGTATGTTTTTATGTGAGTTTCTTTATTCCACCATAACTTTTATATGCCTGAACAAATTTAGACGTATGGGGTATCACTAGAATCCTTACATCCCCCCGAGTAACAAAACCTATTTTTTTTTTTTTGAAAAATTCTATATCGCCGCAGTATGGCCCCATTTTCACATGCGTAAAAATCTTTTTTCTGCTTATTTTACAATATGGGTATCAAATTAAAGGCCTTGCACATTCCGAAAGTATATAATTCATTGGCATAAGTTTCATTTTGGAAGGGCAGGCATGTTATTCGTAGCATTATAAACAAATAACTGTCGTACGCGCAACACTTTGAATTCTGCATACAACGCATCAGTAGAAAAACGAAACGGTTTAACTGTTATGTTGAGATACCTGGAGCTCATCGTATTTTCAAAAATCTATCTGGATTAACGACGCGTGACCAAAATGCTGGTACATATTTGACTCATCGAATTAGCATTGCAATTCAACGGAGCAATGCCGCCAGCATTTTGTGTATGCTGCCAACTGGTAGTGGGCTAGAACACTTTGACTACCAGCACAGGATAAATAATAGTACTAGCTATGAGACTGTAATGGCATGTGGGTTGCCCAAATCCATCCATCCATATCCATATCCATACCAATATATATTTGTATATATTGGTTCAGAAAATTTTAAGTTTACACGGTAAAACTGAAAAATGTTGATTACTCACTGAAAAGAACGGTTGTCATCACAGAATGGTCTGTGGTTGCCATAGAAACGAAATAACAATCCTGTCAAAAAAAATTATATTCTCTTTGTCAAAAAACATCAACCGCATTGGTGATATACCTTCTTTTGCATTGGTTTTTAATATCCTATATGAAAATAAGATGCTTTTTATCGCGATAAACATGGATATGTAGTCCACGCGTACGAAGTCGCGGGCGGGAAAAATCATTTCGCTAGTTTTATTTTGTAGTAGTTATTTAATAGACGCATTTCCATAATATTTTTAACATCGTATATCTATTTAAGCTGGGATTAAAGCGGAGTGTGACACTACTAAAAAGTACGATGTGTGCAGGGTTAACTCCGTATAGATGGAGAATACCTACTTTTTCTATGGCTCACTCACATCAAACAAACAGAGATAAACTGATTGTCCAATATGACTTTGCCATCAGTTTAAAAAAAAACTCATTACCTAGCAAGTTTTGTAGAAATATCTTCATTCGCTAAAAGTTAAAACGTTCAGTTTTAAGAAAAAAATCCTACGTTTTAACGATTGTAAAATGTGCTAACATTTTGCGAATAGTCGCGAACGGGAATCATAACTCCTTTGAGGTTACTCAAGTGTATTAAACCTTCCTTGTTGGTTTTGTAGTTACTTTGTTCTTACATGTTACTTTTTGGTGCAATGTATTTTGTATTCTTAATTGCAACAAGGAGAGCTATGTAGGTATTTCATTGTAATAATAGGTGTAATTAGGGTTCCGCGCAAAAAAAACTCCATGAATTTTGAATACCCGGGTGAAGCCGCGGGCACAGTATAATATAAAATTTCCATAAAAAGTAATCTTACTGATGGTGAATACCACATTCAAATCCGTTGCGTAGTTTAAAATATTAAGCGTTACAGACAGACGGCGGAAAGTGACTTTGTTTTATACTATGTATTGATTATACATAGTACTCGTATCAAATCCAATGTTGTACAATTACCTCACCTTATCACCTCACTACGACAAAGAAATAAAATCAAAAAGCGTTAAATATGATAATAAAGCGGAAGTGGGCGCAGCGCATTGGATTTGGTTATTTTTACCCGACTGCACGGAGGATTAGTGGTTGGGTTGTATGTATGTATGTTTGTTTGTTTGTTAGTACGTTTCTTAGGCACGTCCTACAGCGTAAACAGCTTGATGGATTTTGATAAATGAGGTATCATTGGATTCGTCTTGATCACGAGAGTGCTATCAAATATATAAAGTGTCAAGAAAACTAATATGTTGGCTCACAGCTGCCATATTATATTTCCGGTGGGACAAAAAATGACCAAACCTTTCGAGTGAGTTATCATAATGAATAAGCCCATTTCAAAAGTTCGCAATTGTATTTGTTGAATTACGTATCTTTACTAACTTTAACAGAAATACAAATGCTAATTATTGTTTCAATATACAATGGATATATTCATACAGCATCAGCTTTCCTTGTTGTTATTGTGGAATAAATATGTGTTCATGTTATAAATTTCTGTTGTAGAATCGTTAATATTATCTTCAATTCTTGATTATCATGAAGTAAATCTGCACTTAAACCAAGCTAGCATACTCCCAAAAAACTATATAAATCCCACAGGTCAACAATTCTCCAGTGGGATTGCATAGTGCTGCTTCTGCTGTAAGATAAGAGGCGGGATAATATAGTCCGTGGTAAGAGGCTTTTATATACCTATGAATAAGTTAGGTAAATAGCAGCCCGTATCTTACCGCTCAGCACACACAACCAAGACAATGATATATTACCTACGACTGTCATTCACCAAAGCCCTCGCTACGTAAACTCCTGAGGATAGATGTATTTAACGTCCGAGCACCTGTCGAATTGTTCGACGAAATAACCCGTGAGTGACAGTCGTAATATACCTTTAAATAATGAAGCTCTCGTTAGTTTATATAGCAATAAAACCAATACACTTAATTCTGCAATAGAGCCACACAGCAAATACAGAGTTAATTCTGTCAGGCACTGCACTATGGGATCACTTTAAACACATGCCACTGAGATTATAAACTAAGTCTCGGAAGGATGGAAATACTTATATAAAATAGTTTTTTTTCTATTACTTTTTTCTATTTACCATCCTCAAATACCTACAGATTTTCTGTATGGAAAACCTTTTAATCATTCTATATTTGAAAAATAGGCCATACCAATAACTCCAATAACGCATTGGTCCACAGGGCCTGCAGTCTCGACATCGGTTATATTACCGTCGGCCCCCACGAACGGCCACTGCGTGGGGGCATACGATAATACTTATGGCTATCAACCACCTCGTGTAAGAAATAGTGGCCGACGGTAATACACCTATGGCTATCTGCCCCCACGTATGAGAAATAGTGGCCGACGGTAATACACCTATGGCTATCTGCCCCCACGTATGAGAAATAGTGGCCGACGGTAATACACCTATGGCTATCTGCCCCCACGTATGAGAAATAGTGGCAGACGGTAATACACCTATGGCTATCGGCCCCCACGTATGAGAAATAGTGGCAGACGGTAATACACCTATGGCTATCTGCCCCCACGTATGAGAAATAGTGGCAGACGGTAATACACCTATGGCTATCGGCCCCCACGTATGAGAAATAGTGGCAGACGGTAATACACCTATGGCTATCGGCCCCCACGTATGAGAAATAGTGGCAGACGGTAATACACCTATGGCTATCGGCCCCCACTTTTCACATCATTTAACATAAAATAAAACTGAAAAAGCAAGAAACATAAAAACTAAAAGCCAAACTAAAACGGTAATTGATTGACGGCTATCGGCCCCATATTTTTTAAATTTAAAGATAACCGAAATAATACAAATAGTAAAAATATACAATAATTATTTATTTATTAATTGATTTTTAACGTATTTAACATAAAATAAAAATAATTAAACAAGAAAATCAATGTCATGGTACATTATGATTAACAGTAAAACTTAAAAATATAAAAGGATATAATTATGTTTTAAAAGAACAATAGATACCAATTTCACAGTAAAATAACAAAAAGTAGTATACAGCTTCACTATACTAGAAACATAATATGAATACTAAAGTGTTTTCTAAAGTATTCAGCATTAAATGAAAATGAGAAAACAAGGAATCAACGCCATGGCAAATTATGATTAACTTAGATACCAATTTCACAGTAAAATTATATATTAATACTATCTATAAGTAGGATACAGCTACTCACATAATATGAATACCATCACAGTCTGATCAGTTTTAAGTAATATTTATTCATTTTATTCACTACAATATAGTTTTCAACATCTTAACTTAACTGAAAATTTACAGCAACTATTTATGATTATACTCAGAAACCACGCTTATCTAGTAATAAAAATTGGTTTAAAAAAACTGTTCTACATTAACCCCCTTACTTATAAAAAGTTATGCAATGATTAAGTAATGATTAGAAAAACAGCGCAGTACAATATTGTACTGCGCAGTATTACTAATCATTGCATAACTTTTTATAAGTAAGGGGGCATATAATTAAACTTGTAATTTTTCAGATGTTTTTTATCCAAGCTAGTTGCTTAAAATTATGGCACAATCATATCAGAGTTTTTTAGATTTATTTTGAAAACTTCCAACACTATCTGCCTTATATCTACGCTCCGACAAACGTTAAACGTAAAGGGCGCATTTTTTGTTGAAACGTACGTACTTTAATTACACAGAGTCAAGTCCGCATTTTGCATCACATACTTACTTTAACACAGAGCGAATAATCAATTGCAATCGGGGTAGCTCCCAAACGAATGGCCCGATTTTCATACGGTTTTTATGTTCGAAAACTGATGAACACCTCGATGCATATCCCCATGCTTATGCTTAGTCTGCTGGTTCTGTTCTTGGACGGTCATTGTTGCGGTATCATACAGACATCTTGGATATACCGCCAGTCGACTTGGCATCGTTGCAGGGACTCCAAAACAGACCATATCTCTATAGAGTCAAAGGCTATCTCATGTAATATCCCGTTTCAAATTTTGACTTAGTGTTAATGGCTATATCAGTATAAAAGCTTCAGATATCTACATTGATAATTTATTTGCTGCGTTATGTCCTGATTAACTTGCTAGATTTCAATGGGGTAAGAATCGTTAACCAAAACATTATAGATAATTATACGATTTCAAAACGTTTTAAACCAATTCGTGGAAATCTTAATGCCAAAATTACAGAAAAAACGGTCGAGCTAAAAATTAATTTCACCGTCGGAATAATTCTCTGCAATAATATCCCGAAAACGTAAATTAACATTGTTGATAATAAAGCGGAAGTGCGCGCGGTGCAGTCTCGTATCGTCAGTGCCGGGCGCGTGACCATAGTTTCGACTGCATTTCGTTTTTCATTTGCGGTGCTCTTCTGTGTAGTAGGTATAATGTGCTTCAAATTATTCTTGCTAGCGTTATTAAAAGTGAAATTATAATACCATGGAACAGCAGATAGTCTAAACTTAACGATGTAGAATATTTAGAAGTAGTACCTACTCCAAAACAATTAGATATTGCGATGGTAGACTAACGGTTTTATAGTGCAACTTAGAATCCAACGATACTGGGTTCGATCCTAGGCTCCGCACCAATGACTTTTCTAAGTTATGTGCGGTTTTCCATCGCTCCGTGCTTCGGAAGGCACGTTAAGCTGTCGGTCCCGGCTGTTATTGATTAATGGCAGTCGTTAAGCCATGTCAGAAGCCCTCAGGCAGCTTGATAAACTCTGACACCAGAGACCAGCACTACCTCATACGACAAACAAACAAACATTAGATATTTAGATACTTTTTTATAAAAAACTATCTATTACTGGCTACCGTTATTTAATGCCTTTTCAAATTAAAAAAAATAATAGTTTAAAAAAAACTAAAAATCACGCTTTATATAGAAAACCAAACTAGAAAAAAGAAAATAAATTTTAATAATTTTGAACTATAGTGTAAATAAAAAAAAGCGTAGGTGCTTTTTAAGATATTATCTAAATGATAATTCTTTTATCATTTAGATAATATTTTTTCTTCTTTTATCTTCTTCTCATATCTGTCAATGAAATATTTATAACTATTGACCCATGCACCCATTTTTTAAAATAAATCATTTTTCTTATTTTCACTATAATTTAAAATTATTTTCTATATAAAGCGTGTTTTTTAGTTTTTTTAAACTATTATTTCTTTTCTACTTTTTAATTTGATTTATTTATAAGAGTTTTTTTTTTTTTTTTTTTTTCAAATTTTTGCGTTGTCATCGGTCTTTGATAGGCGTGCAAAATTTGAATGAAATCTGACCGTTTAAAAAATAGCGTCCATAGGAGTCGATTACAAACATACAAGTGAAGCTAATATAAAGCGTATAAAAAGTACTGACTGATAAATGCTATTATAAGATAAATGACTTTTTGATTGATAAATTATAAGTAAGTAGGTATATATTTTGACTATAATTTATCACTCATGGTCTTTTACTTATGTTCTGTTTATTTTTAATTATCTTATATTATTACTTTATTTATTATTATTTCATTTTTATTATTTTATTTTGACATGTTCTATGACTATGATGAATTTCAAAACTAAGAAGTGCCGACTGTTGACACTATTTCACTTCACTATAATAATATTAAATTGCTAAATATTATTTAGTTTAGCATTGCTAGTTTGGGGCTAGGTTATTGGTGTGGAAATGTCCCGAATATATAATATTATTATAATATTATATATTATTATTATTACTCTTTCTACATTTTTGTTCTCTCGTTAAACGAGGACTATCCACATTTCCGCGGGCTTGTGGCCAAACGAAAAGGCGGGTGCTTTAGTTTAAGATATTACTGGTTTTGCGACAGAAATTTGCGTACAATTCGGCAAGTGTTCAGTATGACTGCTTTTTGGAGCTGGATGAATGTGAGGTTATGGATGTCAAGTGTTTTGAGAGAAGTATGTAATGTGTTAGAGATGATGCCTGTAGATGAGAGTGTAATCGGTACTGTTTTGACATTATCTACTTTCCACTGAGTTTTTAGTTCAATTGCTAGGTCTATAGTAGATGTCAGGTTGTGAGTGTTTGGGACAGCAATATCTACGAGGTATACTAATTTGTTTCTTTAATCGTGCAATGTTATATCTGGTCTATTGTAGTTGATTGTTTTGTCTGTCAGAATTGTTCGATCCCAGTAGAGTTTATAGTTTTCGTTTTCATGTATAATTTCGGGGGTATATTTGTGTATGCTGTTTTATCTTTGATTAATTTGAGATTAAAAGCTAAATTTTGATGTATTATTGCGGCTACCTGATCATGGCGGTGTTTGTAATCTGTTTGGGTGATGGCTCTACAGGCACCCGTGATGTGTCGGATGGTCTTTGAACTGCTATAACAATGTCGGCACAAATCGGTTTGCAGGGTGTGGTCTTTTATGATTACTTCCGGTAATTACGGGTATCTATGATTTGGTCTTGGATGGCTAACATAAATCCTTCCGTTTAGGAAAGAGCTCGCCGAACATGAGCCACGCGTTCGATGAAACTTTATCGACATTTGGGTCTATCAGGTCTCGACGATGTCTGCCATGTAATGATTTTTGTAGCCAAGAACGGGTTTTTTGTATTTGAGGTGCGATTGATTCTTTTTTCTGAATGGTATGACTAATTAAATTGAGAGGAGTAAATTTAATATCTGGTTGGGCTGTGGCTTCGTGGAGATGCGATCTTTGTGTTGGCTGGTGGTTTTTTTTATTGTACTGTCAGATTTGTTTTTTTGTTTATTATTGCATGTTATTCTAAACTACATGCCATTTAGGAATATTTAGCTTTATTTTTATTTTGTACGCCTGTGAACGGCAAAACATGAGCTCTTTTAACAGACTATTATTATTTATGCATTATTCTGATGTATACTCGTTTTTTATGCAAAGAAATCATCTTTATCTTTAAATCCGGATACAGTACATTCGTAACATTCTTTCGCTTTATTAATTGATTTAAAAATTGCAAAAAGCTGCCCAGATTTTTGTAATGGTATTCAAACAGGATTAAAATTAAAGTCGTCGTTTTTAAATAACTTTTTTTGGTCGTTCCGTAAATGCAATGAATACAAGCCCTGATTTCGGAATACGAACACAACACTGTCAAAGAAAGCCAGTCAAGTCAACACTTGACCTCCTCAATCTCAAAACAAAACACAAGTTCGCTTGCTTATATCCAAAACTGCGCCAGATTTCCCGCAGCTGGCGGTTTTTGGAATTTTCCTACTAAAAGATGAGTTTATTCCCTAGGCACCAAACTGTGTCTCGCAAGTTTATGCGACGCGCCTCCCGCGGGCTGTGCCATTGAAACTTGTTATGATATAAAATTGCGCTGGTTTATGCCCCGCAAGTTTCGCAACACGGAAAAGGAGTATAAAGTTGGTATCCGAACGGCCGTAGAAAAATACGTGTCGCCCTTGCGGTTTTGTTTCAAGTTTCGGAGAGTTGGACTTATTTTCTGTGAGCAAATAAAAATGTTTATTTCCTCAATTTAAAAAGTAATGAGTTTGTAATTCCAGCAGCGGGAACGATAAGCTGATGATGATGGACGCTGATGTTATTAAATCTAGAATGTATAAAACTTATGTCGATGGGTCCTAGAACTTACTTTTCGTACTATTAAAAATTAAAGGCTCTAAGCTTTATTTATGTGTGTCTCTCTATTTTGCATTACGCCTTCCGGTTCTAGCCCGTTTTTTTTTATACTACGCTTCCTCTCAAATGTGTTCTGTGGTCTAGAGTTGATCTATAGACCACAGAATAAATAATAGTACATATAACCATGAAGCGAAATCCTGACTTTATAATCTAGACTAGACTATAAGTACACTTTTGTGTATGTATACTTTTGTGTACTTAGTACAATTTAGATCCTACATTTTCTGTTTGCTCTCTCGCTCACGTGCATCTTCGGAGCCCGCATCCATGGCGATTGTAGCAGTTATATCCTAACTCCATCAATAAAAATGGATTAACATCCTTGATATAAAGTAATTATCTCTTACATAAAATAAAACTGTAACAGGTCTAATTCTGTACATTAATGACATTTTGTAATATTTTTTGGTGACTGTTCTATATTCGATGCGGAAGCAAAAACTTTTTTTTTGTCTTTCTGTCTGTGTATCTTGACCGCGCATAACGCCGAAACTACTGAATGAATTCAACTGAAACTTGGTATGATTTAAGTTTAACTTACGAGGTCGGATACTTTTTATCCCGAAACATTAAAGAGTTCTCGCAGGATATTCGTTGAATGTTTTTTAAAAGAGCACGTATCAAGCTGAAACTACAAGACAAATTTTGATGCAACTTGGCACAGTCATAGTTTATATGATGGGCTAAAATTGAGGATACTTTTTATCCCGAAAAAATAAAGAGTTCCTGTGGGATAATGTCCCAAATTCTGTAAATTAAAGATGTTTTGTATTTTTTTTGGAGGGTGTTCTATATTCAATACTAAAGCCAAAGCTGTATTTTTTTAATTTTTGTCTTTTTGTCTGTCTGTCCGTCTATCTGTCTGTACCTTGGCAGCGCACCACGCCCAAACTACTAAATAAATTCAAATGAAAAAAATGCATCGGGTGGCGCAATACCTAACATTGCGCAGTACTGAGCGCATACATACGCGTGCGCGCATGGCAAGCAACTAGTTATACAATTATTAGAGGTATTGAACAATTATTTTTTTGGTAATCGTGTCTTTCTACAACACACACGGAAAGATCTGTTTGTCTGTATGATTGTTTGTTCACGCATCACGTAAAAAATACTGGACCGATTGCAATGCGGTTTTCATTGTTAGATAGCTTAGGGTTTGATTTAAATCTGATTTGAAATTGGTATCTCAATCCGGTGAGTAAGAAGCCGAGCAATTGATAAAGTATTTTTGACGGCTGAAGAAATTTTGTTCAAATGTTGTTATATTGGACATTATGGTACTTTGAACCTAAAGAAAAGAACACGCGTGCAAAGCCGCGGGTACAGCTAGTCACTATATAAAATCAATCTTTTACGTCGTAAGTTAAACTGCTTCCTCGCACAGCACACCCGCCATCTGCTTGGTTCATTCTTCTCTCTCTCACCATACTGTCACCTTTTACTCGCACACATTACGTTCCCTTTCACTTTCTATCTAACCACAGATCCTACATGTATATAAAGTTTCGTCTAGATCGGTCGAGAAATGCGACCTGTAGAGGGGAACAGCCGGAAATCTGGACAGACATCAAGACATACGAAAGAATTTTTGCCGAAACTATTTATTTTTCAGGATAAAAAGTATCCTACTATTTATCCTGAAAAATTTAGTGTTCCTATGGGAGAGGGATCGAAAGTTATTTAAACGAACACGTATCACGCTGTAACTACTGGATGGTATTTGATGCAACTTGGCACAGTCACAGTATACATGATGGGGCAAAATTGAGGATACTTCTTATCCTGAAAAAATAAGTTTTCCTTTGGGATAGGGGTCCAACGTTATGTTAATTTTGAAGTAGTAAATATATGGTAAGCGTCACGCCTGCCCATAACAGTTGCAGTGCCACCCACAGAACCTAGGTTGCAAAATGTTGCGTGCTCGTCACCCTGAGACATCGGTTGTTAAGTCTCATTGCCCAGTAATTTTGCTGGAAACATGGCCCTTCAAACCAAAACACAGAATTGTTTACACACTACTCTTTTGAGACGGGACAGTCAGGGCAGGTAGCTTAACGTTAACGGTTAACGGTTATGAAAACTAACGCGTGTGATATTCATATTAAATATATAAAAAAACGGCTAAAAACTCACGAAAAAGAAGATCGGAAATACTCCGACCAGTTTCAGACTATTTTGAAGTCCTTCATCTGGGAGTGTTATGCCAACAAGCCGCGACGAGCGCTACGAACGTCAGCACGCAACTGATGACGCGTGCGTGGCGCGGGCGGCCCAGTGGGTGGCGATTGCGGCGCTTCACAAACTTGCGGACTTCAAAATAGTCTGAAACTGGTCGGAGTATTTCCGATCTTCTTTTTCGTGAGTTTTTAGCCGTTTTATTTATATTTAATATGGTTAACGGTTAGTTTAACGTTATAATTAAAGGAAAACGTTCCTATACCTACTACCAGGAGACCATCCAAAATTTTTGGAGATATTGAGATACTAGAAAACACAGATTTTAGAAAAAATATACAGTCTGCAAGAAAATGGTAATTTTACACAAAAACTTTTTTTGATGCCAATCGATCCTACTTAGTATAAAGATCAAAAGTCTCTTCCGGACCAACTGAGGTTAGAGTACTAGAAAATTCAGAAATGGCATTCAACTTTTTCTATACTTTTGGTACGAAATGAATAAATTTTGCTAACATCGTCCGAATACAAACTTTTCAAAAATACTGGCAGCTCTAACCTTAGTTGGTCTGATAGAGACTATTGATCCTTTTATGAAACATTATTAGGATCGATTGGTATACATTTTTTTTATGAAATGCCCATTTATTTGATGACGTTATTTTTTTCCTAAATCTGGGGATGCAGGTCAAAATATCTCTAAAAGTTAAGGAGAGTCTCTTAAGAATGTTTTCCTGTAGCTACAATGGTTAGAGTAATTTCTTACAAAATGAATGGAGAAAGCTTTTGCAATTTCTGACATTTCTAGTATTCAAACCACAGTCAGTCTTATAGAGACTTTTGATCCTTATAAGAAGCATAATTACCATTTTCTTGCTGACTGTACTTTTTTTTCTAAAATATGTGAATGTAGTTCAGAATATCTGAAAAAGATGGTCATAGGAATGATTTCATGTAATACGGTTAAGGTACCTGCCTTTACAATCCCGTCTCAAAAGTCCATCTTGTATACATATTCAGGTTGAATATCTGACAAAGGTGTGGTACTTCCCCAGGCGCCTAGACGGCCTCTTGCGTATGAGGACTACCACTACAAACCTCTGAAGCATAATATACTACATTTCTTCAAAAGTCGTTCAGCCGTCAAAGATTTTTATCGATTGCTCGGCATCTGATCATCGGATTAAGATACAAAGTACCCCAAACCCTAAGCTATCTAACAGTGATAACCACATCGCAATCAGCCCAGTAGTTTTCACGTGATACGCGAACAAACATACAGACAAACAGATAAACGACAGACACGATAAAAAAAAACAGTAGCTTAACGAGTCCGTCGCCTATTTTTAAGTAGGTAGAGACCTTTTTTTTTAAATTATCTTCTTTGTACAGTCTTTTTCGTTCTTATTGCTTTATTATATGTATAGATGTAGATATTATATGGTATTAATATTTGCGTATTTCTTATTATCCACACCAATATATAAAAGTAAAACGTTGTCTGTTTGTTTGGTGAGCTTTCACGAGATAACGGCTGGACGAATTTTGATGAAATTTGGAATGGAGTTAGCTTGTACCCTAGGATAAGGATACTTTTTATCCCGGAAAATGATAAGTTTCCACGGGAAAACTGGAAAATTTTGATTACTCGCTGTAAGGAACGGTTGCCACGGAAACGAAATAATAACAAGTTTGTCACAAAAACATCAAGAGCGTTGGTGCTATACTTTTGCATTGGTTTTTAATATCCTAGAAGAACAAAGGATGCTTTTTTCACGTTAAACTGTAGTCCGCGCGGACGAAGTCGCAGGTGAAAGCTAGTACATTAAATAAGTAGGTGTATATTTAAAAATCCGCACACTACCATCCTTAGCAGCCTGGAAGAGATCGCTGCTTAGTGATTAAGGCCGCCTATTGTTCTAAGACTTGTTTATTTTTAATGTAATTCCATTCTTGTGCAGTAAAGAGTTCTTTATAGATCTGGCTGATTATGATCTAACGAGAGAATTCTCACCTTACCTCACTCCTTCAAATTCTCTTTGTGTAAACAGTAATAAGGCATTATTTCGTTGATCCATCCAAGTTCGACGTAAGCTTTGTAGAAAGCTCTCTCGTTTGATGTAAACGCCGCCGCATGAGCGTTTGGGCGTGCGTCCTCGACTACTCGTCCTCGGGGCGGTCTCTTCAAAGTGTTTTAGGGAAACTCTTGCTTTTACTCTAACTCTGTGTTCTTTTGGGTCTAAGCCACCTTTTATTCATTTAATGTACTTAACAATAGGGTGGCGAGGGATTCTGTCGATTGATCTTATAACCAATAATGGTGGCAGCCTAGCAGAGCTGCGGCCCTGCCCGTCTTCTTTATTATGATACGTCTACTGCAGAGATATTTTTATAGTAATTGGACTTTTAGCTATCGCATGTTCTACACTCTAAAACTTGGAAACGGCTATCGCGAAGTTTCGTCTCTCGACCCTTTAATCCTATTGTGAAGAAACCATAGTTTTATTATTTATTTTATCTACACTCATATCGTAAAATCCGGATTATGAACCTAAAAATGGTGGTATAATGACATACTTTACGCACGGCGGGTCTCTAATAAGAGAAAAATAATAGTTTATGAAACAGTTGCATAATGAGGGGAATTTAAACACGAGAGTGAGTTTTTTTTTAATAGTATCACTCGAGTGTTTTAATACCTAGTTATGTGCCTAGTTATGTTTCATACACTACTTTATCTA
This sequence comes from Alsophila aescularia, assembly GCA_946251855.1. NCBI lineage: Eukaryota > Metazoa > Arthropoda > Insecta > Lepidoptera > Geometridae > Alsophila > Alsophila aescularia. The sequence goes on along the minus strand of OX276377.1, from coordinate 50,963,717 downwards.
CACTCATGCAATAAGAATATTTTTTTCTTGATTTTTCTGGTAAAAGCTCATTTGTCATGTTCATTGCTGTTCCGTGACGTCAGGTGGAGTCAAATTCTACTCACGAACACTGTTTTCACATGGTTAACAAATCATAACTAGGTTTTAAACACTCGAGTGATACAAGAACTACTAACAAACTCGCCTACGTCTCGTATTTTAAACTCTCTCTCGTGTTTTAATTCCCCTCATTACGAAACACAGTTTTTTTTATAAATATACATAATACATTAATACGTTCCATTGCTTTGTCCCACGAACGACCAACCTTCACACTGCTCTGTCACACGTTCTTCCTTCGGTTGCTGCACAAAAAGTAACAGCGGTGTGGATGCACCATCACAGCGTCAGAAATGAGCCGATTAACAACGTCAATTTACTCGCACAGATGTGACTGAAGACTTTACTGGAGCCATTGGACTGTAACTGTATGCCACACTGTACTTCACAGCCTACAATTGTCTGTAACATTTCTTTTATCGAGTAGCTGCACGGATTTTAATTACCTACATGGTCAGTCAGTCACACACACTCTCGTTTGTTATCCAAAGCAATTTATAGCTGGTGTGTTGCAAACTGCCGAAACGCGCCGTCGGAAATCGGGACTGTTTACGTCATAAATTAACCACGTTGATTGCTTTGCGAGCCACTTCGACTTCCGTTTTAACTTGCAAATCGTCCGTTTCATGAAATATCCATTAATTGAGGATCAAATGACTTTGACTGGAACGAGTGATGCTTCCTTTAAAGTGTAAACAAAAGTATGGTAATGACCGGTGACGCCATCAATCATGTAGATGGTTCCTTTACGAATCGTAACCAAAGTATTTTTTTTATCGTCCTCTTTATATTTTACCTGTGTCACAGATATTACCCACGTCCAGTTGTGATACTCAATCTATAGACACACTTTTTTGCAAAAAATAATAATAGGAATAAGGCTATACAAATACGGCAGGATCTGGAATGAGAACTAAAGTTACCGACATATGTAGTTCTCAGAATTAGCAACACGTTGAACCAGTAACCGCTGGGGAAGAAAGGTTCTCGGGTGACATCCTCGGACTAGAAATTAGAGCGTGGCACGCCCCCCTATGAGCTGGAACGACGTTCTGGTGACGGTCACACGGAGCCGCTGGATGCAAACGACCCGTCATTGCTTTATGACGTCTTATATTTTATTTATGCCTATAGATAGATAGCTCTTGTAACTTTCAAACTTTCGCGATTCGAACACATTGTTAATTATATCCTCCTCCTAAGTCGTTCCCTCATTGTTGAGGATCGTGACTCCTTCCAAAAACATCCAGAATCTTCCTCCACGTGCTCCGATCTTCAGCCTTGTGGAGTGTAATGTGGAATATTGAATGTCATGTCTAAATGCTGTGACACCTGGTCAGACCAACGTTTTGGGCTTCGGTCTCTTGGTCTTTTCCCTTCGATTTTGCCTTTTTCGATTAACCTTTCCAAATTGTCAGCGTTTCTACGGGCTATGTGACCGAAATATTGCAGCACCCGGTGCAAGCAGATTGACTACAGTCGTTATTGTCGCTCTAGTTTGAGTTCCTTTAGGACCGAGACATTGGTTCTATGAGCTGTCCAAGAATCTTTTCCTCAGCAGACGTCACCAGCACCACATTTCAAACTTGTCAATCCTTTGCCTGTCAGCAGCTTTTAAAGTCCAAGTTTAGTAAACGTTAATTATATAAACGGAACTTAATCGCGCTGAAAACGTTATTTTATTTACCTCGATGTTTCGATAAATTGCATTGACTGACTGACTGAAGACTGAAGTAGCGGGTGTCAGCGCCGAGAAGGGCGAGCGTTGTCTCCAACTACCTGTATTTGGTTTTGTAATAAATCAGAAATAAAAAGCGATCTCATCCATACAAGCTTTCTGGCCTATGTTTGACTGTACGTCTTTTGGCTGTTGATGTTTACTTACTCATTCTTAACCTCCTGAATCATGAAGTTTTGCTATAACGCGATTCATCCGCAGCTCCCTGCCCACAACGTGCAGCACGCCCCACTTTCTTACCAAGAACACTTCCTTTATGGAAATAATGTATTTGTGGATAGTCTTGGCAATGAGTAATAGGTACGCCACGTTAATTCTCTCTTTAAGTTATTATTTCTATTCGATTTCGATTATTTCTAAAGTAATAGTATGATTATGTCGTGGTGATATCGTAAAATTGATCATTTCATGAAATGGTTAGCCACATCATGAACAATTTTTATTTCATGAATTGACATCATGAAATGGCTTGGCCAGATGAATGAATGATTAGCGTTGCGATATGAACAGCTAAACGCCCGTCTACTCCATGATATGGTCAAACATTAGTGATCATATTGTGAAACAGTTACATTACAGGCGCTAGGCGGAAGCCTGACTTGGCCATGATAGGTTAGAAGGTGAAGGCGAGAGCGAAGCGTAGTGTGCTCCCACCTTCGTCTTCGTGTTTTTATTAGCCTTGAAAAACTATCATCTGTTTGAACACCTTTGGTATCAATAAAACCCTAAATTAATGATATTTTAATGATATGGCCAAACGTGGATTGAAATATCATTAAACGTTGATGTTTCAACGATATGGTCAGTTTAAGCTGAGCATTTCATGAAATAGAACCATTTTATGAAATGATCAATTCTACGATATCGCCACGACATCAAATGTGAGATACTATGTAAATTGTTCACTGCTCCGAAGAGGTAAATAGTTTTCATAAAATAAAGATGGATAATTGTGTGTATGCATAAGAGATACAACTTTTTTAAAAAGAGAGCTTTTTTAAAAGCTTGATACTTCCACGGTGCAGGAGATAAACTGCACCACTCTTTTATAAACACTCTTTTGAGAATAATTGCTGAAATATTTTTTACATAAGCCCTATTTACATTGTGACTCTCTTGGGAATCATAAACAACAAAACTGAATACGATGAAACAATTGAATGTTTAACTCAGAGACAGGGCAATCTAATTAATTCAATTACTAATATTGAAAAATATTTATGAAAATCTGCTTGCTGTTGTTCTAATGCTGAACAAATATTGCCTCTTTTCTTAAGTAGCCCCACTGTCTGTGCCTATGGGGTGGGGATATGCGTTTGTGTGGTTCGAAAGGAACAGCACGGCACCAGTCCCTTTGCCCGTAGTATCTGCAGGCTGGTGCTCTATGAGTGGATGCTTTTTACGATTGATTAACAAGTTTCTACGACAAAATTTGACAAGAGATAAGGTCAAAAACTAATACTAAAATAAATGGCCTATGACACTCTTGCGATAAAGACGAATTGGTTGACACCTCGCTTGTGAAAATCGGACCAAGTTTATAGTTTGAACACATAACCCTTCCAAAGCTTCACAGTAGTCGGGTAAAAAAAATTGCCTATGACACTCCATTAACAAAGACGAATCGATTTACGCCTCGTGTATCAAAATCGGACCAAGTTTTTAGTTTTTTACACATAATCCTTCCACACATCGCCGGATAAAAAAGTCGGATAAAAACTCGCCGTAGCCTATGACACTCTGTACCTGAAAACGAATCGATTGATGCTTCGCTTGTCAAAATCGGACCAATATATGAGCGACTCTTTGGTGGAATATCTACATAACCACATACATACATACATACATACATACATACATACATACACAGATACATACATAGACTGTTAAACTCATTACCCTCCCCTTGCTTTGCTGTAGTCGGGTAAAAAAGGCTGGCAAACCAGCTCGTGCGAGCTGGACTCGCGCATCGAGGGTTCCTTACAAACTTGTAGATACGAGTATGTAAATAGTTCGTCCATCACGCGAATGGAGTCACGAAGTATTTTATAGTGATTTATCTACAAATTTACGGTTTTCGGATTTTTCCCTATATTTGTGTTATACGTTTTTTTAATTTTTTTAAGTTATTCCTTGTACCAAATTTCATGATTCTAGATCATCTGGAAGTACCCTATAGTGATTCCCTTACCAGTGTTGAAAACGTTGAAATATGCAGCACAAACGGCCGTATCTTTTGATTGCATTAACTTAGAAGTTTGTGTTTTTCACAGCTCTAAGGGATTACATATTTGAGTATTTGATATTAATTTCAACTTGATACCTTTAAGCGTTCCTGAGAAAAAGGGTCTTGACTGACAGACAGAGTGAAGGACGGACAACAAAGTGATCCATTAAGGATTTCTTTTTCCTTTTGAGGTACGTAACCCTAAAATCCCCTTATCTCTTGACGACGTTGAAGTTCAAGTATGCGTTGATTTTAAAAAGATTGAAAGCGCGACCGTAGATACTATTACAAAATCCATCCATACCAATATATAAAAGTGAAACGTTGTCTGTTTGTTTGTTTGTTTGGAGAGCATTCACGCGATAACGACTGGACGGATTTTGATGAAATTTAGAATGGAGATAGCTTATACCCTGGAATAAAACATAGGATACATTTTATCCGGGAAAATTTTAAGTTTCCACAGGAAAACTGGAAAATGTTGATTAATAACTGTAAGAAACGTTTGCGATCAAAGAGTATATAATTGCGATCACAGAATGGTCTGTGGTTGCCATGGAAACGAAATAACAAGTCTGTCAAAAAACATCAAGAGTGGTGCTACTATGGTACCTACTTTTGCATTGGTTTCTAATAGGTATCCTAGAACAAAATAGGATGGTTTTTTTTCGCGATAAACAGTAGTCCGCGCTGACGAAGTCGTGGGCGGGAAAACTAGTAATAAAATTATTATGATTTTAGGATTTCGGCTGTTATCATTATGCTGTAGATACTTCATAATGCAAAATAATATGAAATGTCTAATTTGTAGTGTATGTGTTGGTATTGGAAGTGACTACAGGAGTTGAATTTTATCAATTGTAAAAAGTTAACGCTACTAAATGAAATATATGCCAATACTTAGGATTCACACCAATTACCTAGCCCCAAACTAGGGTACCCTGTACTGGTGCTAGACAATGAATGAACATACATAGATACGAATATTACGTCCATGACTCCATGGATCCCCAATCCCATCGCCAAAGTGTCTATTAATGCTAGGGTACAAATGTGTGCAAATGATACTAAACACCACAGCATTTTTATTAAACCGCCAACCTGGGGCACAAGTCTGTTAATATAAGAACGCTTCCATGGAATCTCGCTGGCATGTCGATGGCCTAGTTTTACACATTTGGTAGTCTGCTAGCTAAATAATATACATGATCGTTCAGTGATTTTCCACCGAATTGCAATGGTGCTTATTTGGTATTCGGCTATTCCATGGATAATCAGTGACCTCTCGATAGTTTTTTAATCGGTAGTCTGCTCGTTACTTTGACATTTGTTTCAATGGCATTTTTTCATCGAACTACAATTGAGAAGTCATGGAACAAAAGTTACTTTTTGATCGACTTCACAAAAGGAGACGGTTATATGTTCGAATATATTATGTATGCTTTTTTGATATATATTTTATTTCTAAACGAACGGACCGTTTCGGAATTTTCATTGTTCTAGGGATGTGAAAAAATAATCGTTTATTAAAATATGTAATCGATTCTTATTTTGAAAATGTTGATTTCTTGACCTTTTATTGTCTCAACTCTCCCCCTCCCCCAATATATCTAAGGACCATCACGATCACATCAGTTTTCAAACATAAAAAAACATATCAAGATCGGTCCTATCGTTTGGAAGCTACGGTTCTCACCCCCCCCCCCCCCTTCTAAATCGGTCCATTCGTTTGGAAGCTATGATTCTCACCCCCTTTTCTCACCTCCCCCCTCACCCCCCGCAATGCCCCATATATTTAGGAACCATCTCGATCACATGAACTTTCAAACAGAAAAAACCGCATCAAAATCGGTCCATTCGTTTGGGAGCTACGATGCCACAGCATACACACACACACACACACACACACACAGTGATACAGTGATACACACCCTAAACTTATAACACCCGTCTCTTTGTTCGGGGGTTAAAAAACAAGCATTACATTGAAGCTAGATACTGAGGCATAAAAACGATCTAAAATACCAAGGTGTTGTCGGATTACTTTGGTCCATAACTTCGTTAGTACTGAACGAAATTAATGACCAAAGGTACTTAAAGAATCAGAAAAATACGTTCTTTCCATTTATTACATCAATTCAACGTAAATCGATAATCTTATTTTCCAAATAAGACCACAGATAAAAACGATATACGAAAGAAAACGTCAAACACGGTGGAATATATTTGTCTCATTTTTTTGCTTATGGGGAAGAGAGATAGAAATAAGTAGTGTGAAGTTTGTTCAATCCATTGAATCGACAGGCAAGTAAACAGCCATGGAAGCCACTAAAGTTTTAGCAGAATACCAAATTTGTCATACATGATCATGAACAGTCGCTGGAATGACATTTTGATGGCATTTTATTTAAAATTAGCGGAATCGGCCCCCTGTAATGTGCAATTAATTCTGTGTGGCAAAATTACTGGGCAATGAGACTAATAGCTCTGTTTCCATTTATTTATTGAAGTGCGGTGTAAGGGCCAAGGTTGTGGGCAGAAACAGGACAAGCAGAAAATGTATATTATAAAACTAATCTACAAACCACTTTTTTGTGAGTGCATTTTTAGAGTGTTTTGTTATCGTTTTGTATTGTGAGCTACCCTGAATGTTTCAGCCGGATAGCTAATCAGGAAGTGCTCGAAATTTGAGTTGCATGATTCCACCCGGAACGACACACAGACAAACAAGAAAGTGACGTAATAAAAACGTGGTAAAATTCCATCCAACGAGTGCTCGCTCGTTTACATCGTCATATACATAATATATAAAACAAAGGCGGGTTAGTTCACCATTTATAACTCAATAACGGCTGGACCGATTTTTATGATATTTGATTTGTTTTATTTATCTCCGCCCCGAATAGCAGAATAACTATTAAAACATCGGGAAAAAAATCAAAAAGTATATATATATATAAAGAAAATTCATTTTCTCATAAATTTTGCATATACGAGTAATGGCTTTTTTGATGTTAACTCGAAAATGAAAGGAGAGGGGTTTGTGGTGGAGTGGTGTCAGGGGTTTTTGGTATGGGTTTTAGAGGGGATAGGAGTGGGGAGGTTGACGGGGGAGGGGGGAGGAGAGGGTGAGGGGAGGGGAAAGCCGAGAGGCATAATTTGTACGCGTGCAAACCCGCGGGGCACAGCTAGTACTTACATAAACATGCCAGTGCACACACTTACAACCTCCCACACACCCACTCACTCACAATATACCTACACCTCAAACCCACATGCATCCCCAGTTCCCCACATAGACTTATCCTTTGGAAGTTCTGTCACGCATTTGTCTACTTATTGGATCTTTCCTGTTTTAAGTTTCTTTATTTAGTTTGATACGAGTACACTTACTGCAATCATCAAAAATGTTCAAAATTTGTAATCCCGCTACAGGCAATTTAGGCATCAACCTCAAAATACATATGTTCCTTAAGGCCCTGAAAGTATCAAGCGAGCGACCTGCTCATGTCTTCACACAATCCAATAAAAAAAACGTACATTACGTTTCAATTGTGGTTTGCCGGAATAACTTTTCAATAAAATAAAGCAACAGTTTTCTTTCAAACGTTTAATATAGAATCGCCTTACGTTTTTAGACTATTTTCTTTTCATTTACCTTTCTTATTAGTATATTTTAAGGACATATCCAGCTCTGCTATCTTTTCTTTCGATGAAGTCACAAACACAATCAATTTTGCCAAATAGTCCACATAGTTAAATTGAAAAGGAAAATTTTTTGGTGGAAATTCTATCTTCCACATGTGGTAGAATTTCTGAAACAAACAAGAGAAGCTATAATGGCAAGTAGGTTGTCCTATTTTTACCCGACTGCATTTGTATAGGGTTTATCATTATTCTATGTATATCCATGTACGGAATGTCTTATTTGCCTGTGAAGTACCGGGGTTGGGTTTTCTACACGTCATGGCGAACAATGTTAGTTTTAAGACTTTTGAGATTTCAAAGTTTTTCATTCATGAATTTACTTATCAAAATTTCTATAATATTGCACTCCAAACCCTAGTAGCAGAGAATAAATAATAGCACTGCTTAGTAATCAGCTGGGAAAAAACAATAATCATGTTGACCTTGAACTTTTGCTTGTCAAAAGACCTCTCGCATCGAAGCATACTGCGCCGTGGTCAGTCGCATGTCATTAGGTAGAACGTCACAGTGAAAATCTTAACGTCAGACAGTATCAACTACGAATCTTCTCTATTATTTTGTAAGAAGTATTTTTTTTAAATTATAGTATTAAATTTGTGATCAGTGTTACATAACATTGTAATTTTCTAAGCCTTCAGTGTTTTCTTCAGCTATAATTAACACTGATTACTCGAACTATTTGCGTGCGTACAATATAAATATGTTTTCTCGGACTGGTGATCAATCTCCACGCAATCTCCACTAGTCTTTCCACGTGCGATCGAGGAGAGGCCTAGCAACCTGAACCCACAGATGGAGCAGTATGTATGTATCTACTTTTTTGTGCGACGTGATAGAATAGTAAACAAACATAAGGTTCTTACAAATTGCATATTTTTACTTTTTATGTGAATTTTAAATAAGATGTATTCAACCATTGCACACGTAAACGAGTTTACTTGCTTGATTAAAACAAACCTGATGTGTACTTATAAGGCTATTCAGTGACACGTTGTATAATATATGCTAGAAACATTTCTTAAAAATGTTCAGAAAGTATTTAACCTTATTATTTTTAGCCATGTCTGTCTGGGCAAATGCCTTCCTTATTTTGTTTTTTTTTTTGCGGTCTTGTACTTTTGAGGGCATCCAGTTCATCTCGCCATCTCCTTCTGGGACTGCCGTGACGTAGTTACAATTTTATGGGGTCATGTTAATTAATCTACAGCTCGTCACATACATGTATATGCGGCAGACTCGGCCTGCCCAAGTCCACTTCAAGCTGCCAGCTTTTTCACTAACGTCTATAATTCTTGTTTTGAAACACGGTACCGTATTTTTAACATGATCTGCAAGTCTAACTCCCAAGAAACTGCATTCCTTCCCGTTGCCAAACTCTCGGACTTTGATGTTTCGGCAGTTTCGTCAAGGAACAGGTAAGGATGGAGATAATGCACATGTCCATGAGTTTATTTTTGAGAGTAAATGGTAAATCATCTTTCAATAGCTCGCGTTTTGTGCATCTAGTACGACCCATCGAAAGTGCGTCTAGCAACTTCCATATCTTGTCTCGCCTGTAAAGCGACTGTGTAACCGAGATAAACATAGTCATGGACATATTCAATCTCCGCACCCAAGCTCTATTTTATGTTTATAGCAGTTTATCTTGACTTTGATCTTCGACACATGCATCGCCAGTCCAACGTCGAGGCCTTACACTATTGAGCTGCTATTTAACCTAAATGTTTAAGATTTGAGTGTTACTCACGGGCGGAACTGGACACTCATCTACATTAACATTAGAATAAGTTCGTAACCATTGTTTTATCCAATCAATTTTAAATCCATCGCATGTTTTGAAATCGTATGTGAACGGAAAGTCTGATAGCTTTGGGGTTGAGAACTGGAATCGCCACTGTAAACATAAGAAAAATATTAATAAACTTTTTGAAGTCTTGATTGATGTTTTCCTCGATTTGATTAGACTCATCAGCCGGTAAACGTCCACTCTTAACCATCGCTCTCCCCCATAAAAAGCCACCCAGAGGAACCCCTCATTGTCTGTATGTTTGCCAGTTACCAGGTCACAACGCTTGGTAGACTTGATGATCGCAGAAGTAAGTGATATAACACATGAAAATACAACTGCCCATTTCCTGAATTCCCTGAGGTCTTATTATTATGCTGGACACCACACGGCTAAGGTATGTAAGTTGTAGGTACAAGAAAATTTAAAAAAGCATAGATCTGGCTAAAATAACACTCAAACGCTTTTTAATCGACTTCATAAAAAGAAGAGGTTCTATATTCGAGGGTATGTATTTTTATAAGCGACTTCACAAAAGGAGACGATTATTTGTTCGATTGTATGTATGTTTTTTTTTATGTAACTAGGACTAGTTCGCAAGTCAATTTTGATCCAATTAACGACGTCCAAAGGTGCTGAAGTTTTGCACATTTTGTTCTAATGACAATTATGGTAGATACCAATGAGCTGACCTGATGATGGAGCCGGAAGGTAGCCAAAGGAACTCAACAATCGGATGATGGAACCCCTTCAATTTTGATCTCATTTGGTTTGTCTTGATGGGTTCTCTGGTCTTATGTGGTATCAAAGGTCTGATGATGGAGCCGGAAGATAGTGAAAGGAACTCAACAATCGGATGATGGAACCCTTCGAGCTTGGGCTCATTTGGTTTGTATGATATGTTTTCTGGTGTTATGTGGTATCCAATGTCTGATGATGGAGCCAGAAGCTAGTAACAGGAACTCAACAACAAAATTATGGAACCCCTTCGAGTTTGAACTTATTTTAATTATCTTGATGAGTTTTCTGGAGTTATGTGATATCCAGGGTCTGATGATAGAGCCGGAAAGTAGTCACAGGAACTCCACAACTAAATGATGGAACCCCTTTCAGATTGTTGGTTTGTCATGATGAGATCTCTGTTTTTTTTGTGGTATCCAGGTCCTGATGATGCATCCGAAAGGTAGTCATAGGAACTCAGCAATGAAATGATCAAACCCCTTCGAGTTTGGGTTCATTGGGTTTGTCTTCATAAGTTCTCTGATCTAATGAGGTAACGAGGGTCTGATGATGGAGATGGAGTCATAGCAACTACCATTAAATGATAAAACCCCTTCGAGTTTAGGCTTATTTTATTGGTCTCAATGAGTTCTCAGATCTTGGTACTGTTGGTGTCTCGTAAAAGATTGTTTTAAAAAAGGACACATTCATCATTACAGCATTTACAACTTATAAATCCATTTGTTTTGGGTTTATGTTTCCTAATATCTACGAGATGTGTAACCATTTTTTTAAAGAGTTCCATTTCATTCTAGTAAAATCATAGATTATTTTCGTCAAAACTAATTCAGTTGTTATGTATGTAGGTTTATTCATCCTTGGTTTTAATTTACCAACGCTTTTGAGTCTAAAGTGAGTCTAACTATTTTCTTTGGAATATATTCTTTCCTATGTTTGCTTAGGTCACTCAAAATTATTATTTTATGTAGCACGTCAAGCGATTTAAGACATCTTTTTGAATAAGCTCAACCATATTAATAATGATTTCTCGGTTTGGCACCGCCTTCAAAAAACTCTTTCTTATCTTATGTTGTACTTTTGCATTATTATTATATAGATAATTTTGAAAAAGTGATATTACTCTGGCTCAATTTTTTTTACTCTTTTTAGTGGTTATCTACAAAAATCACTTTAAATATGAAGTCGTTCATTATTTTTTGAAAAATATTTTATTTATGTACGTTCACCGATTCTGAAAATAATTTTGATTTGAAAGATACCTCAAAAAGCTTGGTCGCATATAAATTGTATCAAAATTACATCAGTAGTTTTTTTAAGTCGATATTTTGTTCAATGCTATTTACGTGAAGCATTTGTTTTGTTAAATATTTTAGTGGTATATAATTCGGTATGTAAAGAAAAAAAACGATGCTGATTCCAAAACCATTTCGAAATATTACATACCTATAAATTATTTTTACGTTTAAAACTCTTTAAAATAAAGGTATATTTTTTCTGTGGTCTATTTTTTAATCAAATACATATAATAAACATGACTTTCATTTGACCTCTGATGAAGTCACTTAGTAGGCTGTATAGGCACAGAACACCTAATAATACCTAAGAATAATATGACATCATTAATTCTACAATAAAATTGATTATAACTTGGTGGCCTCTACAAGATCATTTCACATTAATACTTAATACTTCATCAATAGTAATTATTACTACCTACACCTCCATGTTAGCTTACAAAAGACAGGGAAAACTATTGAAACTATAATAATTGAATAATTACAATAATTTTCTATTAAAATGTCTTATAACTTTCTAAAGGAAAATTTTGTATCACGGACAGGGCTCGAACCCACATCATTCCGTGCCCCTGCGCGGCACATGCTTTTAACCAATTCCAGCGTTAATGCTATAATCATTAAACATTAACTAATAATAACTTAATAACTCCCAAAAGCCTAATTATTCACATTTCATCATCATGCCTTTCAATCGGCTCCATTTTTAGGCAACTTGATCTCTATATCTTGTTCTCTGTGCAAGATAGAGAGATCAAGTGCGAAGTGCGATTCATATTGTGCATATGCACAATATGAATCTATGTGTTTCTTTGACAAAATATTCTATAGATCTTCTTTTTTTCGATATTTTTGTGTGTGTTCAGAGCCCGATTCCGGTTTGTCTGATTGGAGACATGAATTTAGATACCTATTTACCTACGAAACGCACAGTACATATAGTCCTTCGTCTATAATTATGTACTGTGCCGAACGTAAGTGCGGACTTATTATTACTTATGTGGTACGTACCATACATAATGTAATGAAGTGAGTGTAAGTATACTCACGGTGACGTTATTGCTTAACGGTATCAGTGAAGTAACGTTTATCGATGTCAAATAAGGCGAGTTGCGGCTCTCCCGATATGTCAATATGGAGAAGTCTTTCTGGTACTTCGGATTGCGGTACACAATCTTTGCCATTTCTTGTTTGAATTCCTGAAATTGTAGACTATAAAATAAACTAAAACTTCAGAATATGAGCTGTGCATTGTGGTACTTACCTACCACATGGAATAGCAAGTACTTGCGTTTATTTTATATTAGAAAATTCTTTATTGAACTTCCAATACTATACGTACCTACATAGGTGTAGAAAAGCAAAATATTTCAGTTGTGGGCCTGCAGTCTCGACATCGATAGTGATTGCTTTACAACCGAAATCGGTACATGTACCGATGACAAATGTTAGCTTTGACAGTTATTGTCCAAAGCTATCGACTGTCATCGGTATCTGTCATAGACATAGAATCAGAATGGACGGAGGGAAAGCTAAGGTAGGTGTCCATATTACGCTAGTGTAATTTCTAAGAAAAATTAAATCCTCAGTTAATTATCACTACGAGTTTATTTTATGTTGTTAATAATGTGTATTCTCAATGTGAAATACATTTTTGATTTGAAACTTCGATATTTAGATAATAATAGCCAGTAAAAGCATATCTGTGAAATGATACTTCCGGATCAACCACCTTTTGCTGTTCTTGATGGACAGAACACAGCACAACACAACATAGTTTCACTATGTTGCTTGAATGTCTAGTCTTAGCAAAGACATTTCAATAGAATTTCACTTTATAAGCACTCAGGTTGCAATGTTGTGGCCTCCTAGGAGGTCAAAACTGGACACGAGGCGAACGAATGGCCGGCGGAGGTATAGCTATATCCATTCTGATTTTACATCCATGGTATCTGTACTGACAATGTTCATGATCAATATATAACTATAAGCTTCTTGGTCATGATTCACAGAGATATTTGGTAGAGACTTCCAAATTTCGTATTAATCGGACCTATAGCAATCTCTATCGATGTCGAGACGGCAGGCCCAGGTATCATGCAAATGTTATTTAGAAAGTACTAGTAAAAATAGTATCTAAATAAAATGCTTGGAACAAATATGTTTGTGTTTTTATGTTTTTATAATTTTGTGTGTTACTAATATTAGTTATATAAGAATAATGAAATTTTTACTAAATACTACCAAAAATATGGAATACGGTCTGAAATAAAATATTGAATTGAATTGAATTGAAAATATCAAATGCGAAGAAAATAGTAATAATGATAAATTTATCAATTTTATTCAAATTCATTTGTAAGCTTTTTTATTTAACACGGACATCCTTATACTGTAGTACATTGTGTTATAATGTAGGTATACATTTAAGGAAGTATATAAGATTGAATGCTATTATAGTCTGTTCCAAGTAGAAATGCACAAATTATATATTATATGTATCTATGAATATAGCAAAAGGTTTTTGTCCGACGATGTGATCGAAGGTGGTAAGCACACAAACATAAATAATCGGTTCTCAAGAATTACTGCCGGATGATTAAAAACCTTAAAAGGACTTGGCAATAAGTTTTAACGACGCAAGGTGTGTAGTTGGTGAGTTTTGAACCTACCTCTCCAACCACTTCAACAGAGCAATGATCTTATTCAAAATATCAATTGAAAAAAAATAAAAAAAATCTACAGCATATATTATCATTTATAAAAAAAACTATTAAGGCCTTTTTTTATACCTACAACATGTCTTGAAGTTTTTTATTATTGATCGAAATAAACGAAAAGCACTCACTGAACATTCTCCGCAATTTGATAGAAATAAAATAAACACACAAAATATTACTATAAGCATGTTTTATAATAAAATCACTACAAAAACTGAGCTAATTTGGCATGGTATCACCACTAACTTGGTACACACATGCACAGTACTGTATAGGAAGTTACTGATATTCATCAAATAAACATACTCGTACAATACGTAATTTTAATGTATGTACTTAATGCGTGTATGTAGTTAAATGTGTATTATGGTTTATTTGGTTAACCACTTATGGGAACATTATTGTTTACTAGCTGTACCCGCGGCTTCGCACGCATGGTCATTTCTATAGGTTAAAAGTAATCTACGTACCTACTATTCCAAGACTTTTTTACCAATATACCAACATATGATCAAAATTCCTTCAACCCTCAAAAAGTTTTTATAGATTGCTCGGCTTCATCAAACTGAGATACCAAGTACACCAGTTTTTAGGTCAAACCATAAGATATCCAACAGTAAAAACCGCATCGCAATCGTTCCAGTAGTTTTTACGATATGCGAAAACAAACAAACAAACAGACAGACATGATTTAAAAAAATGTTATATTCTTATTCAGTAGTCTGATTTAAGTACCCTATACCATTTTATTTAATTATCTTGATTGTACAGACTTTTTCGTACATATTGCTTTATTATAAGTACAGATAGATAGATACATTATTGTTATCTTTTTTCTGTACTTACAGTAAAGCATTTATTTAAATTACATCAAATTGTTGATATGAGTACCTAGACTCCTACTACCAAATTCATGTCATCAAAAAGAGTAGGTATAGTAATTGTTTGTTTGTTTGTCGTATGAGGTAGTGCTGGTCTCTGATTTGATTTGTCAAGCCCCCCGAGGGCCTCTGACATAGCTTAACGACAGTTATTACTCAATAACAGCCGGGATCGACAGCTTAACGTGCCCTCCGAAGCACGGAGCGATGGAAAACTGCACATAACTTAGAAAAGTCATAAAGTTGAAGGCCTAGGATTGAACCCGGTATAGTTGGATTCGAAGTTGTACTATTATTTATTCTGTGGTTGCACTATAGAACCATTAGGCTACCATCACTCTTAACATCTTAATATCATCGGTTTAGTAATGATACCCTCGATTTTTTAAAACTTTTAAGGCGCTGTTCTGAACCGAAATTATAACTAGGCATAATGTAACTTTAAAAAAACCTTTTTAAATAGAAACATAACTAAAAGTAGGTAATAAATAAAAGTTTAAAGCAAAAAACAACGGCAAATTTTCGCTCTCTAACCAAAAAACTCTAAATATCTCTTCTACTTTTAATATAGCAGTAGGTAACAAAAAGTAAGTACAATGAACATTATAAAAAAAGATCTAGCTAGGGGACTTATGATCACAGTTTTAAAAATGGTATCTGTAAGCAACACGATGCTTACCTATGTAAAATATTTATTTGTACTTATAACATGTAAAGCAATATGTACGAAAATGTCTGAAAAAAGAATCTCTAGGGTACTTATAATATGCTACAGAACAAGAATATAACATTTTTTAAATCATGTCTGATTTTTGTTGGATAGTTTATGGTTTGACTTAAAAACTGATGTACTTGGTATCTCAATCCGATGAGTAGAAGCCGAGCAATCGATAAAAACTTTCTAACGGCTGAATGCCACGACGTTGATCAATGACGTCACGATTAAGGTTGCGTCACAGAATAGATGTTGCGTGGACGTCGCGACACAATCCGTTATTGGGTGCATGCAAGAATAACGAACTTGTCTGCGAAGCTGATGTGGTGCTTCACCAGATGTCAGTCAGCCTGTGAAGGAAATAAACATAAACTTAATGTGCGTAGTGTAAAAGAGTTTAATGTACCTAATCAATATTTGTGTTCCGTAAATTGTAACAGCTATAGTCATTTAAATAATTGGGCAAAAAAATTAATTGGGCATGATAATGACCATTTATTCGTGTCTATAGAAACAATGGTAGATAAACAGAACAAACCCTATGCAACACTCACCTCTCTAGGCTGGTGCGTCCACGGAAGGGTGCCGGTGACGTCATCGTAGCGTCATTCCCCACTCTTCATCAGAGATGATGTCCAGGTGGCTCAATAATAGTCTAATATCTATCCATGCAGGGGCATCTATGAATGATGAAAATGTAGACCACCTCCTAACAAAGTTTTGGGACAATGAATTGGTCCCTGAAATTAAATAGGAGGTTACAGCAAAGCAGGATGCCTGTAAAGCCGATTTCAAAAGTAAGTTACAATTAAAAATAAACAAAATAGAAAATATGTAGCTTACTTCCGCCAAAGTTGTTAGTCAAACAAATGATAAATGGTAAAAATAAACAAAAGTAAAACCCCACGCTAAACAAACCCTACCCAAATTGAACTATTGTAAAATATATATGAAAAGAAAGCTAAAAACTATATAATACACAATATAAAACCCCCACGCTAAACAAACCCTACTGAAATACAAGTATCGTAACACTTATATATTTATATACATATATTATAAATACACAACAAAAAACATATACCTCAATCCAAATACCAAACGTCTGACATCAATACGACACGTGTTTCGCCTCTGCACGAGGCATCTTCAGGTGATGTTGACTCGTCGAGTGCTGGACTGAGAATGACTAAGCAATGGCGAAAAATTCCCTTATATAGGCAAAGCGCCTGAGCCAGTGCGTCTGCACTACTGCATCGACGCGAACTAGTCTTGAGCCGGAATGATCTCACAAGGTCGCGCCACTATTGCTCCACATTTACGATTACGTCATCGCCGCCTGTTACTTGTGACGCATTTCCAGTGAAAATACGCAACAAAGGTGATGAAACTAAGTTGATTTGGTCGTTCAACAATGTAAACCTATTATTGTTATGTCTTAAAATTTCTAATTGTTCCAATACACACAAACGGAAACCCTTGTCACAAACGTGTACAACATTATACGTATTATCACTCCGCAGAGAGTGACCGGATTCAATTAAATGTTGAGCGAAATGAGACTGCTCTGGATGACTATTCCTAGACGCGGCCTTATGTTCTTTAAACCTAGTTTCAAATTTGCAGCCAGTCTGACCCACATACACCCCGTTACACTCATCACAAACCAACTTGTAAACACCGGACTTTTTGTGGTTCTCCATCCGGTCTTTACCATTACAAAGATGACGCAGATTGTTATTAGTTCGAAACGCTACATGAACGTTGTTTTTCCTAATCAAGTTTGCGATTTTATCCGAAACTGGGCCCATGTATGACAAACTACCTACATATTTGTTTATTTTATCCCGTGGACCCGCAAAAAGTAATGAACGAACCCTATCTTGTAGTTTCCTTTTTATTAAATTATCTACCACTTCTTTATTGTACCCGTTTGAAATAGCAATTTGATAAATAATATGTAATTCATTATTATAATTCTCAGAGGACAAAGGAACTGTCAATAACCGGTGTACATAACTATGAAAGGCCGCTAATTTATGTTGAATGTGGTGACAAGACGAAGAAGGAATAGCTATACCCGTGTACGTTGGTTTACGGTAAATTTGAAAATCTAGTTGATCAATTACCCTCGTTAAAGTTAAATCTAAAAAGTTAAGAGACCGATTTTGTTCTAGTTCTAATTTAAACTTAATTTTGGGGTGGATATTGTTGATCTCAACAACAAATAAATCAATTTAATCGAGAGTACCATATCGAAAGTAAAAAAGAATATTGGGATCGTTAACTAAATGTTGACATTCAAAATTGTCCATAAATAACTCGGCCATCAGAGGACTCAAGGGGGAACCCATTGCTAAACCGTCTCTTTGTCTAATATATTAATTGTTAAATCTAAAATAATTCAATTTGAGAATTTGGACCCATATCCCGCAGGAACCCTTTATTTTTTCAGGATAAAAAGTATTTATAATTTTCACCCATCTTATAAACTATGTCTGTGCCAAGTTGCATCAACATCCGTCCAATAGTTTCAGCGTGCTACGTGTTCTTTTAAACAATTTTCCACAGATACTTTTAAATTTGTCGGGATGAAAAGTATCCAATGTCCTACCTCGAAGTATGAACTCAAATCATACCAAATTTCATTTGAATTCAGTGAGTATTTTTGGCGTGATGTGCTCCCAAGGTACAGACAGACAGACAGACAGACGGACAGACAGACAGATGGACAAGAATTACAAAAATACAGTTTTGGCTTTAGTATTGAATATAGAACGGCCTCCTAAAAAATTACACAATATCTTCAATTTACAGAATATGGGGCATTATCCCGCAAGAACTCTTTATTTTTTTGGGATAAAAATTATCCTCAATTTTTACCCATTATATAAACTATAACTGTGCCAAGTTGCAACAAAATCCGTCCAGTAGTTTCAGCGTGATACTTGTTCTTTTAAATAACTTTCCACCCCTGTCCTGCAGGAACTCATTAATTTTTCGGGATAAAAAGTATCCGGTGTCCTACCTCGAAGTATGAACTGAAATCATACCAAATTTAATTTGAATACAGTGAGAATTTTTGGCGTGATGCACTACCAAGGTACAGACAGACAGACGGACAGACAGACAAACACACAAACATTACAAAAATACAGCTTTGGCTTTAGTACTGAACATAGAACGGCCTCCAAAAAAATTACAAAATATCTTCAATTTACAGAATTTGGGACATTATCCCGCAGGAACTCTTAATTTTTTCGGGATAAAAATTATCCTCAATATTTACCCATTATATAAACTATGACTGTGCCAAGTTTCATCAAAATCCGTATAGTAGTTTCAGCGTGATACGTGTTTATCCTGCGGGAACCCTTTAATTTTTCGGGATTAAAAGTATCCTATGTCCTACCTCGTAGTATGAACTCAAATCATACCAAGTTTCATTTAAATTCATTTAGTAGTTTCGGCGTAATGCCTAGCCGAGATACAGACAGACAGACAGACAGACAGACAGACAAAAATTAAAAAAAATACAGTTTTGGCTTCAGTATCGAATATAGAGTACCCTCCAAAAGATTTTTTTTAAATATCTTCAATGTAAAGAATTGGACCCATTACAGATTTATTATAAGTATAGATATGAATTAGTTTTAACATACAAGATGCTTGCATCAGCAAGAAAGATGAATGATAGAGCGAGTGAATGAATGTGAGACACAGATATTAAATATAAATTATAGAGTGAATTTTGCTGTAAACAAAGATCACGTGCTGCAGCAGCTGCACGATGAGGTAAGAAAATCATTCACTATTGAGACAATGGGTATATCGGGCAAGCCTCGCCAGAATGCTGATGACCAGCGTGCTCAGGAACCTGGAAAAAACAGCTCCATTAGTCGATGGCAGGTGACCCAAACTGCAGAATGCCTGATTCCAAACAGACCACGCAACTAGATTAAGAGATGTAGAAAGAAATATGACCTTGAATAACTCTCCTGCATGTCTAGTACAATAATATTTTCAGGATGCTGATGTGGCTGCCTCGCTACTGCAGTGCTTCAGCATTATTAGCATTATTACAGCAATTATTCGCAAGAAAGTCGCTTCCCTGCATCAGCGTGTTCACACACGCAGTAGCAACAGCATCCTGCAAATGATTATTGCGCGAGCGGACTGCCCTATCTAAAATAAGTGGATGCTCGTAATCGTGGGTTCGTTTTTTTTTTAAATTTAATGATGTTTTATTATATTTCTATTCAATTTCATTTGTGTCTAATCTTAGTTTTAATGTTTTATGTGCTTATGGTTTATTTTTTCTGAAATAAAATGATAATAATAATAATAACGACTATGCACAGCGGTATCGGGAGCGAGTCAACCATCTGTTTGATAACGACTTCGCCGAGGAAACCTGACACTACTGAATCTTCAAATATTATGGTACTTGCCTCATTTTGGACTTGATAATCTGAATAAATGGAACTTACTCGTACGTTTAATTTTTGATGCAGCTGCGAAGACAAAAGACTTATCATTGTATCAAGGTCCAGACTTACTTGTGTCCTTCCTTGGAATAATGATGAGATTTCACGAGTATAGGATTGCGATTGTTGGAGAAATTAAAAATAAGTTTCTGAGGATGCAGAAAAGGAAGGATCAAGATACATTAAGAGTTTTATGGTGTGACAATTTAAATTCCCCTATAAAAACCTTTAAAATGACTTCATTAATATTTGGCGCGAATTGTTCCTCCTTTGTTGCTCAACTCGTCAAAAACAGGAACGCGCAGTGCTTTCATATAACAATGCCGTCAGTTGTTGAAGCGTTATGTAAACGGCTCTATATGGATGATTATACAACGTGTCACTGAATAGCCTTATAAGTACGTAGCAGGTTTGTTTCGATCAAGCATCTAAAATAGTTTACGTGTGCAATGGTTCATTCAATACATCATATATAAAATTACCATACATAAGTAAAAAATAAAAATTTACGACAACCCTAAATGTTAGTTATCACGACCACAAAATAGTAGGTATTTACATACAAACTGCTCCATCTGCGGGTTCAGATTGCCTGGCTTCTCCTCGCTTGCGTGCTGGTGGAAATACCCCGTTGAGTGGAGATTGTCCACTAATCCGAGCTGATGTGTGTTCCAGCCAGCTTATTGTCTCGCAACACGCTGTTACATTATAGCTGAAGAAAACACCGAAGGCTTAAGAAATGACAATTTTATGTAACACTTGAAACTTATCACAAATCTAAATATATATATGGCATTTCAATATGATCGGACTGTCTCGAGCCTGCCGCGGGGGACGTGCTCGGCGTAGCTGTGACGGAACTTGTTCGCCTGCTCCTCGGCCACCTCTGGCACGAACTCTCCTCTTACTTCGGCTCTATCCTGTTCAAGTTATCTCCGCCGTATTCGAACCGCTTCACTTCGTCCCGATTTCTCCCGAGTCGTAGAAAAAAAGATTCACAACAAAATAATAAAGGAAATTCTGTTCGACGTATTTTGACTATGACATTCGACTACCACTGCGCAATGCGCAAGTTCTGTCAATCAGAGTTGTCAAACAGACTCTAGTCCGACCAGCTTACCTGTGGAATGACGAAAAAAACCGCCACGAATGAGGACCGCATTTTTATCGTTTCGCTCAGCGCGCCAAATAAGTTTTCATGAACCCACGATGAGTAATAGAGCTGTGTAAGCTGTGACAAAAAACGCTAGAAAATTTGAATTTGGCGCGCTAAGCGAAACGTTACACCTTATTCCAGTCAGGCGAAACAGCTTAGTAAAAAACTGTTCATAACTGTTGTATCAAACGTGAGCTAATTTCTATGGCGGCTATGTTTTCTACTTCACTATATGCATGACCTTCTTGCACGCCTTCGCTATGAATATGTGTTCTGTGGTTTAACTTTGTTGACAAAATTATTATGCAAGTTGATTTTGTGATAATTACCGTCTGTTGATGTATCTAATGCTTTGAAGGTGTTTGTTCCTACATTAAATAAATAATAGTGTGATTGAGTTTGAAAGTTTTCTACGCAATGAGCTATAAAACCTGCGAAATTTGTGGTTTGCGATCTGTTAGAGCGATGGGTCAAAAACGAACATTTATGGCTAAATTTCCACTGAATAAATATAGGTAAGTGGTAAATCTATTCGGTAATCTACTAAGTACAAGAAAATAATGATTTTTCTTTCATAATATTCAACAAAATAACATAGCCTTGCTAGCACTAGTGCGGTGCCGGTGTTATCGATATTTTTTCTAACCCGTTGTTCAAATTTGGTTCCTAATCTTATTCTGTCCTTCTGCATGCCACGCTATATAATAGTAAACGTAGTAACAGTATAAATTTAGAATACCTAATGTCGCGTAGCCTAAAACCGCTTAATCATCTAATTTTCATTAAAAAACTTATTTTCAGGTGCAAAAACTGGGTACAAGTGACCGATAAAAAGGACTTGACATACATACCGATCGAAAAGCTGCATGAATTAAATATTTCTTTGGCAAACATTTTCGAAACACCAACTATAAAAAGAAACAACCCAATTTAAAAAAAACTGCTACTCCTTAACTGCTATTAATCACGGACCACTGCTAGTTTGTAATATTAAGTAAGGAGTAAGGAAGATTAGACATTATTTTGAGGGAAAAAGACACAAATTGTGTTGTGTACTATATAATGTATTATTTTTGTATGTAATAAAAACCACATGCTTAGAAAAAACATATTATTATTATAAACCCCATATAAATTAAAATAGTCCTAATAGGTTTTTTTTCTCAAAATATCGATATCGATAAAAATGTGCTATATTTGCAGACATCCTTTTCTGTTTGTCATGTTAGCTAACATGCTCGATATAGAGTGTTATTATCTATGGTCATTAGTTTTGTTATGTTGCACTTATTCTCAGCGCTCGTTTTAAAAATTCACAACATCCGTTCCAATATACGTTAGTCCCGTCTCTTCTTACGTAGTCTTTATATACTCTTTGCCTTATTCGTAAGAAATTTAGTAAGTATATTCTCCCAACCCTTTTCTGAGTCTGATTTCAGGCTTAAAATAATGTTTTTGACTTCTGTGTCATCAGTAGGCAAAACTACTAGTGAGTATAATATTTAATATATAATTGATGTTATTAACTTTCACTGTTTTATTAGGGCAGTTCTGAGTAAGTCCTTCAGCTAGTTTTTGACCAACGTTGGAAAAATACATATTAATTTCCTGAATAGATTCAGATTCAGATTGAGATGATTTAATGTTCAGATGTTCGACAGGTGCAGATTTAAGAGTATTTTTTGTCATATGTGTAACGTCTTTAATAGCTTTCCAAGCGACTGCTTTCCAGTTTATTTTTATCGTACGTGTTTTTAGCTTTATTTATTACTTCATGGCAGAATGACTTATATCTAGTGAACGTAGTCTTAATTTTTTCATCGTTAGAGTTATTTTTGAAGTCAAGATGTAGTTTATCTTTATGATGTTTACAACGCAATAGCCCTGGTGTTATCCAGGGTTTCCTTGTTCTTAATCTTTTAGGTGTTTTGTCCCATTTTGTATTTGTGACAATAATGTTGGACAAGAGGCAACAAAATTATTAGCAATGATATCAAGATCCCTTGAGGTAAACATGGCATCAAAGTTTGTATTGTCAAGATGTTCCACTCAGTTTTGTTTATACTTCGGGGAGATTTGTTCGGGTTACTGCGTGTATACAAGCTAAGAAGTATCAGTAATTTGTGCTTCAATAACTACAACAAAAGATGAGAAAGGTGTTTTAAGGAATGTGCTCCAGGCAATTTTCAAGACTTGTAGGTAGAGTATGTGCTGGGAGTAGTCCTGCTTCAAAAACAAGACTTAAATAATTAGAACCATTAGATACTAGAGCATTGTTTCTAATATCTAAATTAATATCACCTAATACAGCGACATTTGTACAATGTTTTAAGGCCGTTAGTATTGTATCAAGTGAATTTAGGAAGTTGTCTATATTGTGAAAAGATGGGGATCTATACAAACCTACAATAGTTATGTTAGGTTTTAATTTAAGTAAAAGGCAGTTGGCATCTTGAAATGGTAGTTCTTCTACATCGTACTGTTATGAGACGCTTAGGTTGAGTCTTTTTAAAAAAAGGAATTAAGAATAAAATAAAATAATAATTGATTTTCGAGACAACCGTCTGATTGGGATAGTGGATGAAGACTAAAAGGATGGATGTGTAACTGTGACTCTATCTGTAACTCTATGGCAAAAGAAATGATGAATTGGCAATAAAGGGTTCATAAGTTATCTATAACATCTCCCTGGGGTAGACTAAACTTCGGGGTTAAAATTTCGAAGTTTAGGAAAACAACTCAGGAAATTATATATTTCTTCTAATACGGGGAGCCGGAATATCTTCCGGGTTCTGGTGAGGTTTGGTGATCTTAAGAGGGATGACAGGATAGGGATTTGGTGTTTGTTCTATAGTTGAGTTTACTGGAACCGATCGGGAAAACTTAGGAAAGCGATTAGGAAGACGGTTGTGCGATTTAATATAGAAAAACAGTTTAGCGATACAAAATAAAATAATAGTACAAGTAATTAAAATTAACAAAATCGAGTAATGAGTCTCGTATTTAATGATTTGATGCTTATTTATAATTTTATCGGTTTCTGCCGACATAGATTTTAATTTAGATTTTATTTCCGGGGTGAAAATATCCAGATCGACGTTTTGTAATTTCATACGAGGTTCATTACTTAATTCTTTTTCAAACTTATTTAAACTACAACAGGAATCATTTATTATATTAAAATCAGAATGGGTTAAAGTGACATTGATTTTTAAATTATTAAATTTAGGTATTAATTTGGTGCTTTGACAGTATGCAACACAATTATTTGGGATGTTTACAATTCCCGTTCCAATAATATTTAATTCTAAACTTTTCTGATTGAGACATTCTATGTATAATTTATTGCTCTGAGATTGTACATAAATCCAGTTATTGTTACAAAGCGGTTTCCATAAATCTAAATGTCCGTAAATGAAATCGGTTTGGCACTGCACTGGTAGGGCACTTATGACGTTTGATAGTAGTTCACTTTCGCAACTGGGGTTCGCTTTAGTTGGGAATACGGTCATGACGTCACAGATAAACTCGCGAGAGCTTATCACTCTGCATTCTTTCAGTGATTCGAGGTGATTTATCCTTGGTCATTGCGATGTATTTACTGCTAGGGACTATAAAACTAAATGAGTTCGGTTTTACACTGCTATGTGGAGTTGGTAGTGCTATGGTACAAGCTGTAATCCTTAGGTGATACTAAAGGTATTCTTAATATAAAAACAATCCAGTTGTTTAAACTATAACAAATTACATTCGAAACATTCATTAAAATATGAATATGACTTAACTCTAAAGACACGGGTAATTTAAGATCTGCAGGTAGGTATCTGTAATTATCAACAAGCTCTTGGTATAGCTGCGTGGGAGGTATTTTTATTTTACTTAAAGTTTCATTAAATTTAGACAAAGTAAAAGTTGTAACCAAAATATTTTGTTTAATTAATGAACCCAGTCTTTTCTCATCAATTTGTACAGTTTGAATAGCATTGTCATATTTAATAGCGTCATTCTCGTCTAGGGTCCCAAACATAGTTTTGGATAGGGTGTCTATACCACCTATCCATGCTCCACGTTTGAACCTATTATTACTTGTAAGGTGAGCAATAGAGGAATACTCGGTAACAATATCACTATATCTAACTGTTAGCGGCTCTAATACGTTATGACATTCTAACTTGCTTGCAAGTTCAATAGTATGTTTTGAAAACTAAACATGATAGCATTTGTTATGTCCTCTAGTTGAAATGATAAGGTGAGGACAGAGGCTTCCAAACTGTTTAAAATTGAATGTATATTTGCCTTTATTTTTAAATCGTTAGAAATTGCTGACATGTGTTTTAATTTTAAAGAGAGATTGTCGATACTTTCACTAAGTCTGGCTTCATTAATTTTTATTTTACTTAAAGTTGTATTAAATTTAGACAAAGTAAAAGTTGTAACCAAAATATTTTGTTTAATTAATGAACCCAGTCTTTTCTCATCAATTTGTACAGTTTGAATAGCATTGTCATATTTAATAGCGTCATTCTCGTCTAGGGTCCCAAAGATAGTTTTGGATAGGGTGTCTATACCACCTATTCATGCTCCACGTTTGAACCTATTATTACTTGTAAGGTGAGCAATAGAGGAATACTCGGTAACAATATCACTATATCTAACTGTTAGCGGCTCTAATACGTTATGACATTCTAACTTGCTTGCAAGTTCAATTTCAATTTGATTGCATAAGAAGCGTGTTGTGCCTAATATCGAGTTAATATTTTGAATATGAGGTTCGATGTAAGAAATGTCTAACGGAGTTACTAGATCTAGGTATCCAGTGTTAATTTTGAGTTCACCAATTGGATCAAAGTATATGCCGGAGCTCGAGTTGATTGGTTGAACATACTCATGGTGACCTTGGACCAGTACGCTGTAATGAAAAGAAACATTGAAGTTACTAACTACTAACCCTAACTAATTATCCTAATAAACAATATGTTTTAAGTGCGTGGAACTTCGTGGACATCCACGTGTTTAACTTCATCATAGTGATGTTTCACATGGCGTCTATTTATTAGTAAAGATAAAGTATGATTGCCATGATTTTTTACGACTTTGTATGGGCCTTTCCATAGAGGAGATAAGGCTTTGCGCATTCTGAGATGGTTTTTTAGTAAAACGTAATCGCCTACTTTGTATGTGAGTCGTAATACGTTTTAGAATTTTCTTTAGATTTATGAATGTATTCTAAGGCTTTATCACGTGCGTGTTTCATACGGTGTTGTAGAAGTTTTACATAATCAGGATAGGTAGTATTAGAGCTATCATTATATACTGAGTCTGGGATATGGGCTTATGCCCAAATAATAACTCGTATGGTGTATAGTGTGTGGTTGAATGTACAGCAGTATTGTATGCCAACATGGAGGTATACACATACTGGGGCCAATTATCTTGATTTTCATTAGCATATGATTTAAGGTATTCTTTAAGAGTGGAATGTGATCTTTCTAAAGCACCTTGCGTTTGTGGGTGGTAGGGTGATGAAAATAATTGTTTAATTTTTAAGAACCCGCACGTTTTTTTAAAGAGTTCTGCTGTGAAATTGGTGCCTTGATCGGTGAGTATATGTTTTGGGATACCAAAGAGTGATATAAAGTGAAGGAGACAGTCGCTTGCTTCTGCTGCTGTGTTACTGCGAAGAGGATATGCTAATGAAAATTTTGTAAGGTCGTCTTGCATTGTCAGAATATACTTAAGTTTGGCCGTGCCAGATTCAGGCAGAGGACCTACGATATCAAGGGCTAGCCTTTCGAATGGAGACGTAGAAGTAGATGTTATTACCATCGGTGCTCTATTTATTTTACGCAACGCTTTGTTAGTTTGGCATGATGGACATTTTTTAACGTAATTCTCGATATCACTGCGCATGTTTTTCCAGTAAAATCTTTCCTTGATGCGGTTTAGCATTCTTGTGGATCCTAAATGTCCTGCAATAGGGATGTCATGGTTTTCCTTTAGGATCTTAGGGATTTCGCTAAGCGAAGGATATATAATATTATTGTGGTAGATATGAATTTTAATATTGGTGCCATCGAATAAATATGCCAACATATTATAGATTTTTGCAAAGCAGTGTTTATCAAAAGGATTTCTAAAATCAGAAATGCTAATCTCATTTACTGTGGGATATGACATGATTATTTCATCGCGAATAGATTTCAGGCATTTAAATATGTCCGGATACGAGTGTTCGTCAAAATGGTGAACTTTCGTGAATAACAAAAGGTAAGTTTTATTTTCGATAGTAAGAGGCAAATAGTTATGTAAGGCTCTTTCTTTTTTCAGGAATTCATCGCGCTCGTTATTTGGACAATTGTTGAGTACTTCTGGAACATATGGCATGGATTCATCCATGTCTATTGAGATAGGAATTATTATCAATTTTTGTGCTCCTTTCAGCAAGTCTTCATTATGTTCTGTAATGTCAGTATTATATGATTTTGTAGGTGATTTTAAGAATTTATTATAGGTTTCGTCAGATAAAGGTATGTTGTCAAGTACTGGAGGAGTGTCTGGATTACGGGTTGAGGATGTAGACGCAGGTAAGTTGCCAGGATTTTGCCAACTAGTTGAAGGTTGAGGATCTGATTCTATTTCAAGACGTGCTTCAGTCAACACAGAAATTGGATCAAATTGGGATGGTTCCATGAGGGTAGGAGGTTCTACGGCAGTAGGAGGTTCTACGGGAGTAGGAGGATCCAGAGGACTAAAATCAAGGTTTCTATCTTCCACTGGGCTTATCAGTTCGTCCAGTCTTATTAGTTCGTCAAGGGTGTCTTGACCAATTTCCTGAGGTGTTGATTCCGATGAATGTTCAGTACTAGGATTAGTATCGTCAAGTGGATTTGGGTTTAAATTATTTCGATTCTGAGGAAGAACAGGGTTCACAGGATATCTGGAAAGAACATCAGCGGCGGAGTTCAGTTTGCCATTTCGATATACTATTTCGTATTACTACTATTCATATTCTTCTAGCTTTAAACGCCAACTTTGAAGTTTGCTGCTGGGATCTTTATGGTTGAAAAGCCATTTTAATGGTCTATGGTCCGTTACAATTTGAAATTTATTCCCATATAGGTAGGGACGGAAAGTTTTACATCCGAATAAGACAGCTAACAACTCTTTTTCAGTTGTACTGTAGTTGGTTTCGCTTTTATTGAGGGTACGCGATGCGTAGGCTATTGGTTTGTCTTTTCCGATGGGTCCTTGGGAAAGGACAGCGCCTATGGCGTGGTTTGAGGCATCGCATGTAACAACGAATGGTTGGGTGAAGTCAGGGTAGATGAAAAGGGGAGCAGTGGTCAACTTATGTTTCAGGTTATCAAATGCTAGCTGTTGTTGATTTTCCCAATTGAAGGGGACGTCTTTCTTCAAAAGGTTGGTGAGGGGTTTAGCCGTTTTTGAGAAATCAGGGATGAAACGACGATAATACGAAACAAGACCGAGGAAGGATTTAATGTCTTTTGCCGTTTTTGGAAGTGGGAATTGGGTGACTGCTTTAACCTTTTCGGGATTGGGCTTTACGCCTTTTTCTGTGATAACATGACCAAGGTATCCGACTTCTCGTCGTAAAAATTCGCACTTGTCGGGCTGAAGTTTCAAATTGAATTGGCGTTTTTTTTTTAATATGGCTACTAGGCTATCATCTGGGAATTTAGATCATGACCATAACAGACCACATCATCCAAATAGACATAGCAGCGGATGCCTTGGAGTCCGGAAAGAGCTGTATTCATCAGCCTCTGAAAAGTTGAAGGGGCATTTTTCAGCCCGAATGGCATCCGTGTAAATTGAAAGTGTCCTTCAGGGACATTGAAGGCAGTTTTGGATTTGTCGGCTTTATTTAAAGGAATCTGGTGGAACCCAGAAGCTAAATCTAGAGTTGTGAAGTATTTACTATTCCCCAGCTGGTCTAGGATCTCTGCAATCTGAGGAATAGGGTAAGTATCGCCGATTGTGACGTCGTTCAGTTTTCGGTAATCTATTACCACTCGCCATTTTTGGATGTTTGAAGCATCGAGCTTTTTAGGGACTACCCATATCGGAGAGGACCAGGGAGAGTCAGAAGGTTCAATAATGTTCTGGTCTAACATTTGATCAATTTGCTTTTTGACTTCTTTTTTATGGATTTCAGGGAATCTATATGATTTTGTGTGGATAGGAATGTCAGTGGTAGTTTTTATTTCGTGTTTCAGGGCATTGGTACAGCTTAGTTTCTCTCCAGGCAAATGAAAAATATCAGAGAAGTCAGAGCACACTTGGTATAGAACTTCTTTCTCTTCGCTGTTGAGATGGGAAACACGCAATTGACTTAATACTTCTTCAGTACGTTTGAAAGTATCTGTGTCTGGGATTATAGCATTCACATTATTTACAGGATGTAAAGCCTGGGGAGCTTTGTTGAATTCAGAATGATCAATTGGGGTAAGTTTTAGGTTAAGATTTGATTTCAGTGTTACAGGTTTTTCAGAGGTATTTACCACGGATATGTTTATTCTGTTATTGTCTTTAACGTGGACTACACAATTGGCGACTAATAAGGTTTCAGTGAGTTTCTGGTCAAAGACTAATCCTTCTTTTATTTGAGGATTTTGAACAGAACATTCGATAATTATGTCTGTTCTTGCAGGAATTAAGTATGCTGGATCATGAAAGTGTAATTTCAAGGATGATTTACCAAGATGAAGTAAATTATTAGTGTAATCGATGTTGCAGCTATGTGCGTTGAGCATCTCGGAACCTATGATTCCATCATAAGGTAAATGTATTTTGTCAATAACGTGGAATTGGTGTGATATGCTGGATTTCGGCAATTGTAGTTTAATTTTGAAATGACCTCGGGTTTCAATGGATTCTTCTAATGAATACCTTTTAATTGGATTTTTTTATCTTCTACAAGTAAGGTTAAGGGAATGTCAGATACAGAAGATTCAACCAGTACATGAGGTAGTAACGTTATTGCTGGGTTATTGGTAATCTCAAATACATTGGACTTAGAAGATTTTGGCAGGTTCATGTTCTGCGCGGATGCAGTTGGTTTTGGCAGATTCGTATTCTGCTTGGATACAGTGGATTTTAGCAGATTCATATTCTGCTTGGATACAGTGGATTTAGGCAGATTTGCATTCTGCGTGGATACAGTGGATTTTGGCAGACTTGTATTCTGCGTGGATACAGTGGATTTTGGCAGACCATCATGTAGCGATGTCTGCGAAGATTTTGACGTATTTATTGAATTATCTCCATGTAGCGGAGTCAATTCAGGTTTATTATTAAGGCTTACGGTGTCGATTTTTAAATTTTTAAGTCCCGTACGACACTGGGACGAGACAGTTACTCGTTTTTTGTTTCAGCATCAACGGTGTTATAACCTTCTACTGATTCAGCTGGGTATTCGTCTTCAGGGGTATCAGAAATAAAATGGACACGTTGTGGTGTCCTTGACTGATTTTGATCAAGTCTAAAGCGGTTATTATTGTATTCGCGTTTGCGGCATTGTTCTAGGGTATGTCCTGGCGTTTTGCAATATCTGCAGACGGGAATAGAAGAATCATTATTGTTATTAGGCCGGTTGGGATAAAAATTGGGCCTAGGCTGGTTAACGTTTGCAGGGAATCGCTGATTTTGATCTCTACGCATAGGTTGGAGATTCGGCCTTGGGAAATTTGGCCTTGAAGTACCTGGCCTTTCTTGACATGAGAAAGACGGATTCTGTTTAAATAAAAATTGTTGTATTTTTTCTTCGGATATAGCAATGTTCAAAGCTTCGTTAAGCGTTTTAGGCGACTGGCATCTAACGATGTTTGATATACGGGCTATCAATCCCATTTGGAAATGATGGAGGGCTAATTCCTCCATGGCTGCTGTGCGTCCTATCATTTCCCTACTCTTATAGCCATGTGAAATGGATATTTCCGTAAGTAATTGTGAGAGACAAGTTTCTATTCTTAAAGCGTACTGGCTCACAGGTTCGTTAGTTTGTTGCTTACACTCCTGAAGGTCGGTGAGTAAGTGGGCATAGTGTTTCCTCTCGCTGAACTGAGTTTTGAGAAACTCTTTGAGTTGAATCCAATTGGCAAACTCTTTAACGGAGCAGGCGGTTTGTGCTTTGCCCTGCATTTGACATAATATGTATTTAAATAAAATATGTTTTTGGGCTTCCGAGGCTAAATCATAGGCGTTATTGCAGTTGACTAAAAAGGAGTTCAATGTTTCTCTAGATCCGTCAAATGGTTTTATGAATTTTAATAAAGTCGAAAGGTCAAGTTCAAATTTGTTGATCGCAGTGTTATTTTTTTTTTCTGGACCTTGTGGGAATGCCAGAAGGCGGAGGACAAAGTGCCTCGTCTTCCGTGTCCGTTACAGCAATTTGAGGTTGTTCCAGCTTTGGACTTTGGGATCTACTCTCAGCCATTTTGAGTTTAGAATAAATTACAATCGCAATTCACACAATAAACAATTATTAAAACAACAACAAGTGTCAAAAAACAATTAATAAAACAATAGTAAGAAAAGTTTGAGATTCGCAATGACCAAGAATCACTTACTTGAGAACGGACAGAGTGATAACGAAAGCTATCATTACTTCGAAGTTCGCTCACGATATGTAGGATTTAGCAGGAATAGATAAGGCGCGTCACGTCGTCGCGTCGAATGGATGCTCGCTCGTCGGATGTGTAGGTACTCGCACGTCGGATGACCAATACCGGTCACAGCACCAATTTGTGCGTGACAGTGGGTATGGCTTTGGTTGTTCTTGGAGAACACCGACTGCAGCACAAGCAGTGCGCAGTAATGGGCCTTTTACACGATGAACTGGGTTTAAACGCGGTGCACTCCGATATCCAGGTATGCACAATGGAGTCACTTAGATATTTCAGCACTTGCACTACACAGCACAGGAATCGCGTCGAATTCCCGTATATATGACGGGATTTGTATCACGTACTCGGGATGGAGACGGTACCGGGGACTTCAAAAATCCCTTTACGCTGCCACCAAATGTTATGAGACGCTTAGTTTGAGTCTTTTATAAAAAAGGAATTAAGAATAAAATAAAATAATAATTGATTTTCGAGACAACCGTCTGATTGGGATAGTGGATGAAGACTAAAAGGATGGATGTGTAACTGTGACTCTATCTGTAACTCTATGGCAAAAGAAATGATGACTTGGCAATAAAGGGTTCATAAGTTATCTATAAGTTCATACTCAAATCCAGAACGTGCTTAAATTATAACACCGTCATTTTGATTACGACAGGTCTGAGTCATATGCATGGAAAAGCCTTCCTGTAACGGGGGTTCTTATCTGTGTGAATCAAACATTCTGATAAAATTGCGATATCACATGAAAATTTAAGTCGTTTTAGACTTCTTATATTCAGATATATGATTTTTAAACTATGACTATGGACACCAATTTTATCTAAACCTTCGATGTTTTCTTCAGCTATAAGTAACATTTCTTACTCTTATTATGTGCTGACATAGATTATAAATATATGAAATATATATGAGCGACACGTCGGCACGCCAGTGACGATCCATCACCACGCCAAGAGTTGGCCTTAGTCCCGTACCGCGCCTTTAAATGTTTCACATCAAAACATATATAAAAACCAGGTTATTTTTTTGAATTCTTTATCATCGAGTTTTGAGTTTTGATACCCTGAAAGTTTCAACCGGATAGCTAATCGGGAAGTGCTCGATATTTGATAATTTATGATGGGAATTGCCACTTAAATGTCAAAGTGACAGATGTCAGTAATAATAAAACGTAGATTTTACATAAGTTTTTAATCTACATTTGCTGCTTGTTAAGATATGTACTTAGTTTAAATTTAAGACTTAATTATACATGTAGAAACAGAGAAATAAATATTATAAATATGAATTTAAATTATCTGGTTAAATTATTTTGCCCTAAATCGGGATCAAAAGTACTCTAATTCCTTTTTTTACCCCTGATAACGTGTGTTCAATATTTAATGACGATCTGTTAAGTAGTTATGGCATGAAAGCGTAACAAACAAATAAACAAACACACTAACGCACATTAGCATTTATAATATTAAAGTAGTGTGACCAAAGCTATCACAAAATGGTCTAAGAACTTATTAATCTTTATATATTTACCTACGAAACAAGACCTCATTCATTGTTAAAGAATAATTGGTTTTTGATTTACAGCAGTTACTCTCATGGTGACAAGTGCAGTGCACTGACGCGCATGATTTGCAACCAAACTTCTGAGTGGCATGGCACTACTTGCTGAGTGGCATAGCTATGGGCAGGCGTGACGCTTACCATCAGGCGAGCGACCTGCTCGTCTCGCCACTCAATGCAACAAGTAAAATTATTATACCAACTCACAAACCCCGAGTGAACAAAATTATTGAAAACGAGATGACCGCGCAAAAATAATCACACTAATATTATAAAGGCGAAAGTTTGTAGTAAACGTGTGTGTGTGTGTGTGTGTGTGTGTGTGTGTGTGTGTGTGTGTGTGTGTGTGTGTGTGTGTGTGTGTGTGTGTGTGCGTGTGTGTATGTGTATGTTTGTTACTTCTTCACGCTTAAACGGTTGAACGGATTTGGATAAAGTTAGGTATCGAGGTAGCTTATATCCTGGTTTAACACATAGGCTACTTTTTATTCCGGAAAAATGCAAGGTTCCTGAGGGACGCGGGTGAAACCACGGGGTGCAACTAGTATTTGTATAAATTTGATGTTTTTTATTAACTTACATATTTTACTGTACTTTAATACATGCGATTGCAACATAGACTATAGTATAAAACATTAACAGAGCATAGTTAAGCAGAAAGCGACCAACCCTGTTTTTTGAGAAAATGAGTTATAATGCCTATGACATAAGGTTTTATTCACTTGACTCCAAAGACTCCAAAGACACGTTTCTTCAAAGCACATTCTGAGGTCAAGATATTAAATTGTCCAATGAGACCACATGTCATTATCACCCATTTTTTGTGTTAAAGCCGACCATTTTTTAAAATATCCCTAAGAGAGGAAATTGTGGTAAGCAGAATCAGACTATCGCAGTTGGTCTGGCTTCTGCAAATTTTATTTATAATGGAATTATTCCCATTTTTTAATTGCAGAAGCCGACCACAGCATTGGTCTAGTTTTGCAAAAATATTTTTGGCGTATTATATTATTTTTCTTGATAAGATTTCGTCCATGTTTTGATCTCGTGTAGCATCACACAGGGGGCGGGCGCTATGGAAAGAACTCATGCGAGCATAACAATCCCTTGAATCGTTCTAGGTTTATTTTATATGGTTATTACAATTTGCAGAATAATACCATTGATTTGGCTTTGCATATCTCTCGGTTGTTGTTCAAACCTCAATAAGCTGAAGGAGACCATTTCTATGGATGTGTTCTGCAAAAAACTAAATTATTAATTGTTGCAAAAAGCAGAAACCGACTACGTGTTTAACTCAAAAGTTTATTAACAAAACTAATCAATTTTCTAGTTATAAATATTCCATTTTGTAGCCTCTGAAGTTTCCTTTGATATAAGAATCACATTAAAATCAATTATGATTTGTACATAAAAAAACAGTGAAAACCCCTTTAAACGGCTGTATCTCAAAGTGCATTTTTCGTCGATGGTCTCTTTCTGTTTAACTACGCTCAACATGAATAATATAAAATTGAAAGTGATGTAAGAAGCTTAATAGACAATTGCTAGTATATTGTTAGAAGAATTATATAGTTTTGAAATGGTCTTATAAATAAATACCTTCATTTTGATACCCCACTCGACAGGGTTTGGTCATTTTTTGTTCCGTCGGAAATGCAATATGGCAGCTGTAAGCCGGCCATATTAATTTTCTTGACACTTCATTTATTCTATAGCACTCTCGTAATCAAGACGAATCCAATTATACCTCATTTATCAAAATCCATCAAGCCGTTTAGGCCCTAGGAAGCGCCTAAGAAACGTACAAACAAACATACATACAACCCAAAAACATAACCCTCCGTGCAGTCGGGTAATAAAAAATATATGTTCATTATTGGTGGTTTGTCGGAATTACTTTCCAATAAAATCAAGCAAATGTTTGTCTTAAAATATTTATTAAATAATACCCTACCCTTACTTTTCTTTTTATTTACCTTTTTTATTAGTATATTTCAAAGATATAGTCATCTCTGCTATTTTTTCTTTCGAAGAAGTCACAAACACAATCAACCTTGCAAAATAGTCCACATTGTTAAATTTAAAAGGAGCATCTTTTGGTGGAAATTCAAGCTTCCACAAGCGATAGAATTTCTGAAACAAACAAGCATAAATAATAAAGCAGTAAGTTCCAAAAAGAAATGGTCTAGGGTGCTTAAAATAAGCTAGTGCACATGAAAGTATTTTTTTTTTAAATCTAGTTGGTCGCGTAATAACTACTAGACTGATTGCGTAGCGGGCTTCATTGTTGCATAGCTTAGAGTTTGATTTAAAAACTGGTGTACTTGGTATCTCAATCAGATGAGTACAAGCCGAAAAATTGATGAAAATAATTTTTGATTTGGAATAATTCGTAGGTTCCTTATATCCCAGAAAAACGCAGGCAAAACCGCGGGCACAGTTACTTTGTTTTATATAGGAATTGTCATTATTTTATATAAATTTTATACTAGAAACATTTTATAACAATATTTATACAGTACTAGCTGTGCCCGCGGCTTTGCCCGCGTGGTAATTTTATTTAAATATTTTTTTCTTTTATTACGGTCTAGGCAATCGTTTGACCACGATCTCACCTGATGGAAAGCGATGATGTGGTCGAAGGTGTAGCACGCTTGCCTGGTAGATACCTATTCACTCTTGACTTGAACACACGAGGGTTATATTTTACCGGAAACACTGACGAGGGCAGGGCATTCCACTCCTTAGAAGTTTCTGGTAATAAATGAAGAAGCGTAACGCTTCTTTCTTTGCGAGGTATTTCAACCATAAAAGGATGGCGCTTTACCGATCGTCTAGTCGTAGGCAGTGGAAAGGTGATGGGGGAAGAGATTGTGCAGTTCATGTGCACACTCCATAGTGCAATCTGTAGAATACCGACAGGCTTGCGACCTCACGTCGATGCGCCAGACTTTGAAGCTTACTCTTTACCAGAGTGTCATCTCCAATGTGCCTCATATAGCACGTCTCTCAATTGAATCCAAAGCCTCGAGCTGATACTTGAGAGAACCGTTCCAGAGATGGCAGCAGTACTCCATACAAAATCGCACCTGTGCTTGATAAATAAAGATTCAATAGCTGTCCCGGCCCGGCGTCAAGTACCGCCTAACCTTAGACAAAATACCACGTTTCTTTGTCATGTTCGATGTGAGTTCGATACCCAAAAGCTCCAGATGGTCACTTAATGGTATTGTTACACTACGAAAAGACGGAGATCGGTTGAGAGGACTCTTTTTAGCAGAGAACAATCACGCCTGCGTTTTAGTGGTTTAGTGGTAGTAACTTAACCAAGTTAGCATCGCCCGAATTAGACACGGCTTCTAAGGCTAAATTCAAACGGTCCACCATAGCCGCTCTCTGAAGCTGGACAGCGTCGCAGCTGGCTTGAGTATTGAAACTGTATCTCTCAATCACAGTACTGTCATCTGCATACCCAAAGGTACCGGGCTTCAAAAGGTCATTAATGTGCAGTAAAAACAGTGTAGCCGAGAGATCCGATCCCTGAGGTACACCAGCATTGATGGCCATTTGATCAGACGAGCAGCCCTCTAGGACTACTCGAATAGATCGTTCTTTCAAAAAATCAGCTATCCAATTGCATAAGCTAACAGGTAATCTATATCAGGGAAGCTTGTTTAAAAGAACATCGTGCCAGTCCCGATCAAAAGCCTTAGATATATCAAGGGAGACGGCAAGCGCCTCACCATGCATCTCGATGGCTTCGCTCATTACGTGAGTGGCATACGCAAGAAGATCGCCAGTAGACCAGTTTCCGTGAAATCCGTATTGCCGGTCACAGAGGAGATCATTATCCTTAAGGTATGCCAATAGCCTAACGTTTATGATGATGTTTATGTCTATACTTACAGAGTAAGGAGGTTATCGAGATGGGACGATAATTGGCCGAATCAGTACGACTACCCTTTTTAGGTACTGGTTGTACATTGGCAAGCTTCCAGCTCTTTGGATTTTTACCTGAGTGAAGAGAGAGGCGGTACAAACGCGTTAAGATGGGAGACAATTCGGGCGCACAGTTTTTCAACAATATCGCTGGAATGCCATCAGGACCACTGGCCTTGTTCACATCTAGAGCCTGAAACGTTCTGAGAACCTCCTTATGGCGAATGCGTATATCGGGCATAAAAACCCCGCAATGAGGAAGGCAGGAAGGTATCTTACCGGTAGCGTCTAGATGCGAAGATTCTGCAAAAAGAGAAGCAAATAAATTTGCTTTCTCTCCAGCAGTGTGAGCCAGTGATCCATCTGGTTTCAGCAATGGTGACAGTGAGAGGCGGCAGAATTTCACTTCAACCGACTTGGCCAGGGACTAAAATCTTTGCTACCCGCGAGGTATGAAGCCAGTTTGGCCCCTATTCGACCTATGTAATCATAATGTGCCTTCCTAAGAGTCTTCTTGCAGGTTTTAGCAGCAACATTGAATTTTTGTTTCTTAACCCGAATATCAGAGAATTTGCGCTTTCGAGCAACAGCCCAGTCCAGATATGCCGCATGCTTTAGAGCCACAGCACGACCACAGCCAGATCCAAGCCAAGGCTGAGCTTTGCTTAGAAGAGGCTTACTCGTATCACTGAATGGAATGTAATATTCCATTGCCTGACATATTACCTCTGTAAGAGCAGACGCGTAAGTCGTCGGATCCTGGGAAGTGAAACATGTTTGCAGCCAAGGGTACGATGCAAGGAATTGTCGCATCTCGTCCCAATCTACTGAGTTGTATCTCCACACGCGTCTATTACCTTTACGGTTAGGACCAGGTGGGGAATACACAGAGACGGACTTAACCAGACAGTGATCAGAGCTACCAAGAGGTGGGGATACTGGCACGGAGTATAAAAACCCCGCAATAAGTACACGGACTATCGATCTGGTTCAGTCGACATCAGCAGTTCGAGACAGTTGGCAGTGTCACCGTCACAGTCAGGTACCCGTGTCGGCTCATTTACCAGCCGAGCGAGATCTAACGCTAGAGAAGTTTTCGCGTCTCTCTACCAGCATGGTCGGTTTTCTGTTAAACAAGCCACTCTTTGTGGTGGGCGTTAAAATACCCCAAAAGCACCAATTGTGCAGACGAGTAACGATGTTGGGCCACACCAGCCGCCTCACAGAGATAGTCCACCAATAAAGTCGTCCCCCAATCTCCGCTGTGAGAGCCGTACACACAGGCATAAAAAAAAACTCTATGCCCGTGTCCAATAGCACCCAAATCACCGACAAGTTAGCGTGCTCAAGTTTTCAGAGACGCAGACAGCATATGTCATCACGGAGTATACACAAACGCCGGCGTTTGGGATAAAATGGTGCTTGGTGGTTTGGGTTAAACAGCTGGACATCTTATCTGCGTCTCCAACAAGAAGAACAAGTGGGGCTTAGAGGTGTCCAGATGATAGTGGACCGGTTGGAGATTGGAGTGAATCCCACGAATATTCGCAAGATTCACTTTGAGTGTGAGGTAAAAGTAGCCCTCACGTGTTATTCCAGGATCAAAAGTACAATATACTACAATTCTTCAAAATTCGTTCAGCCGTCAAAAAGTTTTTTATCGATTACTCGGCTTCTACTCATCGGACTGAGATACCAAGTACCCCAGTTTTTAAGCCAAACCCTAAGCTATCCAACTATAATAACTGGCAGACCATTTTTTTTATTATCTTCTTTGTACAGACTATTTCGTTCCTATATTGGTATATTAACTTACGACTGTCACTCACGAGTTATTTCGTCGAAAAAATCGATTATTTCGTTCCTATTGCTTTATTATAAGTATTTATAAGATAGATGGATTTAATCATTTTAAAGTGCAGCAACATCTTCTGCGATTTTGTGGGGTCCACCTTGTAGTTATTTTAATGCACAGCTCATCAGACTTGCGGCAGACTAGGCCTGCCCAGTTCCATTTCAATCTGCCAGCATTTTCACCAAAGTATAATTCACGTTTTGGAACGCAGTACCGCATTTCTAACGTGATCTGCAAGTCTAACGATGTGCCAAGATACTGCATTCCTTCTCGCTGGTAAACTATTTGATGTTTCATCATTTTCGTCAAGGAACAAGTCTTACATCTGTAGGTGAGGATGGCCAGAATGCACATGTCCATGAGTTTACTTTTGAGAGAAAGTGGTAACTCATCTTTCAATAGCTCGAGTTTTCGGTTCGTCTAGCAACTTCCATATACTGTCTCGCCAATAAAGCGACTGTTTAGCCGAAATAAACATAGTCATGGACATATTCAATCTCCGCACCTCTATTTTACGTTTGTAGCTGTTTGTCTTGACTTTGGTCTTCGAGATATGCATCGCCAGTCCAACGCAACGTCGAGGCTTGCATTAAATAACCTTAAAATTGAAGTATTACTCACGGGCGGAACAGGACACTCATCGACATTAATATTAGAATAAGTTCGTAACCATTGTTTAATCCAATCAATTTTTAATCCGTCGCATGTTTTGAAATCGTATATGAACTGAAAGTCTGATAGCTTTGGGGTTGAGAACTGGATTCGCCACTGTAAACATATATGAAAAACATTAATAGACTTTTTTGAAAACGTCTTGATTAAAGCTGTTCTTGATGTGTTTAGCATCATCTGCCCGTATATTATGTCCATTGTTGACCAACTTGCTCCCCCACAAAAAGCCAGAATGAGGAGTTCCTCGCTGTTTTGCGACAGTCACCAAGTCAACACAATTGGCAGGCGTCTATTGGATAGAACTTATGTGGCATTTCGACCCACCCGCCATTTATTTTTTATTTTCAAAGTTTCTGCGCACTTTAAGTAGTATTTAAGGTTAAAGGACACTCATACAACCAAAAAAATACAAATAATATGGTACCCTAAAGTGTCACGTTCCCGATATATTTGGAGATATAGATCGGCATATGAGAAAAAATATTTTTAATAAATAGTAAAATCAACCTGTAAACTATTATTTGAATACAATTGAATGCGTATACGCACGTAATTAATGAATTTTTAAGTATTGTAATTGTTCTCCTAATGATGGCAAATTTTACATCCAAATATTTCGGAAACGTGACATTTTAGGGTACCATATTATCTGTAATTTTTTGGTTGTGTAAGTGTCCTCTACCCATATATACTAATTTAATCGTGCGCGGAAACTTTGAAAATAAAACAAAATGGCGGACGGGTCGATATGCCAGCTTCCATACAAAAATGTTCGAACCCCTTTAGTATTTAGCATTTAGTATTTACCCCATCATCATCATCATCATCATTTTAGCCTTGAGCAGTCCACTGCTGAACATAGGCCTCTCCTAAAGAGCGCCATGACGAACGGTCTTCTGCCGCCTCCATCTACCGACTCCCTGCGATGGCTACAATGTCGTCGGTCCATAGTCATAGTATCTTTGGTCATATGGGTCTCCCTATACTTCGCTTGCTTGTTCGTGGTCGCCATTCGAGAACCTTTATTCCCCAGCGGTTGTCGGCTCTGCGAACTATGTGGCCTGCCCTTTGCCACTTCAACTTGCAAATTCTGAGAGCTATGTCGATAATCTTGGTTCTTCTACGGATTTCCTCATTACGGATCTTATCACGTAGTGAAACTCCAAGCATAGCTCTCTCCATTGCACGCTGCGTGACTTTGAGCTTATGTATATTATGACCGCCCGCAAAAATAATCACGCTAATATTATAAAGGTGAAAGTTTGTATGTACAAGTATGTAAGGATGTATCTGTGTATGTTTGTTACTTCTTCACGCTTAAACGGCTGAACGGATTTGGATGACATTGAATTGTAATTGTAGACCCTGAGTTACCACAAAAGGTACATTTAATCCCGGAAAAAAACACG
This sequence comes from Alsophila aescularia, assembly GCA_946251855.1. NCBI lineage: Eukaryota > Metazoa > Arthropoda > Insecta > Lepidoptera > Geometridae > Alsophila > Alsophila aescularia. The sequence continues at coordinate 50,922,077 of OX276377.1, read as the reverse complement.
GTTCCTAAGAGACGCGAGTGAAACCGCGGGCCCAGCTAGTATTTATATAAATTTAATGTTTCTTTTTAATTTTACATATTTTACTTCGTTAGAAAATTATTATATATAATTGCTACTGTTTAGTTATAAGATATATATTTTTTTGAAATGGTATTCTAAAGACCTTAATTTTGATACTTCACTCGATTGGTTTTGGTCATTTTTTTGTTCCATCGGGAATACAAGATGGCAAATTTAACCCGCTGTATTAGTTTTCTTGACACTTCATATATCCTTTAGCACACGTGATCAAGACAAATCCAATGATACTTTTTTTTATCAAAATCCATCAAGCATTTTATGCTGTAGACGCGCTTAAGAAACGTACAAACAAACGAACATACATACAACCCAAACACATAACCCTCCGCGCAGTCGGGTAAAAAACAAAATTATGATATGTTTTGGATTGATAGAACACTTTTTGTCTAGAGGTGTAAAAATGCGAATCTGATTTCATATAACATGATATAAAATTCACCCCTCTGCATGTTATACCTAAGCATACTCATGAAAATACAACGGCCCATTTTCTGAATTCCCTTAAGTCCTATTATTATGATGGGCACCACACATTGAAGTACCTATATAATTAGTTGGTATAAGTACATTAAAAAAAGGTTCTATAGAATAGATCTGGCTAAAGTAACACTCAGACGCTTGTTTTGAAGTATTTAAATATGTATTATATTGTTGAAATTATAAGAAAAAGACGATTTTCATAGTAGGTATTCTCACTTGGATATACCAGATTACCACATTACCACATTACCACATCTATACTTATAAAACTGTAACGGGTCCAATTCTGTACATTGAAGATATTTTGATATTTTTTGGATGTTACTGTGTAATCGATACTAAAGCCAAAACTGTATTTTTTTAATTTTTGTCTGTCTCTGTCTGTCTAACTGTCTGTCTGTATCTTGGCTAGGCATCACGCCGAAACTACTAAATGAATTTAAATGAAACTTGGTATGATTTGAATTCATTCTACGAGGTAGGACATAGGATACTTTTCATCCCGAAAAAATAAAGGGTTCCCGCAGGATAGGAGTTGAAAGTTATCTAAAAAACACTAGACGGATATTGATGCAACTTGGCACAGTCATAGTTTATATAATGGGTTAAAATTCAGGATACTTTTGATCCAGAAAAAAAAATGGGTTCCTGCGGGATACGGGTCCAAAAATATGTTAAGCATGAAGTAATTTTTTTTTGTGTAGTTTACTCTTTTTTCGATTCTGAAGCCAAAACATTACTTTTTCTTTTGTGTGTGTGTGTCTATCTGTCTGCCTGTCTGTATCTTGACCGCGCATCACGCCAATACTACTGAATGAATTCAAATTAAACTTGGTATGATTTGAGTTCATACTACGAGGTATGACATTGGAAACTTTTCATCCCGATATTTAGCACGATTCCCTTGGGAGAGGGGATGAAAATCAAAATGTGTACTTAGTTGTAATTCATGAACGCGTAGTCCGAATTCATTCATTATTTTTTTGCTAGGAAGGAGGTACATACCTTCTTTAAATATTGTCATGTAAATATTTCAAGGTTATCGGGCTTGTAGTTAATAATGTAAATTACAGACAGCTCAACCCTCAGTATAATGTCCAAATAACTTGAGTTATTTGGACATTATACCCGAAACCGAAATTCACAGGAACGTTTGAACGTACGGCTCATCTTAAGTTGGCCTTCGCACTTTATCATAAAGGATTACCGGTCACCGTAGACGCAAATATAACGTAGTGTGGGACTCCCGCCGGCCAGGTGCAGAAACAACTTGCGACAGACAGCAGGCAGCGACTGGATGAGAAGAGCCGAAGATCGGGCTCAGTGGCGGTCATTTGGAGTGGTCTACGTCCAACAGTGGACTGGTATAGGCTGATGATGATGATGATGATGATGATGATGATTTTGTAGACACAAAACTCGCGTTAGGCTTATTCTGTGGTTAGGTCGCAAAAATCTGTAACGCCCTGTTTTTTTGAGACGTTGTTAGGTAGTGTAAAACTAAATTTGCAGCTTCGAAAGACTTGAGCTAACTTCGTGGTGCTCGAAAAACATGGAAATTTTCAGTTATTATTCAGATTTTGGCATAAAACCTCTAAAAAGTGCTTCCCACAGAAAAGTTATTTACAACACTAACAACAACTTGTAGTTATAAAGAAAACAAAATTTTCTATAATTTGAGCCTAACCGCAGCTCTGTTATTTTTTGAAAAACCTGAGATGCAGTACTTGGCAAAACATTGGCCATTTTTCCTAAAAAGTTTGAAATTGTAGTTTTAGCCGCCTTTCGAGTAGAATATCGGCTAAAATACTCATTTTACGAAGAAAAACATGAAATAAAGTTGTAGAACAATTATTTTACTTTAATTTAAGTACAAGTGAAACTTCGTAGGACCAAAAATTTCCCCGTAATATGGACAAAACAAAAAATTAAGGAAATCGGATTTTTCAAGAAATGTAAATTGTTATTAGTTTTGCACAGTAATTTTTTTAATCATTTGTTATTAAAATGTCATCAAATTAATAAATTTGATTTATTTTTTTAGTGTATCATACCTACATAAAACATTTTTTTAATCGCGTGTGTCTGTTTGTCTATTTATCAGCGTCTGTTTGTTTGTTCGCTCATCACGTAAAAACTACTACACCCATTGTGATGCGGTTTTCACTGATGCTAATATGCATCAGTGAAATGCTTTCCAAGTGGATCTGTTTGTTTTAGAATTTGAACTCTCTATGTGCACAATAACGATAGTGCAACTTAGAATCCAACGATACCGGGTTCGGTCCTAGGCTCCGTACCATTAACATTACTAAGTCATGTGTTGTTTTCCATCGCTCCATGCTCCGGACGGCACGTTATTGATTAATTGCAGTCGTTAAGCCATGTCACAGGTCATCGGGCGGCCTTATTAACTCTGATCCCAGATATCAGCACTAATTTACACAACAAACAAACAAACAAACAAACAAACAAACAAACAAACAAACAAGAACAGTGGGTACTTATTACTTATCTTTTTCGTTTCTCTGACATTTTTTTAAAGATGTTTGTTTTTACGCGACTGCCAAAAAAAGGAGTGTATTGTTTTTAGGATTCATGTATGTTTGGCGGCAGAATGGATCAAAAGCAAAAAAATAAGGTTCACGAAAGTGTTAATGTTAGTATCAAATTGAAGGCCTTGATGAGCACATTCCAACAAAATACTACTTATATACGTATATACTTTTTGGCAGGGCAGGCGTGTTTTTGCGGCTGGCTTTATTATTATTTTTACGGCGAAGCAAGGTAATGAACTTAACAGTCTATGTAAATATGTGGATGTTCCACCATAGCGTCGCCCCTATTGGTCTGACTTTGACAAGCGAGGTGTAAATCGATTCATCTTCATTACAAGAGTGTCAAATGCTATTTTTTACCCGACCGTAGTCGGGTTTTAATTTTCTGAACTTATGTCTTGTTGTAGTTCATTACATATCATACATAATCGTAATGAAGCGGGTGTAAGTATACTCACGGTTACGTTATTGCCAAACGGTACCAGTGAAGTAACGTTTATCGATGTCAAATAGGGCGAGTTGCGGCTCTCCCGATATGTCAGTATGGTAAAGTCTTTCTGGTACTTCGGATTGCGATGCACAATTTTTGCCATTTCTTGTTTGAATTCCTGAAATTGTAGACTAGAAAATAAACTAAAACTTCAGAATATGAGCTGTGCACCACAATTGTAGGTATGCACCACATTGCACAGCTGATGGCCGCCACCACAAATGGTGGATTTTGTAATAAAAAACAATCCCCTCAATATAGGCAACGACAATAAGAAATTTCTATACGCTATGAATATGGGTGTCAAATGCAAGGGATTAGCTAGTTGAATACAGTACATCATGAAAATTACACATCCAAGATGTCCGCCACCACGGAATGGCGGAGTACTTTTTTTTTTCAATACCATCCATAATGAGTATGGATATCAAATGAAAGGGCTTGACAAGTAGAGTACACTTTAGCAATAACTAAGTAAAAAAACTAAAATAAGTAAAACATGATATTAAGTTAAATGGTTGTATATGTACTAAAAGCTAAAAAAATAAATTAAATCGTGGGGCGATTCGAATTTCTATTACTCAGGTTACGCTATAGTACATTTTAAAAAACCGTTTAAATTAAAATCATTTTTTAGTTATTTTTTTAGTCATCTCGGAAATTTAATACTAAATTATATTATGTTAATATTATGTTATTATGATCTTTAATTCGATATAAATCGCGATTTAGATAGGGTTGCGTATTGATATGGGTGTTATTGTAAATACCTGGTTGAGTACATTCGAAACAAAAAATAGTAAAAAAACACATAAGAATAAGTAAATAAAAAAATAAGTGGTCAAACGTAAAAATAATTAATGGCTACATCGCCCGGAAAGTCCTTACTAAAATAAGTATTAGGAGAGAGGAGAGAGAAGAAGTTTTAGAGCTCATAATAGTACCCTTTACTCCAGCACAGAGCGAACGAGAGAGTTCCATGACCGGATCAAATTGTACGTGACGTTGAGTAACAAGTAAAATTATTATAAAAATACAAAAAACCCGACTGCGAACAAATGTTATTGAATACGAGCTGACCGTCCGCAAAAATAATCACACTAATATTATAAAGGCGAATGTTGTATGTATGTATGTATGTATGCACGGGTGTGTGTGTGTGTGTATGTTTGTTACTTCTTCAAGCTTAAGAGAATGAATGGATTCGGATTTGATCCCCTAAGGGACGCGGGTGAAAACGCGGGGCGCAGCTAGTATTGATTTAAATTTGATGTTTCTTTTTTAGCAACATTAGACTATAGTATAACACATTAACATGAATAATCTAAAATTGAAAATTTTGTAATAAACTTAAAAGAAAATTGCTACTGTTTAGTTACAAGAATTATATATTTTTGAAATGGTATTTTATAGGTGATCATTTTGATACCCTACTCGATAGGTTTTACTCATTTTTTGTTCCGTCGGAAATACAATATGGCAGCTGAAAGCCGCCATATTAGTTTTCTTGACACGTCATATCCTATAGCACTCTCCTGATCAAGATGAATCCAATGATACCTCATTTATAAAAATCCATCAAGCCGTTTAGGCTGTAGGATGCGCCTAAGAAACGTACAAACAAACAAACATAAATACAACCCAAACACGTAACCAGAGGGTTATGTGTACTGTCAGGTAAAAATCATAAAAGTGGATGCAAAGCCCGGAAAATCCGTACTAAAATAAAGATTAGGCACATTGTTGGAAAGAAAGAGTTCCGGGGCTCACAGCGGTACCCTAAACTACAGCACAGAGCGAACGAGAGGGTTCCAGGACCGGATCTAATTGTACGTGACGTAGATTAATAGTCACAAAAGTGTCTGCATCGCCTGGAAAGTCCGTACTAAATAAAGATTACCACATTGTCAGAAAGATGAAGTACTGAGCTCACAGCGGTAGGTACTCTAAACTACAGCACAGAGCGAACGAGAGGGTTCCAGGACCGGATCTAATTGTACGTGACGTAGATTAATAGCCATAAAAGTGTCTGCAGCGCCTGGTAAGTCCGTACTAAATGAAGATTAGCCATATTATTGGAAGGAAGAAGTACTGGAGCTCACAGCGGTACTTAGGTACTCTAAACTACAGCACAAAGCGAACGAGAGGGTTCCAGGACCGGATCTAATTGTACGTGACGTAGATTAATAGCCATAAAAGTGTCTGCAGCGCCTGGTAAGTCCGTACTAAATGAAGATTAGCCATATTATTGGAAGGAAGAAGTACTGGAGCTCACAGCGGTACTTAGGTACTCTAAACTACAGCACAAAGCGAACGAGAGGGTTCCAGGACCGGATCTAATTGTACGTGACGTAGATTAATAGTCACAAAAGTGTCTGCAGCGCCTGGTAAGTCCGTAGTAAATAAAGATTAGCCACATTATTGGAAGGAAGAAGTACTGGAGCTCACAGCGATAGGTACTCTAAACTACAGCACAAAGCGAACGAGAGAGTTCCAGGACCGGATCTAATTGTACGTGACGTAGATTAAAAGTCTTTAAAGTGTCTGCATCGCCTGGAAAGTCCGTACTAAATAAAGATTACCACATTGTTAGAAAGATGAAATACTGGAGCTCGCAGCGGTAGGTACTCTAAACTACAGCACAGAGCGAACGAGAGGGTTCCAGGACCGGATCTTATAGTAAGTGACGTAGATTAATAGTCACAAAAGTGTCTGCAGCGCCTGGTAAGTCCGTACTAAATGAACATTAGCCGCATTATTGGAAAGAAGAAGTACTGGAGCTCACAGCGGTAGGTATTCTAAACTCCAGCACAGAGCGAACGAGAGGGTTTTTGGAGGAAAAGGTACTTACCAGCGATTTCTTGCAATTGCCTCATGTAAACAAAAGAAAAGTATGCAAGTGAAATTATTATACAAATACAAAAACCCGACTGCGAACAAAATTATTGAATACGAGCTGAACGCCCGCAAAAATAATCACTAATATTATAGAGGCGATGAGATGTATGTAAGGATATGTATGTTACTTCTTCACGCATAAACAGCAAAACGGATTTGGATGAAATTTGGTACGGAGGTAGCTTATACCCTGGATTATCACATAGACTACCCGGCTATTTTATCCAGAAAACATGCACGGTCCCTGAGGGCAGGAACCGTTTTCACGGGAAAAAAGACGGGGTGCAGCTAGTGTTTGTATAAATTATAATAATACTTATTTGCTTACATACATAACTTTACCTTAATAGTTCAAATGCAACATTATTTCATTAACTAGAACAATCTAAAATACAAAATTTTGTATGGAGATTAAGTTAATCAGTTGCTACTGTTTAGTTATAAGAATTATATATATTTTAAATGGTCTCTTAAAGACCTTTTTTTCACCGACTCCTCACGTTAAACTACGTTCAGGTCTCGTATTATCCATTTCCATATTACAAAAATAAAAATCTCCGAAACAGCTGCACCGATTTTGACGAGACTTTCTCGGGCAGATAGCTGATGTTATAAGGAGTAACTTAAACTACTCTTATTTTCGAATATAATAAGGGTTCCAAGCAATAAAAAAACCCGTGAATTTTAACGGGCAAAGCCGCAATAGCATTAAAATCCGTTACGTAGTTTAAAAGATTGACACAGCCCGCCCGCTTTTTATATTTAGATACCTACAACAATACATATCTTGAAGTTTTTTGTATTCAAATAAACTAAAAGCACTCACTGAACACTCTCCGCAATTTGTTAGAACCAAAATAAACACACAATATATTTCTATAAGCATATTTTTTAATAAAATCACAACAAAAACCAAGCTAATTTTGGCATGATACCACCACTATCAACCAACTTGGTACACGACACTATCTTTATAGAAAGTTGATGGGATACTGATATTCATCACTTAAACTTAATGCGGAATTTTAATACACCTACTTAATGCATATCCAGTTAAATGTGTATTATGGTTTATTTGGTTAACCACTTATGGTAAAATTATTGGTTATTATTTTAATCGTTTTTCTGTACTTACAATAAAGCATTTATATCAATTATATGAAATTGTTGAAATGAGCACCATCCCCTGTACAACTAAATTCATGTCATCAAAAAGAGTAGGTATAATAATTATACCTTCCGTTGTATTTTGGTTTTCAAGTCGCTGCCAGAACCGAACTGAAACTGAACCGAAATTACTGGGCGTTATGAAATAAAAAGAAATATGGGACCTACAACAACGCGAAATCAATGGAGGTAGGAAGAGGTAGGTAATATACACTACAATTGGTGATTATAAGTGGCTTGGATTTATTTGTGTCCTACTCTATATTCTGATGAAATATTTACGCAACACTATGTTTAAAAGAGGTGGCCAACATTTTGCCTTTGACCCACTTATGAATATCATGTACACTTAAACGTTGTATTAAAGCATTTGACCTGGCTACCAATATAAAAACAAAAAGTCCCTCGATCCTAGTCTTTTTATTTAGGTACAGGTAACTGCAATGGCCGTTCAGTACTAATCTAACATCTCGTATACTCTATCTTCTACCTACGATACTTATAATAAAGCAGCAACGAGAAGTCTGTACAACGACGATAGTAAAAAAAATGGTCAAGAATATAACATAAAAAAATGGGGTCTGTCTGTTAGTCTGTTTGTTCACGCATCACTTAAAAACGATTGCACCGATTGCGATGCTGTTTTCACTTTTGGATAGCTGAGGGTTCAACTTAAATTAAAACCGCGGCCTGCCCGTGATCCACCTACATAGTTCACCCGGTTGTACCAGGGGCAAATTATTCTTCCCGTGGTCCACCTCAAAATTATTGGGTGTACCAGGGGTTTTTATTTTTTTCCATGGTCCACCTTAGTTCACCTGGCTGTACCAGGGGTAATTTTTTTCTTCCCGTGGTCTACCTCAAGATAACTGGGTGTACCAGGGGTTTTTATTTCTTTCCATGGTCCACCTTAGTTCACCTGGTTGAACCAGGGACAACTTTTTTTCCCGTGGTCCACCTGTATTATGGATATATACAAACTATTTACTTACTGTATTTTTCAAAATTTTTCGTAATGATGGACAACATCATCACGTCATGGTGAATCATACAATAATTTTCCTAGTTTAGTGATGAAGAATGTAATATTTAATTAATATATCGACTTAAAATGAGTTCCGAAGAAGATATTACCTTAATTAATAGAAAAGGAGGTACCGTACTCCTACATAAAGGCTTTCAATTTTACAAGGTAAAAGATTTTAAAAATGAATCAAGTTTGTGGCGATGTTCTACTTATAGCTACTACCTTGTTTGCAAATTTTATTTGAATTAATTAAGGCTCAACTACCCTGTTTCAAACCATCTAAACTACACTGCGACTTTGAGAAAGCCGCTATTAATGCTGCACTAGAAGTAATTCCAGAAGATAAGCTGCAGCCTTATTGTCTAACTCTGGTGGTTCCAGTTCGCCGTCCAGGGGAATTGTCTTATATTTTCGGTGATAATCGTCTTGAAAAAGTGATGTCCATTTCGTTCTTTCCACAGACTACATAACACCAAAAACATATGCTCTTGCGTTCCATTTCAAGAAGAACAGATTTGAGCACTTTTTAGTGCTTTTTTGAACTAATGGTTGTAAAATGTTAATTTAGCCATATAAACATGTGTAGTGTTTTATTTGTTTTTTATAATCTAATTTTTATTAGTTATGCTGTTTAATAAATGGATATTCTTCAAAAAATAATATTGATGTATATTATAGGCTGACGTTGCGTAGAACGAAACGTTGGTTTGCAAGTTATTATTTATTCTGGACCATAACTACTTTAATTAAACTAAAGTATGTGTTTGTTTGTTGTTTACTTTAGCAATCAATAATGAAATGAAAATCAAATGGAAAAAAATAAATATTAAATGGGTAGGTTATAGTCACAAGTCACAAGATTTGTGTGAGTTTGTGCGAAACGTGGATAAACCAAAAGTGGAATTGCTTTGTGAGATGTAATGTATGTCGAGGTTATGTTCGTTTTCGGATATAAAATTGACAAATATGCCTTGATTTAGCAACAAATACGTACTTAAGTACCTACATATTGTATTTCAGAATGTCATCTGATAAAGTGGTCTTTGCAATTATTGGTCATGGAGTTAGATCGAAACTTTGAACAAATATATCGCAAGTTCTGACAGTCTTTGGCTTGGCTATACAGGAATTTTGGTGGACTACTGAATACTATGTAGGCACCTATTCGAGTCTGGTTTAATTTACCTACTAGGTACATAGACATATATACTAGGTATATGCATTTTCACAAATGCTCATCAACAACATGCATATTTTATTTTAATGGATTTTTACCTCATTTCAATGCATACAAAATCGGTTATGTTTTGTGTCATTTTACTTCACAACCCAAACTAAGAAGGAGATATACAGATAAGATACTGCTGCCTAACTAATGTTGACTTCTGTAAAATATTCCCCAATAGAAGAAAACATTCATCAACAGAACTCAAGCTTTCTGTAGTCCCGCAGGTACCTATATTGTGTATTATAATTTATTAACTAGGTAGGTACATACCTAATAATTATTATTGACTGGCTTGGGTAGAGGCTGGCAGGGAGAAATGCATAATACACACCCCCCAAGCGGGACTTTGTATATTTTTGGTGTACAATAAAGAGTTATCTATCTGTCTATATTAAGTCTCATAATTAAGTCTAATTAATTAATTGATTATATAATACTCTAGCTACACAGTTACACACCACCTTAAGAAACTGTTAATGTAAGGTGCCTTGTGGGCCAGGAAAAATAATAGGTCCATCCCTTCTCACCCCACGTGTGCTGTGAGCACCAGCCGGGGTTCAGGAGATGGGCTGCAGCTTGCACCTGTGTCAGTATCAACATCTCCAGCTATCACAAAGCCTGATGTAGCTGCAGGTAGAGACATACAACAAATTAACCTCTCTTTTGTATTGTTTACAAATTTGATCCAACTCTACAAAAGTAATACTGCACATTACAATATTGACTATGTAGTACTTGTTATGTTGATAATGACAAATGATCTATATCTTTATTTTCAGATTCAGTTCAGTACCTGTCTATCACAGTAAACAGGATCATTTCAAGTCGGATTGCAGCGGGAAGAGATTCATAGCATGTCCATAAAATGCAAAAGGATGCTGCTTCTCAAATCTACTTGTTATATTTGTATTACCTAGTCATATACCTACATATTATAACTACATATATTACTGCACTTTTTTATACCATTTGAATAAAATGGTTTGATGGAAATATTTACTTTGTTGTTGTGAATTACTATATAAGTACATTGTAATTAGTGGGCTACCAGTGAGCCAGTAATGGCTTGTTAGTTTTTAGAATGTTTTATGTATAGTCCTTTTTTAATAAAGCAAAATATAATGGGCTAGCAACACTAGCCCATTATATTTTTTTAGAAAGGTTTTTACAATAAAATAAAAATGCTATTTAATAAAATTTGTTGAATTTTCTGTTTCTCTATCCGTACTCAGTCTGTGTTTATGCTAAAACTAGCTGCACGCCGAGGCTTTGCTCGTGTGCAAACTTTGCCAGCCTCGTTCGAAATTTAAAGAAATATTTCCTCCACATTGCAAATCTCTAGGTCCACCGGTTTAGGCTGTGTGTTGTCTGTGAATCAGTTGGTAGGTATGTTGCTTTTGACATACTATTTCATAGGTATAGATGTATTTTTCTACTTACATAATAATTTGTAGTAAAATAACAACAAAACATAGATAGATAGATAACTCTTTATTGTATATACTTAGAAGTACATTGTACATAATATAATATAGAAGTAGCGGTAACACAATCGGCAGTCTTATAGCTTACAGCATCTCTAAACCAGAGTAAATGCCAGTAGTATTCATGACACTCAATCTGAAAAAAATAAGAAAAAATAATTAAACTTTGTATGTATTGTACGCTGACATAAATACACTGAATGCACTAAATATGGGTACTAGACAATAGATACGAGTACACATACAAAGATATGAATATTATATTCATATCTCGGAAACAAATACTTCTGCTCATCACACAAATGATTGCACCTTGCGGGATTCGAACCCGCATTCATTGGTTGACTTTCAGTTAGGGTCACTAGCAGTGGCTAGGCCAACTGGTTGCCAAATGTTGTGGCACTGAATGTAAATGACAAAATAAATTTTTCACCTCCTTTTTGAACGACAAATATGACAATGTGCAAAATTCAAGTTATCAGATTGCACTATGGACAGTGAGCACAATAACTGCACAATCTGATTCCCTTATCACCGTACAAACTAGACGATTGGCAAAGCGGCACCCTTTTATGATTGAAATACCACACACAAGCACGAAGCGTTATGCTTCTTCATTCATTGTAAGATCTGCAAAGGAGTGGAATGCCCTGCCCTCGTCAGTGTTTCTGGTAAAATATAGTTAATCCAGGTGTGTTCAAGTCAAGAGTGACTAGATATCTACTAGGCAAGGGTGTTACACTTTCGACCACATCATCGCTTTCCATCAGGTGAGATCATGGTCAAACAATTGCATAAAACGTAATAAAAAAAGGTGCATTAGATATGGGTTGAAAGTAGGCAGTTCCCGATGTAATTTTAACTGATTACCTATAAAGGTATCATTTTAGGTTTTGTACTTATGTGACTTGGTACCTTTTGTCGATACTTTTAATACATTTTGACTGTTATTTTTGCAAATTATTTCATAATGAATGGTCTAGGGTGTAAATAGGCCTGTGATTGTTCCTCAAAACCTTCTGGAGATGTTTTTCTTCTGCAGCTGGCTACAAACACTCTCATCAAAAATATTCTATAAATAAACATACATAGATATAAACCAATATTACATCAATGACTCAGAAACAATCATTTGTGCTCATCACGCAAATGATTGCACCTTGCGAGATTCAAACTTGCAACCATTTGTTGACTCTCAGTCAGGGCACTAGCCAATCGTCAAAAGTAGTACTTAGGTACTTAGGTTAGGTTAGGTAGTGTTAGCACTGATGTGTGACAAAATTAATTTTTCGGTTAACCCCTTACTGTCCATCTCTTACGACCATCTGGGTGAACCGTGGAAAGTTTTTTTTTACAACAGCTTACCTTTGTGCACCTGGGTGTTACTTGGGAAATATTTAGTTTCCACTGTCCACCTTGTTATCAAAACTCTTCTGATTTGAAGTGCATAGAGATTATGATTATAATTTATTGGTCTATTTTAAATGTTTTGTTGATATTTGTTGTTAAACATTGAACATCCATAGATATTATAATAGCCACATGGTCAGCACCAATATTAGGGGCTTGAAAGCCTGTCCATTAGTTTGGAGATGTTGTTTTTCTGCAGTCGGCTACAAATTCGCCCATCAAAATATTCTTCATTTTATGTTTTTGTAGGTTAGGTACTTATAGTGCCTGTAATCGAATAAATTAGATATGTTAAACTGAAATAAGTGCTAGTAGAGGTAAACATCGAAATATTATCTTTGTATCGAACTATATATATATATCACAAAAAACCAGTGAACTTTCTGTTTGACTTTCGCAATTTTGGAAGTCGAATTTTCGGAGAATTTGTGCCTGAAATTAATAAACCGCAATTCATTATGATACCTAGATTACCCCTTCCCTTTGAACTTACGCAAACAGTCAACTTTTAATTCAATAAAACTATAATTTCGTCACAAACTCAAAGACAGTTGATACGAAAGGTTAGGACAGAGCAACCTTTTTCATTTGACATGTCTCGGTGACGATGAAAATTTAGACAATACCAATATATGTCAAAATATAGTGTTTCGTTCATTCATTTCGCTTAAAAACAGCTGATAGTGGCGACTCGGTGAAGATCACCTTGTTTGTGGGAATATTATATGGGTTTTTATAAAATAATGCAAAATACATCGTGTAGGTAAATGTTTGTTTTTTGGTGAAATATTTATGTTTGGGTAAAATAGGCCATAAGAAAAATATTTATTTACCACGTTTTCAAAAAATATCAACCACAATATTGCAAATTCAAGAGTATCCAGTGAAGATAAGTAGGTACCTACCTACTCGAAAAACACTTCGTAACTTTTTCGAAAAACCTGAAACTAGTGTCAACATTTTGAGCACCACGGGAATAGCACAGGGTTTACAGTGTTGCAAACTTGGGTATAAACTACTCTCAAGGATCCTAACAACATAAATATAAAAAATCGTAGATGCGTTTGCAATGTCTAATGGTTTTATTAACTGGCGTAAAAATTGTATGTATTTTTGAACGTGAATACTTTTATAAGTTTGCGTCCTTATGGAGGCAACCCAAAAACTGTCGATAATGAAATCTGGGTTATATAGTTTGGTGTTTCTGCTTCATACCTATCATCGACATCCGAAATTTAAATCAACACGCGGATGCTATGGAAGTTCGTAGGCTATTTCCGATTCGAAACAAAAGTTTCAACAACTCGCTTCATTCAATCGCTTTTGTGCGTATTCGAAGAATCCAATAAAGTGCTCTTTGTTTTACTTTCAGCGTCCACAGGCCAGTCAAAGCTCCATTTCCTGTAGGTCTTCCTTTTAAAGCTTTACAGTTTGCACGAACTAAAGTAAAAAGCAAATGTTTGAATCATAAAAGGTCAGTTCGTGTATTTATTAAAATGAAGACTTATCATCAGCATAGCATTGCAACTACACTCGAAGTATGCTTTGAAAGTTCACAAACCAATTAGTTTAGGTATCTCACGAACGGAGCTGCCGGAAGGAAACTCTCTAGAAAGAGACTCGGCGAATAAATCGCATTTTCTATTTGAGCACACTTCACAATTTGCTGGATTTTTAAAATATGTTTCCATCTTACGTATCTGGAATAGTCATATTTATACATTTCAGAACATATTTTATGATTTTTTATAGCAGTTATCGCCTGCTTAGCGTAAATATTTATAATAATATTTTAATTTGGTAAAGGCATGTACCGCGCTGAGGCACACTATGCGAGTTCGAAGCACGTCCGTGATCCAATTTTTTCCATTAGAAAAATTATTATATATATTTCAGAATATGTTTTATGTAAACCTCTAATAATCCGTGATATTCAAGGCGAAATAAACTGTACCTACAGGATACATAAACGTGACAACGCCCACATAACATTGTAAAATTTTGACTTTTCTGAGTTGTGTGCGGTTTTCCATCGCTCCGTGCTTCAGCTGTCAGTCCCGGCTGTTAATGAGTCGTTAAGCCATGTCTGAGGCCCTCGGCCAGAGGCCAGCACTACTTCATACGACAAACAAACAACAGTTTCAAAAATCTAGTATGCTAGCGCATAAAAATAATTTACTAAGAAAATTATTACGAATGTCTTTAATTTACTAGTTTACAAGCTATAGCTGACAAGTAAACGCGTAGTTCAGCCAGCGTCCACTCTGAACAAATTCTATAGCGAGAGACCAACGAGAGACAGAATCCAAGCCTAAAAACAACTTTATCGCGCATTACGTAACGTACTGGACCGATTGCAGTGCGGTTTTCATTTTTGGTCTTTGATGCGTCTGAAATATACTTGGACGGTTTTTCATTTGTTAAGTTACAGATTTCACCCGGTTGCCGGCCGGATCAGTGGTGACTTTTGAGGGTCTTGGCGCGAAGCCAGCTTCGATTGGACTCGACCCAAGTCACGCTACTTGTTTGAACTGTACCATTAACGGATTTTTGCACCTCCTCTTTCATCTTATAATTGGGGATAATTACTTAAAATTGGGTGGGGTGAAAACCTTAGAGGAAAGTTGGGAGATTATGTTTTTTAATTTAAGATTGGGAGGTCTTAAGCGACCTGTTTTTTGTCTACGACGCAAATGACACAATCCAATCTAAATATTATAATACTATATGCATTCCTATTAAAAAAAGGGAGGATTAGGGACTAACTACTCCGCGTGGACCGCGTATATTAGGTGCAACGCACACAATTGGCCTCAGTCGTAATCGGAGTTGCGTTGGTGTAACACGTGCGTAAACCCAAATATGTCTTAAAGTATATCACATTTTTTTCATAGAACACTTTTTGTTTCTTATAGTTTTTTCCATCGATTGAAACCATTTTCATTTATGGCCAATCAATCGTTTTTTCAATGTCCATCGTAGTCTTATCAGCGGTCCGAGCGTGATTGAGTAACATAAAAACAAACTTTCGTAAATGGTTTTATTGGACGGTAAATTGTTCAAATGTTGTTTGTTACTCAAGCACACACTAACAGCGAATACGTATTACGAGTACAAAAAAATATGAAACTTAACAAATACACATTTTTTTACATTGGTGGTCAAAACCGCGGTAGAAGCTAATATTATTTAATTGAAATTTATTTGCTGACGGTTCCTTACATTACCTTTTGTTACGTTTAAGGTAAGACCGCACTATGCCGGAACTTACGGCAACGGAGCGACGCGACACGTAGCGACACTATTTACTATACCGCACTTGAACTGCAGTGGCGCGACAGTTTGCAGCAAATTTTGTCTGGCTGTCGTTCGGCAATTTCTGAGGAGGATGGAAGAAACTGATATGAACGTTATTTTGAGATAGATGGACGAAAATGACTTAGATATTATAATAGTATCTTTGCTTTGTGAGGAAGCATTATCCTTCCAAATGTTGTTTTTTCTAAGAGTATTCATGTAATGTTCATTTTGCAGGTCATATATCTCAGGATACTAACTGACTAATACAATTTATTTATTTTCGTCGAACGCAATTTTCGTACTGCGTACCAAACACGTTGTAACATTAATAAAGTGTAGTGTCGCGTCGCTAGCTATACCGCACTAACGGCAGCGGAACTGAACTTTGCGTGGCGGAGCGTCAGATTTGATGAGTTAGTCAACTTTGTCGCGCAGTGTCGCGGCGCGCAGTTCCGCTGCTGCGTAGTGCGTAAAGCGTGTCACAGACTGCTAAGATACGATAATATTTTATCTTAAGATAAAATATCGCTCGCTATACAATTTATATGAACCATCACAAACGGCGAAGATAATATATATTTGCATCTTACAGTATCTTAAGATATCGAGCGATATGGAATTTATTAAAAGATGTCATCTTAAGATACGAAACATATCGTAAATGATACAAAATATATATTAATATACTATCTTAAGATACAAAATATATCGTAATATGCTCTACAGGTTGCTCTGTTTTGTATTCGTGACGGTTTTTTTTAACCCCTGAACAAAGAGACGGGTGTTATAAGTTTAGGGTGTGTATCACTGTGTGTATGTATGTATGTATGTATGTGTGTGTGTGTGTGTGTGTGTGTGTGTGTGTGTGTGTGTGTGTGTGTGTGTGTGTGTGTGTCATCGTAGCTCCCAAACGAATGGACCAATTTTGATGCGGTTTTTTCTTTTCGAAAGCCGATATGATCGATATGGTTTTTTTATATGGGGAGAGGGAGGGGGGAGGTGAGAAAGTAAAGGGGGTGAAAATCGTAGCATCCAAACAAATGGACCTATTTAGCTGTGGTTTTTTATGTTTGAAAGTTGGGGTAAACAAGATGATTCATAGCTATAATTTGAGGATGGAGGGGGGAGGGGGGGGGAGTGGTGCGCATCGAAGCTTTCGAACGAATGGACCGATTTAGCTGCGGTTTTTTATGTTTGAAAGCAGAGGTAAACGAGATGGTTCTTAGCATACTGCAAGTCGTTGTTGTGTACAAATGCTCTCGCGCATGTTCTTTTTTTGTTTCACAAAATCTTCCTTAATCAAAAATCCGCGGCTTTTTCTAAATTTAATGTGATTTTCTATCCAAATTGATCACCTTTTACAGTGCGCTAATGCAATTTGCATACCTAATTCAAAATCAGAATCGTCGTCTGATGAGCTATCTAATAAATCTAATAGTGAAACCGTACTACTCATATTTTATAATTCTGTATATAGAAAGCGGTGAAGAAAAACGTGTGGCACTTAGGACGGCCTACGAGCGAATGAATAATTTCAATATATTATCGTATCTTAGCCGTGTGTGATACCCTAAGATGCTATAATATTTTATATGCAGATATCGTAACATCAAATATTATAGTATCTCAATCGTCTGTGGCGCCTTTTATGCCTTATACAATTTCTTATAAAGAATATTTGGTCGCTACGTGTCACGTCGCTCCGCTGCCGTGAAGTTCCGCTTAGTGCGGTCTTCTCTTAAGACGAACTTACCCGATACCCGAATCGTATTTGGGTCGAGAATTAATGTTGTTATCTCTTTTGCGCTTCTGTCTGCGTATGTCTCTATATCTTTGTTGTTGGTGCATGAAGTGTACGACAGTGCAAATTTAGCTGTGTGGGTGTGTTTTCCTGTAGTTGTATTTAGGTCCGGGTGTGGTTTACATGAAGTTCTAGGTTGCCCCGTCCCCCTTTGTTTAACAGGGTCGATGACTTTCTAATTAAAATTTGATTACTTTAATTTCATTAATGCTCAATAAGTTAACTAAAGTTACCTGTGCTGTTACTATAGAGTAACTACGATTGAAGTCAGTCTTGTATATCTCTTCTTTCTCCACTGTTTAAAATAATTCTTCAATTAATGTCAAAAACATAACTAAGAGATAAAACACAATAAGAAATAAGACACAAGCATAAGCATATCATTGCCCAACATTACTATGATCTTATCATATTATCACAGCCACAGCCACAGTTTTAGCAAATAATAAACTCCAGTACGAGGTTCCTCGTTACCTAATAACTGTAAAATTCATGTACGCAGAAGTCAGTCCCAAAGGATATCGTGTGCTCAAGTACCAATCTCTGAGTAGGTATGCGTCGAGACTCTTGATATAAGACGTCATTTCCATTCACATGTTATACGTGGGAATCTGCTGATCCCCTACTACGTATTCCGAACGCGTGCCAAGCATCATATAAAATATATACTTATCTCAATATATATTTATATTTATATTTAAAGAGAGTCTGCTCTACTGCGGATGTCCTGAGCCCTGACTGGTTCCGATGAAAGTATTTTGAGATCTGACTGAGATAGTATCTAAGAGCAAGAACTGTAGAAAAACTAATAGCAACACAAATAAGCTGGATATCGTTTTGTGGCAGCCACGTGCGCTATATGGACCAAGGCAAATGTATTTGATAAATATAATTTGTCAATATGACAACAGATGCAATTTATCTGTAATCAAATAGGATAATTATAAGAATATTTAAAATTTACATACAATGAAAAAAAAACGATTAAGAACTTTAAATCGTTATAGATCCTAAATGATAATTCGAAAAGAAAAATGATAAGATAAACTTAAAGATGATTTTCAAATACTTATTTAATACATAGTTCGGTGACTTTCATATTATTCTTTTTCACAATATAGCTTATTGTGATTATCAGCCTAATAGCTTTCGCACGCGACTTCGTCCGTATAATACAGTTTAATGCAAAAAAAAAACTATGTTCTTCTAGGATATTAAAAACCAATGCAAAGATTTAGCACCAACGCTATTGATGCCTTTTGACTTGTTATTATTTCGTTTCTATGGCAACCGTTCCTTACAGCGAGCAATTGACATTTTTCAGTTTTCCTGTGAAAACTTTCAATTTTCCGGGATATAAATTATTCTATGTTGGTATCTATATTATACAGTACCTATTTATAAAGTTTCATCAACATCCATCGAGCTGCTATCACGTTAAAACTCCCCAAACAAACAAACAAACAGGTAACGTTTCACTTTTAGATATTGCTGTGGATATATGTGTGGATATTGTATGTCTGTTACTTTGTGGTGCTCTAGAGATCAAACGTGAAAGCTGTTTTTTTCTTGATTTGTCTTAATGTTGCAAGTGCTACTAAAGACATGACAGTAATCAAAATTCAATGTGGCGACCAGCAGACGCCATATTGTAAAAATGAATAAAATGAAAGTCGCTCAGTCGGGTAAATATAAACTGATTTTTCCCCGTCATTGGTTCCGTATCCGTATACATTACTGGCTGGCCTCCACGTATTAAGTGGCTATTATTGATTAATAGCAGTCGTTAATCCATGTCAGAGGCCCTCGGGCGGCTTGACAAACTCAGACATCAGAGGCCAGCACTACCTCATACCACTATTATTTATTCTGTGCTCATACGACAATCAAACAACAGTGGCTTAACAAAATACTCCTGATTAAACATTATTTGAAGTAGGTATACTAAAAAAACAGATCAATGATAACAGATCCCCCGTCCTGCATCCAAAGTAAGGTCGCTACTTTTATCTTAAACTAAACATAATGACCAAGAAAAACAAATTCTACAGAAAGACCGGAGAAAGAATTCCCCGCAAAACGTTACTGCATTAAGAACCATTACAGCGTCTTAATATCTTGCTCTCGTGGGACGTTCATTTTCCGGCTGTTCATACTATAAGATAACAAGCGATTACGTTAGAAGGGAAAACCCGACAGAAAAAATATATAGATATATATATTAAGGTACCTACTAAGTTAGATATTTATATTGCTCATATTATCATAATAAATCACTACGTGTGTACATAGTGTGAGCGTAAATTAATAAATCAAATTATTTATTCTTATTGACAGTGTTTGTTGGCAATAAATAAACTTTAATATTTTTTATTCTTATGTTTTTTGGTATTAATTTTGCTGTATTTTCTATAATAAAGATGAATTTCACTTTAAAATATACCTACCCACAAACACTATTTATCAAAATGACTCACTGTTCTGTGTATTTATACCGTTACAGACCATTTAACTCTAAGTACCTATGTAAGGACTACAATTAAGAACTATTGTTGTTAAACGAAATGTTGTCCTAAAGCTTTTGTAACAGAGTTGAAATTCAAGTGTGAATAGCATGCCCTAACTCTCAACTTTAATATCCCGTTGAATCGTGCGGGTTGCAGTTACAGTTCCCTAAGTTATGATTAATTTATTAGTACGATGAAGCAAGTTGTTCATAAACGCTAATGGTACATACCGCTACTTCATCCTTCAAGACTTGGCAAATATTCAGAGGAGTCTGAAGTCTCATTGTAATAATTGTAATTTTAAAGTCGCTATCTCCTGTCTGAGGGCTATTCAGTATTCAGTGAGCCTAAAACTTTGGCGAAATGTCAAGACGAACTTGTTTGTTAAAAACAGAGGAAATATTAGCTGCAAACATAATTAGGGCATCGTCGACATCGTCGTGTTGCGCAAACTGAGCGCAGAAATAAAACTTTTTTAGTATAAATTCTAATATTATATGAGGCACTGTCAATTGCAGAGAGTTCTGTTTAAAAAATACTGAAACCCGAGCATTCACTAAGGGTTTAACTTTAACAACGTCACACTGTTGGCTGATATGTCGAGGTGATATCGTAAAATTCATCATATCATTAAGACCAGACTCTGTTTTTTAAGAGGATTTTCCATAAATATGCTGGGTCAACCACAAACCTGATAAATGTGAAACTTAACACATATGTTTTTGAAATCTTTATCTCTCTAAGACTAAGACAAAAACATGATTAAAAGAATTTCGATACATTTTCTTATAAAAAAATACGTTATTATCGGTAATATTTTCATTTTTCTACTCAACGGCTTAAGTTTAATCTCTATAATAAATTTCACAGCAAGAACATATAGTTTATTATCTCATGCTTAGACAAAATTTATTTAACTAAATTATTAGCCTGCCAATAAAATAAATAACTTTTGAGACATACGTCATTTAGTTCCGAGCTAAATTTTGTGTTCAAACAGCGCTCGCGATATTCAACCTTATTACGCAGGCTCTTCAGTGCTTATTGCGGGAAGCGGGTGGCAGATTGTAGGGAAGGTGGCTGGGGAGTGGGGAGTGAGAAAATGTAACCTTGGAGCCTGGCCTTACATCATGTTTTTTCTTTATTTCATGTAATTATCGGAGACATCGTGTAGTGGTTTGGCTAGGTGAATGAATGATTAGCGTTTGACGATAAATATAAACACACGGCTACTTCATGATATGGTAAAACATAAGTGATCGTAAAATAGTTACTTTATCCACCGATAAAGGCGTTAGGCCGAAACCCGACTTGGCCGTGATAGTTTAGAAGGAAGCTCGCTACGCTTCGCTCCCGCTTTCGTCTTCGTGTTTTTTTCTTTAGCCTTAAAACCTATGTGTTTGAATACCTTTGGTATCATGAAAACCCTACATTAATGATATTTAATGATAATATGGCCAAACGTAGATTGAAATATCATTAAACATTGATTTTTCGTCGATATGGTCAGTTTGAGCTGGCCATTTCGAAATTAGAACCATTTTATGAAATTATCGACCTTTTCATGAAATGATCAATTGTATGATATCGCCACTACATATGTATTACGGGCAATAGCTTAGCAACCGCAAGAGAGCATATCAGAAATTTTCATACACGTTAAGTTAAAATCTTTCAATTCAGACCTATGCGATCATGATCATCATCAGCCGGAGTGCCACTGCACTTCAGCCACTGGTGTACATACACCACCCACAAATAACAAAATGAGGGCCCATAGAACCTGGTCGTTGGTACTTGAGAACTTTTCTCCCTCAATGATTATCAGTTCTACGAGCTATGTGGCCTGCCCGTTGTCTCTTCAATTTGCTAATCCACATGTTTTACATCCATATTTTTTTTATTCTAAGTAGATAGATATTTCACTGCTATGTGTAATTATGAGTATACCGACCTTTGGCTTAACCTTTGGGAAAAAAGGTGGCTGTCCCATTATCTCCCTAAATCATTGCAATAGTGAGTCCTATTTCGCCCCTGATGTTAAAATGACGTTAGGGATGACAACATGAAAATGCACTTTATTTTTAAAGCTAGGCAGTAATGGCGTTATTTAACTGTTCCCCTGGGCACAATATTCAATTCAGCACGACCGATATGACAACAAGCTGTTGACAAGCGATATGGGTATTCTCTTGGGCCGCGTGTCACGTGCTCATACATTATCTGCAGGCAAAGAGCTTACTCGGTATCTATCTTCTTCTATCTATACTTATTATAATGTAACAAAAAGTCTGTACAATTTAGAAAGAAATTCAAAAGCATGACTGATTAAAAAAATACAGATTCAACACCGCCAAATCAAAAGTGATGCGCCTAAGATATGCCGATCCGCTCCTACGCACAAGGCTCACGCACACACTTACACCATGTTATGTTGATTGGTCGACACATCTCGGCAAGATCTCGATCATATATCCAACTATAGACCACCACCTCCTGAAACAGAAAATATCCACCTCCTCTAGACCTCCTCCACCAGATCTAGCTAGCTCATCAGATTAACATACTGTTACGCCGGTCGATTCTTAGAAAAACAGTAGGTACTAAAATGATGCAATACCTACATTTAAAGGAACATTCTGGAACACACTAGTAGAGCGTAGGTACCTACAAAAGTTTCCAGAGCGCGCGGTAGGTATATACCTACGGGCGCGGCGACATCAAAGGTGCCGCCGGCCTTAAGTACCTACAGGCGCGGCGCGGCGCGGCAACTCAATGGCGCCGCGGACCTTGAAAGTTCAAATACCTACCGACTACTGTTAGTACATACGAGTAGTAACGAGTACCTTCTCGAAACGCCCGTCGCGGTATAAATAGAGCGCGCATCGACTGCCTGGGACATTATTGACTTGGCTTTCGGAACGAAACTATCCAAGTGATTCGAAGCGAGTATTGTGTGATAATTGATAAGAGTGTACAGTCAAGTTAAGAGTGTTTGAGCGTTATTTGTTGGATTAATTTGTTCTTGTGGTTTTTCGAATAAAGGTGTTAATTTTTGGTGTAATTAGCGTACATTAATTTTATCCGAACCCCAGCTCGTAACAATACCATTGTTTAAATTTTCTACGAAAGAGTAAAATAAAAAGGAAAGGAATATGTGAACCTAACATAAAAAAAATGTAATTAATTTTGGTTAATCAATTATTTATATATTTCTATTATAGTTTTGAAAGTTGAAGTAAATAAATTTGAGTATAGAATTTCGCGCATATTTCCATTTCGGGGCTATAGCCAACACTTACGCGCGAGCGAAGTCAGCGCGAATAATTATTATGAGCTATTTATACATTATTAGGGTAAACACAAAACAAAGTGTAATAATGTGAAATAATTTATGATCGTTCATATTATTTGAGTGCAAAAACATGAATAGGTTTTACCGAAAAAGCGCGAGCGAAGCGAGCGCGAAAAATGGAGCTATTTTGGGTGTATTATGATTTCCTCAGCGTGCGAAAACATATTTTAGCTTTACAACCGAAATCGGTCGCAAGGTCCGATTATAACCAAATATCGATGTCTATCATTATCAATGTCAGTACAGATACCGATGACAGTCGATATAGCTTTTGTCAATAACAGCTGTCAAAGCTAACGATTGTCATTGTTATATATCTATGCGTCGAGACTGCAGGGCCAGGCCGGATTGGTGGTGCTCACGGGCCGGTGTTGGCCAACGGCCGTAGTCTGGAGACCCCTGGCTTATCATAGTTCGACTTCATGATCAAAAAGGTGTGAAAATCGTAGTTTTGGCAGAAACTTTGTGATTTTTCTTTAAAAGTGACATATATAACATTACACTGGGATCTAACGACCTCAAACCGAAAGTGACATATATAACATTACACTGGGATCTAACGACCTCAAACCGAAAGTGACATATATAACATTACACTGGGATCTAACGACCTCAAACCGAAAGTGACATATATAACATTACACTGGGATCTAACGACCTCAAACCGAAAGAGGCAAATTATCGTTGGCAAAACGCTGTTTTGGTGTGGATATAAGGGAACATAAGGAACTAGCTTTCGCCCGCGACTTCATCCGTGCGGAGTACAGTTTATCGCGAAAAAATCATCCTATGTTTTCAAAACTGAGTTAGTTCCGTGAACGCTCACTACTGCCAAACAGCGCCAAAATGGCTATAGGTAATCAAATTGCGACGTTTGTCAAAATGTCTATGTCGAATACATACTCATCATTTCTTGTAACTTTCGCGATTCGAACACATAGTTTTATATATATAAACGGGACTTAATCGCTCTGAAAACTTAAAATTTATTTACCTCGACGTTCGATCTAGTTGCATTGATCGTGCGGTCACGAGAAGAATTAAACACTTCTTGTTTTTGTAAAATTTTCATATTTGTTTTCAATTTCTCGAATGGGGGCACTTACTTCCGCTGCGACTACTGTAGTAGTCGCAGAGGAAGTAAGTGTCTCGGAAGTTGTCTGCTAGTCGCTGCGCAAACTACTATTTTTCAGGCGCAATCCGATACTGTGGTTTAAATTGCACCAATGTGCGCTATGTGTACTATCAGCGCGCACAAAGTCGGATTAAAATGCGCATTTATTCTCCACGTCGGACACATGACGTCAGGAGTGACGTCATTTTGGTGTGCACACAAGGCTCACAAAAAAGAGGTAGAGCAGCGTATGCGGTAACGTCAAATTCAATTGACATATGTCATTATGTGTTGATATATTGTTGGAACTCCCGCCAGACTGCCAGTACATATAATAATTATTATATTCTTTTAGCAGAAGCAAACGAATTAAACAGAACTAAGAGAGAAATGAGACAACTAAAAACAAAACAAAACAACAGTAGGTAGAACAGCTGACTCAAATGACATAAGCATGCAATCGTCGGTTTAATTTGTTAGTGTGCATATGCTGACCAACAATATAAACCGATCGTTAGCAGTGTTTGCAGTCTCAGCACTGTGAGTGCAATTTAAACCACAATGCGAATGTGAAGGTGAAGACAGCATTGTATAACTGCCTCGCTCACTCGCTTACGTTTTTCGCATAACTCTATCTCGCTCTTATTTTATGCTGGTTTATCCTCACAGCGGTACCTGCGCAATCGTTCACAGAGCCTAACTTCACAAACATACAGATTGGCTGCGAATACTTTAGGTACCTAGTTTCCTAGTTAGAATTCATAATCTTCCCTTAATTTAAGATACAACGTTTCTTAGAGATATTTGTTTCTTATGACTACGCCCCTGTCGATTGGTGCCTTAAAAATACAGGTGTTATTTTTCCGCATTTGTGACGGTTCGATTCCCGGCTGAGGTAATCAACTGTACAAAAAAGCTAGAATGTTGTTTTACTTACTTATCAAAATAAGAGAATGTTTCCTTTGAGTAAAATTAAGTATCTTCAACATTGACGGTTCTTGCCCAGCCCCACCCTCCCGCACCGCGTGCCTCAATTCAGCCGGTAATTCATCGTTCCTCTTGTAAGAACAATATGTGTACTGACTGTGGCTACCTACTACCGTCTACTATCATAGGCACAGTATGTTCAATATTCCAAAACAAACTCCAATATGCGCAAAAACGTTAGAAAGAAATAGCAAAAAAAAAAAAAAACTGTGAATCAAACTAAAAAGAGGCGAAAAGGCTTTAGATTTTAGATTTTGAAATATAAGATGCAGTCGGAGGCATGAAGAGTTAGCTCGCCAGCTTCTAGCTGATCCCGTCAAAGGAGAAATTAAATGCATGATGCCACCTGCGTGTTACATTTCAAAATCTAAAATCATAAGCTTGTTTGCCTCTTTTTAGTTTGGTTCTCAGTCTGGTTTTTGTTTTATATTTATATAAAATAAAAAAATAGTTAATAGTTTACTTTTTAGTTTATATTTCTAAGAATTAGTGAGAATGGTTGCTTAAATCATTATAGATCCTAAATGGTCATTCAAAATGATAAATGATATGAGAAACCTAAAGATGATTTTCAAATACCTATTAAACAACTATGAAATGATACCCCACTTGAAATAGTCCATCGACTTTTTTTTACAATATGTCGTCTAGATGTCTCCATGTTGAATTTTGATTACTGTCATGTCTTTAGTAGCATCCGCAAGATTAAAACAAATCGATTGACGTAAGAATAATTAAAACCGGACCACGAGTTTGGTCTATATAGTGCCATGAAGGAATAGACATAAGTACTTACCTTTAAATCGTTAGAGATCCTAAATGGTCATTCAAAATGATAAATGATATGAGAAACCTAAAGATGATTTTCAAATACCTAAAAAACAACTATGAAATGATACCCCACTTGAAATAGTCCATCGACTTTTTTTACAATATGTCGTCTAGATGTCTCCATGTTGAATTTTGATTACTGTTGTGGGCGAGGATCCTGGCAGTCCAGATCTCGCACCATCCAATTATACTGACTCCGGATCAGAAGGTTGATGTGGATCGAAAGTTTTTATATTTAAAGGAAGAAGAAGTTAGGCCGGAAGAAATGAATGTTTTAATAAGGATATTAAACTGTTTTAATTAAGTAAGCAACAAGAAATTAAAGTAATATACAAGAAAGGATAGATCTACGACAATATATAAAAAGTAAACTAAGCGCGGCCGTGGTCTATCGCCGTCTGTGAGCGTGCCGGGCGCGGGCCGGCTGCGATGCAGAGCCACAGACTTTGTACTAGTTAGTACCTGCGCGTAGGCAAAACCAGTAATCCAAGGAGGTGGATTACTGGTTTTGCCTTCTTCTTTCTTCTTTGCCCTCGCTTTTTCCCGTTAATGGGGTCGGCTTTCCCAATCACGCGGCGCCATCTATCTTTGACATAGTTCATCGACTTTTTTTTTTTTTTTTTAGTATGGTTCTGATTGTCGCCATATTAAATTTTGATTACTGTCATGTCTTTAGTAGCATTCACAAGATTAAGACAAATCCATTGACGTAAGAATCAACAAAATTCGGCCACGCGTTTGTTCTATATAGTGCCACAAAGGAACTGACATACATACATGGTCTGATAAACACATTTCCGGGCCTTTGCGTTGCGCAGTCTGGTAAAAACTAAAACCAAACTACGGTCGGTACAAATAGCCTATGACACTCTTGCAATGAAGATGAATCGATTGAAACCTCGCTTGTCAAAATCAGACCAATAAGGGCGATGCTATAGTGGAACATCCACATACCCACATACATATAAATACATACATACATAGACTGTTAAACTCATTACCCTTCCCTTGCTTCACTGTAGTCGGGTAAAAAGCTATTCCGTTACCAACTTTTAACTGCACTGGTCTAAGGTTGCAGTTATCATCCCTTACACTTAAATAATAAATAATAGTGCAAACTTAAGTTAGATAAGACTGAAGTTTGAAGCAAAAATACAGCGGCAATAACATATTTGCTTTTGAAAGCTGGTTTCATAATCTAGAAATCCGAATGAAATAATATATATAAACCGAAGCACCTATGTAGGTTAGATTAGGACGTACGATAATTATTGTGGCTGCGTGTGTGGTTGCGGTAGTAAATTTAATGTACATATAGCTGTCTTTTGTTAAATTTAACAGCGCCCGCTTTGGTACTAAAGTAGATAATAGTCCTATAGCCACACCAAAAGTTTGTGCCCCGGTGCGGCGTTAAAGTATTCACAGGTTTTATTCAATACCGAGGGTTATGTGTTTGGGTTGTATGTATGTATGTTTGTTTGTTTGTTTCTACGTTTCTTAGGCGCGTTCTCCAGCCTAAACGACTTGATGGATTTTGACATATGAGATATCATTGGATACGTCTTGATTACGAGAGAGCTATAGGATTTTAAGAAAATGGTGGCTTACAGCTACCATAAGAGCGATGGTGGCCTAATGGTTCTATAGTGCAATTTAGAATCCAACGATACCGGGTTAAAAACCTAGGCTCCCGCACCAATGACTTTTCTCAGTTATGTGCGGTTTTCCATCGCTCCGTGCTTCGGGGGGCACGTTAAGCTGTCGATCCCGGCTGTTATTGGTTAATAGCAGTCGTTAAGCCATGTCAGAGGCCCTCGGGCGGCCTGACAAACTCTGACATCAGAGGCCAGCACTACCTCATACGACAAAGAAACAAACAAACAAACAGCTGCCATATCTACTACCTTGATCACGCGCGAAAAAACTACCACGCGTACGACCACGCATGCATGCACGACTGAATTGTATTTTCGACGGAACAAAAAATGAACAAAACATATCGAATGGGGTATTAAAATCAAGGTCTTTAAAAGAACATTTCAAATATATATAATTCTTATAACTAAACAAGCAATTGTCTTGGCTTCTCACAAAAATTTTAATTTTAGATTATTCAAGTAAATGTTTTATACTATAGTCTAATGTTGCAATTGCAACTATTAAAATAAAATATGTATGTAAAAAATAACATTATATTTATAGCAATACTAGCTGCGCGCCTTGGTTTCGCCCGCATTTTTACGGGATAAAAGTAAATTAATGGTATAAGCTACCTGTGTACAAAATTTTATCCAAATCCGTTTAGCCATTTATGCGTGAAGAAGTAACCAAAATACACACACCCCTACATACATACAAACTTTCGCCACTTTCGCCTCTAAAATATTAGTGTGATTATTTTTGCGGGCGGCCAGCTCGTATTCAATAATTTTGATCGCAGTCGGGTTATTGTATTAATAATTTCACTTGTTAATATTATAAAAATGTAATTAGACTTCTTTCTTATTTCGGTACTGTAAGAGACCCAACCTTATTTTGTTCATCAACTTTCAATTTTCAACGTAACATGTTGTGTAAGAAAATAAACGTTTGTAACTAGAACAAAGACACTCGCTTTGTTTTTTATTTCACAAAATAATGCTACTAAAACATTATCGTTCGGCAGTAAAGTCGAACGTAGATTAAAGAGCTTCCAGGCACTGCCCGCCTTTAACGTTACGCACCTACGCCTTCGCCCGAAGCCTCTAGACACGGCCATAACATTTCTTATCAAGACTACACAGATACTGCCATGAAACTCCAAGAACCTTATTCCTACGCACTAAGGATCCTTGAGACCAGTTGCGAATTTCAACTTTATTTGCAACGTGCTAAAGTCACTGTTGTTCGTGCTCGGAGCCTAGGGATTAAAGTTATTGACAGAAAATGATATTATCTTAGCATGTGAGAAATTGTGGACAAGTTACATCGTTCTAAACTTTTATGAATGCAGTTCGACGACCGGTTGCCCGAACGGTTAGTGAACCTGACTGCGAAATCAACCAACGGTCGGGTTTGAATCCCGCAAGGTGCAATCATTTGTGTCATGAGCTGAAATGTTTGTTTCCGAGTCATGGATGTAATATTCGTATCTGTGTATGTTTATCCGCTGTCTAGTACCCATGGTACAGGGTACCCTAGTTTGGGGCTAAGTGGTGTGCATTGTCCCAAATAACTTTATTTATAGGTAATACCTACTGATTAATCATCATCAGCCACAGACCGTTGGTACCCTAGCGGTTTGCTAGTGCGACTTAGAATCTAACAATACCGTGTTCTGTTCTAGGCTCCGCACCATTGACTTTTGCAAGTTATGTGCGGTTTTCCAACGCTCCGTGCTTCGGAGGGCATGTTAAGCTGACGGTTCCGGCCGTTGTCGTTAAATATATTTAATGTAATTCTATGTTTACACCACACAGACACACCTTCACATACACGTTAACACTTTTACAAACACTTCACTTCAGCCTTTGGGACAGACTTTCTTTCAGACAGTGAGAAAATGGGCCGTTATCCACCTTGCATTGCAGATTAGTCTTTGTTGTGATTGGTGCACATCAATAAATATTTCGGAGTGCGTGTGTGAACTGTGTAGAATAACTGAACCCAAAGAATAGAAATCTGTTCTACACGTACAGTACATTCTTACCCCCGCACGGCTCTGGAGCCACTGGACAGATTCAAAACTCGACAAACTCTCTGAAGTATGGACACCTTCACTTCAACACTTTACAAACATCCAAGTCCCGAGAACATAGGTGTATGCTTATCAATCACACAAAATATGTTTGCCCCGGGCGGTATTCAAACCTGGGACACTAAACTCAGCAGGCAGGGACACTACCAACTGTCGTCGATTAGAGAGATATTTGATGAATACCTTGGCTATGTTTTACAAGTTTTTTGTACTATTAACATACTGTGGTCTGTTCACATGTCTATTCATAAATAGGAGCTATGTTTCTGAAGCGCATACGAAGTACGTAGGGGGCTATTTTGACTGCGATGTCATATCATAACGAATAATGCTCTGATATAGACCCAGTCACCGTGGAATTAAAAGGAAAATGAGAAATTGCATTTCTAAAGAAGTGCTTAGTTTGATAACATCAATAAAACCGCAAGTTGGCGTGAAGTTATTCTTTATTTACTTTTCTATTACACCGCAGAAGTATTGTGGAAGTTCCATAGATAAATTCGCGAGACTAATATATAATATTACACCAATATTATAAATCAGAGAAGTATAGTCACTGCCGTAACAGTGCTTATAGTTTTACAAGT
Source organism: Alsophila aescularia (assembly GCA_946251855.1). Taxonomy (NCBI): domain Eukaryota; kingdom Metazoa; phylum Arthropoda; class Insecta; order Lepidoptera; family Geometridae; genus Alsophila; species Alsophila aescularia. Next base: position 50,891,036 of record OX276377.1, on the reverse strand, counting down.
ACAATTATTATAAAAATACAAAAAACCCGACAAAATTATTGAATAAGAGCTGACCGTTCGCCGGAAAAATAATTAGACTAACACTCGTATTATAAAAGCGAAAGTTTGTATGTATGTGTACTCGTATGTTTGATACTTCACTGATTTACATAAAATTTGGTATGGGGGTAGCTTATACACTGGTTTAACACGTGGGCTACTACTTATTCCGGAAAATGCACGGTTCCTGAGGGACGCGGGTGAAACCGCAGGGCACAGCTAGTAAGGGGTCTGCTCTTGAGATTTGCCGAGTTCGGTTCGAGAACGTAAATCAGCGTGAATAACGCGACTTCTTTTCTGATTTTCTGCAATTTCCTGTACAGTAATTTGACGTTATAGTGCAATTTCTTTTATTGCTACGACAAAGAAGTGGCTTTGGTAGAGAACATTATTCAAATGATTCGTTATTATTTGAATAAATATTTAATTTATTACTTATTCTGCGATTTAGGCAGTTCTATCCACAGTGTGGCCAGACCTATCGTATCCTAAGCAATATAAATCACGCAATGAAAAATGTTATAATTGATATAACCTCCGATCTCACCTACCCGCATCATAGCTAAGAACCATCTCAATCATATCAGTTTTGAAACGGAAAAAATACACATCAAAATCGGTCCATTTGTTTGGGAGCTACGATGCCACAGACAGAGACACTAAACTTATAACCCCCGATTAAAAAGTCTCTATTCTTACAATACCAATTGGTAATAGTTATTAACTCACTAGTTTTCCCGCCCGCGACTTCGTCCGCGCGGAGTACTGTTTATCGCGAATAAAAAGCATCCATGTTCTTATAGGATATTAAAAACTCTGTGTTAAAAACCAATGCAAATGTAGGTACCAATGTTCTTGAAGTTTTTTGACAGACTTGTTATTTCGTCTCCATGGCAACCGTTCCTTACAGCGAGTAATCAACATTTTCCAGCTAAGCTATCTCCATTCCAAATTTCTTAGTTATCGCGTGAAAGATCCCCAAACAAACAGACAACGTTTCACTTTTATATATTAGTATAGATGTAATTGCATTTACTGACTACTACAGAATAGATATAACTTCTACATGAAAAAATTGGACAAACAATAGGTATACCATTATTATAGGTATCTAGCCAAAAAACATCTTATGTTCAAAAGCTAAAACTCCACTACGTTTGGGTAAAAAATAGCCTATAACACTCTTGCGATGAAGACGAATCTATTGATACCTCGCTTGTCAAAATCAGACCAAGTTTTTAGTTTTAACACATAACATAACCCTTCTTCGGCGTAGTCATGTAAAGAAAATTAAAAAAAAATAAAATAAAAATAATAATTAAATTTGTCACTATAAATGAAGACAAATCGATTGATACCTCGCTTGTTAAAATCGGACCAACGGTTGAACATCGACATAGATACATACGTAGACTGTTAGACTTCTTACCCTTCCCTTGCTTCGTCGTAGACGGGTAAAAATAAAGATAATAATATATGTATACTGCTCTGTTTAGTCCTGTAAACATAATAAATTTAAAAAAAAGCCGGGCAAGATCGAGTTGAACTCGCGTGAATTCCGTACGATGAATTTATTATCAATATTGAGAGATTTACCATGTTATTATTAGACTATAGACTTCTTATAGCTTTTCCTGTAATGTGTAGTAAAGAATTATGTTCCGTATATTTTTCCAAATTTTAGGCTCAGTAATTTCGGGGGTGGTCAATTTTCATTTATTTTCTTAAAGGCTCAAAGCGTGCGCACGTACTGGTTTGAGCCGGTTAATAATATTATATCGGTAACCAGAGTTACCGCTCGTTAAAATTATTATATAAACTTTAAAATTATGTATGTTAAAATTATAAAAATAAATGAGACCGTCACAACAAGCCTTTTCTTTTGATATATCACACGGTACAGTATTACCAAATACGGGCGTGTAATGTGTCACAGAAATTCACATGTGTACCAAATTTCAACATAATTGGTCCAGTAAATTTCGAACAAATTGGCTGTGACAGACGTATAGATAGACATACAGACACACGAGTGATACTATAAGGGATCTGTTCTTTTCTCATTCGGAAGTACAGAACCCTAACAACACCACGGAAGCGCAGAATAATAAATTTCTTGACGGAAGCATAACTTATCGGCCGAAACCATAACACAGAATGATCCACAGTTTTTTACGAGAGCGACCTTAAAAATAAAACGCAGCTCCTTAACCTTACATAATCCGCAAGCAAACCATAGCGGAGGGTCGATTTTACACGCGATAAACCTGCAAAAGGATTTTTGTCCGTCGCCGGTCACCGGGCACTCTGTGATGTCGTAAATCACCGGCGAACCACTCTTGTATATTCTGTGACGGTGGCGCAGATTTTGATCCATTTTCAGGACTTTTCAAACAGTCGTGCGAAAATAACGATGTTGTTTTCGTTGGGACGTAGTCTGTTAGTTCAGTGGCAGTTAGACATCTTAGACCGTGGGTAGGTAGTCGCAGGGGGTGGGAAATGCACGGTTTGCCCCCTGTGTAGATATTATGATGATCGACGAGAAACAGTACAAAGGATCGTTATGTACTGGCTTCCCCAGTTTTGTACAAACTTGCTTGTTGTTCCGCATACTGCAGGCATGCCAATTATCTTCGCAATAAACATAAAACATTATCTGTATAAAATAACATCTGTATTATAACAATAACAAGTTTAATAAAAAATTAATAAAAAAATATATGATTTTTTAATGCATTGTAATATATATATATTTTTATCTATTTTAATGCATTGTAGCTTTTTATATTTTTAAGTATTTTTTAAGTATTTTTTTACTATTTTTTGTCTTTTCGATTTGTGAGCCCCCCTTTAAGTTTCAGCAGGATATCTAATCGGGAAATGATCGAAATTTGAATTGCAAGATTCCAGGAATATATATATATACAAGAGAAGTTAAATTAAAGCTTTTAAATAAAAAAGTCCTTCGTCGGATATATCTAGAATATTATAAAACTGTAATGGAACCATGTCTATACATTGAAGATTCCTCTTCTTTTTTTGCTCATCTCGTTTGTGTGATGAGCATAAATGTTTGTACTAGGGTTTTAGTGCACAGGGATTCCTAGCACGTGGGGGGTATGTGTTTGTAAACGTATACTTCTTTATATTTTTTATAATAGTGGGAAAAAAAATCTGACTCTCAAATTATTATTTTTTTATTGTAATAAGAATGGCATTACACCAATTATAACACACATCACACATCAAAATAAATAATTCACAACATTATAAGGCAAAGCAAATAACAGATAATTAATAAAAAATTACAATTAAATTGCATAATTTTCAGTAAGGAACTATCTGGTTCCTTTCTTTATTTGTTACATTAAAATAATTACACAGAAACAATCATAATAAGAATGATAATCTAATGATAATATATGATATATAATGATAATATTACTTTAATTTCTCCCCGCGTTATCGACGTCGCTGGTGACAAGAGGGCTGGCTCATTTCTCGCACAGAGAATAGCTATTTGCTATTCAACGCGGAAATGCAGCTAGCGTTCTTGGAACCATGCCACATGAACACCAATTATTTTTAGATTATTAGTATAGTTTTTTGGTTTAGGTGTAGGTTTAATTGTTTATGTTGGTTTAGGTTTTTGCTTTTTTATATTTGAAATTTCATAAGTGTATATATTTTTTGGTGTGAAATAAAGTGTTTGTATTTTTATAGGAACAAAGAAAACAAATAACATATTTTCACATTAGGTATTTTAAACAAATGTACAAAATATTTTTCTAGTTTTCAATGAATAGGTCAATATCAGGGTTGACGTAAAGGAGTGCATTGAGGTTGCACAGACTAATAGGGGTTGGATTTGTCTCTGGCCACAATGAGACTACCAGGAACACAGAATAACTTCTATGTCTTCTGTTGGGCCTACGCCGCACATACCTACTCGTTGTTGTCCGGGACGAATAACCTGCACAGTCGGTCATGTAATTCTACGTCATCGACGGACTCTCTCATCAGTCCGGCGCAAGCAAGAAGAAATTCTCAAATTTGTCTCAAATGTATGGACATTGGCAGCACAGTGAAGTTCATTTGTTTTTCAGATCTCAATGAACGAACCAAAAAGAACGAACTATAGAGTCCAATCATGATAATATTACTTTACTCTTTGGTCCAATCTCTTTGTGGTACCTGTGGTGGTACTAGCATCCTACTGGCATATCATGCTTTCTCTTTCTCGCATGTGTATTGTGAAGATGTATTCTCCGTTTGAAATTTGTCAAGAAAAATCCAAAATTTAGGTTAGTGTTCTGCGAATTTTTAATTTTATTCATATTATTGCTAATAACGTGCAGTTTTGTGTTTTCTTTGAAGAATCATCAGTTTGTAGTGTTAAACCAGTTTATATGATAATTTTAAAATTCCACCAACTTTAGAAAGCTACAGAACATGTGTTTTATGTGGAGTTCGCGCCAGTCGTGAAAACCAGAACAAAAAGGAAAATTATGGCATGATTTCCTATTGATCAGCCCCGGTAAGCATTAATTTTGATATTGCTTAGTGCCAAATGCAAAATGAAAATCATGTAAATGATAATTTACATGATTTTCATTTTGTATTTTCATATTGTTTTAACACTAGGGACGCGCAAGGACAAATAACTATTAACTATCGATAAAGCTATCGTAGGCTGAGTCAGGCTGCCTATAACGTTTTTCCTTATCATTAATCAACATGTTTATTTCCAGATGCAGAAAATGAGGATCTAGCATACATTCCTATGGAGACCAGTCGTAACATACATTTATGAGTGAGTATGAGGTAGAGTAGGTACATCGCAAGGTCTCAATTCAGAGTGAAGCACTAGTAGGTAAGCTTACCTATGTTTGCAAAATCCATTTTCGTATTTACATTGTAAAAACGTATTATAAATAAAATGTTCCTTTGTTCAAAAGTGTTTCATTTCAAAGTTTTTTATTACATGGCTCCACAGTTACCTGTTGCAATGGATATCCAATAAGCCCAACGTTGTTGCATTGTGAGAAAACAACTTTGGGCTTATTGGAACCGTCTTTCATTAATATGAAACCTCGAAGAGTGCATGCATGTTTTATCGATATCGATAAAACCAAGAATACGCGCAAGCAAGCACTACTCTATCCGTTAGGTTGATAGCATTGTAAAGGTAATCTAACGTCTGACCTTTAATGTTAGTATTGTTGGATGTATTGATGCCAATAAATTTCAGCCAAATTGCTTTAATTGGCTAGTAGGGAGGTCCCGCCTCTTAAAACGTAGTAGGTATACGTAGTGATTATATTCTCTTTGTCTCTCATTACTTTATAACAGATAATGAGCTGGTCTAGCAACTTTCTCACTTCAAGGGAATTGAAGCCAAGTTGTCCAAGAAAGAACGTAGTTGTTTGTTTGTCGTATGAGGTAGTGCTGGCCTCTGATGTCAGAGTTTGTCAAGCCACCCGAGGACCTCTGACATGGATTAACGACTGCTATTAATCAATAACAGCCGGGACCGACAGCTTAACGTGCCCTCTGAACCACGGAGCGATGGAAACCCGCACATAACTTAGAAAAGTCATTGGTGCGGAGCTTAGGTTTTGAACCCGGTATTGTTGGATTCTAAATTGCACTATAAAACCGTTAGAACACCATCGCTCTTAGAAAAGACTTAGAAAAACCTCTTACAACGTAGTGGTGGGATAGAGGTATAGCCTTAAAGCCTCTTGTAAAAAGATCTTAAAAATGCTTTCTGCACCTTTTCAAGCATCAGTGTGTAGGTCACATGATGCGGGTTCTAAAAACATGCACTCAATTCTAATTACTTGTGAGGTTAGATGGTTATTTCAGCGGCGCTTCGATAAATCTTCTATCAATTTCTATTACTTACAATAAAGCAGTAAGTACCAATAAAACTGTAGTAGGGTACTTAAAATAGGAACTGAACTGAAAAAGAATATAACATTCTTTTACATCGTTCTGTCCGTTTGTGTTTATGTTTATTCGCGCATCACGTAAAAACTAATGGACCAATTGCGATGCGGTATTTACTGTTGGATAGGTTAGGGTTTGGCGTAAAAACTGGTTGTATTTTAATCCAATGATTACATGCCGAGCAATCGATAAAAATCTATTTGAAGAAATATAGGTAGTATATTGTACTTTATAGGTACTTTAGGCCCTGGAATAACACGTATGGACTACTTTTAAATGAAATGACCACGCGGGCAAAGCCGAAGGTACAGCTAGGTTCTTAAAACTGGTAATGTTATGAAGTAAAGTCTTGAAAGGAAACGTTAACGTGGATCAGTGCAATGCTGTTTCACTCTTCGAGTATTTTCTCACAATGTGAGAAATAAACCTGCAGAGGATTTTTGTCAGCCCGCCAGTTCTCCGTAATGTCGTAAATCTCCGGAGATAGCGCTCTTATATCCTGTGACGATAGCGAGGATGTGAGCCGCTTTGTGGATGGGCACACTTTTTAGCAACTGTACTGGAAATTAACGGCCTTCGCGCTATAAACGTTGTTCCAATGATACATGCACAACAATATTTCTTACGTTTCTGCAACTGAAACCATTTTCGAAGTTAACTGGGAAGACAGATCAGTATAAGAATATATTCTGTTAGATTATAATTGAATTTTGTGGCACTTGCCCTATTTACAGAGTATGAAAGCACTGTTTGCATTTTAGTGACGTTCCTAACCAGATGGAAGCCATGCAATAATGTGAAATTAAACATAGAATAGAAAATCGGTGTTCTAAAATAAAATTTATTGTGCACCAAAATATTTTAACTAATCAAAGCTCTACAAAAACGAAACAAAAACACACAAATTTTTGGTTGAAAAATTTTGCACTTGAGTTGGATAGAAAAAGTAGTCGTCCGTGGAACAGTGCATAATATTTTATAGATATAAGTATGTATTTAGGTTTCCATATAATCGATATTTCATATGATGATATGGCTCTGAAACAGCTTAAAATGGAAAAGCCCCGGGTGAGGACGGAATTACTACGGAGCTCCTGAAGGCAGGAGGTTAAAACGCTTAAAGAGCTTCAGCGTATGTTTAATTCTGTCCTCTTCTCTGGGAGAACTCCAAAGGTATGGCACAAGAGTGTGGTAGTCCTATTTTTCAAAAAGGGTGACAAGACCCTTTTGGAGAACTATCGGCCCATTTCCCTCCTGAGACATTTCCACAAGCTGTTTTTGAGAGTCATCACGAATCGTCATGCGCGGAGATTCGACGAATTCCAGGCAACAGCAGGCCGGGTTTTGGGGAGGATACGGCACCATAGACCATATCCATGTAGTGCGGCAGATTATACAGAAGACAGAAGAGTATAATCAGCCCCTGTGCCTAGCGTTTGTGGACTATGACAACGCCTTTGACTCTATCGAGACTTGGTCTGTTTTGGAGTCCCTTTATCGATCGCCAAGTCGACTGGTGGTATATCCAAGTGTTAAAATGACAGTATGACGCCACTACAATGACCGTCCAAGTACACGACCAGCAGACTAGCATATCCCCCTGTATCGAGGTGTGAGACAAGGAGACGTTATTTCTCCGAAATTATTTTCAAATGCATTGGAGGATATAATTATGACTCTGGACTGGAAAGGATGTGGCATTAACATTAACGGCGAGTATATCTCACTCTTGAGATTCGCGGATGACATCGTCATTGTGGCAGAAACGTTGCAGGACTTGCAACTGATGTTAGACAGCCTAGCTGATTCGTCTCAACGCATTAGTGTACAAGAACTTGGACAAAACCAAGGTCAAACGAACATGTTATTCAGGAATTTTATTTCGGAGTTAAAGCATTTGTGAAACTTCGTTGAGACTTCTCGTCGCCAATACTGCGAAGTTTGAAGACAAAAGTCTTCAAGCAGTGTATCCTACCTGTTATGACATACGGAGCCGAGTCATGGATACTCACGGTACGACTAGTCCACCAATTTAAGATCGCTCAGCGGGCTATGCAAAGGGTTATGATTGGAGTTTCTCTGAAAGATCGTATCCAGAATGAGGTGATCGGGCAGAGAACCAAAGTAGTCGATATAGCCCTAAGGATTTGTAAGCTGAAGTGGCAGTGGGCTGGTCATATCTGTAGAAGGACTGATAACCGTTGGGGTAGACGTTTTCTTGATTGGATACCGTGACTCAGTAAACATAGTTTAGGGCATCCTCCAGCTATGTGGAACGATGATATACGCAGTGGCTAGCAGCAGTTGGAAGAGAAGAACTGAAGATGGGGCTCAGTGGCTTACTTTGGGAGAGGCATATGTTCAGCAGTGGACTGACACGGGCTGATGATGATGATATTTCATAAATATATATCCCTATATTCAGTACACTTTTTTTTTGAAGTGGTATAGACAGCAAATCTGTTAAATAAACGAACTTAAATTTCAATCAGATTGAGCGCAAAGTAAACGGCTTTCCTTCTATAGTTGCTTACTGAACTTGTTTGTACAATTCATTCTCATCCTCAATCAATATCAAATTAAAAAGATAAACAGCTTTTGAACGTGCTCCGCAAGCCTAAGACCAAACTTTCTATGGATTCTTCTCAAGTAACTTAAGCTCCAATTAATTTAAGTAAACAAAAAGCTGTATCTCTCGAAAAGTCCACATTCATGTTACAAAAAGTGTCGCAGACAAAATAAATTAAGACTGGCGGGCTTAGAAGAAAATGTTACTGACGTAAAATACGTGTATTCGGATGATTTCGTGTTTTCGGATTGTATTTATAATTAAGTACAGTAAAAACGTCTCGCAGATTGACTGTTAAGTGTTTGATAACAAATTATTCTCAATTATTTAGCTTCTTTGCCCGTTAAAATATTCAGTAGAACTAAGTCACTTTGAGAACAAGCCAAAATTTGCTTATATGAACTTGCATCACCACAATATAAATTGTAAACATTAAAGTAGCGAGGATACACTAACCAATGTGTAATGCAGCCACATATCTTTTGCAGCAGGCGCTATTACCATTACCACAACCACATGAGGTATTTTCAGTTTCATAAAATTATTGAGTCTCAAGTACAACCTCTCGCTCTTCACTCATAAATAACGCTCATATATCAGAACAACGATTTCGCTAAATGACAGAACTTTACAATGCCTGAATTTTAAAATGGCATTTTGGGAAGTACACCACAAAAGCGAAACGGCCTGGTATTAAAACGTCTTAAATTTAAAATCGTCATATTAGTAAACTGAGTGCAATGATAAATCGTCATCATCATCGGCAAGACATTAAAGTTTATTAAATATTTAAACTTTAAATATTTAAACTTTAAATATTTTAAACTTTAATTTTTAAATTGGCCAGTAAGGAAAACAAAGGAGTATTTATTGTGACTACCTATTTGTCTATACACGGACAAGTATTTTGTGATTCACTGTACATTTTCGTACAGACATTGTACTAGCAAGGTTTTTATCATTAACTAGTATGACCAGACGTTATACTAGCAGGCCGTTTCGCTTTTTCTGTGTTCTTCCCACAATGGCATTTTAAAATACAAACGTTCTAAAATTCCGTAATTTATCTAAACTCGGAGGGATGTTAAGATTCTTACCCCATACGTCTAAATCTGTTCAGGCATTTAAAAGTTATGGTGGAATAAACAAACTCATACCTACGAGTACATATATATAAGTAAACAAACATACATGAATCCTTATTACATTCCTTTTCTGGGCAGTCGTGTAAAAAACTAGAGGCATGTTTATAAGAAAAATTGTGCTAATTTCTTCATTTATCATATAATAGTACAATGACAAATAGCCAATAAAATTATTCCGAATAGTCCCTTAACAATAATCCTAGTTAGAGAAAATTATCCCGAAACCATATAAATATAAAAAGATATTTTCGGACAAAGGAGATACTTTCATTTTCTTTATCTTGCCTACCGCTAACCCAGCTGACGTAATAATGTTTATTACCGTGAAAGCCCAAGAGGACTATCCATGAGTTTAATATTCCTCTCATAAAGGCAGACCACGCGTGATCCTGCCAATTAAGACCCGTCTGGTCATGTCCTAATGGAATATATCCTGTTGCTACCGCAATAGGTAAATACAGTGTCGAGTTACTAAATAGGTATACCACATAGGTATTTGGAATGTTCAAATTGGGTTGGTAAAGATGTTATGCTAAAATCCTTATTTGTGCCGCAAATATTACGGCACCAAGCTTCTGATCAAAATAGTCCGTATTTAATTGGAGGTAGAGTATTTTGTCTTTACGTAACCACCTCTTCAATTTTATTAATTCAAAACCTAAGATATCCTACATTTTAAATTGCATTGAAACTTTTTTTGTTTTACTTGCTGTTGTCCCTAATCTAATTTTAATTATTGTATTCTCATTATTCTTATTATATACTAGCTGTGCCCCGGGGCTTTGCCCGCGTATTCGATGATAAAAGGTATCCTAAATTGTAATTTCAATAAGTTTTGATGTGTTAGCGAGTACAACCAATCTACCAAAATTTTCCTTATATTCATCTGTTCAGCCGTTATGGATTTACGATTTTCCGTCGGTATTTTTCTTTTACCGGGATTAAAGTATCCTATATTGTTCCCTTCGTTGTACACAGTATCTACATACAAATTTTTATAAAATCTGTCCAGCCGTGTTGGCGTGAAAACTCCCCAAACAAAGAAACAAAGTTTCAATTTAATATATTAGTGGAGATTTTAGTTAATAAGGTATATATTTTTATGGACCGCTGGCATCTTTACTTCGATTTAAGTAAATACTATTGCCTAAAATTAACAGATAAATAATATAAATAAATTTTAATGTTTTTAATACACACACTTTTTTTTAAGTGTTAATTTGAGTAGCGAATTTTAAGACACCTAGAGCTTTTTTTTCTTAATCTTAATTGTAAGTACAGACTTTTTGTTTCTTTAATATAAGTAAAAATTATCCAAACTTCAAAGTTGTATTTATAACTATGTACATGCGAAACATCATAAAATGAAATCAACGAATTGTTCGAAAGTTATCGTCGGAGAAACACAACAACCGACAAGTTCATACGGAAGTTATCGTTATGGTACCCCTAATCATTGTTGACAACTCAATAGGTATTTCAAATCAATTCGAAAATATTTTGTCGTCTAACTTTATGGTCTCTTTTATAACATAGTTTCATCCCGCGGCTTTGCCCGCGTCTTCATTTTTTTTCTGGGCTCAAAGTAGTGTAGCTTATTTTAAGTCACCTAGAGCATTTTTTTTTCAATGTTTATTGTACAGACTTTTTGTAACTTACTGCTTTATTATAAGTATAGAAATCTATGTGGATTATAAATATAGATAATTCGTTTAAAAGCGCGCTCAGACAATTCCTGATATTATCTGCCCATCAATACCTGGAAATCCTGTAAACGAATATGGGGAGGTAGGTAGGTTTTGCTCTAACTAAATACTCCCGGCAGTTGGAAACAAATACGGCACGATGTTCACTTGTTTAATAGAGATTTTTAAATACATGTTGTACTTATGTTTATTCAGTGACTAGCTGCGCCACATTGCGGCGGTTTCACCCACGTGGATGATGAAAAGTAGCCTATGTGTTAATCCAGAGTATAAGCTATACTGGTACCAAATTTGTTCTAAATACGTTCACCCGTTTGAGCGTGAAGGTGTAGCAAACATACACATACACACAGGGACCGCAGAAATGGAGAGCAGGGCCAGGCCCCTAAAATCAAACGGGAGGTGCCGTGCCCCCTCCAATAGATAGATAGATAGATAGATAGATAACTCTTTATTGAAAATCACAAATAAAAATCTTACAACCAAAAAAACAAAATTAATAATAAAGTGTCACAATGGGCGGTCTTATCGCTCAGAGCGATTTCTTCCAGGCAACCGTGCATGGAAAGGAATAACGGAGGTAATAGGGACGGTGGTTTCAACCAATAAATAAATACATAACCAATAAATAAGCACTTAAAAATTACAAAATAATAATGAAATTAATTGGGAAAACACAATAGAAAATTTGAATAAAAGATATAAACCTAGTAGATACATACAATTATATAAAATAATAAACATACATACTTACATACTACTATAATACATATACATAAAAACATACCTACATACATAATAATAACAGGATTAAGATGTAGCAGCTCAGCTAGAGTGATAAATAGAACATTTTAACACGATGTTTGAAAACGTTGAGCGAAGGTGTGCGTCTAATATCAACAGGCATTCCACAATCGAACAGCTTCGACTGAATATGACCAATCGTAGAAAGTCGTTCTGTGGACAGGGGTCTCTAACATGAGGTTATCTGATGACCTTAGTCTACTATTACTGGAAGTGTGGAGGAAATGGAAACGATCCTGAAGATAGCGCGGAGAAGAGGGGTTGAACAAAATACTGTAGAGAAGGGACAATATATGAGCATTCCGGCGACGACGAATGGGAAGCCACTTGAGCTTAGTGCGAAATTCGCAGACATGGTCATACTTGCGTAGGCCAAATATGAACCTGATGCAAAAAATTTGGTGACGCTCAAGTTTGTTTAGCTGGTCCTCGGTTAGGTTAAGATAACAGGCGTCAGCTTAATCGAGAATAGGGAGTAAGAGTAGTTGTGCGAGCGCAATTTTAGTCGTAGTAGGTAAAAAATTGCGTAGCCGACGTAAGGAACCAGCGGACGCGAACATTTTACGGCTAGTAGCAGCAATTTGAGCATTCCAAGATAAAGTTTTGTCAATTGTTATGCCAAGATTCTTAACAGTGTCACTAAAAAGACTAACAATTTTACTACTTGGTAAAGGTTTCTTTGTGCTACCCTTCACGGAGTTTATCGCATGTACGTTAGAAAAATTGCCGGAGAGAACAGAGCATAAGAATATTTTTTATCAAGTTTTCGTGAATTTCACCTGTATGTATGTATGTTTGTTTACTCAAACAAGCTTGTAATGTAGTCATTATTTCGACAACCTTCTTTGGGCAAAGTCGACCTTGCCGCGCTTCTTGAATAGGCGCCAGCAAAGTTGTATGGAATTTCATTACTGTCGTGTTATTCGGCCAGCAATTTCCTTTGAAAATCCATTATTATCGTGTTTTTTTGGTACTATTATTTATTCTGTGGTTTTGTTAACCACCGAACGCGAAAAGAGAGGCGTCGTAGTTCCCAAACGTATGGACCGATATTGTTTTTTTTCTGTTTGAAAGCTGATGTGATCGAGATGGTTCTTAGCTAATATTGTTTTTGTTGTTCTTGTTGTTTTTTTGTTATTATTGTTGTTGATCTTGTTGTTGTACTTGTTGTTTTCGTTGTTCTTGTTGGTTTTGTTGTTCTTGTAGTTTTTGTTGTTGTTCTTGTTGTTTTTGTTGTTGTTGTTGTTCTTGTTGTTTTTGCTGTTCTTGTTGTTTTTTTGTTTTAGTCGTTCTTGTTGTTATTACTGTTTCCTTGTTGTTTTTAATGTTATTGCTGTTTTTGTTGTTTTTCTGGTTGTTCTTGTTATTTTTTTTGTTGTTGTTCTTTTTAATTGTTCTTGTTGTTTTTGACGTTGTTGTTGGTGTTGTTTTGGTTTTTGTTGTTGTTGTTGTTGTTGTTGTTGTTGTTTTAGTAGGTTATATAATTTTTTCATCAGTTTGCTAGTTTTATTTAAATTCCTCGCATTGTTTGAGTAAAGCACTATACAAGCCTTGGTCCGCAATGACTGCCCTGCTGGCCACTATGATGGCCTTTAGCTTTGCTTAGTTAAGTTCTCGGCCTTCAAGCTTGGCCATCATTGCAGCCCTTGCTGTCCGCGCTATAAAAGCTTGGCCATCAAGGGCTGTAACGTTGAACGCGCTATGATGGCCTCGAACTTAGCTTAGCTACGCTCACGGCCATCATCATCGCTGCCAGCAACGCAGTCATTACAGACCGCGGCAGTAATGTACTATTGTAACGGATTTTTTAACGTGATCTCACCCACTTCGAAACGGTCTTTTCTAGCAATACTGCATGTGCATAGATTAGAAACATTTGGTTTAGATTTAAATGAAATTCTTATGGAATTCGCATCAATGACGGCTCAGGCTGAATGTCGTGTATCGTCCAGAGAATCTTCGTAATTTAAGTAATAAACAAAATATTATTATAGATAACTAAAAGTATTGTATAAGCAAATTGTCTTTAGTATAAGCCACTTTTGTCACCCAGCGCCATTCAATAGATTTTACTCAAGCTGTTTCCGAACATGCAAAAAGGTTCACATCTCTGCCGCTAGATGGCTAATTTTGATGACGCGTTTCGCTGAATCGCGGTGACACTATTCGCACAGGGACGTAAGTTAAGGTATTTTGCTATAATCGAAACTTTTGTTGTGGTGCGGAACGTTAAAGCTTGGTTTCATTTAACTCTAAATTAAGTACCTTCACGAGGACCTAAGAGCAGAACAGTAGCCTTATTGTCTAACTCTGGTGGTAATGGCAATCAAATCCATTACCATTGGCGGTTCCAGTTCGCCGTCCAGGGGAATTGTCTAATATTTTCGGTGGTAATCGTCTTGAAAAAGTGAAGGCCATTTCGTTCTTTCCACAGACTACATAACACCAAAAACATATGCTCTTGCGTTTCATTTCATGAAGAACAGCTTTGAGCACTTTTTAGTGCTTTTTTGAACTAATGGTTGTAAAATGTTAATTTAGCCATATAAACATGTGTAGTGTTTTATTTGTTTATTAAAATCTAATTTTTATTAGTTATGCTGTTCAATAAATGGATATTCTTCAAAAAATAATATTCAAGTATATTATAGCCTGACGTTGCGTATAACGAAACGTTGGTTCGCAAGTTATTATTTATTCTGGACCATACTAAAGTATGTGTTTGTTTGTTGTTTACTTTAGCATTCAATAATGAAATGAAAATCAAATGGAAAAAAATAAATATTAAATAGGTAGGTTATATAGTCACAAGGTTTGTGTGAGTTTGTGCGAAACGTGGATAAACTAAAAGTGGAATTGCTTTGTGAGATGTAATGTATGTCGAGGTTATGTTCGTTTTCGGATATAAAATTGTCAAATATGCCTTGATTTAGCAACAAATACGTACCTATGTACCATATTGTATTTCAGAATGTCATCTGATAAAGTGGTCTTTGCATAGACCTACAATTGGTCATCGAGTTAGATCGAAACTTTGAACAAATATATCGCAAGTTCCAACAGTCTTTGGCTTGGCTATACAGGAATTTTGGTGGACTAATGAATATTATCTAAGCACCTATTCGAGTCTAGTTTAATTTACCTACTAGGCACATATACATATATACTAGGTATATGCATTTTCACAAATGCTCATCAACAACATACATATTTTAATGGATTTTTACCTCATTTCAATGCATACATAATCGGTTATGTTTTGTGTCATTTTACTTCGTAGCACAAATTAAGAAGAAGATATACAGATAAGATACTGCTGCATAACCAATGTTGACTTCTATAAAACATTCCCCAATAGAAGAAAACATAAACATAACATGAAGAATTAATTGACTATATAATACTCTAGCTACACAGTTAGACACCACCTTAAGAAACTGTTAATGTAAAGTGCCTTGTGGGCCCAGAGTAATAATAGGTCCATCCCTTCTCACCCCACATGTGCTTTGAGCACCAGCCGGGGTTCAGGAGATGGGCTGCAGCTTGCACCTGTGTCAGTATGAACATTTCTAGCTATCACAAAGCCTGATGTAGCATACAACAAATTAACCTCTCTTTTGAATTGTTTCCAAATTTGATCTAACTCTACAAAAGTAATACTGCATATTACAATATTGACTATGTAGTAATTAAAATAATTACAAATTATCATAGCTATATCTTTATTTTCAGATTCAGTTCAGTACCTGTCTATCACAGTAAACAGGATCATTTCAAGTCGGATTGCAGCGGGAAGAGATTCATAGCATGTCCATAAAATGCAAAAGGATGCTGCTTCCCAAATCTACTTGTTATATTTGTATTATAATATGTAGGTATATACCTAGTTACTGCACTTTTTTATACCATTTGAATAAAAAGGTGTGTTGGAAATATTTACTTTGTTGTTGTGAATTACTATATAATTACATTGTAATTAGTGGGCTACCAGTGAGCCAGTAATGGCTTGTAAGTTTTTAGAATGTTTTATGTATAGTCCTTATTTAATAAAGACACTTGCCCGTTATATTTTTTTTAGAAAGGTTTTTACAATAAAATAAACATGCTATTAAATAAAATTTGTTTAATTTTCTGTTTCTCTATCCATACTCAGTCTGTATTTATGCTAAAACTAGCTGCATGCCGAGGCTTTGCTCTTGTGCAAACATTGCCAGCCTCGTTCGAAATTTAAAGAAATATTTCCTCTAAATTGCAAATCTCTAGGTCCACCGGTTTAGGCTGTGTGTTGTCTGTGAATCAGTTGGTAGGTATGTCGCTTGTGACATACTATTTCATAGGTATCAATGTATGTTTCTACTTACATAATAATTTGTAGTTAAAAAATAACAACAAAACATAGATAGATAACTCTTTATTGTATATACTTAGAAGTACATTGTACATAATATAATATAGAAGTAGCGGTAACACAATCGGCAGTCTTATAGCTTACAGCATCTCCAAACCAGAGTAAATGCCAGTAGTATTCATGTCACTCAATCTGGAACAAATAAGAAAAATTTATAAAACTTTGTATGTATTGTACGCTGACATAAATACACTGAATGCACTAAATATGGGTCCTAGACAATAGATACGAGTACACATACAAAGATATGAATATTACATTCATATCTCGGAAACAAATACTTCTGCTCATCACACAAATGATTGCACCTTACGGGATTCGAACCCGTATTCATTGGTTGACTTTCAGTCAGTAGTGGCACTGAATGTAAATGACAAAATAAATTTTTCACCTCAAACGACACGACAAATATGACAATGTGCAAAATTCAAGTTATCAGATTGCACTATAGAGAGTGAGTACAAGAACTGCACAATCTGATTCCCTTATCACTATACAAACTAGACGATTGGCAAAGCGGCACCTTTTTATGATAGAAATACCACATACAAGCACGAAGCGTTACGCTTCTTCATTCATTGTAAGATCTGCTAAAGAGTGGAATGCCCTGCCCTCGTCAGTTTCAGTGTTCAAGTCAAGAGTGAATAGGTATCTACCAGGCAAGGCTACACTTTCGACCACATCATCGCTTTCCATCAGGTGAGATCATGGTCAAACAATTGCATAAAACGTAATAAAAAAAGGTGCATTAGATATAGGCTGAAAGTAGGCAGTTCCCGATGAAATTTTAACTGATTACCTATAAAGGTATCATTTTAGGTTTTGTACTTATTTTGTTTTAATTGTTAATATGACTTGGTATCTTTTGTCGATACTTTTAATACATTTTGACTGTTATTTTTGCAAATTCTTTCATAATGAAAGGTCTAGGGTGTAAATAGGCCTGTGATTGTTTCTCAAAACCTTCTGGAGATGTTTTTCTTCTGCAGCTGGCTACAAATTCTCTCATCAAAAATATTCTATAAATAAACATACATAGATATAAACCAATATTACATCAATGACTCCGAAACAATCATTTGTGCTCATCACACAAATGATTGCACCTTGCGAGATTCGAACTTGCAACCATTTGTTGACTCTCAGTCAGGGCACTAGCCAATTCATCTCTTACGACCACCTGGGTGAACCGTGGAAAGTTTTTTTTTTACAATTGCTTACCTTTGTCCACCTGGGTGTTACTTGGGAAATATTTAGTTTCCACTGTCCACCTTGTTATCAAAACTTTTCTGATTTGATGTGCATAGAGATAATAATTTATTGGTCTATTTTGTTGATATTTGTTGTTAAACATTGTTAACAACAAATATCAACAAATTAACTTAATCAATAATTATTATTAATATAATTATCAACATTGTTGTCATTGTTATTATAATAGCCACATGGTCAGCACCAATATTAGGGGCTTGAGAGCCTGTCCATTAGTTTGGAGATGTTGTTTTTCTGCAGTTGGCTACAAATTCGCCCATAAAAATATTCTTCATTTTATGTTTTTGTAGGTTAGGTACTTATAGTGCCTGTAATCGAATAAATTAGATATGTTAAACTGAAATAAGTGCTAGTAGAAGTAAATATCGAAATATTCTCTTTGTATCGAACTATATATATCACAAAAAACCAGTGAATTTTCTGTTTGACTTTCGCAAGTTTGGAAGTCGAATTTTCGGAGAATTAATTCCTGAAATTAATAAATCGCAATTAATTATGATACCTAGATTACCCCTTCCCTTTGAACTTACGCAAACAGTCAACTTTTAATTCAATAAAACTATAATTTCGTCACAAACTCAAAGCCAGTTGATACGAAAGGTTAGGACAGAGCAACCTTTTTCATTTGACTTGTCTCGGTGGCGATGAAAATTTAGACAATACCAATATATGTCAAAATATGATGTTTCGTTCATTCATTTCGCTTAAAAACAGCTGATAGTGGGGACTCGGTGAAGATCACCGAGGAGATCACCGGTGGATAGTTAGACAATTCGAATTCGGAGATTCATGTTCATAATGGTGTAAATGAACGTCAGTTTCATTATCACCAGAGTTAGACAATAAGGCTGCAGGCTTGGAGCTTGTACATGGTCCTTCGTGGCCGAATATTCGGCAGGAACCAGAAACTTCGTAAAGTGTAATTTTTGCGACGTATGCGCGTCACGGACAGTGGTAACCGTGGTAATCGTATCGCGAGGCTAACGTTGTAACGGAGGCTCCGTTAAACTTCAGATAACTTCGGTCAGCTTCAGGCGAAAGCTGATCCATCAGGAGACTGCTAGTCTCCGAGGAAGACTCGTGTCTCGAGAATTGGGCGTGTCTGCCAGGCAAAGAAGTCTGCGGTGCTCAATTGAGGGTAAAGAAGATCGGACAATTAATTAATCAGTGTTTAACAATTAATTGTAGTTTGAAAAATAATTAATTGTTCATAGTCATAGTGAGCCGTTAATTGATTGGAAACCTGGACGGTGCGGACTGGATTACGATATTGGATTGGATATTGAATTGGATTGGATTGCGCACATCTCCCACGTTTCCCAGTGAGTGAGTGATGGACAAACAGTGAGTACATTGAATTGTTAAATTGAACTATAAAGATTAGAAAAAAGTAACTTACATTTCGTGCTTACTTTAACATATTTATTTGCTATTGAAATTTAACCTTTAAATGTTAGAAGTAAATGACTTTGATAATTTTGCATGTGTGTTCTAACACTTAGAATAGTTTTCAATAAAACGAAGGTACGGGAAATCTATGCCCGATTTCGGTAAAATATAAAGGCTTGAAACACTTGTAAAATTTTCAAAAGTTATACTATACGACACTTCTAAAAGTTATACTATACGAAAATTCTGATTTAAGTCATAGATGCTTACTTTCTTTGTTCTACTAAAACTTTGTTACTAAAGACAACTAGTATAGAACTAAAAGTAAAAATGGAATCATTATTAAATTTTCAAGAAGAATTTTTTTGCCGTATTTCTAAAGGAAGAAGTAATTTTAGAAAGAGTCTGAAAGAACGCATTACCAAAGAGTATTAAGAAGGGAGGTTAGAACTGCTTCATCAATTATGGCTCGAGTTCTTGTCCGGACATAAAGAAATAATGCGTAAAATTTCATCTTCTAGAGAAATTGCGGAAACTAATTACGCAAAAAATAAAATGTTTGATCAAGGGGAAGATGTTTATTTTGAGTACAAATGTGAATTAAAAACTGCTTTGTCAGCGTTGACTATCCCAGATTCGGATCAAACTTCTGGCCCTTCGCGCTCAAATTTATGTAATGTTAAATTACCGACAGTTAATATACCAAACTTCTCAGGGCAGTATTCAGAATGGAATACTTTTCGAGACTTGTTCAAGTCACTTGTGCACAGTAACAGTGATTTGGATGATGTTCAGAAACTGCTTTACCTAAAGGGATATCTAACTGGAGAGGCGGAACAGTTGCTTAGCAACATCCCCATCACTGATAAAAATTATAGTAGGTGTTGGAAGTTGCTAGATGAGCGGTATAATAATAAAAGATATATATGTCATCACATCTTAAAGAGATTGATGAGTCAGAAAAATATTAATCAAGAATCGGCCAGCAGTTTGAAAGAACTGATGGATACAACGAATGATTGTTTGTCGGCGTTGGCAAATATTGGTGTAAATACCGATACTTGGGATGTACTTGTCATCCATATCATTGTACTTAAATTGGACCCTGAATCCAGAAGACAATGGGAATTTGATTCCAGCAATTCGTCCGACGAATTGCCCACTTACAAACAGTTTCGGGAATTTCTTACAAAACGCTATCGAGCGTTAGAGTTCCTGGATTCTAGGTCCAATTCAGCATATAAAATACGAGTCACTTACCTGTTCACAAAACTAAAGCGATGCATATTGCTAAAATACAATGTAAATTTTGTTCCGGGGAACACAAACTTATTTACTGCAAAGCATTTATAAAAACCTCGATTGAGTCTCGTCGTGGTTTCGTTCAGTCGAACAACATTTGCTACTGTTGTTTGGGTAACAATCACACTGCCAAAAATTGTCAAACAAATTACAAGTGTCGCATTTGCAACAAGAAACATAATGCTCTTTTACATCCTACCAGTGAAGGCGCTCCTAAGAGTTATGTCCCCCGTACTCCTACTACGGATTCGAGTACGGTCAAAGATACGAAACCAAAATCATCATCGGCAAATGGTGACAAGTCGGAATCAACTCCGGTACTTTCATGTTTCACTAGGAAAACAAATCATATTCTTCTTGCAACGGCATTGGTAAATATCGTTTCAAAAACAGGCCAGTGTTACACAATCCGTACATTGTTGGGTCAAGGATCCCAATCGTCGTTTATAATAGAAGCAACGGCACAACTGTTTCGTTTGAACAAGACTCCAACAAAAACCCAAATTTCAGGAGTAGGTGGAGACAAAGGTTTGATCTCCAAGGGTATCGTGAACTTAAATTTAATGTCACGAGTTGATCCAAATGTAATCATAAACGTCAAAGCACACGTTTTAAAGTCCATTACCACACTTCTACAACCAGTGAGATAAAAGCCGTGGAATGGAAGGAACTTCAAGAAATGGTTTTAGCGGATCCGGATTATCACATGCCAAATCATGTTGATATGTTATTGGGTGTAGACGTATATGGTCAAATTCTGCAAGATGGTGTTATAAAAGGTCCATACGGTTCTCCAGTTGCACAAGCCACTTCACTAGGGTGGATTCTATCAGGTGCTCTTGACGCACCAAACGAGAAATCTGAAATTAAAGTCATGCACATGGTAGAAGACAATAATTTGTTAAAACGATTCTGGGAACTAGAAGGTGATGTTCCTATGTCCAAGGAAAAACTACAAACTGAAGATGAAAAATGCTGTGAAGAAATATTTACCAAAACGACTACTAGGGATGAAGACGGCAGGTATGTCGTGCGTCTTCCGTTTAAGGTAAAAATCCAGAGGTAACTAATTCCTTGCAGATAGCTGAAAAAAGGTTGTATTCATTAGAAAGAAGACTGAGGACTGGTGATCTGAAAGAAAAATACAAAGAAGTAATTAACGAATATATTAAAATGAATCATATGGAACTTATTCCTAAGGAAGATATAAATAACGTAAAATCGGTGTATTTGGCACATCACGCCGTAGTACGTAACGATAAAGAGACTTCGAAAATCCGGCCAGTTTTTGACGCATCATGTAAAGGGGCTAACAATGCATCACTAAATGACAATTTTTTAGTGGGCCCGACACTGCAAGTAGACTTGAAGCATCTCATCATGCGTTGGCGAATCGCACGTATTTGTTTGACTGCTGACATTCTAAAAATGTATCGGCAGGTAAAGATTAACGGAGCTGATGTTGATTTCCAAAGGATACTTTGGAGAAACGATACGGATGAGAAAATAAAGCATTATAGGATGCTAAGAGTAACTTTTGGCATAGCATCTGCCCCATATCTGGCGGTAAAAGCGATACGGCAAGTAAGCCTAGATGAAGGACATAAATATCCAATAGCAGCGAAAGCAGTGTTAAATCAGTTCTATATGGATGATTTACTAGCAGGATGTGAAACTGTTGAAGAAGGCATGAAGCTATACAGAGAAATGAACGGACTTTTGGAAAAGGGCGGGTTCGAGCTTCAGAAATGGACGAGTAATAGCGAGGAGCTACTACAAGAAATGAAGGAAAGTGAAAAGAAGGTAGGAAAGGAGTTTAAAAAGGAAGAAATAAAGGAAGGGTTAAAAATAAAAACAGACGAAATAATTAAGATTGTTGGACTTACCTGGAACCACAGCGATGACTCCTTTCGCTACAAGGTAGATCTACCCGAACAATTATTAACAAAAGAACAATTATTTCTAATATTTGTCGCCTCTATGACCCCATTGGTTGGGTAGGACCAAGTATCATATTAACAAAAATATTAATTCAGAAGCTATGGCTGGCAGGATTGGATTGGGATGAAACCGTCCCAACAAATATTTTAAATGAATGGAAAACGTACCAAGAAGAACTGAAATTGTTAACTAACGTTTCCATACCTCGATGGATTGGTATTAAGACGGGTGACTTCGTAGAGCTGTATGGATTTAGTGATAGCTCCAAGGATGCTTACGCCGCCGTTGTGTATGCACGCGTCGTTGACTCCAATGGGCAAATTCATGTATCATTGATATCTGAAAAAACGAAGGTTGCTCCGATTAAACAAGTATCAATTCCTCGGTTTGAACTGTGTGGTGCTGTTTTACAGCCTTATGATGGAAATGGCATCGGTTATGGAAATTGAAAAAACTCATCTGCACGCTTGGACGGACTCGACAGTTGTCCTCGCTTGGCTGAATAGCCATCCTAGTCGCTGGAAGGTATTTGTGGCGAATCGTGTGTCAGAGATCATTACGAATTTGGATGCCCATCACCGGTCACACGTATCTTCCAAGAATAACCCTACAGACGCAGCATCTCGATGTCAAAATCCATCTGAGTTGATTAAAAATGTGATGTGGTTTGAAGGTCCCGACTTCCTGCAAAAAGAAAACATTGATTATAAAATACCGAAGGATATCGGTACAAACATAGAAGAAGTACAAATAACGACTCACTGCGCTACAATTGTCATCTGCATATGGGAAAGGTTTTCTTCACTGAATATAATGATCAGAGTAATTGCTTACTGCAGACGTTTTGTTCATAACCTGAAAAAGGACAAAATAGAGAGACATGTCGGGTATTTGACGACCCAGGAATTGAATGATGCAATCAATTGTTGCATACGACAATGCCAAATAGAATATTTCAGTGAAGAAATAGCAATGGTAAAGAAAAATGACAACTTACCTAAACAAAGCAGCTTGCGAGCACTTAACCCGTTCCTCGATGACGACCAATTATTGAGAATTGATGACAGACTGGAACATTTCCAATTGAGCAAAAATAGAAGGCAACGGATACTTACACTGAATAAGTATTTTGTAACAAATCTTCTTGTCATGGATGCTCAAAAGTTGACAAGTCATGGCGGTCCACAACTTACGTTGTACTACTTGTCGAAATTTTATAAACGATATCGTTGGCCATCTCAGTTGTATCAGTCTCGTATCGATGATGTAGGTAGTGGTAGTATGGGAAGACAATTTACCAGTGTGTAGATGGTTTTATGGCAGAGTGATTGCGACCCATCCAGGACAGGACAATTTGATAAGAGTTGTTACTCTTAAAACTAAGAATGGTACGGTCAAAAGGCCAGTTAATAATCTGTGTCTCCGTCCTATTACAACCTAAGTTTATTTGTAAATTGAAAATAGTTTAAGTAAAAGTAAGTGTATTGATTCACTACTTAAGTTTAATACCTTAGTCGATAAAAATGTTGTAAATTGTAACTTGTCACTAGCCTCATGGTGGGCTATTGTTCGTAAAGGACAAGGTTCAGTTTGTCCTTGGTGGGCGATATGTATAAGCCACTTTTGTCACCCAGCGCCGTTCAATAGATTTTACTCAAGCTGTTTCCGAACATGCAAAAAGGTTCACATCTCTGCCGCTAGATGGCTAATTTTGATGACGCGTTTCGCTGAATCGCGGTGACACTATTCGCACAGGGACGTAAGTTAAGGTATTTTGCTATGATCGAAATAGGAGATATAATGCGGAACGTAAAAGCTTGGTTTCATTTAACTCTAAATTAAGTACCTTCACGAGGACTCTAAGAGCAGAACAGGCTTGGAGCTTGTACAAGTATTATAATTTTATCAATAGGTACATGGTATGTAAAGTCGCTTCCCGCCGTCTGTCTTTAACGCTTAATCTTTAAACTAAGTTACGTATGCGAGGGTGTGTGTGCGTGTGTGTGTGTGTGTGTGTCTGTCTGTGGCATCATAGCTCCAAAACGAATGCACCGATTTTGATGCAGTTTTTTCTGTTTGAAAACTGATATGATCTAAATGGTTCTTAGATATACGGGGTGGGGGAGGGAGGGAAAAGAGTGAGAAAAGAGGGGTGAAAATCGTAGCTTCCATACGAATGGATTGATTTAGATGTGGTGTTTTATGTTTGAAAGCTGGGGTAAACGTGATAGTTCATAGCTATGATGGGGGGAGGGGGAGGGGGGAGTGTGGGGGATCGTAGCTCTCAAACGAATAGACCCATTTTGATGAGGGTTCTTATGTTTGAAAACTGATGTGATCGAGATGGTTCTCTATAATAGGAGGGGAATGGGGGTGATGATCGTAGCTCCCAAACGGATGTCTCATTTTTATGTTTGCAAAATGTGATCGAGATTATTTAGCTATAGCTAAGGAGCATCTCGATCACATCAGTTTGTTGTTGAGTTGGTTGTTTGTTATTTGATGGGGGGTGGGGAGTCGGGGGTTGTATACATTTGTGCTTGTGCTTGTTTAATATGGATAATAGGAGCATACGAGACCGGCATAAGGATGGTATTGGTAGTCAGAGGTTACTCCATGTTTATTAATAACACCTTAGGAACGAAGTTAATACTTGGTCAATCTGGAATTAACTAGTCCGAGTGTCAACACTGGAACACATTGGAATTAAGGCATTTTTATTAATAATGCAGACAAGTGTTTACTGTCACATACCAATTTAATCAGTTAAATTAAAACAACTTTTGAAAAACATTTAAAATAAATTGTTTTTATTCAAATAATTATTTATGTATTGTTACAGGTCTGAGCGAGTATGGCCAGTCTTGAATTTTAAAAAACGACTTCTTTTTCTTTAGGTACCTACCCACAATAATAACCCACGGCTTTGAAAACATTATTTTATATTACGTATTTAATGTTATAAATATAATTTTGTTTTAAAGTAAAATCGCTATTTAAATCCGCTCAAACCACTTTGCATGACGCCTGTTCTTTAATCACAACCAATCACACATGTCCACTTCGTTTACCTGGGAGACCACAGAACTGTTTGACCATTAGGGTCATAGTGCGGTTACACGCAGTGGCTATCCATTTGGCCATCTATTCCGCAGGAGGATAGTGGTAGAGCTTATACCCACGAGGGAATTTCGTGCCTAACCTTTGACCATTTCCAATGAAAGCTTGGCGTAACAAGTTCGATATTGGTTTAGTACGTTTCATGATTGATGAACTAGTTTCTGATCTGTTTGTTAAGAAATTCGGTAACTTCACTCCAAAGAAATCATGATGCCACCTGTCCTGAGTAAATTGGAATTTACTTTGTACTTACTACAAATATAAGAAGAAGTAAGTCATCATTTTCTTTTCTTGTTTCCTAACAAGGGCATACAAGTTGGAACTAGGTCAAGATGTACTCTAAAAGATGTTCCCATCGAATCAGGTAAAAAGCACACGTAACATGTCCCTATGGAACAATATGGCGTCAATAAAAATACGGGGAAAAGATGACACTCTGCCAACGCACCCTGGAAAACAAATCTGTTTTCCCTTTTGATTACACCCCAGACTCCTTCACAACGACAGTTTCTTTTGCCCTCCAAATGTGAATATTTTTATATTTGCCCCCAATTCGTTGCTATAAACGTAGGTATCCTACCAAAAACCGTACTGTAGCAAGTTCAAGTAAAAACAATGTTACCTAAAATAAGATGTTGCGTCGCCTGTGAAAAACTAGGTAGGTAATTCAAAGGACAATAGGGAATGATGATATCTATGCGATTATGTTCTTTTAAAAATATACACTGAAAAACTAACAAAATCACAAAAATATAGGTATACAAAGAAACAAGCACAAATAAAAAATGTATATAACCCCCGACCCCCCACCCCATTATAGCTAAGAAGCATTTCGATCACATCAGTTTTCAAACATAAAAACCGCATCAAAATCAGTCCATCCATTTCGGAGCTATGATCCTCGCTTTATGGTCATGCTCATTAAAATGCCTTGAATTGCGGTGGCTCTGTTCCCTTCCCCCTAAAATGGTTGAGAGGAGCTAACACAAGTCATACTCGTGAACGGGTGCTGCTTGTGGGGGACTGGTCCAGCCTGGTTTCTTATTTGCCATTGCATTTTATCCCAGTTTTTTAATTGCGGGACTACTCATTTGAAAAAAAATTACATCCCCGTAGAGTTTTTCTCGTCTCGAACGGGCGTATATCCGATTCACAGGTAGAGTCAGTCAGGTTATTTCCTTTTCCTGTGCGTGATTCAACTCGGAGTTGGCATAATTAATAAAGCATATGAAAGGCAAATTTCCTTTTCAAACTCAAAGTATGGGTGACCTAATTTATTGATTTGGTCTATTTACAATATATTTTTCATACCTGCTCGACAATGTCCAATCACATATCACGCAATCTCAACGTAAAGCATGTCATTATATCCCTTGGGATTATGACTCTCTCTATGTTTTATGAAACTCACAAGGGATATAATTTGATTTGATTTTGTAACGTTAAAATTCCTATGACTTTTAGCATAGGTACTGGCATTGTAAAGTAAGTTTATCTAGCAGTAGTAGTAGTAGTTTTTTAAAAATCGAACTAGCCACCATAGGCAGAACACAAAAATGGCGTGATTGTAAAGAATGTGAAACAAGAGACAGTGTTTGGTGTTATTTTAACAGTTCCGTATTTTATCATTTTCAAGTTGACACAAAAATATCGTCGAGCGATAGTGATTTGACTCCGAAGTTTATGAAATCAGACACTTTGGGATTATTAATATAATCAGTAGATTATATTAATAATCCCAAAGTGAAACCACCGCAAAAAAAACAAAAGAAACATTCGAAAAAGCCTATAAGGATTTTAATCAATAGAGAACGAGAAAAGGTGTCAAGGTTGTTTCCGAATCCGTCCTTTTACTTAATTTCCAACACTTAGCATCAACTCGAAAGCCAAGAAGCCTATGGTGCATTTATTATTTTTATTATCTTGCAGAAGGTATGAATAGTAGAGAATTCACTTCATGGATAAAGCGTGTCTTACGTCTCGGTCGGCATATTGGACCCCTCGCTTCGCTCGGGAGTTAACTTTAAACCCCCTCGCTACACTATTTCGGGCGTTAACTCTAGAGTCAGGTTACGCTCAGGTCAAATATGCAGCCCGTGACATAAGACACTGCTTTATCCCCTCGGTACATAATCTACTATTTTCTCCTTGTTTAGGAGATATTTAAGATTTTGACATATAAAATTTCTGTAATGTTGCCTATTTACAATAGAACATTTTGAGGCTTGAGTTTCCAAACAGACAGACAGACACGATTTTTAAAAACGTTATATTCTGTTCAGCAGCTCATTTTAAGTGATCATGTCATATTTTTTTAAATTATCTTCTTTGTACAGACTTTTTTGTTACTGCTTTATTATATAACTAGCTGATGCCCGTGGGTTCGCACGCGTGGTCATTTCTCGAGGTTAAAGTACTATATGTACTATTCCAATACCTAAAACACCAATATACCAACATATGATCAAAATTCCTTCAGCCGTCAAAAAGTTTTTATCGATTGCTCGGCTTCTACTCACCGAATTGAGATAACAAGTACTTACACCAGTTTTTAAGCCAAATCCTAAGCTATCCAAAAGTGAAATCGATCCAGTAGTTTTTACGTGATGCGCGTACATACATACAGACAAACAGACAGAAACGAATTTAAAAAATGATATATTCTAGTTTAATAGCTTATTCTAAGTACCCTAGACCATTTTTTTATAACTATCTAGACTAGATAGATTACCTATATATTCCTGTATGGCATTGAAACAGTAGATTAGTGTGTTTAATTGTTAAACTTTACATTTAACAGTACTAAAATTGAATCTTTGGTGTAACATAAACCCTACATTATTGGCAGATCTTTCTTTCGACGACTTATAAACAATCTCAAACTTCTAGGAATAGTATAGAACTTAAAATATTGGTTTCAGATTTTCGGTTTTACTACAATCGGATTAGAGCTGGCCATGATAACTTAGGCTGTTGACTGTTCTTGTTACGTTACAGTTTTCTAGTGTAGCAATTTCCTCTAACACATGTTTCGCGTAAAACTCCTAAAACGTGTTCGTAGTGTAATGTACAGAACTTAGTAGGTACCTAAGTTTGTTTCTTTTTAGCAAAATTCACCCTGAGTTCACTTTGTTTAAATATATTCAACTCTACATTGTTTGACTTTTGGAGTGGTAGAAAGGTACTTAGTAGGTTTTATTTATTTATTGTGTAAGTATTCGTAATCTATTAAGGTTAAGAATACTTATCATTTCATATATTCTCCAACTAATTGTTTTATTTTGAATGTCTTGAAAGGTACAGATGGTAGGAGGTAATTTTATTTATTAGTCTTGTTTTATGTTTTTTATTGATCAAAATTTGTGTTTTTATTTAACTAGCGGTACCTACGTGGCGTTTACAATCTGTACTTATATTTACTGTATTTTTAACGAAGGCAATAAAAACTCAATTACAGGTTCCTTTGGCTAAAAAGTCTATTCCGTAAAAAGTAAACATCATTAATATTACAACATCAAAGTCTCGTCTGCTATTTGATATTCAATAGGACTTGAAAGAATTGGTACAGTCAACTGTATAGGTACATAGGTATACATAGCCTAACAAAATTCATTTTTGTTTGTTCCTAACCTTTTATGGGATTAGAGTATTCAAATACATGTACATGTCGTTATTTCACGAAGGAAACATCCAAGCATCCCCGCATGGTTTATAAGAAAAACTCCGATTCCTAGTGTGTTTAAATCGTAAGAAAATTCTTTGGCACTGAGCCAGGACTCGAATCTGTTCATAGTTATATTGTTAACACTCGCAGATAGTCTTCATTCGCAACATTTATCCCGGTGTTCGTGGCTGCCGGGTAAAAGATACCACAGAGGTTAACTAACATCTCATTTTTTCCGCGCACTTTGGCAATTTGCCACTTACAGTACCTTCCTGCAGATAAAAAACAAACCCGCTCCACAGAACAAATAATAATACTAACGTGATGATGTAACTGAAGCCACTAGAAGCCACTGGATCAGACACAGTGGACGACCATGGTAAGAATGGGTGAAAAACACCCAGCAGCAACTGTTTTTGTTAAAAAAATATGTATGATTTTTATTATTCTGTAGAGCGTGTTTTTCATTATTTTAAAGTTTTTTCCATGACTAATTGACTGAGTAACTTCACTATAAAAATATGAAAACAAGATACTACAACAAATAGCTTTTGAAGCCGAAAATCTTTCGGAAAATGAGGAAGTTGAGGAACATGGAAGCGGGACAGACAGTAAGGACATTCCTAAAATTTCTCTTATATTCGACTTCTTTGTGTTAAACTTACAAAACCTATTTTGTGACAATTGCTTCCAAAGATTAAAGAAGATTTTGAAAGGAAAAAAAATATAACGAAAAATAAAATTACGTGTTGTGATTTTTAGTTATTATTCAAATGTAGGTCCAACATAAAAGAAATAAAAATGAATCATTAAAATCGGTTTCGATATCATTGAGACTTAAGTAAACCTAGACAAAAATATAGGTACCTAGAGACCTACAGTCGAATTTAGAAAATCTTCATTTTGAAAGTCAGACACTTTATTTCACACCAAAAAAATATATACACTTAAAAAAATTCAATTATAAAAAATAAAAATATAAAAAAGCAAAAACCTAAACCAACATAAACAATGAAACCTACACCTAAACCAAAAAACTAAACTAATAATCTAAAAATAATTGGTGTTCATGTGGCATGGTTCCAAGAACGCTAGCTGCATTTCCGCGTTGAATAGCAATAGCTGTTATTATATATTATTATTCTCTGTGCGAGAAATGAGCCAGCCCTCTCGTCACCAGCGACGTCGATAACGAGGGGAGAAATTTGCTTAAAAAATTGTTTCGTACTAGGACCCCATGGACCAAATTTTTCAAAGCCAAGCGGCACAAATATATAATCGCTTGAGAGCGATACATACTTGCGTCGCTTGGCTTCTTCTGCGGCCTCCGCCGCGGCTCCGGCCCTCAAGACTGACCCGCTGAGACGAGAAGGGGCTAACGTATCAACACAAGTCGCGTCCCATACGAGAACCCTTCCCTGCTCCCAGGGGATCAGCGTTAGGCCGTCCGGGCGCTTGCCATCATCACGCAACATCCCTACCGGTTCTAGTACAGAAGGTACGTTGATGGTGGCAAGCGCCCGTTTAATGATCTCATTGATTGAGCCGTGGCGGGAAAACCTACCAGCACTTCGTTGGCAAGAAAGTCCATGGAGTCCGTACCTGTCGACGTCGCTGCCACATGAACACCGATGACGTTCGACAATGGCAGCACCCAGACGGAGAACGGCGGCGATCCGGAAACTGCCATTGTCAAGCAGCGTTCCGAGGTTCGCAGATGGAATGGCGTGCAGCCACTGTCCCAATTCTTGTTCCGAGACTGCAAGAAGCCTTGCGCGGTCATTATAACTGGATAAATTTTGAGCCAAATCTTTGGAAACTCTCTGCACCAAAGAAAAATCCCAGAGTTTTTGACTGTTTGGTTCCACTGGGATATTTTCATTGGGGCAAAGAGACTCCCATGCTTCAATTGCATCGGCTGCACAGTGTAAGTGTAAGGTGTTCTTAATATTTGCGTACACAGGCTTGACACACTGAGCACAGACGAAAGGAAAGCTGGAAGAGCTACACTAGAAATTTTTCTTATTCCGATGCCATCAGATCTAATAGGTAAAGTAGCTTTAATCCATGAACTGTTCTCGAGGTTTAAATTTAGAATTTTTTCTAAGGTGTTTTTAAGGGTGGCATCCAAGTTTTCCAAAATTTCCGTATGTTTCCAGATTGGGCAAGCTCTTAGTACATACGTAAAATTTTGGAACAAAAAGGCAGTATTTTAAAATGGTATAAGCGATATGCCAATTTAGTAAGCCCAATCTGTGGACGTTATCTGAAAGTATTTTGATTTTCTTTTCCAAAAGCGGTCTAACGCTTTCCTCGAGTAACGGCGCTCCTAGGAGGTATAGTGAATCATTTTCTAGAATTTTGATAACTGGTACACTATCTTGAAAATTATTAATTATTAATTTTCGATCACTTGAGTTGAATTTATTGGAGACATACAGCTCACATTTGCCGAATTTCAGTTCCAAATTTAATTTCCGAAATTTATTAATGATTCTCATAAAATCATTTTTGACTGTGTCAGTGTTACCTCTTAAAGGTTCCGTCGTCTAGGTACCAGACATTTAATTTAGAATTTAAATTAGATATTATGGGGTGAATTCCTAAGCTGAAGAGTGCTGGTCCCAGAGGATCAGCCTGCTGAACGCCTACTTCTGAAGAAATTTGTTTGTCATTATAGAATAATTTTGAAGGAGAATTGTAACAATGCCAAATATAGTTATATGCATCTGATGTATGGATGGAGGCTTCGTTCAGAAAGGTTGACCTATCAATACATTAAAAGCGTTTTTTACATCAACTTTGAGCAGTACATCCGCTTCGCTGTCATTGGATAGAAACGTACAAACCGAATGTACCGCAGCTTCACAACCTCCCTGACTACCAAATCCAAGTTGATATGGTTGAAATAATGATTTTAATTTAGAAGAAAAGTTTCTGCATACTAATTTTGATGCCAATGTCCGAAAGGTGTAACCAAGTTTTGAAAGTCGATTAATAATACCAAATCAGACAACCATCTGCGACGTTAAGGAAGACTAACAAGAGTTCAAAACATTAACTCGTCACCCCGTTTATACTTGACAAGAGCCTGTCAAACTATAATAATGGATGGAGCGTGGTTAGCCCCGCTCTATCTAACATCAGTCTAGGCAGTTAATACTTCATTAACTCCTGCGAGACCCGCCCTGACCTCCCTCGCCCGCCGTTTACGACACAAACCCATTTGTTTACAAGAATATTCCATTGTTACCCACGCTTTAGCATCTAGTAAAAGTTGCTAATTAAAATACGAGAGAAAGAACTACAAAATAATGAGCCTTGTTTAATGGATAATCTAGAAATAGGGCAACACTTAGGATGAACCATGACTTTATTTTTCTTTGAGCTAATGGAGGGCCGGGGATAAAATCCCCTTGGTTGAGCTCTCACAATGGTTGTAAGACCAATAAAAACTTTATACTTTGAAATTCGGACGCCCTGCGGTTCGGACTTCATAATTATTATTTTTTTATTCTGGTTATTGATAACTAGCTTCCGCCCGCGACTTCGTCCGCGCGGACTACAGTTTATCGCGAAAAAAGCATCCTATGTTCTTCTAGGATATTAAAAACCAAAGCGGAAGTGCAAAAGTAGTTATAGCACCCAAAACTCTTTATATATATAGCAAAAATTTGTTTTTTGACTGACTTGCTATTTAGTTTTCATGGCAACCGTTCACCTTACAGCGAGTAACCAACATTTTCCAGTTTTCCCGTGCAAACTTAGCATTTTCTGGGATAAAAAATATCCTATGTTTTATTCCAGCGTTTAACCTATCTCCATTCTAAATTTCATCAAAATCCGTACAGCCGTTATTGCGTTAAAACTCCCCAAACAAACAAACGTTTTCACTTTTGGATATGGATTATCCGATGATTCATCTGACCTTTGTAAGTAACATGGACTTTGAACACAAAAATTTACAGAAAAACGAGCGCTACTGCTGTTTTAATGCAAATAAAAACCTTGAGATACCTAAACTTAATTCGATAAAATTCTTCTAAAGACATGACAGCCGTCTGATGCTTTCATAGAATATCTTTCATAGCGTGTTTGCTTAAATTGTAATAACACGCGACGTCAAACACACAGACATCGCATCATCGCAATAACCAATTTACTCGAAAGCTTTCTATTTGGAGACATTTGCGAGCACATCACGCAAACAAACTTTCTACGAAAAGTATAGGGACTTGTATATATTTTATTTTACCTAGATGAAAAGTACTATTTCTTTAAAAACATACCTTATCTCTGATTTCAAATTGTTTACCAAATAATGTTTACAATTAAAACTTATAAATAGAATATATTAATAGGATATAATTCTAGTTTGATAAGTAGAGTAGAGTCGTAGCCTATAACGTAGACGCGTCTTTTTATGAAATCTCAGAATGAAGTTCCTCAGGTCATGTAAGTATAATACTGATATGGAGTAGGGAAAATGTGTACGAGATGATCCCTCGGGGTCTGTTTGTCTGTTTGTCTGATGATTCTTTGCCATTATGATGAACTACTAATGCTATTTCGTTTATTTTTAAATCAAGTGTAGTTTCTGGGCCCCCTGCAGCCAGTTAAACCATCGTGGCATGCATGAGAAACGAGTTCTGTGTTATCAGCAAAAATATTTTTGTGATGCTGATCTAATATTAATACTAACTTTGAGGCTTGGCAACTTTTTTTTGTATTCTGTTATAATAATATGTAATGATTGTTTCATTATTTGTTGTATTAATACAAAAATGCTCAATTTTCGATTTAAACATGGTCCGGAAGCAGCAGAAAACCTATATTTTAATTTATGGAAAATGAAATACAAAAGTTGGGTTTGGGGTTGAGACGATTGTACAAGTTGCGTAGATGATTCCATAGAATTGAAAAAGGTAATTCAAAAGGGAATTGAATATTTTGTTTACAATATAGTACCGCGTAATTACAACAAAATAACCAAACGTTGAGCGGAGGATGGAACCAGAATGACTATATCGTAAAAAAAATGGTTTTAATATATTTAGAGATAATGATGAATTGCAAAGTTAAGCGGTTTTATTTTGGATGCAACTGTTTTTTTTTATAAACGTACACATATTCGATATGATTTTGGTTATATTTATTTAACAATAATAAAATCATAATTTTAAATAAAAAATCTTTAGAAATCCTATACGATCATCTTGTCTATATCTTGGACACCGCGGTATACTTGATGATCCTTTAATCGACTTTTAGAAAATAAGTAAAATTTTAATGATCCATAAATTAAAAGACAACGTAAGTATGACAATACTTAGATAACAAAGTGACTATTCAAAACCGCGTTAACATTGAGATTATGTTGGATATTCTTTGCCATATGCACATTCTCCCTTAGGGGGATTATCTCATACACCTTTCTCCTATTTACTGGTATTTTTTAATCCAAACTGTAGCCTGGTGAATACGCGGAAACGCTTGTAAATAAAAATTTAATGTATTTTATCGAAAGGTCATCTAACATTTGACGTCAAACGCATTCGGCTCATATCGGGTGCTGATGCCGCATGCCGGAGATTTATCCACTGGAGCGTGGGATGTGGGCCGAGTGACGTCAAACCAACCATTTATCATGCCAAGCGATTTTTGAATGCCATTTCACAATTTTCTCGTATTTGACTTATTTCGATGCATTATCATATAATATACTTATTATAAAATTAGCTGTGTCCGCGGGTTTGCTCGCGTGTTCATTTAATTGGGTAAAACGTAACCTGTGTGTTATTTCAGTGCCAAAAGTGCCTACTCTACATATCAAAATTTGTTTATACTTCAAACATTTTATAAATATTTCCCCTCCGGCCGCGAGGTTCGATCGCGTAGTTCGATCAATCGAACCACGAGGATTTTTAGGTCCTGGTGGTATGATCAATCGAACTACGAGGATTTTGGTTTCCTCGTAGTTCGATCATTGAAAATCAAGCGAACCATGAGGATTTTTAGGTCCTGGTGGATCTATCAATCGAACTACGAGGATTTGCAATTTCTCGTAGGTCGATGATTAAATCGGTATATAAGGTGTCACCAACTATTATAATTATATTCTGTGGTGGCACGAAGTCCATCGCGCGCGCGTCTTGCGTGGTCCCAGCACAGAATAAATAATAGGTCCCAGCTATATTAAATATTACTAGCTCTACCCGCAGCTTCGCACGCGTGCCACGCATATTTAGGTCTTAGAATAGTACATACTATTCCAAGACCTAAATAAATGTTGGTATACCAATATACCAAATGATCAAAATTCCTTCAGCCGTCAAAAAGATATAATTTTTGCTCGGCTTCTACTTATCGTATTGAGATACCAAGTACACTAGTTTTTAAGTGAAACGATAAATTCTAGGAACGGTTGCCATCCAACAATTCAAACCGCATCGCAATCGGTCCAGTATTTTATATGTGATGAGCGAACAAACAAACATACAGACATGATTTAAAAAAAGTTAAATTCTTGTTCTATAGCTTATTTTAAGTATTTTAGATAATTATTTTTTATATTGTCTTTGTGCAGACTTTTTGTACTTCTTACTTTATTATAAGTATATGTATTTACTACTTCAAAATAACATAACTTTGGACCTGCAGCTTTTAGCCTGCAGGAACGCTTCATTTTTTTTTGGAAAAAAGTATCCTCAACTTCAACCCATCATATAAACTTTGACAGTGCCAAGCTGCATCAAAATCCGTGTAGTAGTTTCAGCGTGATACGTGTTCTTTTAAATAACTTTCAAACCCAATCCGGCATCCCTTTAATTTTTCATTTCATTTGAATTCATTCATTACTTTCGGCACAGAATAAATAATATTACAAGTACTTTCGGCGTGATGCGCGACCAAGATACAGACAGACCGACAGACAGACAAAAATAAAAAAATAAAAATATTTTTGGCTTTAGTATAGATTATAAAGAGACATAAAAAACTAAATACTCGTATCTCCTATGTACAGAATTGAACCTGTGACACTTTTATTATAAGTACTAGATTTCGCCGCGAGATCGTCCGCGAGGACTACAGTTTATCGCGAAAAAAGCATGCTATGTTCTTCTAGGATATTCCCTTCCCTTCTATTGCTTCGCCGTAGTGCTAGTTTATTATGTGGTGTAATAACGCAGACGCGGCTCCGGTGAGGGTGGGCGGGCTACTTTCATTTCTGGTCAAATTAACGTTTTTTTACAAATAAAGAGAGACTCTTAGCTACCCGTTCGAAGCCGGGGCGGTTCGCTAGTCTATTATAAACTCGCGTACCTACCTAATTAGCTTTAAAAATGTTATAAACACGAGTAGATTTAGCTTTTAAAATTTTTCTATGAATTATCATGACACCGTAGCTTAATAAATAGTTCCGTGTCCATATGGACCATCTGAAGGTTGTCTGGGAGAGAACGCTTTTAGCCAAAAATACCGCTCAGTTTAGCTACTTTTTAAGTATCTTCCTATTTATTTTTCTTAGTGTCTACATGTAGTGGCAATATCGTAAAATCGATCATTTCATGGAGTGGTTGGCCATATCATGAAAAAATATATGTTTTATTATTGGTTAATCTGGCCAAACCATTTCATGATGAATGGTTGGTGAATGAATGATTAGCATTGGGAGATATTTTATGAACAGCTAAGCGCACGGCTACTTCATAATTATGGTCAAACATTTAATTAAGTGATCATATCGTAAAATATATACCTTATCCACCGCTACAGGCACTAGGCGGAAGCCCGACTTGGCCGTAATAGGTCAGAAAGCGAAGGCGGGAGCGAAGAATCCTATCTGTTTGTACACTAAGGTGTGACAAACAGATAGGACAAACAATAATATTTAATGATATATCATTAAACGTTGATGTTTCTAGGATATGGCCAGGTTTAGCTGGCCATTTTATGAAGTTATCGACCATTTCATGAAATTATCAATTCTATGATATCGGCACGACAATTACACAAATGAATTGACAAAAAAAATGCATATATTACGTACATACATTTATCGTCTGAAAATATATGGTCCTCTGAAAACGAATGCAGCTCTTAATATAAATGTAGTGTTATTATTTAGTACCTGGATGACAACCGAGCTTTGCTCGGTATTTTCTTTTTTTTTGGTAAATTGTGTTCTTTAGAAATTATATTTAAATACAAATTACATACTGATGAAATGATGAAATATGAATAATATTTTTCGATCTTACCGACATAATAATAAAAAATATGAACTGATTATTTAAATAAAAAATAACGAGTGCAATTAGTTTCATATTATATTAGAAATAAATAGATAGATAGATAGATAGATAACTCTTTATTGTACACCACATAGAACAAAAAATACAATAATAACTAAAACATTTATACAAAATAAATGGGACAATGGGCGGTCTTATCGCTAAAAAGCGATCTCTTCCAGACAACCTTTGGATGGAAAGGAATTAATATACGGCAAAGACGGTGGTGCTTAATACTTCGCGTTAAATACTTATTTTTTTACAGTTTATCAACCTATTACGTAAGTACACAAAAAAAAGGTTGATCTTTAAGTTGACTATCGATAAAACATGAATAAAACAACATTTTATAAAAATGAATCCTAGCTAGATCGATTTATCGCCCCCGAAATTTCATGAAAATCGTTGGAGACGTTTCCGGGATTCAGATTATATATATACATTTATATACAAGAATTTCTCGTTTAAAGATATAAGATTTACATGAAAACTGTTATAGTTCACCAAATTCCAATTGCAATTTACTAAAACTGTAAACGTTCCTTCCGAATAATAATTCAAATAATATTCCTTTTACTTATATTATTTACAAGTGTTCCCGCCCGCGACTTCGTCCGCGCGGACTACTGTTTATCGCGAAAAAAAGATCCTATTTTCTTCTAGTATTTTAAAAACTGTTGAAAACCAATGCAAAAGTAGGTATAGCAACAATGCTCTTGGTGTTTTGACAGACTTGTTATTTCGATTCCATGGCAACCACAGACCATTCTGTGATGGCAACCGTTCCTTACAGTAAGTAATCAACATTTTCCAGTTTTCCCGAGGAAACTTACAATTTTCCGGGATAAAATGTATCCTATGTTTTATTCCAGGGTATAAGCTATCTCCATTCTAAATTTCATCAAAATCCGCCCAGCCGTTATTGCGTGAAAGCCCCAAACAAACAAACAAACAGACAACGTTTCACTTTTATATATTGGTATGGATGGATGGATGGATTTATATTTTACTTTGTTTATTATTGTAATTTACCATCTTAATACTTCGCGTTCCACGAGTGACGACAGGTACATACATTATGTGTTTTCCTATTTTCCTATTGTTACAAAAATTTGTGGAACTTGAATGGTAAAACTTTTTTTTTTTGAAGTATATGAAAAACTGCACGATACGCCTTCACTTACTTAGAATCACCATCTGGAAGAAGAAAAAATAAGATAAAGAAGGTTATGTTTATTCAATATATATTTTCTGAGTACCTAGTTTTAGTTAAAAGTGAAAACTGTATCCACAATCATATCGGATCTATCGTAGCAAAATATCAGCACTGTTCTGAATGTATATTTGATGACGTGAGCGCGCCGAGCCTGGGGGCGCAATCAACAGCGCACCATTCGATTCCTATTCTTATAGAGAGCTTTCATAAACTATATTTATAGGTACGGTGCCATCACTCTCAATTGCCACAATTTAGAATCTGATAGGAATCGATATGGTTATATTGAAGCACCCAGCAATTAAAAATACAATTACAAATCTACACACCAAACGAAAAAAAGGATCTTCTCGTTCTTTCTCTTCTCTACACTATACTGTTTAATCCTTCCTCCCCGTATTCAATTCCTTCATTAATTCCATATCTTAAATCTTAGATCATCAGATAATCTTCTCCTGAAGACTCCTCTACACAAGAGCTCCTATTATGACAAGTCTTTTGCTGTAAAAGTGGCAAGACTATTGTCAGTAACTATAAGGCAAGCGACATCGCTTCAATGTTTCAAAGATCGGGCCAGTTTTTTTTATCGTTCAACGCTATTACATGTTGCTGTATTTACTTATTTTAATGTTTATTATACTTATGTAGTGTAATGTAATTTGTGTGTAGGTACCCTAATGTTGCCTGGAAAAGTTTGCTGATTAGTGATAAGGCCACCGATTGTACTATTTTAAGGTCAATGTTTACGTGCTATAATTAAAGATTTTTAGTGCAATAAATATCTATCTTCTCTAGGTATAATATAGACTTAGAGGAACCATCTATGTACAAGATAACAATCTAATCTAATTAAATTTAAGTATGACTTCTTTGAATGTACCTATATAAGATTATTTAAGCGTTCTTCTTCTTAAAGTTCTTCTTAAAGACTAGCAGCATGATAGTGAAAAATGCTTGGAAAAGCTTCCGAGCAATTTTTCCAGCAAATCAAAAACAAATCCATACTTTCAGTTCAGTAGAATTTAGTGCAATGCTAGATTAAGACAAATAGATCTGCAGTATCTGACTTAAATGATCTCTGGCGTAGTAAATTGCTAAGTCCTGTGATCAAAACACGAAAGCGCCAGAATAGATTAATTTCCATTAGCTATAATTCAGTAAATGTCCATTACTGACGGGAAATTGGAAGCTGAACTCTATCATCATAAATATACACTTCCCTATAGTATCCGAAAAAATCAGCGGCGATAAACTGATTTCTTAGAGAGTTGATTTTAAATTGGAAATACTCCTTGAAATCCGTATAGCCTTTTAGGCAAATTGTATTAGTGAAGTTGGAAATTATTAATTGCCAAAATGTTTACTAAATACTTGAGCGATATTTGGAAGGCGTGGGTAGTGTCTGAAATCTGCCTCGGGAGCACGAAATTACTTTACGAATCTCCAATTAAAACGAGCTAAAAAGTTACTGTTTCCATTTGCGTTATTGTATACTGTATTCTGTGCTAATGCTTTAATAATTTCAGCGTGAAGCCAGTCAAAATAAATATGATATTACAAATTAAAACAAGATTGAAAACTACATACAAACTACGTCAAGAAAACTTACTTTCATCACCGATCTACAATACCAATAGATATAGCGATGGTGGCCTAACGGTTCTGTAGTGCAATTTAGAATCCAACTATACCGGGTTCAAAACGTAGGACTTTTCTATGACGCACCAATGACTTTTCTAAGTTATGTGCGGTTTTCCATCGCTCCGTGCTTCGGAGGGCACGTTAAGCTGTCGGTCCCGGCTGTTATTGATTAATAGCAGTCGTTAAGCCATGTCAGAGGCCTTCGGGCGGCTTGATAAACTCTGACATCAGAGGCCAGCACTACCTCATACGACACACAAACAATACCAATAGAAATATATGGGTGCCTAGTTGTGCCCGCGACTGCGCACGCGTGGTCATTTCTCTAGGTTAAAAGTATGTACTCTATGTGATTTTTGAAAAATACCAACATATAATCAAAATTCCTTCCTTCTCACGACTTTCCTCGTAGAATGAGTAATTAGCCGATATTTTGCTCGGAAAGCGAATAAATCTACAATTTTGAACTTTTAAGGATAAATGGGTAATGTTTAAGGTACTGCATTACAGGTTTTTTCAAAAAAATAACTGAGCTGTGTTTAGGCTCAAATAATATAAATGTTGTTTTCTTTATAAGTGTGATACGTTCCGTGGGGAGCACCTTTTATAAGTTATAAGCCAAAATCAGAAAAAAAAAGCGTAAAATTCGGATGTTTTTCGAGCACCATGAAATTAGCTCAGGTCTTTCGAAGCTGCAAATTTAGTTAGTTACACTACTGGTATCTATCACAACAACATCCCAAGAAACTAGAACTGAACAGATTTTTGCAACCTAACGCGATTTTTGTGTCTATGGTGACCGGCCTATGTCCATTAATCCTATATGATAAAGTGGGAAGGCTAGTTTAACAGGAGCCGTACGTTCAAACGTTCCTGTACATTTCGGGTTTCAAATTTGGAAATAATACTAAGGGGTTGTGCGGTCTGTTATTACTGAACTACAAAACCGATAACCTTTAAATATTTACATGACAATCCTTAAAGTACCTACCTCCTTTCTAACAAAAAAAAAAGAATTAAATCAGACTACGCGTTAATAAATTACAACTAAGTACACATTTTGACTTTAATCCCCTCTCCCATGGGAACCATGCTAAATATCGGGATAAAAAGTATCTAACGTCCTAGTATGAACTCAAGTCATACCTAGTTTCATTTGAATTCATTCAGTAGTTTCAGCGTGATGCAAGGCCAAGTTACAGAGAGACAGACAGAAAAAAAAGAAAAAAATACATATCAGATCGGCTTCAGTATCGAATACCGTCCAAAAATTAATTTTAAAATATCTTCAATATCCAGAATAGAACCTGTTACAGTTTAATTAAACTTACTATACAAGATATTGTTTAGTCGGAGTGTAAGACTGTCAGGAAGAGCCTCTCTGAAGAGGTGTTTTAACTTTCATTGAATTCAATTTCTAGGAATTATTACTTATGTCTGCGGATACTACCGCTTGCTACTCAATAGGTGAGCAACATAGACTGTGTAATGCAAATATAGTTGCAATGACCCATCTCAATGCACAACGATTGAAACATGTACACAAAGAAAAAAAAATGTAGATAGCTTTGATATTATCGTATCTACACTCCAACCCCTTATCTTTGGACAAATTGTTTTCACACACAATAAGCCTGAAAGTAATTTCGGAGAAAATGTGCCTATATGTGCATAGCCGAATAAGTACCTAAGGTAACTTGTAGGTCTGGCGCGCTGCCAATGTTTGTAAGAAAATCTCTCGAGAAATAATCTACACAAGGACTTGTAAAGGTACAGGATGGCAATTCTCGAATTCGGGATATATTATCGAATCCCAATATGTAACTTGTCTCACATATTGACTATAAATATCGTGAAATTATCGATTTTCCTAAAAATGACATTCTTTAACATATAATATTTTAACTATATGATGTGTACAGGACTCAGCCCTCCATAGACGCCCTCACGATGTCTTGGACGACCCGGACGACGCCGTCGCAGCCAAGTTATTGGCAGCGATAGCCTTGCCTAATTCTACCACTTCTGGCAACCCGCCCGTGGGAATAACAACGCTTAGACACAGACACTGACCTCGCCGGCGAGTTCTTATTCGCCTTCGAGTTTCTCGCCGATTCTTCTTGGTGTATTACGAATCGGCGGTCAGTTATATAATTCAATCAAAGGGCTCCTAGCCATATTTCAGGGCCCCCTCGATCACTACTAACACTAGCGATCCAGCGGTGTTTAGTTCGTTATCCTCGAAATCAAGACGACCGTCCAAGCCGAGGTCCATACCCACTGGGTGCCCTCGTGCCGGTCGTCATAAATTTAACATTGCTATTTTTGGTTCGAGCTACAGTGGGCTCCTTTTACTCGCTTAATTTGTAATGAGGTTTATTTATACTGTTTTAAAGAAATCATATGAAAGCATCGTTTAATACAAATAGAATTATGAACTTCATAATTCTATTTATATTAAACGGTGCTTTCATATGGATTTCATGTAAGATTTTACGAAAAATTATGATGTGCCCCTTTTTCTGTAGGTACCCTTCAGACGATGTGTTTGTGTGTATGCGTAACGTAATGTTAATAAAAAATCAGACCTTTTCATCACCCGCATTACGCATGCGTCAACCGCACGACTACCGTTCTGAATTCAAATATTCGAACAAGTGTGGGAGTTTCATAGAAAATAATATATTTACGAAGTGGAAATCTGTTATACTCGTAGGTAATAGCTGATTCGCAATATTTTTGTCGTAATTAGATAGATAACCGATTTAACTACAAAAATGGAATGAAGTAAAACGGTGCATTACTATTATAATGCTGGAAGCATGTAATTCACCATTTTATTTCCGCTGCACCCAATCACGCACGCATTTTATTCTTTTGTTTCTAAAAAAATTAAGGAAGCTTAACTATCTTGTAATCTACAAAAAAAAAATTGCGCATAATGCAATTACCTTCAACAGATTTCCGGTTCTTAGATGTTCGGACGTACGGACTAGTTTCTTTGAAAACACCTACTCTCACACATGTTCGAAACGTTTGAATTCGAATCAGGGTCTCGGTGGCCCAAATCGGAAAAGAAAAGGTATACTCAGCAATCCTGTCAGAGAATATAATACGCTACGGTACAGTTTACAAAATAGAGTTTACAAACCAAAACGAACTACTTTTATAAAGTTTTGTTTCTGTATGAACTTAGAGCGGCTGATAAATACGCGGAAACCATATTCCAGTAGCGATAAAAAACAAAAACTGCTTGATTTTATGCAGGCAGATCCAGAATTATGCTCTGGAAGTAAACAAGCAAAAAAAAACAGGTTGAAGATATTTATCATTAAATAATTATATATTTGGCTCACTTATTTCTTATATCATTGTCCTTCGTCATCATTTACAAATTTTACAATAGCTTTAAAAATAATATTATATATACTCGGTATTACCTACAAATCCTACAATCTCACTCGATATGACAGTGATAAACCAATATCAATAAATACAGACAAGTCGTTGCATGTCGCTCGCTAGGGCTTGACAAATATCTATGGTGATATTGCTAGAATAGCAAAACACGTAGTCATCGATATCAGACATTTTTTTCGATATTTATCTTTTGTGATATTTATATCACTTCGTGAGAATTGCCCTCCAGCTAAAGTTCAGCAAAACTGCTCCTTACGTTTATGTTCTGTAACGGCACTCTCAATTTTGGAGTGTTGCCTTGTAGTTACAAGTAGTTTGCCAGAAAGTAAAACGAGTACCATCGATTTGATATGGTAACCTACTTTAAATGTTGATTGAGTATATGTAGCTAACATGTAAAGTACTTGTCACGGTAAGACTGACAGGCTATCAGGACAGGAAACAAAACACTATTTTTAAACGATTTTAAACTACTTTTTTTCTCACTGGCTTAAATTCAGAATAATGCAGGTAGATTTCCAACCTTTAATTATTTTTTGTAATCGGTTTAGTAGTTTTGAAACGACCAAACCTTTGCAATTGGGCCCATGGAACATCTTTGGAAGTTTTAAAAAGATCTCTCTTTTTCGATTTACCTTTTGTTTGTTGACAAAGTTCTATTACTATTCCAAATTTCAGCTTCCTATGACTACCGGAAGTGCCTAATTTTTTTTGCTGACATGCTTGCTTCCTTGTTGACTTTGCATTTGAATAACTTTCAAACTAGAAAAGATAGATGGACACTTGAAACTTGGTGGTTTACTTTAGCTTGCTAAGTTTTGTATATTACAGAAGTTTCAGCTTCCTTTTTTAGTCGAAGTAAGTTTTGTCGTGCTTCCCTGTGTTTACTTTGGTACATGTACCTATGCAAACACAGGGGAATGAAGGAGTACTACAAAATTACTAAAAGTACTACAATAATTTTCCTGAGGCGGATAAACAGCTATGTACATCTGTTGACACACATGCACAAACTTCAAAACTACATACATTTTTTTCCTATACTGTAGAAGTCAGAG
Source organism: Alsophila aescularia (assembly GCA_946251855.1). Lineage (NCBI taxonomy): Eukaryota > Metazoa > Arthropoda > Insecta > Lepidoptera > Geometridae > Alsophila > Alsophila aescularia. Next base: position 50,846,096 of record OX276377.1, on the reverse strand, counting down.
TTTTGAAATAATAATCATTTTATAGCAGATTTCATGAACTTTCTTTGAAATTATAATTATTATACATTAGTTACGTTTTCAACTTAAAAATTATGCATTTTAAATCGTGTCTGTCTGTTCGCGCATCACGTTAAGACTATTGGACCGATTGCGATGCGATTTTCACTGTTGGACAGCTTAGGCTTTGACTTTAAAAAAATCTACTTGGTCCACCAACTGACACTTTGACACCTACTACTTTGACACCTTGTCCATTAATTTACTATATTATACATCGTTTGTCCTCAAATGCCCAGGCGTAAGTTGTTTTTAATAAATAAATATATATTTATTTGAACAGTTGTTTATTTTCTCGCGTGTACTTGGACTATCTGCGTATTCGACGAAATGCGTGTGGACTTTAGTAATATTTGGTCTGAGGTGTGGACTTACTGCGATTTGGATGAAAAGCGTATTGGACGAAGTGCTATTAGATCGGTATTTCAATCTGATGTGTAAGAGCCAAGCAATTTAATAAAAACGCTATTAATTGTAAAACTGGTACTAAGTTTTGAAGGCCAGTGTATATATCAATCGTGTAACTCAACACCCTTTCAAAAACTTAACCAACGTCTGAAGAAAATATGAGGAATAACTTATCAAGCTGCTGTCTTTTCCTCTCTATCTTCTTGTTATACGCCTATCTAGATGAAACAACATCGCGCGTTACGCGTTGTCGATTTTCTGTTTACTGTCCCCGTAGGCCCATAAACACCAGTACAGGGAAATCGACTGGGAAGTGCGGAGATATAAAATATATTGAATCGCCTGTTATATGTACAGTGCTCCTGCGATATGGTACGTGGGAGTACTTTGGCAGCGTTATAGCGCTGTGTAGATCAAGCGGTAAATAAACTGAACAGAAAAACAAAACATGTGTCGGTATAATACTATTCGTATGGAGATATACATAAGCCATGATAATTAAGATAACTGACACCTGGCTCTAGAAAATAAATGCATATTTCAACATATTTGTGTCAGTATTTATGAAGTCCAATGCTTTTTGGGTGCAGTCTGAGCAATACACAAAATCCTATCATAGAATTAATTTTATTCTCAGGTTATTCGACTGGCTGTCGCAAGTTATATTTATCGTGGTTTATCTTTATGCCTTTCTCTATATTTTGTCTATCCTTCCGATCTATATAGCGGGTGTCCCACGCCTATGCCACATGGACGGTTAGTACTTCAAATAATGAAGATAGGAAGTTTTGCATATTAGAGGCTTTTTTTTAATAAGTAGGACCTTATTCAAAGATTTTAAAAAGTCGTTTCCTGGGTCGTAACTCCAACTGGCCAAACGTTCATGCTGGGTGCAGGCAACATTTTATACTCTAGTACAAAATAGTAGATTGTAAAACAAGTGCATAAAACAAACTATATTAGCCGAGACATTTATCCGCCCGAGTCGTAGGCGCGGGTAAATATGGAAGTCGAGGATAAAATGCCTTGTTTTATAAATGAGTTATTCACTCTGCTTTTCACTTTGATTGCGAGTCAATTCGAAAGATTCAATTCCTGCTTAATAATATAATTTCTTAAATTAAAAGAAAAACGGTAAGCCCAATCATCGAGCTTTGTTCCGCATGAACACTGGCCCTCAAAACTAGGTTCCACACTTTTAAAATTAATAGTTTTTTATTAAATTTCTTGGCTTCTACTCATCAGATTGAGATACCAAGTATGCCAGTTTTTAAATCAAAATTTAAGCTATCTAACAGTGAAAATCGCATAGCAATCGGTTCGGTGGTTTTATTCAAAGTACCACACTTTAAAATTAATAGATTTTATTTTTTATTAAATTGCTTGGACCTTACTTATCGGGTTGAGATACCAATTACTCCAGTTTTTATGTCAAAATCTAAGCTATCCAACAGTGAAAATTGCATCGCAATCGGTCCAGTAGTTTTAACATGATGCGCGAACAGACAGACATTAAAATTGTGGTACTAATATTGAAAGGCCTGTTAACCTTGTATGTTTAAGGCAATATTCTATTTTTTATAATAATAGGAGAAAGTCGATTTGGACAGGTCCGGGGCAGATAACATCGGATCGGGGGCCGCTGTTTAACAGTTCGAGATGTTTGAACATTTGACATAATTAGGAACATCAATGTAAGTTTCATCAACTATACGTTGGTAAAGTTTGTCTGCAAGTTGACCAACATTGTTTCACACTTTGTTTCTCTTTCTGTGTTTGTTTCACACACTACCTAGATGGTAATTGAATATGTTTAATGTAGGTATCTGTAGTTCTGCATGTATCGTCACCTGTTGAATTTTGAACATAGATACCTCCTTTTTATAATAAGGTGAGTATAATAATTATGTACTCACCTACTTTCTACTTAATTTTATCGATAGGAGTTTGCCTAAGATATAAAAACGAGCGATAACGTCATCCATTACTATGCTTTATCAAGTATTTTGGGCAACCAAAGGTAATCATCATCATCAGCCCATACCTACTAGTTCACTGCACAGCGCAAGCCTCTCCCAATGCACGCCACTGAGCTCGGTCTTCAGCTCTCTGCATCCAGCTTCTGCCAGCCGCTATACTCAGGTATAGCGGCCACCTAGCCACAGGACGTCCTTTGCCTAAACGTTGTCTCTACTCGAGAACTCACCTACCTTAACGGTTATCGGTTCTCTTCTTGTGGAAATGTGACCAGCCAACTGCCGCTTCAGCTTGCTTATCTATGACGGTAACCTTGGTTCTCTATCGGATGAGTTCATTACGAATCTTATGCTTCACAGAAACTCCAAGCATAGATCTGTCCATAGCTCACAGAGCTACCTTGTCTAACTATGAGTGTCAATCAATATTCATTTCCTACTTATTCAAATTAATAACGTCATAAACTGAGACTAAAATCAAGAGCACATCCATCACCTTAATGCACGATCGTCATCAGGTAGCTATTAAAGAATTAATCAAATTTCATTCAAGACATGTCCTTAGTAAGCGGCAGATTTCTCTTCGAGATTTTAATAGCTTCGTCATGGAAATAATGGAAGGAATGAATATTAATATCAGAGTTGAATGGCAGTCTTTGCATTGCAAAGAGATTTACCGCCTTTGGGTGAAATCTCCCCTGATATTTGCTCGTAGTACCTGGCCAAGGTACTTCCTATGTTTATTTTGTTCAATTATGTTCGATATTAAGATTCTAATACAATTTGAAACATTCGATAAAGATGAACTGAGTTTTGAATTATCAACATCATAATAAGCATTTGCCATTGGTATAGAGTTTACGATTGTTAGGCTCATCATAATGAACAATAGCAATACAAAATGGAATGCGCAGTACATGTCAATATGCCATCATTTTTTAATTAATTTTGACCCTATTGAACCGACACCGGAGAATATTCAGGAGCATGCATTTAATTATTGTAGGTGTATCTACTTGTATGTATCTAAGTAAAAAGTAAATATAACGTACAACACGTTGCCTGCTGATGTATACCTAGACTTCTCTCTTCGGTCTCTACACAGAGCCGGCTGAAGATATAGACTAAATAGGTTACCTCCTAGGTCGTGAAATGTTTGGGGCCTTCCCCTTGCCAAGGGATGAGAGCCCCAAGCTTTTTAATGCTCTGTGCTACCAAAGTTTGGGTCCGGCGCCCGTCTACCTCCTTCCCAGGGACAGCACACAACGAAATGTTGTGAATTAGATGTATTTGTGCCTTACCTATTTTATAATGGATTAGCTGTGCGCCCCGCGGTTTCACCTGCGTAAGGGATGATGACGATGATAAAAAATATCATATGAGCTATTCCAGGATATAAGCATAAGAACGGAGATACCGTTCTAAATTCTATCAAAATCTGTCCAGCCGTTATAGCGTGAAATCTGCCTAAAAAATAAACAGACAACGTTACTCTTTTATATATTGGTGTGGATTCAATGTTATAATACGATTTCTGCACCTTTTTAAGTTATCGTTCTATTAGAAGTCATATCAGTTGACGTCATTAACTTTATTGCAAAACTAAAACAAACGAATATTTGTTTTTTGCAATTTGGCTAAAGAACCTTACAGAAATATTGAATGCATTGGGAATACGGCCTGTATGAGCACAGCAAGCTTAATTCCAAATACCCTGCGATTTTAGGTTAGCCCCGTCCTCGAGGTTGTACGAACAATATCCGACCTCAGAAATCTCCAGAGCTTAGCTCATGATCACTCCAATTTACCACATTTGAATCGTATTTGCGAGAGTTACCATATGTAAATAAGTAGATTAGGTACTCGAAAACGGCGGAGCAGAATGCGGTGGTCGCAGAGCACTAGATACTCGTATTTGCAAATATAATGAGAACTGGGTCAATACGAACTGGATGTGCCAAAAATATCATGTTCGGAGGGTAGATGAAAATGATTTGAATATAAAGTGGATGCGTGCGCTCTTGATTCAAATGCACGAGTTGAGACTCTGGACTTGGTAGGGATAATGATGCCATACCGCCAGTAGTTCATTACCAAAATAAACCTTATAGTGATTTAATTATGTTATACTACTAAGATTGCTTCATAGGTTTATTACAAGTAAAAGCGTGCAAGAACAGCACACCGCATCGTCTTCAAAGATATTAAGAAAGTGTTAACGGTACGCTGGCTGAAGTTGAGATAAGCCTGCAGTGTTCACCTGCCATAATGCACAAACTTCCCGTGTCTGACCTAGTTCCTGAACTAGTTTAGCTTATCAAAAATCCGCGCTGTGTGGTTAGAGCCTTCCTCATCCATAATAAAAACAAGGCGGCAGCCCAGCTGGCAATGAGATACGGCCGAATAAATCCTAATTCAGTGCATTACATTACATTACCGCATGGCCTAAGCTATTCCGTGATAATCTTGATTTATGAATAGCTGGAGTGTTTTCGTTATCTACCTACGGCTTAGAATGTAATTAGTTAGTCACAGTTAGATGTTTTGTGGTAGGGCCATCAGATTTTCTAGTATACCTAAAAATCTCATTGAGTATACCACGGGGATACGGAATATTTTTATCATGAAACGTGATGCCACAAATTTAAATATGTTCAGGCTCAAGCTAAAACATACTTGGACTAGCAGTTACAGCACGCATATGTAGATATTGATATGTCATATAAATGAGACAAACATAACATTTTTTTATATAAACATTTTCTGCCTACGTTCGCATCTTGCCTAGTTTTTTTTTTTATTACTTTCTAGGCAATCGTTTGACCACGATCTCACCTGATGGAAAGCGATTATGTGGTCGAAGGTGTAGCACGCTTGCCTAGTAGATACCTATTCTCTCTTGAGTTGAACACACCGGGGTTATAATTTACCGGAAACACTGACGAGGGCAGGGCATTCCACTCCTTTGCAGTTCTTATAATAAATGAAGAAGCGTAACGCTTTGTTCTTGTGCGAGGTATTGGAGTGGGTACTTTTATGAAAGAAACAAATAAAGATCAAGCACTTAATACGTCCTATTATTCAAAATGCGACCAGGCGACTATTTGTGGTGTGCGTGTCGCGTGGTACACAACCGTACGTCACAGTTCGTCATCAAAAGATCGCAAGCGATATTGTGCCATACTTTTTCCAAACGCATTAGCCCGTATCGCTTGCCAGTTCACTCCACACATTCACGTGTTACGCATACAAGCGTGTGTCAGTGCGCGTAGTCTATTAGTAATGTGTGCTGGCTGCCCCGGCTCAAAACTATGGATAGGGGCTTTTTCCTTTTTATGATGATTAAGTTTAGTTACCTATTTGCCAATTAAAGAAGCCCTCTCCACTATAAGCGCGGAGTTTTGGTGGAACACGAATCGTGTTTTATTTTTTTCAACTTATGTTAATAAAAAAACTTAAAAAAGAAGCTTAATTGTGACAGCCCGTTCTAAGTTTCAGCATGACATGGTTATAGCATAAACCCTGAGTGCAGCAAACCATAATGGTAAAATTTAAATCAGCTATCATAACAAAATGCGTACACAAAATTTCGTATCTGTGCCGTTGACCGTTGAAGAGTTCCTTTATCTGGAGTTAATCCTGGATCGATTCAGGTCATGCTTAGGTACCATAAAAATGTTTTTTCATCGGAACTGAACTAACATGTAAAAATTCAACTCCGTAGGTTAAGAGGAAGTGGTTCTAACTAATTCAGCTTGTAAGATTTGACCTAAACATTTATACATACATACATGTTGGATGAAAGATTTAAAAAATAGGTAATCTTCCAATCAATGGTACATTTAACAAATAGATAAAAATAAGTAAGTACAACTTAAAAATAAGCCTTTTTTATTATTGCTTTGTCACTATTTACGTTTTAAAGTTTTTTTATGACATTGTTATCGGTTTTTGAGCTACCCTGAAAGTTTCAGCCGGATAGCTAATCAGGAAGTTGAATTGCAAGATTCCAGGACAGACAGAAATACATAGATACATAACATACAAGTGATGTTAAATAAAAGCATTTAACTTAATTATTAACAAGTTGAGATCATTGTAACGCTTTCAAACCTAGCTCTGCGGTGAGAAGTTCCATTTATTTCACTCCGTTGTTATTAAATAGTTCAATGTAACCGACTTCGAGGTAACTTCGCAGTTCCTAGCCTTGATAAAAAGAGCTTAGCGAATTAAATGTTATTTTTTTATATCACAACTAACGCTTTGAATCTATTGACAGATCGCACAATTATTTATTTTCAAGTAGATATACGGATTAAAGACTAACATTAATTTACTACAAAAAAAACGAACAAGTGCGAGTGAAACTCGCGTGGAGAGGGTTTCGTACGATGAATAGGTTAAGAGACATTATCTCACAATATTAAGAGATTTACCATGTTTTCCTGTAATCTGACGACTGGTTGGCCGAATGGTCAGTGACCCTGACTCAAAGTCAACCAACGGTCGCGGGCTAGAATCACGCTCTCGTCATTATTCACCATTTTCAGCCCGACTGCTGAGCATAGGCCTCTCTCTTTGTACGCCACCCATCTCGATCCTGTGCTGTGCGCACTCATGTCCTACCCACTATCTTTATACTATGTCGTCGACCCATCTCGCCACTGGACGACCGACGCTTCTGTTGCCCGTTCTCGGCCACCACTCGGTCAACGTTACCTCCACCTGCTTTCACTCTGCCTCGCCACGTGTCCTGCCTAACACCATTTTAGTTTTGTATATTTCATAGCTGTGAAACTGTGGAATGCACTTCCGCTGGATATCAGACGAGCTAAAACATTACCTATATATAAAAATATGGTAAAGAATCACATCTCTACAATCTAAGCACTGCTACGTAAAAGTATGTATTTAAACCTAATTTGTAATATAAATATGTATTAGTTTATTGTAATAACATATATTAGTTTATCGAATAAATAGTTATTGATTTATTGTATTTTACAAAAGTATCTAAGTAATAGAATGTTATTTTACTCGGCACCCGGCGGTGCATTACGAGTAAAATAAGATTCTACTCCTTATTCTTCCATTACTGTCCATCCAAAGGTTGTCTAGAAGAGATCGCTCTTAGCGATAAGACCGCCAATTGTACTTATTTTAAAGAAATATTTTATGTGTAATAATATCTTTTTAGGTGCAATAAAGTATTATCTATCTATCTATCTATCTATCTATATTGACTCTCCGACGTCTTTGACTTTTGCTCGGCGTCTTATTACTGTATTGCGAACTCGGTCTTGTAATTAGATTCCGAGAATGGCACGCTCCATGGCTCTTTATGCAACTCTAATTTGATACATAGCTGCCTTCGTAAGCGTCCATGTCTCGGCACCATACGTCATGGTGGGCAGGACACAATGGTTGTGAAGGTGTCTTCAAATATTGTACATATTCTATTAATTTTTTAATATCTTCGAGCTTGCGCTAGGTGCATTCATTTGTGTGATGAGCAGAAAATTTTGGTTCTGAGTTATGGTTGTAATATTGGTATCTAATCTGTGGTTAAAGATGTTTATTTCTCCAAAGAATAGGTACATAAAATATTTTTCTCATGTAAGTGAATATACATGAGAAAAATATTTTTTTGGGCGCTACGTGACATTCCTACATATAAAATAATAATAATTAATATACCAGAATGCAGGTAGGTGAGAAAAAATATATTAAAATAACATATAACTGCTCCCTCGCCAAACAATGCTAATTCGGCCGGTACGACCGCAGATCTAAGATAAGCATGTTCTACACTTATAAGGCATCACTGGAAGTGGCACCGTGTTTGTGGTTGTTTAGGTATGATTGTTCGATTTTGGCCAAACTAAATTGTTCAGAATGTTGGATAAAATTAACAATAGTTATTTAAATGGATATAATAAAAAATTATAAATGTCTGCATTCTCCACACAATCTGGCCACCAATTTTTATTTGTAACAAAATACTTTAATACCTAGTTGTTTAAAAGTTGTCACGGACTTGGCATCCTTTATAACTTTTGGTAACTTGTTATAAATTAGAGCTCCTTCGTACATGTTTTTTTTTTGCCATAGTTTGTTCGTGGTTTAAGTAATTACTAGCTTACCCGCCCGCGACTTCGCCCACGCGGACTACAGTTAATCGCGAAAAAAGCATCCTACGTTCTTCTAGATATTAAAAACCAATGCAAAAGTAGACTTAGACTTCTTGGTTATGGCCTCTGTGTCTTGTTGTTGGTATAGCATCAACTACTTACTCTGTGGCACCAACGCTGTTGATGATTTTTGCCAGACTTGTTATTTAGTTTCCATGGCAACCGTTCCTTACAGAGAGTATTTACGTGTTCCAGTTTTCCCGTGGAAACTTCCACGGAATTCGCAGAATTTTCCGGGATAAAAAGCAACCTTTGTTTTATTCTAGGGTATAAGCTAAATCCGTCGAGCGGTTATCGCGTGAAAGCTCCCCAAACAAACAAACAGACAGACGTTTCACTTTTATAAATTGGTATGGATAATGATTTCGCTCGCTCGCCTTCGTCTAGACTGCTGTTTTTGGGGCCTTTTGGTGCAAACAATTTGTGTACGTACATCTTTAATCAGTATTTTTCTTATCAATATACAAGTATTATTTAATGTAAGGCTCAATAGTTTTGGTTATTGGGGGGGAGAGAATGGTTAATTTTGAATCTATTTTCTATATTAATATTACTAAAAGAAAAGGTTTGTTTTTTCGTATTTTTTTGATATTCTTTACTAGCGACCCGCCCCGGTTCCGCGCAGGTATAATATAGAAAAAAATGAGGTCCCTCACTACGTATAAAAATCTCCGAAACGGCTGGACCTATTTTATCGAGACTTTCACCGGCAGATAGCTGACGCTATAAGGAGTAACTAAGGCTATATTATTTTTGAAAAAAAAAATAGGTTACGGCTAAAAAAAAAGAGATTACTTGGGCAAAGACGCGGGCACAGCAAATATATAAAACATCCGTGTAAAATAATCTAACTGATGGTGAAAACCGCATTATAATCCGTTGCGTAGTATAAAATATTAGGCGTTACAGACAGACGGCGGAAAGCGACTTTATTGTATACTATGTTTTATTTGTACACATTAATCACATAATACAGTAAAATACATATTTATTTAATGTACAAAGGCGAGCTTAACTGTAATAAATAATAGTTTAAAAAAACTAAAAAACACGCTTTATATAGAAAACCAAACTAAAAAAATAAATTTTAATAGTTTTGAATTATAGTGTAAATAAGAAAAAAAAAAAAAAAAAAAAAAAAGCGTGGGGTGCATGGATCAATAGTTATAAATATTTCATTGACAGATATGAGAAGAAGGATTATCATTTCGATAATACATTAAAAAGCACCCCACGCTTTTTTAGTTAGTTTGTTAGTTAGTTTGATTTTCTATATAAAGCGTGTTTTTTTTTTTAAACTATTGTTTAATTTTTTTTTTTTTTTTTTTGTTTTTTTTCGAATTATTGCATTGTCATCGGTCTTTGACAGGTGTGCAAAATTTGAATGAAATCTGACCGTTTAAAGTGGGTCAAAATAGCGTCCAAAGGAGTCGGTTACAAACATACAAACATAAGAACATACAAACATACAAGTGAAGCTAATATAAAGCGTATAAAAAGAGTTTTGTTCAAGAAAACCATTGAGCAAAGAAAAAGTTCAAACAAACAAATAGGTTTCTGTGTGGGTACATATTAGAATATCTTTTTTTCTTTTTTTTATCACGGTCTAGGCAATCGTTTGACCACGATCTCACCTGATGGAAAGCGATGATGTGGTCGAAGGTGTAGCACGCATGCCTAGTAGATACCTATTCACTCTTGACTTGAACACACCTGGGTTATATTTTACCGGAAGCACTGACGAGGGCAGGGCATTCCACTCCTTAGAAGTTCTTATAATAAATAAAGAAGCGTAACGCTTCGTTCTTGTGCGAGGTTTTTCAACCATGAATGGGTAGCGCTTTGCTGATCGTCTAGTCGTACGGTAATGGAAAGGTAATGGGGGAATCAGATTGTGCAGTTCTTGTGCACACTCTCTACAGTGCAATCTGTAGAATACCGACAGGCTTGCGACCTCACGTCGATGTGCCAGACTTTGAAGCTTACTCTTTACCAGAGTGTAATTTCAAATGAGCCTCATAGCACGTCTTTCAATTGAATCCAAAGCTGCTACTTGACACTTGGCTTGAGTTGATACTTGGCAGAACCGTCCCAGAGGTGGCAGCAGTACTCCATACAAGATCGGACCTGTGCTTGGTAAAGATTCAAAAGCTGTCCCGGCGTGAAGTACCGCCTAACCTTACACAAAATACCAAGTTTCTTTGCAGCCAAAAAAAAACTGAAACTAAAACATCGATAGCTACAAAGCCTATGCACAATATCCTTAAAATATAAGTACTTGTCTCTCGGTCCAGCACTCGACGAGTCAACATCTCTTGAGGATGCCTCGTGTAGAGGTGAAACTCGACGTATTGCTATCAGATAGTGGTATATGGAAAATTGGATAAATGCAAATTGAACGGCGAGTGCGATAAAATCAAGTGTGTAATGATCAATGCACACGCGTTTCATACGACGCTTTTCAACACACTTACGAGGAAAAAACAGACTCTTATTGTTAGAACTTTTGATTTTTAACAGTTTTTCTCTCTAGATTTAGTGGCAACAGGCTATCACTCGCGTTTCGTGCCTTGATTAGTATTTCCGGCGGGGACGAATCTACGTATTGCGGAATCGTCATTTTTGATAATAATTAACCACACAAGGAAAACGGTTACAAATATTACAAGGGCGAAATTTTATGCGTGAAATCTTGCAGCGTCTTGAAATATCATTTCTACAGAACTTAAGTAATAATTTTTCTACGTTTTTTCAACATAACATGTAAGCTAGTAAAATCCAGGTTAACAAATCAATGAAAAGAAACATTAAATTGAAACTTCATTTCCTTCCTACAATGTTTTACCCATAGATAGATATCTAGAATTTAGGCAGTATTGGTTTTACCGTAGACAGAGAAACCAATAGACACTTGGTTGTTATGCCACTTGTGAGATAGAACCATATGTGGGTGTGCTGCAATTTCAAAACTTTTACCCTGAGTATAAGCAATCCCAGATTATAGACTATTGATTGTTTATAGACACATTACAGATTTACGAAAAATGAATGGTCAGAAAGAAAAATTGAGATTTTGAATAATTCTAAGTGTTGTACTATCTCGTTTCATAAAAAATATCGAATCTTTATGGGACTGGTATAAGGGTAATAGAAACTTCAGAAAGCTTTTTTTACAATTTCTACAAATATTTTGCCTTAAACATGCTTACAGTATAATAAAATATATTAGTATAATTGACGGCTGGTTGGTCTAGTGGCTATTAACCTTAGGAACTAAATCAAACGGTCGCGGATTCGAATTCTGCAAGGGACAATCTTTTGTGTGATGAGCAGAAATGTTTGTTTCCGAGTTTGTTGATATTCGTATTTATGTATGTTTATCCGTTATCTAGTGCCCATATTACAGGGTATCCTAGTTTGGGGCTAGGTAATTGGTGTGGAATTGTCCCAAATATATTTATTTATATTTATATACCATTGTCATCCATAGTGGGCCATCCTCAGCGTAAAATAAATAGATTAAATATGGTGTGTCATGCATGAAAAATGATACATAAGTACTGGTGACATACACCATTATATGTATACCATGGTCATCCATGATGGACCATGATGCTTCATAAAATATTTATTTATTTTGGTATAACCTGATCCGTTATGGTGACCATGGTCTTTCAACATAAGAACGCGGTGTCGCGGCAAACACATTGCAAAAATACGCCTATAATGAAAATCATTAATTCTCGACCAACCAGCTCTCTTCTTGTCTAACTTCAATAATTTAGACAGGAAGATAGCCTAATCACCTATCGGTCTCCTAGATAGTGATCAGTTTTCCTTTCTACTATCTTTATTTGTCACACTTTGAATTTCTTGAATTTCTGTAATCATTTTGTACTCAAATGTATAGTAATAACCTTTCAATATTATTGAACTTTCTTAGTACCTACTCTAACCAATATTAATAAAAAAGGAAAAGAAAAGTTTTGTTAATATTATCATTTGCACACTGTATTTTTTTTCCAAAATCTTTAAATTTTAAACAAACTGTCCCCAAAATTCACGGAAGGTCTTCTCACACAGTTTATTTGTTTGTTTGTCGTATGGGGTAATGCTGGGCCTCTGGTGTCAAAGTTTTTCAGGCCACCTGAAGGCCTATGACATGGCTCACACAGTTTTGATGTTTCGGGCATTTAAGTAGTTGTAGGTGCCCTTGCTCTCTTGAATAAACTTTCTATTCTGTATACATATTAACAACATCGTACGATATTACATTAAATTGAATTTACTATTGATACAAATGAGAACCAATGCAATTAAATCATTTTAATATTAAAAAATGTATAGTTTGGGCACAGAATACTAAAAGGGTCTAGAGAACTTTCATTTCGAATGCAGGCAACACACCAAGCAGAATTATTTTTCTCACAGTTCTCACTAAACTATGGCGAACTGTCAATTTTTTTAGCACAGAGGTGTGCTGTCCTTGAAAATACCGGCACGTGACCTGCAAGAAAAGATCATATCGGTCTGTCTCATTTCTTCACAAGACCTATGCATATGTTGTCCTCTTTCTTGTATGACTGCGCTGTAAGCTATCTAGTTGTCTACAGGTTTTACCGGCCTTGTTGCCTGCCCAATGGGTGAAAAAAAAGATAATACAATGACGTTTAAAGTTCGGACGTCAAAATCGTCAAAACAGTATACTTCCCGCCCTGTTTTATAAACCAAAGGAGGTTGAATTACGCTTACTTTCCACCTGATTTATTAAGGCAAAGGAGGTTGAATTACACCTACTGGCGTTAAACCTTTTATCAGAAATCGTAATTCAGCCTTCTTGCGTTAAACAGAATAATACTCTAAACAAAATGGTACGTCAATATAGAACGTATACAACCTATAAACAAAAATTTTTAGCAAAGAGAATACAATGCATTATAGTTTATGGAGGAAGTAATTAAGTAAGGAATTGCTGTTATGTTATGGTTGTTATTTAGGATTTGTTGCGAAATATTTGTGCTAATATTAGACGACTACACAGTGAAACAACAGCAACATATCTAAACATACTGTTTTGTAATCTTGCTAGGCAGTAACAGCTTCATAATAATTATTATTCAAAAGGCTAGTCTGTTAAACTACAATATCTTTAAACATTATATTTATCACGCATAGGTAAGTACTTAATTGCCTACCTAATTATGCAGATAAAATGATTAAAATCTCTAAGACTTGTTTCAAAAGTCGTTAACAGTAACATAATCTACAAAACTTTGAAGCCTAATAACAATTATTCCTGGCCTCCCCAATAAAAAAATCTTAGACTAACAATCTCAGGAAATGATCCTGAATTACTAGCGATATGACCAAAAGACGCCGTGAATTTTACTGACATAAAACTATGTATGTGAGTTCGCCATTGTTCTTTATGGAAAATGGCGCGCTGGTTAGACACTGGCAAAATCGCTATTCAGCCTATATAAAATATATAATAAACACAAAATAATGTTTTGAATACGCAAATTAAGGTTAATATATATTGAAAAATATTATAGGTAATTTGATGAAATGATGATAATTTTGATGATTGATTTATAATACTCCTATGCATATGTAACCTAAAGTAGTTTATTCACAAAATAGTCATTGTTTTAAGACAATAACAAAATGAGGATATTGAAATAAATGATTTTAACTTAACAAAGTTAAAAGCAAACTAGACTAGCGTGTAACTAAGACTAGTGTGGTAAGGTAAAATAAAAAACACTAGTGTTTAATTAGCTGAATTATGAACCTAATTGCGTTGCCATAAGAGTCACTTTACGAGCAAGTGTGTTCTGAAAAATGTTTTTTTGATATTTCTAATTTTCCCCCCAAAAGTGTTAATAACACATTCAAAATTCATTTATTTACGTTATTTGTCCGTGAGTCACAGAAATTCATATATGTACCAAATTTCAACTAAATGTGTCCAGTAGATTTTGAGCAAATTGGCACACACGGACAGACAGACTCGCCAGGGATCCTTCAAAGCTCGCATTTTTTGAATTCTGAAAACCTGTCTATTTACAATGCTTTTGAATTTGAACTGGATCTTTCATATCCATACCAATATATTAAAGGGAAAATTTTCTGTTTGTTTGTTTGGGGAGCTTTCACGCGATTACGGCTGGACGGATTTTGATGAAATTTGGAATGGAGATAGCATATGCCCTGGAATTAAACAGGATACTTTTATCCCGGAATATTGTAAGTTTCTACGGGAAAACTGTAAACATTGGTTTTTAATATCCTAGAAGAACATAGGGTTTTTTCGCGATAAACTGTAGTCTGTGTAGAAGTCGCGGGCGGGAAAGCTAGTATTTTATATACTCGCATTTTTCTAAGGGTTTTGTTTAAATGTTGCAAATTCTAGGTCATGTTGGATAGTATCACACAGGACTTTGAGACTTGTTGACGAAATGATCGCATCCAAGAAGAATTAACGTAAGCACAAGTTTGAGAAAGAAAAACGTTTTTTTTTTAATTTTATACCTAGAACCCTACTTTGTACCTTTCCAGGTTAGATACGTGAGATTATTAAATGTTGAAACAGAATCACATTAAGTCGCCGAGTTGTTTTTTACGTTGTGAACAAACTATGAAGCTGATCTTGTCGTCCAGCTATTTATCTGCTGTAGCCGCCTTTGATAGGTCCACCGATTGACTAAGTTCTGATCGATAAAGTTTAGAGCACACAAGAGAAGGTATCTCTTGCGGCCTGTTGCCTATTAGGTTACCTGGACTGGGTAGTTGCTCGATGCTACCTGTACAACGTCTGGTATGTATGTTCGACCATCTACTTATATCTAACTTCAGATGTTAGGTCTATTGGGATAAACGAATTGTGAAAAAGTACTGACCACTTAAAGTTTTAGGTTGCCATTTTCGGCTCAAATGTTTAAGGTAAAGAAGATCTATGAGGAAGTTAAAAATCTATTTGACGGCGCTGAGACGGAGTTATGTTGCAGTCGAGTACATGGAAAACTTGTCATGATCCTAACAAAAATCGAGACAAGGGTAAACCTTACTTTATCATACCTATCCTAAAAAAGTGTATGTAGGAATAAGCAAAATGCACCTATGTTCCATTTAAGGCGGGGTAGGCTCTCAATTGTGTGTCCTGCTCGTCCAGGTGCAATGTGAGCGGGAGAGGTGATGCAGCTCGGGAGTCGATTTTAAATATTTTTTGTGCTTTTCTGTCGATATCTCGATATGTAAAACTCAATTAAAAAATTGTGTTGGGTTATTTGTCTAGTTTAATAGGGTAGCTATATAATTATTACATATATGTTATTGTCGCTGAAAATAACGAGAACTGCGATGAAACAAGTTATTTGCATGTGTTTTTTTTCCAAGGATACCAAGGCATTTCTGAAAATTATGTTCGGTTATTTGTTTAGGTAGTATAATTTTCTATCTACAATATTTTTTGGTTTGCTTAAAGTTGTTTCATTACGCCATTCTCGACGTTTTGCTATTCGTCTTTTTGCTGATTTCGGGATTGACCCCGTCTTGAATCTCCAACTTTTTAAAAACCTTATTATTCATGTTTTTTTTTTTCATTGGCATGACTAAATAATTTAATACCTACATAGTTTAACTGAGTAAGTTTATTGAACTTTAAGTAGGTAATTCAGTGACTTAAATGTATGCAAACTAATATGCAAATGATTGTTCGGTTACTATAGACAATGAACTATTTTGTTTAAAATTCCATTATTAAAATAAATTGATTCCTATGTTTATATTATTACGGCTTGGCCTGTTTAGTAAGTAATTATATTCCAATATAATTCACAAACATTTTGAACAAGTCTGTGGCAACCTCAACCGATCCCGAACCGATACCGATCACAGATGATGCAAGAGTACACACAAAACCTGCATCGCGCAAACGAAATTCTCGCCGCACATTTGAATATTATATAGAATTTCCAACAAAGGTGTTTCCGACACCTGTCCTTGGACGCGTCCTTTAAAAACATTGTTGAACCCAGCGCAGCGCTGGCAGCGCTAAGGTGAGCTGGAGCGCGCAACATCGCACGCTTTTTTATTTTTTATTTTAATATGAATAAATTACTATAGAAAAAATAAATAAATTATTATGCACTAAATCGCTCTGAGCTCTATCAGACATCTCTATCTCTATCGCTAGAAATCGTTGTGCAGCAAAGCTCATTAAAATAAACTGTACACAGATTTAGGTGTTTTTATATAAATCTGTCTATGTATTCAGGTGTGTGTATATAGGCGAGGCGAAGGCGTAAGCCCAACTTGGCCGTGATAGGTTAGAAGGCGAAGGCGGGAGCTAAGCATAGCGAGTGCCTTCGTCTTCGTGTTTTTTTAGCGTTAAAAACCTATCACCGTTGGTATCTTTGGCATCAAGAAAACCTTAACGTAGATTGAAATATACCTACTCGCATGAATGGTGCTGTGCTGCACAAATTTTTTAGCAAAATGCGCAGATTTCATTCTGAAAACATTGTACAGTTCAGAGCGTTTTAAGCGCTGCAGCACAAATTCAGCTTAAAATTATAAAGAAAACATTGCGTGCTCCAGCTCACCTTAGCGATGGGTTCAACAATGTTTCTGGAATACGCTCCCCGGACCAACAACACCTGGCTCAGCCAGAAGTACATCCCATAATGATGGAGGAGCTTCAACAGTGGATAACCCTTGCCTATCCTCTCCCACACCTTTCCCCCACAAATGTAATTATACGCTTTATATTAGCTTCACTTGTATGTTTGTATGTTTGTAACCGACTCTTTTGGACGCTATTTTGACCCACTTTAAACGGTCAGATTTCATTCAAATTTTGCACACCTGTCAAAGACCGATGACAATGTAAAAATTCGAAAAAAAAAAAGAAAAAAAAAACGCTTTTATAAATAAACCAAACCAAAAAGTAGAAAATAAATAATAGTTTAAAAAAACTAAAAAACATGCTTTATATAGAAAACCAAATTAAAAAGAGAAAATAAATTTTAATAGTGTAAATAAGAAAAAAAAGTTTTATTTAAAAAAAGCGTGGGGTGCTTTTTAAGATATTATCGAAATGATAATCCTTCTTCTCACATCTGTCAATGAAATATTTATAACTATTGACCTATGCACCCCACGATTTTTTTGATATAAAACATTTTTTTCTTATTTACTCTATTAAAATTTATTTTCTATTTTTTAGTTTGGATTTCAATATAAAGCGTGTTTTTTTTAGTTTTTTAAAACTATTATGTCAGGTAATATTTATGCGTTGGTATTTTAGCCATGCTTGCTAGCTTGTCGTATGAGGTAGTGCTGGCCTCTGGTGTCAGAGTTACCGCCCGAAGGCCACTGACATGGCTTAACGATTTCTATTAGACAACAACAGCCGGGACCGACAGCTTAACGTGCCCTCCGAGCGATGGAAAACCGCACATAACTTATTTTTTATTATAGATTTTGCTGTAGACAAAAATGCTTAATCAGATAGGATAGATATTACAGAAAATATCGCCATGTTTTTTGGACGATTTTTGGACTTCGTTACCAAGACAACATGATGTCAAAACCTGATGGGTAAGAGCATATAGACATTTCTTACTGTCGTCGGGTAAGAGCATGGCAAGAGACACTATCGAGACATTGTCATGATTGTGACAGAATTTGTCAGGCCACATTATATGTCTTGCTTCTATGCCAAAGACGAATGAAACACACTCACGATAGTTTTTTCTTGGTCAAGCTATATTCCACGGAATAGAAAAAAAACTTAATTACTTAGTTACTATTTTCTCTGTCTCCTTTTGAACTTTAAGTTTGTAAGTATTCCCTTTCACTCTCGAAGGAATAATATAGGTAATTAATTTCCGATGGTATTTCTTTTATGTATACCTATCCTGCCTAGACCATGTTATGAAACATCGTTTCATAACTGTTCTCATTCTAAAATCATTAATCATCGTTAGGTATACATTAAGTTAGGTTTTCGCTTATGGTTATATTATAACCCAACTGCTTTTCCCTCTCGTTAGTTCCTGCTGCATGATTCCGCTGTTTACTTATTAATCAGCCATCTACTCTCTGGCACGTAGCGTATACCTAGTGGCACGTAAGTCTAGCGGTGAACGAAACGTGGCGGGGATCTTGGCACAGTCAAAGTTTATTTAATGTGATAAAATGTTGAATACTTTTTATCGCGAAAACTGACTGTGCCAAGATCCCCGCCACGTTTCGTTCACCGCTAGACTTACGTGCCGCTACCTATAGACGCGTTTACGTTTACGATCAAACAAATAAGATCATTTAATTTCATTCCTCGTGCGCATAAAAAACAAGAGATTTATGAATCACCTCGGGTCCGTATAATTCATAAACATCTGTCGGCGCAATAAAGCTTTAACGATGGTAAGACTTGCCTCCCCTCAACCTTTGTTTAGGGATGTACCCTATCCCGGTATTAATATAAGCCTTTACCCGGTCAGTATCGTATCGACCTTCTTTTTAATGAAATCGGCTTACAAATGTAGGTAAGATTATTAAACACGTGGTTAGGATCAGAGTGTGGGTGCTGTAGAAACGTGATGTGAATATCTGCTAAGGCTAGGTGACTACAATTGTTTGCATAATGTGAACCATATATGCCTACTAATGTCAACTGATTAGACTCTAAGTATACGTAAGTACACAAAATAACAAAGGTTAACTATGTAGTCTTGCATAAATAAGTAACACAACAATTACTTAAAACCATGTTGGTACTTACTTTTAATGTCAGCAACATTTTGACTCACCCAATGAAGCTCAATTGTCATTTGGGGAATTAGTGACGAAAACAAGCACAAATTAAAAATGTTTATAACTCCCGTCTCATCTCGATCACATCAGCTTTCAAACAGAAAAAACCGCATCAAAATCGGTCCATTCATTTGGGAGCTACGATCCCGACCGATCCCGATCCCTTTCATTTTAGCAAAGAACCATGTTGATCACATCGGCTTACAAAAACAGATAAAAGCGCATCAAATTCGGTCCATTCGTTTGGGAGCTATGATCCTGACACCCCGTCCCCAATTATAGTTAAGAACCATCTCGATCACATCAGCTTTCAAACAGAAAAAATAACTAGCTTAAAAGCTAAAAAAACACGCCTGCCCGGGCAAAAAAGAGATGGTGCCATACTGCCGCCACATTGAATGTTTTCAAAAAAAATATAGCCTGTGTTACTCGGAGGGGGTGTAAGGATTCTAACGATACCCATAAGTCTAAATCTGTTCAGGCATTTAAAAGTTATGGTGGAATAAAGAAATTCACATACATACAAACATACAAACAAACATGAATGCTAAAAACAATACACTCCTTTTTTTGGGCAGTCGTGTAAAAACGCATCAAAATCGGTCCATTCGTTTGGGAGCTACTATGCCACAAAAAGACATCTACTTACACTCATCTATACACCCTAAACTCAACATAACTTAACCTAAACCCTCTCTTCTCGCATTCGGGCGTAAATAATAATTTCTGACAAAACGAGAAATTTCTTGAAGAACACAATTTCAAGTTTAAAAGTTCCGAAGAAAAATCCGACTCCTGTAATCGATACGAAGTCTTAGTTCAACGTCCTCCCGAGACATAGTGCTGCCAGCTCAGCTAGATTGTGTACGTACCTAGTGCTTGTGTCATATCCCGGCGAGGTCAGGGACCACCTGCGTTTTATGAGAAAATATAAAAACACCCTCTACAGCTACATATACGTTTACGATCCTTACATTTTGTATCGGACAAAGTGTAGTGTATATGGAATCATTATTATTTATTACAGGTAGTCTCGAGCCAGAGGGTATTTACTCGAATCCGGAAAATTGGATCGAATAATCGACAATCAATAGCTGAGATTGAGGAGTGTCTCAGGGTGTCTCGAGTAATGGAACAATAATGAGGCGGATGAGGTCAAACCACAAGGTCCTGCCGTCACGCCAGAGTTATGATGTAGATTAAAGATTATTAGAAGGCAATTACAATAGATCAGTGATGGGAAACTATCCGACTCTATTTATTGGAGGCGATCGTGAGGCTATCAAAGGGTTTCGGGGAATCGAATTGAACGATTTTAGATAAGACTAAAACGTGATCGGGTTCAATTGGTGGCGGGCATTACTGACTATTAGAAGGGAATTTCAAAAGGCTAGATTAGATACGCTACTTGGCAAAGTTTGAGTGTTTACAAACTTAGTTCATTGAGGGAACAAATTTTATGAAAGCAAACTGTGTTAGCAATCCTGGAATTATCGAGGTATCAGATTTACCTATTAAGTATGTCAGAAGGAACAAGCACAAATTAAAAAATAATTTAAACCCCGACACCCCACCCCCTCCCCCCATACACTTTGCTTGTTTGTTCGTGGTCGCCATTTGAGAAACTTTATTCCCCAGCGGTTGTCGGTTCTGCGAACTATATGACCTGCCCATTGCCACTTCAACTTGCAAATTCTGAGAGATATGTCGGTAAACTTGGTTCTTCTACGGATTTCCTCATATCGGATTCTATTACATTGTGAAACACCGAGCATAGCTCTCTCCATTGCACCCTGCGCGACTTTGAGCTTGTGTATGAGACCAATAGTTAGCGACCACATCTCAGTGCCGTATGTCATCACTGGCAACACGCACTGATTATAAACTTTCGTCTTGAGCCTCTGCGGTATCAGCGACGAGAAGATATGGCGTAATTGCCTGAACGCTGCCCGAACGAGTTGTATTCGCCGGTTGACCTCTTTGTCGAAGTTGGATCCACCAGTTGGATCGTCTCACCTAAGTAGACATAGTGATCAACAGCGAGAATATCGTTCCCAACATAAACCGGCATGGGTGCGACATGGGCATCTGACATGATGTTCGTCTTACCCATGTTCATTTTAAGACCCACCTATTGGGAAACAATATTTAGGTCACTGAGCATTCTGTTTAGGTCTTCCAGGGTTTCTGCCATGATGCTTATATCATCAGAAAAATTTAAAAGTTATGGTGGAACAAAGAAACTCACATACATACAAACATACATACATACTTGAATCCTGAAAATATTACACTCCTTTTTTGGGCAGGCGTGCAAAAAGACGAAATCCAGGATGTTTCAATTCAAAGTTTATATCGTTTAATTAAAACTTAATTCGAATATAAATTTGTATATACAATGTTTAGATAGAAAATGTAATTTAATTTGACTTTTAATGAATCCATACCAATATATAAAAGTGAAACGTTGTCTGTTTGTTTGTTTGTTTGTTTATTTGGGGAGCTTTCACGCGATAGCGGCTGGACGGATCATGATGAAATTTGGAATGAAGATAGCTTATACCCTGGAAAAAAACATTGTTTCCACGGGAAAACTGGAAAATGTTGATTACTCGCTGTAAGGAACGGTTGCCATGGGAACGAAATAACAAGTCTGTGAAAAAACATAAAGATTATTGGTGCTATACCTACTTTTGTATTGGTTTTTAATATCCTAGAAGAACATAGGATGCTTATTTCGCGATAAACAGTAGTCCGCGCGGACGCAGTCGCTGGCGAGAAAGCTAGTATGAACCATAAAATGATAAATTACTATGAATAATGCCAACTGATGTTTCAGGCGATAAATAAATTAGTATGCATAGGTAGCAATGTCAGGTCAATAAGGATTCCGTCCGAACCTCGGCCTTTGATCAACAACCGCTTCGGACACAAATGGTTAACTTATGATTAATTTAGTACTACCCTTGTCCAGTCTAATAAAACATGTAACAGCCTGTACATGGATCCAAATGTATAATTCACCTATATTTGCAAGGTTCGGTTCATTGATATTTATTATTACAGAGCTATTTAACGACTTAATGCTCTATACATTCGCGTCACTCGTTAAGTTTAATGCATTCATTTGCTCTACATGTGAAGTATGAAATGGAAGGCTGGGAGGTGCTGGCAGATCTTGTTACTGGATTGTCACCGTGATTATCTTTTGCTTACGTGTGAAATTGTTTGATGTGTAATGTTTTTGAAGAGATCGCAGCTTATTAGCGGTAGCTCTTCTAATGCTATAAAATAAATGGATCTATCTAAAGTAAATATTTACAATACTGACAACTCCGTGAATCTCGATGTTACATTATACCTACATACGATGGTCGGCGAACGCGTAGACACCTTCACACAAATCACGAGATATAACGTGAATAAGGCTCGTTATGTAAACCTACGAGTAATATTTTTTTACTTAAACCGTAACTGGCTCTAGTCTTTTCATGTAATTACGGCTTTAGTTCAAATAATTGACGTAATCTTTTGAAACCACAATAAGTATTCGTGAAATCACTTTTTTACATCAAGATATTGGTCTTATTTAAGCGATATCACCACGATGCCACTGTATAAATAATAGTACTAAAGACACGCAGTGATTTTAAGAAATCTCCTTAAAACGTCAGTAAATCTGTTACCAATGACAATTTACCAAGACTTATCACGTATTATACCTTCAACCCACCACTCCTCTATCAGTGCCTATTCCATAAATGGTGTTAAATTCTCTATAACATTCCATTTGATGTCGACTTTATATCTGAGTTGTGATTTATAGAACACCTCGTGCATTAATTACTTTAATTTGTACCATTGCATTAGCCTTTTAGAGCTGAACACTGTCCGGGGGAGTTTTTCTGTAAATTAAATGATACCTCTCGTTGTAGGTACTGTTTTTAAAAGCTTTTATAACTTCACTTGCATGTATGTATATCCTGAAATTTTGCAATAAATAATTCACCCACTTCCACTGAAGCTATCGGGCTGAAATTTTGCACACACGTTTGGTTCTCGTGACAACACGGGTTCTGTATAAAAGCTTTTTTTTAATTTAAACTTATGCATCTGTTTGTTTATATATCGACACAAAAACTAAGAAGCCTAAATCTTGTACTATTATTTATTTTGTGCTAAAATTGACAAATCATAGTTTTGGGATGCCCAAACAAACCCCTTTCGTATGACACTCACATGATCTGATTTCCTCGCTTTGAAATCTTTAAACGGTTTTAGATTCTAGAATATCGAAAATATAAAGTACACACAAAAAACATACAGTCGATTTGAGAGACTCCTCCTTTTTACACGACTGCCCAAAAAAGGAGTGTATTGTTTTTAGCATTCATGTATGTTTGTATGTGAGTTTCTTTATTCTACCATAACTTTTAAAAGCCTGAACAGATTTAGACGTATGTCCTTGATAAGCACATTCCAACAGTATGTAATTTATGGGCAAAAGCTCTTTTTTGGCAGGGCAGGCGTGTTTTTTTAGCTTTTAAGCTAGTTAAATATGACTAATATGGCAGGCTTACCTAGCCTTGAGGGTAATTGTTCTTTTTTTGAGGGAAATTCCATTCAACAATGGCACCGCTTAAAAAAGCTTTTAGAACAATTCATTGATAGCAGTCTTCATTGTTCACAACATGTTACATAATAAATAAATTAAAAATCGTTATTTCCACCACATGAACAAACCAAAATCGCAGAACAATCAATATACATAATGTCAAATAGCTAAAGTGACCTTATTCAAAACAAACAACTCGATATATTGTAGTAGCTGTGTCGCCTATTCAAACCACCGAAAAGTTGAGTTCGGAATGCTCGGTTGTTCTCAAATCGTCGGCGTTCGAACCCGGAACATAAACACGAGATAGGGAACAATAACAGGCGAATATTATCGGCCGCGGTGCTCATAACGCCGTTTATGTCTTTATCCGGCGGGTTCACCTCGTAAATTGTACCGATTGCGATGTTGCTTCTTTTGGGGCTTCGCGCTTTGGTTTGGGGATAATGCGCTGAAAAGAGGCTGAATATTGAATAGGATTGCTTTTTTGTGTTGAATAGAATCACTATTTAATCATGCCGAGTATCTCCGGTTAAGTAAATAAATAAAATAGGAGATATATGTATTTCCAACAAGGAGTTCAAGTCTAAATAGAGCTTGCCCAATATGCGGAGAAGGAAGACGACAGGCGTGTCTGAATAAATGAATGTGCTGGTTTTGGAGTTGTCGAAGTGATTTCGGATCGACGGGCGGGCGGGCGGCGGGGCGGGGCTGCGAGATGTGGTTTGTAATTCAATGCGGAATATGTAATCCTGGTAGGTATACCTAGCTTTTGTAAAAATAAGCTTCTGTAGTGCCTACTTCTTGCTGGCTAGAATGCCACTGTTTTTTTACCTACTGTAAAAAGTCGAATCAATGGCTTCAAGAAAATCTAAGCAAAGTAACGATATTCCGAAAAATAAAAGACCGTGCGCACATTGCATAACTTTTTAGCCGAGAACGATATTGTATCGCCAGTGCCACATGCCAGCTACGATAGAAATGTTGCGAGACGAAATATCTAATATCCGTTTACCATCGCTTCTAGGAAACAATATTATAATCCAAACTAAAGTATTATTGTTTCCTATTACGACGACAATTACCTTCCATTCGGGCATTAAGAGGGCAAAAGGAGCGAGCGGAGCGTTTAAAATCGGGATATAGCTGGTAATGGCGTCCTCGACAAAATAAAGCCATGGAAAATACAATCATGGGGAATTTACAGCGTAAATAAGGTTCTGAGGTGATGAAACGTTTTCCGATAATGGCTCCGTCGAATCCCCACTACTCCCTTCAAAATGCCCCCCTAAGTTTATAATTCGTCACTAATACAGGCGTCATTAATCAAAGGGTTTAATATTTTGCCACGAATGGAAACAAGGAGTCAGTCCCCATGGCTAAGTAGGTACTAAACACTTACCTATTTATATCCATTCGTTTATTGGTCATTAAGATGAACAGCTTATGATGAGTTTTGAAACTGATACTTTTTTTTTTATTACTGGACTGCCCAAAACAGAAGTGAATTGTTTTTAGGATTCATGTATGTACGTTGAGTTTTACAATATGGGTATCAAATTGAAGGCCTTGGTAAGCGCATTCCAACAGTATATAATTTATTGGCATAAGTTCTTTTTTGGCAGGGCAGGCATGTTTTTTTTTAGCTTTTAAGCTAGTTATTTGATAACCAGTTATGAATTAATATAAAAAAGTCCTCCTTCATAGCTAGTTATGAAAACGGCAAATTTATTCTTATTTGATAACCAGTTACGAAACAGTGAAGAAAAAGCCCTATTACGTAGCTAGTTACGAAAAATAGTTATGAGTAGGGCAAGGGAATTTTACTGAGATATTTCCAGTTCTTTCAAATGAAATCGGCTATGCCTAGTTTACAACACAAGTGTGTTTTCCAAAATAATTATGCCGAGTACATAGCACGTATTGATTGGATACATTGTGATATCCACTAATTGTTTCAGTTCACATACATGTTTGTTGTTCCAGTAGGTACTAGTCAAGTTCTTGATAAGAGACACAGGTGACAAAAACGTTTTTGACAACCCGTAGGTAGAGCAGAACAGCTAGTAACTAGGAATTACCCAGTGCAAGTAGCTTACTTGTATTTTTTACGTGCGAGTAGTTAGATCATAGTGAGAAAGTATAAATGAAACTGCAACTTTCCCCGCATAAAACTACTTGTAATACGAAACTGGAAGTGGAAATCCAGAACACACAACTTTTCTCCAAGTAATATTTTCCTTTTCATCACTTTATAGAAGTTGCAACCGAAGCAATGCCCACAAGGATGATACGTACCTACCTGAAATATATATTTCAAAGAATTAAGACAAATAGTGCCTTCTGAACTCCGCGGGAGAAACAAAGCTTTAGAAAAGCTAAGAAAGAAAATTTACCTTAGAACTTTGTTCCCGGAGGTCGGTAATAAGTAACGCCGCAGGAGGCTATAAATTCCGCAAAGAAACCACGTTTATATTCGATACCCGGAACATTAATACAGATTTTCTAAGATTATTGTAACTTACTCTGAAAAGCCGCGTTAAAAGCTTTTGGTTTCGAGAAAAAATAATGTCTCTAGTTTACGGTGCTTGGAGATGAATCGCGAACTTGGGTGTTTTTCTTTTAGGAAAAGTGAAAATTTTCCCGTTGTCCCTACTGGCGGACATCGGGAAAGAAAGAAAATTAAGAAAAAAAAAAGAAAAAAGAAAGAAAGAAAATTTTGAAAGAAAAAAGAATTATTATTATATATTTTTTGGAAGAAGTCCCTACTATTCTATTATACTAAGATATTATTATTCTACTAGATGTGCCCGCGGCTTTCCCAGCCGCGTGTTTTTTTTCTGGGGTAGAAGTAATGTGATATTCCAGGGCTTGCAGTCTCGACTTTGATAGTGATTGCTTTACGACCCGGCTTTACAATATCGGCATATGAAATCGGTACATATGCTGATGACAATCGATAGCTTTGACATTTATTGTCAAAAGCTATCGACTGTCATCGGTATCTGTACTGACATTGTTTGTTTGTCGTATGAGGTAGTGCTGGCAGAGTTTCTGATGTCAGAGTTTGTCAAGCCGCCCGAGGCCTTCTGGCATGGCTTAACGACTGCTATTAATCAATAACAGCCGAGACCGACAGCTTAACGTGCCCTCCGAAGCACGGAGCGATGGAAAACCGCACATAACTTAGAAAAGTCATTGGTGCGTAGCCTAGGTTTTGAACCCGGTATCGTTGGTTTCTAAATTGCAATAGAGAACCATTAGGCCACCATCGCACTGACATTGATCATGATTGACATCGATATTAAGTATAGACTACCAAATATCACTATAATCGGCCTTCAAGATCGATTTCGGTTGTAAAGTAATTTATATCGAAGTCGAGACTTGCATGCCCTTGACCAAATGTACAAAAGGAACAATGTACCAAATATTAAATTTTTGCTCAGTCGTCAGATCATTTTTTATCGATTTCTCGGCTTCTAATCATTCATCATGTCAGCCTTTAGAAGTCCACTGCTGAACATAGGCCTCCCCCAAAGAGCGCCATGACGAGCGATCTTGTGCCACCTCCATCCACCGACTTCCTGCGATGGCTACAATGTCGTCGGTCCATCGTGTGGTCCATCTCCCCACACTTCGCTTGCTTGTTCGTGGTCGCCATTCGAGAACCTTTATTCCCCAGCGGTTGTCGGTTCTGCGAACTATATGGCCTGCCCATTGCCACTTCAACTTGCAAACTCTGAGAACTATGTCGGTAACCTTCGTTCTTCTACGGATTTCCTCATTTCTGATTCTATCACGTAGTAAAACACCGAGCATAGCTCTCTCCATTGTACGCTGCGCAACTCTGAGCTTTTGTATGAGACCAATAGTTAGCGACCGCGTCTCAGTGCCGTATGTCATCACTGCACTGATTATAGACTTTCGTCTTGAGGCTCTGCGGTATCTGCGACCCAGTTGAACCCAGTTGAATCGTCTGACCCAAGTAGGCATAGTGATCAACAGTTTCGATAATATCGTTCCCTACATAAACCGGTATGGGTACGACATGGGCATTTGACATGATGTTCGTCTTGCCCATGTTCATTTTAAGACCCACCTGTTGGGAAACAATATTGAGGTCACTGAGCATTGTGCTTAGGTCTTCCAGGGTTTCAGACATGATGACTATATCATCAGCAAATCGAAGGTGAGTGATGTATTCGCCATTAATGTTAACACCAAATTCGTTCCAGTTCAGAAGCTTGAATATATCTTCCAGTGCAGAGGTGAACTGTTTCGGAGAAATAACGTCTCCCTGTCTCACCCCTTTTTTGCAGCTAGATAGAATTCGTGCTCTGATCCTGAAGACGAACTGTCATGGTGGCCTTGCTGTACAAACACTTCAACACTTCGATGTACCGGTAATCAATCTGGCACCGCTGTAATGACTGTAGCACTGCCCAGGTCTCGACTGAATCAAAGGCTTTCTCGTAGTCCACAAACGCTAGACATAGTGGCCGAT